>CM035797.1:23523951-24123951 GCA_020466265.1 Siphamia tubifer | reverse complement strand
GTAAACCACAATGTGCTGAGATTTATTATACTTGCAGAAAATCACTTGGTCCTGTAAAGCATATTTATTTCTCTATCCAGGCATCTACAATGAACCACTCAAAACATGCTCTAGATGGCAGTAGAAGTCTCAGTATACTTGTGTTCAGCTGGATAAAATGAGTCTCCCAGTTTAAGCTCGACACTTGAAGAGGATGTTTCACAGCCATCTATATTTGAGAAACTGCCAGGCAAATCCTCAGCTCGGGCTGATTATTTGCTCCTCAATGGGTTGGAAAGTAGGCCAAGACACCACTGACTCTGATTTTCAATAAAGGTTTGACACAAGCGACATACATCACATGAATCATGGGAAAGAAAAAGACAACAACACATGAACAGAGATAGGTTCATTTAAACTGACGAGTCAAGGAGGGAGTGAAGGAAGATTTTCATATTTCACATGTACTATGCGATTTGTCATCCACCTTTTCTACTAATTTACATAAATACTATGGCAGCTGTCTAATAGAGCCACTGGTGTTGGTTTGTATTTTTTGTATTGGAGAGCATGTTCACATAAATAAGGCAATGATCAGACAATGAGATCACAGAGATTTAATTAAAAAAAATTATACCAAGTAAGATGTTTTCAGCGATATATGAAGAGATACTGTACCTATATCAACCAAACATATAGTTAAAAGGTAATAATACGCATATATGTATCTATCATCCACCACTTCTGTGTGCTCCACACCAACTCACATACACACATACTCAAATAAAAGGGTTTATGGGGAGTGGTTGATGGTGAGTGAATAGGCCAGAGGAGAGGGAAGAAGCACACTGGGGGGAATGATGAGAGGAAATGATGCGCATGATGAGTGCTGAATGGTTGGCCAGTGGGACAGACCCTGTCAGACTATCTGCTAAAGGGATGGAAGATAGAGACAGAGAGGAGAAGGTGGAGGATGAGAAAGAGAGATAGAGCATGGGAGTGAAGGAGAAAAATGATGATCATTGTCAAAATACTATTACCCTTTGACAACCAAGGCTTTACCTGTCTTGTGCATCACTAACAAATCACGTCTATGTGTTTTTTCTGCATCACTGCCATGCAGCGTCAGTGGACCAATGGATGATTCCTTACTTGAGGGTTCACAGATAAAAAAAAGTGGGCTAGCAGCATGTTTTATTCAGTTCCTATTACATAAATTCTGTGTTGCAGTTCCGATTCCTCCTTTGCATGAGTATTTCTGTAGCCCAGAAATGTCTAAGGGCTCCTGGTGCTGTATCGAGCATCGTTTGCTCCTCTTGTCTTCAAGCTTTTCATCTGCAGAGCGGGCCCTCACATAGAAACAATGATGACCCAGTTCTGAGTTTGTCTCTGTCTTACAGCCAGTTCTCTTCTGTCCTAATCACAGTCCCTCAGCTCCAAAAGCTGCCGCACTATGAAGACGAGGGGGGGGGGGGCAAGGAGAGATAAAAAGAGAGAGCAAGAGAGAGAGAGAGAGAGAGAGAGAGAGAGAGAGAGAGAGGAGGAAAGAAAGAGGGAGAGGTGAAAAGACGGTTGGTGTGACGGAAAGAAGAGGGAAAAAGTGATGATCTCGAAGGAGAAAGACAAGAAAGGATGACATAAGGGAAGGATGGATGTACTGCTACATTCACTGATAGAAATAGTAAGACATAGGGAGACAGAAAAGGTTAAACCAAAGCACCTTCTCTGATTTGTTCCCTAAAGAGACCACATCTAAAGGCAAGATTGATTCCATGACAGTTTGTAGAAGAAGGAAATGGAGGCCTGATGCACCGTGCTCCTTCATCTGCACAGATGTCTCAGGAGATACAGGAAATCAGGTCATTCTGTTCATCATCAGGTGTGACTATACATTTGCAGGCAGAGTTGAGGAACCCTGTTGTGCTTATGTAATATATCATAAACCCCCACACATTTCAAGAAGCAACCTGAATATCCAAAAGCACATCCTGAATTCAGACCGTTCTCTTTCTTGATGTGATCTTGTGAAAAATTTAAATTAGGCTGTTGGAGCAACATAAAAGGTAGGAACATTATAACCTCGCTGAAACCAACTGATAATTCACTGGGCTTTTCTTGGAAGCTTTTATATGAGTAGCTGGATCTTCAGAGGGCTAATTTCACAGTGTTGTATCTTGATAATCTCCTCATACAGGTTACGCTACAGTCTCAGCAAATTTCACTGACATTTAATGGGTTTATTCCTAATTTGCATAAGAGGAGAAGAAAAGTGTGAATGGCCATCTTTTCCTCATGGACTGAAATTCACACTTATGATTTACTAAGATAGAGTGTGCACACAACATCCTGTAAAATATTACATGCGGCTCATATCCAAGGAAAGGTTGTTTTTTTTTTAATCTAATTAAATACAATTTGAAAAGTAAAAACATTCAGTGACTTTAAGTTAATGTCACTCAGTTCTACTGCCAATGATGCAAATGGACAGGAGAGTAAACACAGGACAAATTGTGCATCTAGCATGAAAACACAGCTCTCTCCCAGACACTCTTCACTGTCATCAGGGTTAGTGCCAGCTGGGGACTGTAGGGAGGGATATGACCTTGCCTGTCTCTCCCCTTATCTGGCACAGGACTCACAAAAAATACTGGATGATTGATAAAAAAAAAAAAAAAAAAAGATTTATTAGAAGAAATGATTAAAATGTCAGTAACTCAATTTGAGAAAACAACATGCCCTTTGAACAGCTGCTCTACGGACATTAAATGTAATGATAACAGACAGTAGATGTGAACCATACACTGTTTGGCTCTGTCCTCTGTGTGTGGGGGAGGGGAGGTGTGAATGAGATAGAGTCAATGGTCAAGGGTGCCAAAGCTGAAAAGTTGGCACTGTGCTGGCAGCAACCAGGTGGAGGGGGAGGGGGAGTCTTTGCCTTATAGTGTCTGTCTATCGGAGTAGAGGGACCACATCTCAATGACTCCTAAGCTGTCTGTATTATGCTAAGACATGTATCCTTGAGGGAGTATGGTTTGGAGTTGAAAGTCACACAAGGACAGACAGAGATGTAAGCCTGCTGTCTGTGATGGCATGCAGCACTGTATCCACATATATTTGTTTTATTCGTCATCTGTTCCTTAAAATTAAAAAATCAATTTTAAATGGCACTCCGAGTAGAGATGGAGCGAAACTTTAAGGTAAACTGACTACTTTATTTGATTTACTACAATAAGCGCCAAATTGACAGACTGTGAATTCCCGGTTTAATGGGGTCATAAATATAGACATTTGTGTACACGTGTGTTATCTGCTTGCATTGTCATTTCCAGTATACTGCTGACGTGGAGAGATGAATTACACTCGTACCTTATTTCTCCCTCCTTCTCAACCTTTACACAAGGTGACCTTGTGTGTAACGCAATTTACAACTGAATGACATGTTTGCTGTTTGTAGGCTGCCGAGCTGCATCAACAGGGCTCGTGTTTTGACACATTGCTTACTCGGTCTGCAGCACTAAATGGTACAATTCAATGAGGAGGGATTGTCTTTGCTTCCATATGCCTTCCATCTGCTTTGCTTACACTGATCATTTCTTTGTACAATGAGACTGCAAACAGTGATGGCATGTATGGGTGGATAAACAAAGCACAGATGTCATTTCAGTGTGATCAACAGCCTGCAACTCATCTTTCTGCAAACTGAGAACTAAACTGCCGCAGAGGAGAGGGATTTTTGTGGAATCGGTATGAAAAAAACAAAGACATTTTCATGTTACTGATGCAACAAAACAGGTTCCACTAAATGACCTGTTTAAGTCCTTACTCAACGTTCTAGGCTTCTCTAAAGGCTAAATCACTGACAGTATTGGCCGCACCTCACCATCTTGTCCCCATGCTCCACCAACCACTGGCTGATAATGTGAAATATTGATTTGCATGTCCACCCATATCACCATGCCTTGGCTTTGCTGTCAAGTTCATTTAGAGGAAGCCTCTTTAATGGCCGTTTGATGCCAAGCTAGTGGCACTAGCGAGAGCAGAGGTGCAGAATGAGTCCCTCAGGGTAGAGAACACAATGCAAATAAGGATGCAAAAACTGTATAGATATTGTCATTATCTAGATTCACCTTATAAGTAAAACATCTGCTAGCTGCAATGGCATAAGAAGCATCATTTAAGTGCTGTATTTGGTGCATAAACCTGCAGTTATTCATGCAAAAGGAATAAGTTGCATGGTGCATCAAATGATCTTGTACACTTTATTTCCCAATGAGTCATTTCAGCATGGATACACTCTTCTGCTTCATGTAAAAAGCCAATAGCCATGCCTCAACTAGACACAATCCCAAATGGATATTCACAGGTTGAAACACACATTGCCATAGTCTGGACTCAAGGTGTGGTGTTTTGTCTTATTTGTCTTCATGTGTTTTTATCATTGTTAGTGTTTGGGCTTTTATTTCGGGATCTGTGTTTCATGTTCACACTTTCGCTCTTTGCTTCCTGTCCACCAGTGTTCCGTTAATTTCTCCTTGATGTGTCCCATCTATCTTCCCCAGAATATAAGTCCCATCTTTGTCTCTGTCCAGTGTGAATTTGTCAGCCTTGGTAGCGACCTATGAGCAGTTTCTTGTCTTTGGTATTTCGATGTTCTACTTGGTTCTGGTATTCTGGTTATCTCGGTTTCTGTCTTTGCCCCTGTCTGCCTTACCTGGATTTGTGTGTTTGATCTCTAACCTGTTCCCAACCATGAGCCTGCTTTCCCCTGCTGGTTCCTCATTATCTCTCTGACCCTGGACCTGACCTTTCTTCTGGACCTCGGTATGATTTTTGGATTTTCCTGGATACTAGTGTTTTGCCTGTTTTTGACCCCTGGGTGTCTGATTCATCTCTCTGCCTCCGTCTTCAGTTAAGAAAGTTCTCCGTCTTCCTGATCACTCGCGGAGCTTTACTGAGGAATCACTCGCCCAATATAATTTACTGTATTCAACAAAATCTTTTGTGTCTTTTGTGTCTGAGTTCTGCATTTGGATCCATCACTTGTAGTGAGATAGTAACACACATATGCATACAAAGCAAGAAACATTACGTTGAGTTACTTCGGAGACAGCATGTTCTGTGCACAAAGCATCAGGTAAAAGGTTACTGCCTTGTCACAGACTAAGGCCCGGTGTTACAATCCTGATTCACTACTCTACAGACAGACTACTAGAACCACATAAGACTATGTGAGATAACGAGGTGACCTTTTCATGTAAGTATCTAAATGACAAATTGATGCTAATGTCAATGCCCCCTTTCGTTTTCCCCCCAAACAACAAGGTGTCATTTTCATTTCCCTAAAGAATGACTGTGAGCCAGACTGAACGAGTCATAGACTGTGAAAGTCTCACACAAATCAGCTCCTGTTGATAGTTGATGGGTTTGTTTTCCACTTTTTTCTCCCTCAGTGGATTTTAGAGGCTGCTTCAGAAAGACAATGACAGTTCATCATGAAGTGAGTGAAACCACTGGCCTTTATTCTCACTGCCATGGTCCCTGACATCGTCTGAATGGCAGAGTGAAGAAGAAATCTACTGAGACAACAGAGGGAAGCAGACAGTAGGAATATAAAAAAGAAGATAGACAGACATAGTCAAGGGACAGAATGAAGGAGAAAGGCCACATCACCATCAATAATCCACAGGATCCAAAATCCACCTTGTGCCAGTATCTCAGGTCTTGAAAAATACACCACTACATGAAAGCCAAGGTGTTCTCTGTGCTATGCTGAAGTGTGTTGAGAGAGATGACTGGAGATACATAAGTGAACAATAAGAAGCCATTTAAAACAAAACCATGTTGGGACAGATAATGCAGGTGGCATTGTGATTAAGGAAGACGACGATGGGAGTGTTACAATGAGAAAGACAGGCTTGGTCTTTATTGTTATAATGTCATTAGCACATCCTGTGTCCCACTTCTGAAGATTTGCATCATCCCCCCTAAAACCCTGTTTATTTATTTATTTGCATGGGAAATATAGGTCATGCATTCATACAGACCATACATTTTTAATAGTTTTGCAGCTTTAATTCAAATGTCTGCATGCCAGCCCTGTGAGCCAATCTGCTGCAGACGCTGAGTATGAATTAAGCACAAACAACGCACATGAGGCGAAGCAGCGGAGGGTGTCTTTTCTAAAGCCTGAGGTACTTAGAAATACCCCTGCTAATACATCTGTGGCATGCTTAAAAGCATCTTCTATTCAAAGTGCAGCTAGTGATATTCAAGGTGCAGAGAACAGAAACCAGTAACTGTTATTAGTGATTATTTACAAAACCCAGGGTTCTTTGTTATCATAGGACATATCACCATCTGTGTAAGTTACTTTGCATAACAGCATCATGGAAAAACTATTAATCCAAATCTCTATAGAAACCCAAATAAACCCTGCAGACCTGATTTAATCTGATCATCACTTGCATAAAAACACAGAGTTAGGACAGACATAACTTTAGGCCACTACTTATTAGACTCCATTCGTTCCATTTGAAGAGGACATGAGGGAGGCTATAACCCACAGGCTATAACCCACAGGCTATAACTGGACTTTTTCCATCTTACACCAACAGAATGTTATATATTTCCACTCCTCTATCACTTCAAAAAAACTGGGCAAAAGTGCAGTTTGCCCTCACTACCCCATTAGTGTCACACAACACTATAATTATATGATACTGACATAAATGTTCTTGTGAATGTTGTAATAAAAAAGCAGCACTGCAATAAAACGGTAGAAAAAGTTATACTATAATTGTGATTGAAAGTAATTGCTTGACTATGATGGAAAATGCACATATAAATTATGTGTTATATACTACTATAAATATTAAAATAAAAAGCTACTACAGGACATTCTCAAAATTTTAAGTAGTTCTTAAATGTGTCAAATAAGGGTAGGACTAAATGAAAATAAACATATTAGTTGTAAATGGTCAGAAATCATCTAAAGAGGAGAAAGTAAGTAAATACTTGATGCTTTACCACTGACGTGATTCTTGTATTCTGTGGCCTGTGGTGGGAAGAAAGGAATAAATTGAAGTTGTGGTTCTGCTTATTTATTTCCAATCCATTTAAATCTGATTAGACTGTGATCTGAACCCTGCTGTCTGAGAACAGCGGATACTGCCCTCGCTTCTAAACAGTTTTGCTACTGGGAGGCCACTTGAGAAAAACTATTTCTCAGATGATAAAGGAAATGATAACACAACTATGAGCGGAAAATATTACTGTGAAATTGTTTGATTTCTAATTTAGCACTCGTCTTATGTCAGTAATTTACCAAATGACACCACAGTTCAGTGCTCACCTTTTCCATCTGATAGTTAAACTCAACGTTCTAAATGTCTGTAAGATTAAACATATGTAAAGTACTTTTAATCTAAAAGGATAAAGTGAAATGCATGGCAAGTGTTAGTATCTTTATTCAGAGATCTAATTGTGGTTACATAAAATACACTAAATCAAATGTAGCTGTTATTTTTTCTTGAAGAGAGACAGATAGGTTGTTCAGCTGAGTGGAGCCGTAGTATTATATCTTGAACGTATTAAGTGGGCAAAATCAATAAACGTCTCCCCTGTCAGCCTGTCAGACCGGAAAAACACATTTTTTTATTTCACGCTCTGTCTAAAAATGAAATTGCAAAGAGAACAGAATTTAACCATGGATAAGTTAAGACATAAGGAATGGTTACTCTCTCTCTCTCTTTCTGTAGCCACACTCAATGCCCTTGAATCCTTAGGATTTCTACTTCCACTCTTAAAGACATACGGTATTAGCAAATATAAAATTTGATCATAAAATAAGTACAACTGATAATTTGGATCTTATATGTTAACTGTAATGATGACGCAGGTATTTATAAAACAATCAAAACACAACCCTGATAAAAATGTAACTAAATGGATCTGTGAACATGATCAACATTTTCAATCTGTTTTAACTAGATTTGTTGTGGTAATGACATATTTTCCTTTATTACCTCCACCAAGGAGATATTCAATTCAGGTCCGTTTGTCTGTCTGTCTGTTTGTTTGTATATCAGCAGGATTATGCAAAAAGTTCTGAACAGAGTTTGATAAAACTTTCAGGAATTATAGATAATGGGTCAAGGAAGAACCCATTAGATTTTGAGCGATTAAGGTCAAAGGTCAAGGTCACACTAAATGTCAACACTTAAAACACTTCGGTGGTAATATGTCAGGATTCAAACAAGATTGAATCTGGTGGATTTTTTTGCATTCATATCATCTCACTTTTGGACATCAGATGGGTCAACACCTATGGCTTGATCATGTCACGTTTTGACGCCATATGACGCCATATCAAGCCTTGGTGGAGGTTTGGTGTCTCTGACTACCTTGTATTGAATCTCATTTGAAAACCAAACAATTTTTCCTCGTCAAAATAAATGTCGACTTTCATCATAATGAAAACAGTTGCATTAAACTAATGAAAATAATTTATTTTCATCACCATTTCCACAACAATTTCCACCATTTGAGTTTATATGGTATTTCATTTTCATGCTGTAATATTGATTAAACCCTGTACGTCAGTGATTTAAGGACAGCTGAGAGGAAAATTACTGCTTCAATTTGATTCTCACGGAACTTATCTTCTACTGGTACCTGTCATTATCTGCAAACTGTTTATATGCTTCAATGAAAAACCCTGTTGGCAGAATTTTTGCTCTCAAATTGTTAATAGAATCCCATTTTCATTCATGCATTTGTACTCTTTTCCATTACATGGACTGCATGTGTATAATGCTACAATTATTAGATGAAGTGAAGAAGACAATGTCCATTACAATTAATCCTGTATTTAATTTTCAATATTGTGAAATCCACTGCATAAGCTGCAGATCATATTTTACTTCACAAAAAGATATGTAAGTCAACCATACTTTGACCCAAGTAATGAAATAGACAGCATTTGTATTAATTTTGATGCATGCAAATCTTAGCATGGCAATGTGTATATAGGTGACAAGGCACAGCAGATATGACAGACTGATGTTGCAGCTGAGAATGACAAAAGCAGTTTAATCTATAAAGACCCAAACAACTGCCACTGACTAACAGCATCAACTGATTTAAAATGTTTAACACCTGCTGAAACACTGATCCTGTCACTAAATGTAAATAATTAGTGTAAAATAGAGTTTGTCATCTTGTCATGGTCATCAGATATGACCCATTTGGACATTCAGCAGCTCTGTAGTGAACGTGGAAACACTGTCATCTTCTGCAACATTGACCATGGAGTTTGATAAATAACAGTGGGTTCATGTTCAGTTAATTATATTTTGCTGAAAAGGTTCCTTTTTCTTCAGTTTTCATTGTTTTTATATAATAACCATTGAATTTACTCTGAGCTTTTATGACCATGATCAGTCAATTATATAGTAATATATAGTAATATAGTAAAATATCAGATTTTAACAGGAAAAAACATACAATAAAATACAAAAGATAATAAAATGGTGATAATTCACTTAAGAATCGTTAAAATAGAGGAAAATTCATTTGGGAGCTGCTACAAAAGTGGCATTGAGTCTTTATGGATTAACAATGTATACAGTAGGTAGTAGTTAATACAGACATAAATAGCCTAAACATGGTCTTTTCCTCTTTTTTGCTCCAGAGTAATAAAGTAGCAATTCTCTAAATTCACTGAACTACACTTTTTTTTGGATTTCTAAATGTTTGATGGATATAACTACAGCTCCTTCATGTACAATGAATGTATTTTGTAGACTACTGTAACTTTATGGTGTAGTATCTCTGGAAACCCAACACTTCTGGAGTCAGTATTTTAAAACGTTTAGTATGAATGTTTCTTATAATTTTATTCCACAGCAGTAGAAGAAACCCCTAGTGCTAAACAGAGCTGAGATAACAGTAGCTATTTGGGTGCATTTGTACATCCCCTGCTCTGAGAGAGCACATCATGTATCATAGAGAAGCAGCAGTCAGGGAGAGTACTTACTGTTCTGATTGGGCTTTTGTGCTATTCAGACAAGGACATATTTTTGGTGCTTTTTTGGAGTTTGGTTTTCTTCAATAATTGTATAGTTAGGTAGATTTATTTTATTTTATTTTATTGAAACATTTCTTGGATTGGGCAGTATGGTGCTCAGTGCTTGTAGCATCCCAGCTGTTCTAAAAGTGCAATCAGGTTTAAGCCAGCTGGGTTCACAATTTATCAGGTTACTGTATAATGTCATTATATCAAAAGTTAGTGGGAGCAGCTGGTGAGGAGACACCAGGAATAGGATAGACACAGATCACAGTGATGAAGTACAAAATGGATGCTTTTGTGAGTCAGTGCTCTGATTAGGCTACTGTTATATATCCTCTCAGTCTGAAAGTAAAGCAGAATAGTGCATCATCTTCCTCCTTTATTGGAGATCATTCTTGCAAGTCTCTGGGCACAAACGTCTTGTAGCATTTATGTAAAACTCTCAAAATATTAAAAATGAACTGAACTTAAGTTATTGTTTTTAAGGGCTTATAAAATCAGAGTAAAATTTGACAAATTTAAAGGCAAAAAATAACTTGGCATTTGTAATATGGATCAGTGATGTTCATGCAGGCATAATAATATATTGTGATGAATTTGATTAAAATGGGAAATGAGAAATGCTATTTAGAAAATGTCTTTAATTGTTAAATAAAATTGTTAAATATAATTTTATTACAGTATAATGTGTAGACTTTTCCAACAATTGTATAACAGATGTATTTACATTAAACAACAAAGGCAATTTGTCATCAGTCCAAACAAAACAAACATACATTGTTGTTCTGTCTTGCCATGTACTATTAGACTTAATCATGACATCATGCAAGGTGATGAGTAATCAGTGTTTACCAAAGTGATAATTTAAGATTTATACATAATGATAATATATCTTATTTTTATGCATTTCCCTTTTGTGTGTGGGAGCATATGCGAGTTCTGTAAAACAGTGTGGGCAAATATGGATGTGTGTATATGTTTCATCTCAGTGAGTGCTGCAGTGAAGCAGCAGAGCTGACAAGCGTACCATCGGCCCTCGGTGGCACATCAGGGACAGCTGGATGTTGTCAGGCAGCCATAATGCTGATGGAAATGGTCTGATTGCAGCCCACAAGCCCCTCCCTGTTATAAATCAGCTTCACAGCACTCGGGTGGAATACAGCAGTGACAGGCTGCACCACACCTACTGTACCTTACAAGAAACCCTGCAGAAAACAGTATGTACAAATGTTTATACACTGTCTTTGGCAAAATATTTTAGATTTGGTCACGAAGTAATTTTGGATACATTTAATTTTTCCTAAAGAAACACAACAACTGCCTTGTATTTATGATAACTACAGATTAATCTAGTGTATACAGTAAAGTAGACCTTTGTTAGAGATATCTGACTGATATGCAACAAAAAACATGAAGTCTATCCCAAATGTAATATTTGGCAAAGCAATACAGTCTAATTTTATTTTTATTCTTGTGCTATAGCATGCAGTCTTTTCAACGGGCATGTTATATTGAGCTGCCAGGCATTTACACCACCCACATGGGCTGCTCTACTGTCAGACATATCACAAATTAGAAAGCAAAACTCTAACGTGCAGCTCCCAGCAGTGTCATTCTAATTAGTCAGCAGTGGCTCCTCTTCTAAATGAAATTAAGATGTTAATGTTTGAATAGATTGTTTTGGGCGCATAGTGGTTTTAGGTTTGATTGGCATAAGCATTTCTGAGAATAGCACATTTTTGGAACAGTAAATATGACATTGCTTCAGGTTAAAGAGTTATCTGTTAGTACTAACATCTACGAATGTTATGCATTAGTATGCATTAGTGTGACTGGGCACATATAGCATTACCAAATAAAACATATTTTAAGGTTCTTTGCTGGGTAAAAAAAAATACAGTGAAACACTTTATATTTGTGTAGACTCACTACATCACTTGAAATAACTTAACAGAAAAATATGTTTAATTAAAACTAACCATAATCCATCATTCACTGCTGACCTTTTAGCAAAGTTTACTGAAATTAATTGAGCTGAGAAATTACTAGATGCCCTAGGGTTTAGAACTGACAACAAAAAAAGGAGTCTTTTGGTTTGTCAGTCTAATTGGCAAAGTGCAGACAGTATGTTCGCTTTGCATGCATGTAAACGTTAGTGTCAGATTGTCTACAATAGCATCAACCTGCAGATGCATGTGGTTTGGCCACAAGAGACCCAATTGTCCAATAGCTATTTATGATCCCATTTATTTGTGTAAGTCACATTTTTTCCCTAACCTTAACATAGTAATTTTTGTGCTTAAAGCCTTTGGATTACAGATTGTGCCCTGCCTATATCTGGCTTGTAAATCACTACGTCATTATTCTATATCCGGGTCCAAGTCGCAGCCGGGCTGATCTTGGCCTTATTGATCTAAATGTAAAAATGCCACAGCGTTGTGTATGCCGCTGTTTAAACAGATCAGAAACCAATACAAATACAAACTGTCATTCTTTCATTTTCTAGTTGATGAGAAAGAGATGAGGAGACGGCTAAAATTAAAAAGGTAATAGGTTTTTAATTATTTTCTTAGTTATAAGGTGAGCAGCAGCTGCCCAGAAGAGCCTGCTGGTTAACTAGCTGTCAAAAACAAACCAGCTGTTGAATACTGAATATCATTAATGAGTGTCAATGAGTCTGTAAATATATGAGTAACATGAATGAGAGGGACTGACTCACTGAAATAGTCTAGAGTAGACTGTAGAAAACTTGGTGGTTGGTCAGATAAGTTAAACGCCCATTAACATTTCACGTTCCTCTCACGAGACGAGAATGAATAAACACCGCCCTCCTCCTGTCTCTTATGTCCACACAGTTAATGTTGGCTAACAGTAAAAACAAGAGTGTGGTTAACTGGATAACAAATGTTGACGTCACATCAGATAATCTACTCACTTACTGTTCTTAGTAACTTTTTCCACGTACAAACTATTATTTTTAAATAATGGAGTAGCAGCAACACAATACAAAAACTAAATTGCATAATGTTGACATAACTATAACTAACTGCATCAGCCAAACCACAGAAAATAATACATTAAATATTCCCTATGTACATGCAGTAGTTCAATTGAAATTTAATTAGGATACCAACCTCTTGACGTTGACGGTGTAATCTATTTTTTCTTTGTCCAGGATGCCTGGACCTTTTCCCTCATAATTCCATCATGAAGCACACTGACATTAACAACACGGTTTGACTTGAATGAGTTCAGAGCCTTTTCTACCGCTGTTGGTACCTCACTAAAAAAAAGGAGGCGGTGGTGAATATATTTACTGTCATTTTGAGCAAATATTTCATTGGACCCAGAAGCCGTGTGTGATGTCAGACTTACAAACCAAATAGAGACAAGAAGACAACTAATGTGAGTTATTTTAGGAAGAAATTACAATGTAGCTATTTTCTACATTGAGGTTGAAGAATTTTTAAAGAAATTTTCTCCATGCGGTCCTCCGTACACGGCAAACAGTTCTTACAGACCGACATTGCAAAGTCCAGATTGACTCATCATCCGACCCCCAAGGATATCTTACTATTTTCAGAACCTCAAATGTAGTACTGTAAGCAATGGCACCATATGTATGTAAATGCACATTTGTGGACCACTGGGTCACTTCTACCTGGAGGACCACACAAGGGTTAAGTGGCTTTACTGACTTCTATTCTTACCATTCCTTCTCAGTGTACACTTAGTATTTCCCTACAATGTTCCCTTAATTCACTCATGTCACACTCATGACTAATGGACAATATAAACATGTCTGTAATTTTAAATTAATAACAAAATATGCTTGTCTCATTTTCTTGTTATACACCCAGTTTGTGAATTTATGAAGTCACACTTCCAATAGGATGGGTCTCAAAAACAGGTATTTATTTCACGTTAACTAAGAGAAGCAAACCACATTCTGCTTTAAAATGTTACAGTGTGCAGTGAAATGA
Source organism: Siphamia tubifer (assembly GCA_020466265.1). Classification (NCBI taxonomy): domain Eukaryota; kingdom Metazoa; phylum Chordata; class Actinopteri; order Kurtiformes; family Apogonidae; genus Siphamia; species Siphamia tubifer. The sequence continues at coordinate 24,109,920 of CM035797.1, read as the reverse complement.
GCAGAAAAATCAACAAATTCTGTCAAAATAATCTCTTACAATAGTTTCTTGAAATACTGCACACTGGGTGATGACACAAAATATGTTTTGGACCAAGTAAATAAAATCTTAATTATTATTATACTGAGTAATGTATATAAAGCTCTGTGTTAACACATTTAAAATTTTGTCATTTACTGCCATCATTTAAAAAGGAATAGAAGGTTTTCTAAAGTTGATTATCCTGATTAGTGACATTTTGTTTATGTTGCTGATAATAAAATTGGAAAAGGTCATTTTTGCCCCTGTGGGGCTGTGATGCAGCTTTGGATAAATCAAGAGAAATTAGCTGTGAGAAGGTTAAAGTGTCCACTCTTGTCCTAGCAGTAGGTAATTAGTGTAAATGAATAAATCTAGGTGGTCGTGGCGTACAGTAGATCCAAATTGCTGTGAAATATTTAAATGTTAATGCAGTGTCAGAGATTAAACTGAGGGAAAGAGAATGGAGGAGGTCTGGGGTAGAAAGGGATTAAGAATCAGCTTTGAAGGGCTTTTCCCATGTGCTCCACAGAACCATATCGCACTTTTTGCTTTTCCACGGGTTTCTATGGGGACTGCTTTCACTTAGTTCAGAAAACCCAATCTCCTCTCTGACCTTCTCTTGCCCAGCAGTCTCTATTGATTAACACACACACACACACACACACACACACACATACACACATATATGCAATTTCATGTCACAAAATGGAGCACTGCAGCTCGTGACAGTATTGTACAACTGCAGCAGCATCTGAAAACAATAACACTCTCATCATAGACAGAAATACACCCACTAAATAAATCCTGAAGGATACGAAGCGAACCATAAAATAATCATTATAATCACTAAGGGGAGTAATAATAGTCTGTTGTCCCTTAACAGTTTTATGGAAGTTTTATTGTTCTCTGTCTCTATATTTCCCTTTGTGTCTTTGTATAAATGTCATGGATCTAATCTAGACAGCTGAGCACATCATTGCTGTTACCCCACTGCCATTCTCCTCCTGTTTTATTAAGACAGTAAGAAGGCGTCCTCACCTCCCTTCACAAAAGGACCCTCATTACAAACTATCTCTATATCTCTTTTCCTTCTGTCTGCTCTTTCCCTCTCTATCCCACTCCTTTTTTCTCTCTCTCTCTCTCTTTGCTTTCTGTTGCCCATATGTGCCTGGTCAGCACTCTACTCCTTTGGGGCTTCTTTGCTACAGCTTGAACACATAAGGAGTCTATTTAAATACTCATATACATATTTATCACAGACTAAGACAGTGTACGCAGTAGTGTAATGTGTACTTGAAAATGCATAAACTGATATGTTACACATTTTGTCTGCGCTCCTTCGGAAAATGTACCAGTTCTTGCTTCGGCACAGGATGCAGACATGTTAAATCACATCACAGGATGAACCATATGGTCAGCCTTTCCAGCATCAGCAGGACTCCTGCCAACACTGAAAGAGCTTCGTCAACAATTTGCTTTTCATATTTTAGTTGTACCACCAGAGCGTGATACGATATTGCAGGACTGTACAACTGTGTGCTTTGTAGGGTTGAGCGCATCCAGGTTTTATTTTCTGAATATTATAGTAATATTATAGTATAGTATTATGGAATAGTTGACATTACAGTAATGAGGGGATTAATCTGCTGTGATATTTGGCTGCAGTAAAGACCAGCATATCACAACCAAATGATAATTAGTTGATTAATTATGTGAGTGTAAGGACAAAAACAAAGAAATCACACTGAATAAATTACCAGTTTGGGTGAAAAGGAAGAGAGGAAGGAAAGTGCTATTGCTAATTAACAGACAAATGAGAGAATAATATGGGCTGATCCTGGTGATTATCAGATGTAAGCACTGAGTTTTGGCTTGAGCTAATTATTTTTAAACAATTTCTAATTATGTATTGCTAATCCTTTACCTCTGTTTGAGGAATTCTGGGAACACAGTCCCTGCCTGATATCAAACCTGAGGTTAACAGAAGATCAAGTATTTGTCCTGAACAGCTTTGAGAAAAGATGGGTCCTGTTTGGTTTAGTATTACAAGATAATGTTGGTTATGTAATTTAGTTAACCTCACATAATTTTAATGAACAAGTAGTAATATATCATTCTCATAAATTAATACACATGAATATCATTTCAGTTTGGCTCCAGATAAGTATACTGCCAAATATATATAAAATATAAGAATTACATATTGATTTTGAAAGGTAGGATAATTAAACAGTAAAGATAATCTTCCATGTAACTATATGTCGATATTGAAGCAGATAATGTGTACAGCACATATAACTTATACCACTAGAAAGTGATTCTGAGCTTCTTTGTTTAAGTACAATACAAAGACAATTTTTTAGACTCTCCAAACATGTCTACTCAGATGTGTTCAATATGTAAATTTTACCTTAAATATACCCAAAGACGAATTTACTTCCATTTGCAAAACTCCTAAACTCTACAATACTTGACACTTTCACAACAGTTGTATGTACCTCAGTCTTGTTGCACCTTTGTGTTGACTCAGTATGCACTTAAAGCCTCAGTGGTCTGCTCAACTTTGACTTTTTCCAATAATGGCTGAGTCTTGCCATGATAAAAGCATTCCCAAGTTATGTATTGTGGACAGCGACAATTTAACTTGATCCCTATAACGTTCCACTAGACAGTCTCCTAAAAGGTGCTCTCAGATCTAACAAAAGTTAACTCATGAAGTTTGACTAATCTTCTCCACAGTACAATACAAATCATCATCAGGTTTTGGTAAGTCTGTTTAATTGTGGTAACAGAGAATAAAATAATGAGGACTAAGCCAGAGCCTTGTGGGGATTATTAATAGTCATTTATGGTCACAAATGAAGTAGGAACATTCAAACCTTGACTCTAGTTTCAGGGCTTACACCTGGTCTCCAAGTTAGTCCTAAACTAAAGTTCTAAGTCAAATTTAATAATTACATCTGTTGTTTTAGGTGGTCTTAAGCTCTGTCTTCATTAACACTGGACATGAGTCTTTTGCCCAGTTAGAAGTAGGTTTAAAGTCAAAGTCCCTGGAATCATGGACTATTTTTATGATAAAAACAATGGGGTCAAGAGAGACTAATTAGTAACTACTGTGAGGCTACTGCAGCTATATCTGTGGGATTAGAGGAACAGAAAATAATCTGAGACATTATTACTACATTATTACTACATTGTAACATTATTACAGAATAAGAAACCATTCTTACTCAACTAATATCTATTTTAAAAGTATCATTGTACAACAAAGCATTGCCCGAACTAACCAATGGCCTAGATCCTTAAAGGTTTGTAGCATTACTGTAGTTAACATAGGTTGCTAGAGTTGTGAGTTTATTTCACTCCATTAATGCAATCATTTAGTATCTGTCCACACTACACACACTACAAGTCTGGTTTCTGAACTCCAATTTGCAGTGAGTCTGATTTATCAATATGTTTAAGAGTTATACCAGTGTAAAAATTTTATTGATTCATTATAAAATGGAAAAAAACTGGCTGCCACAATCTACATAAGTAATGAAAACACTGCAGCTGTATTCACATAAAAAAGGAATGTATTTCTTTACATCATCTAGATATTATGAAAATCTTATACAAAAAAAAAAAAACATCACAAAGCCTTAGCCTCTGGTAACAAAAGGAAAAACAAGAGACTGGTTGAAGTTTACCTACATTTTATAAGTGATCAACTGATTATAGGAGAGAAGCTGAAAGCACCTGCTCTACTGTATGTTCCATCTGTGTCACATTGCAGTTACACCTGTCAAAACACAGGTGTTATAAGGAAACCATGTCTACGATGAACAGAAACAGTCTACTGGATGTGAACTATGATATGGTTATGATTCTGTCATAGAAATGTCTTTGGACTTCATGGAAGGGCTGTCAGTGCTTTTCCAGGTCATGTCAGTCCTCAACACTCGACTGTCACTCACATTACAGCTGTTAAGAGTGTTGTGTTCTTATGCAAATGGTTTCTAAACACTGCAGAGACGTGATAAGTGTGCACAAGTTCATCGTCTGTTGAGTTTATCAGCAGAGAGTCACTAGTACTGAACCTCTACCACCCTTATGTGTAGTCCACTTGGAATGTTTTTTTAAGGAATGTCCCATTACACTGACTGTACAACTGAGTTTATTCCCTAACTTGAGTGGAAGTAAAAGTACTTTTAATTTTAGTAAGATAGAAAAAATGCATTGACAATATATAATATATGAACATACCTGCATTGTAAAGACTGCCCATTGTGAAGACTAGACATAACTCTGGTTGGTGTAACTAATATTCAATTCATTATAAAGGTTGTTCTTATTAGAATAGCTAAACACTTACTATACAGGTGTAGTACAGACCAGATGGTGTAACTTGCCTCAAACTGTTCTTTTCCCTGAAATCAGAAGTTCCATATTTTGTCAAATTGTACATTAGGGGCCTATAATTCTAACTCCCTCTGTTTGATATATAAAATGTGTCATATTTTAGTCTCAGTCTTGTTTTGGTGACTTTCTATTGTGAAAGGAATGGGTTTTGGAAAACTCATTTAATTGCAAGCTCTCTGTAAAGCACAACAAAATACAGTAACATGCACACAGCTACAGTGTCTGAAATAAAACAATCACACTTTATGCAACATGTCAGAGTTTTATGTAGAAAACAGGGGGCTGGTCTTAATTTTTTGTGCTCAATGCCCTCAGCCACTGTGAGGCTTTAAATTAACTACTGTTTTTTTATTTACAGAAATACCATAGGATGGTTTTTATTTGTAGAAATACTGTAGGAAATTGCCACAATCACTAATAAAGAGTTGCACAAACCAGGACAAATCACTACAGACAGTCAATAGTGCACAATAAACCCAATCTGTTACAAAATAACTGGAATCTACAAAGGGAGGTAGAAGCAAAATTACGCTCAAATGACAAAAACAAATTAAATTCAGGGCAGAATATATAATACATTGGTAGAGATCCCTGCATGCCAAAAAACAAAACATATAATCACATTGTGAATAATTATCACTATTAAGTTTTGGATGACAGGCGAAAGAGAAGCAATGAGTGAACAATGGTAGAAAAGTGTGTGGGAGTCAGAGTGTGAGTATGTGGTGGGCTGGGGTTAAAAGGTCTGCTGTACACAGGCATTACTGCGTCTACACATACAGCTGCTACAGACAGATAGCTGCTACGGACGGACGGACGGACGGACGGACGGACGGACGGACGGACGGACGGACGGACGGACGGACGGACGGACGGACAGACAGACAGACAGACAGACAGACAGACAGACAGACAGACAGACAGACAGACAGACAGACAGACAGACAGACAGACAGACAGACAGACAGACAGACAGACAGACAGACAGACAGACAGACAGACAGACAGATAGATAGATAGATAGATAGATAGATAGATAGATAGATAGATAGATAGATAGATAGATAGATAGATAGATAGATAGATAGATAGATAGATAGATAGATAGATAGATAGATAGATAGATAGATAGATAGATAGATAGATAGATAGATAGATAGATAGATAGATAGATAGATAGATAGATAGATAGATAGATAGATAGATAGATAGACACTTTCGTTCACTCATATACACACACACACACTGTCATCCCTTTTAGTTTAGCTCTAAGCCTCTTCTCTGGGCAGATGCCATCATTTCCACACCCTCGACATGTTAGGTGTCCTTGCTCGCTTTAAAAGAAGATGAGGGAAGGTGTTGAACACTGGACTATGCTTGTTCCTGTACCTTCTTCCATGTGCCAGGCGTGCATCACAGTTAATTTCCCTGCCTCCTTTGTCCTTTGCTGTGCTCAGGCAAGCTTCCCAGCAGGTGTCTCACCACAGAAGGGTTTTGCCATCACACTGATCCACACCTCTGTGCTCAAACTCAACACAGTAAGCAGTCACCTCCACAACACAACTCACAACCTTGGCATCCAATGGGCTTCAAGTCTTGCACTTTCTTTGCTGAAAACAGTATGATTTCTATTTGTTGTTGTTTTTTTTTTTTTAAATCAAGCTGTGAAACTTAGGCTATAGCTGGGTCTTAGGAGGTTAAATATTTGTCTAATTATTAGTCATTGCAGGGTTATTTTAAATAGTATAATAATCCTGAAGACCTATATCAATAAGATCACTTATGAAAAACTGCACTTTTTTTTGGCCCACCACCACCCTAATATTGGAGGCACCTGACCATTTATGGATTTAGCACTTTTTCTGAATTACATATATTTCACAATGGACACTGCTACTTCAGAGAAGATGAAAGTGTCCTTATGTAGCAACTTTGAAGATAAGGTGTTGTACTGGGAACAATCAACAAAAACACAGCTGGACTTCTGATGCCTTTTGAAGTTATTCCAAGAACTGAAATAAAGAGGGAAATGTTTTAAGCATATAAGTACTTTGGAAAATTAAATATCAGAGTAAAACAATATTAAACGTTTACAACCAAAAAAATATTTTGAAAGCATAAACTTTATATTATTTTAACCTCAAACATTAACCAAAACATATCTTTCTTTGTCTGCTACAACAGACTAATGTTTTCCTTTCTGTAAAAATGTGTGACTATGTAATGACAAAGTGTGAGACAAAGGTGATGTTGATGCCTTGACAACACCATCATTACTTCCTCCTCGCACTCTGGATGTGTGAATAACACGATTACATTTTCTGCTGATGAATGGAGAGAAAATGCAATTATAGAGAGCAGGAAACCATTCAAGGTAATATATAGTGGCACTCTATTTATCATAAAGGCTATTCAACTGTGATCTGTGTCTGGTTTTATTCTTAAATATCTAAGTAATTTGTTGGTTAATAATGACACTGGGTTTAAATAAAAATCAGTGCATAAATAAAACCCTAATATATATATTATATATATAGCTATTCTATTAGGCCTCTTCCTACACTGTAGGCATTGTTTTTGTCTGCATGCTACATTACTGTTGTGCTGTTCCTTGTGGATGTGGTTACCTTGGTAACATCTCTCGTGGCCTGCAATTTGAGAATATGGAGCCCTATAATGTTGGTTCCATGTTACCATAGCAAATTTGTCTGTTCTACTCAGCACACTGTATAAAGAAGCTTTGTGGGCTAATTCTGCTCAGTCCAGCAAGCACTAAGACAGTTAATTAGGCTTTATGCAAAAATCAATATTGTGACTGTGGTTCAAGGAAGGCATTTTCAATTATATGAATTCACTTTATCCTGCTCTTTTTCTTTTCCTTTTAAAACATTGAATGAGCAATATGATCATTAATGGAAGGTTTAAAAACATGTGACATAGCAAATAGCAATTAAACACAACACACAATTATTATTATTATTTAACTGAATATAGCAGTATTTCATAATATTTATACCACAGCCAAAGAGCTAACTCATTTCAGTACTTAAAATAGAGTGCCACTGTGTGAAAGCCCAACAACATAAGGAGAGCAAAGGAACCATATGCATTATACATAGTGCAAAGAGTGCATTCCCATCCCCCTGTATGTTGCTGAACGATGACTTAACAAGAAAGCTTAAGCAAAAAAAAACATATCCTTGGTTGAGAATGGAAGCACCTACAGTACGTTTTCTACAGAAAGCTTCCATATGAAAAGCTGCTTTTACATGCTGATTTCACTTTATTTGACTTGTTTATTTAAAGTGCAAAACTCAACAGTGGTTCAGATATTTAAATGTAAATTGTGTGAATTATAGTTCAATAAAAACAATGAAAACATTTGAGTTTCATGTGAATCTGATATGAAGGTTTTTCCTCTGACAAAACTGTTCACGGGTTATAGGTTCAATCAAAGCAGCAAGATGAACAATGAAATGCTAATTCAAGTGTTTGTACACATTCATGAAAAGGGTATTAAACAAAATGTATGACTGCCAGACATGAGTGCATGAATTAAGCAAATTCTGCCCTTAAAAATATTTTTATATTTGCATTGGCCTTTTCAGTTGTGCAAACAGAATGCTATGGCTCCAGGTAAAAGAGAAGAATTAAAACTGTGGATGGATATATCATTCTTATGGAGCATGGCTGTCACTTTAATTGAGATGTTGACTATTGCATATTCAAGTATGTGCTGCACTCGGCTGCCTTGGCCAATCATAAAGGCCGTGTGTTGCCATTGGCTGAGCTATGGAGAGAGCTGTGTATTGCACTGTGAGGGGTGGGGGGGGCTTTCTATCTCCTCTGTGCTCTCTCATTCAACCTCTGTAGTCAGCAGAACGAGAGGCTGAGCAGCGCTACACAGCATCCACATCCACAGCATCCTGCAGATGACTCTGCTCCGTGGACGAAAGGAAGGAAAAGAAAGAAAAAAAAAACAAGCGTGGGAGAGATAAGACTGAAACAAAAAAAAAGATGATGGACTAAAAAGAAAAAGAGACGCACTAAAGGAGTGAGAGTGGTAAATGAAAGGAACTGAGTAAACACGTCTGCCTGCCTGAGGACCACTGCAGCTGTACTAAATCTGGGGCTGTCAGACCAACCCTCAGCAGAGCAGTGAGTGAGAGAGGCAAGGGAGCAAAGGAGAAAAAGAAGTGATTTGAAGAGCTGATCCCATCACTCTGGACATGTAGGAATGGGAACCCCGAGAGCATCTCTGACAGCAAATCAAAGTTTGCACAGAGAAGAAGTGCCTTCGTATCTCCAGTCGAAGCCAACTTCTTCTGAGAAGTGAGGAAAACAGGTAGAGCAAGACACTTGTCGTGTTAGTTCGTATAATGTGTAACCTCCAACAGGATCCTGAGCTTGTGCATTTCTGAGTACAGCTCTGTGTTTGCTGTCTAGTTTAAGGCCCCCTCAGTCCTCCCTTGTACCTGCCTGCTCCTGGTGAATGTCTTCTCTGCATGCACTCCTACTGCTCGGCAGTTGAACACACTCATGGTCGATGCCAAGGGAAGGAACATGAAATGTCTGACTTTCTTTTTAATGCTTCCTGAGTCAGTGAAAAGCAAGTCAAGTAAAAGCTCTAAGAAGGGGAATGCAAGCGGCAGCTCTAAGCTGCCCCCAGTTTGTTATGAGATCATCACTCTGAGGAGCAAGAAGAAGAAGAAGATGGCAGCGGATATTTTTCCAACCAAAAAGCCGGCATCCACTACCACTGTGCAACAGTATCAGCAGCAGAACCTCAACAACAACAACACCATACAGAACTGTAACTGGCAAGGACTATACTCCACCATAAGAGAAAGGTGAGTATACAACAAGCCAAATTCATGCTCAAACACTTCACATTCTAAACAGAATGGACATATTTCAAATAAACAAATGGATTTTAAAATTTTCACAAGATCAATACCAATATATGTATATATATATATATATATATATATACATATATATATATATATATATATATATATATATATATGTATGTGTGTGTGTGTATTGGCCTACATCCTGACATTGCTTTAATACAAACACTAAAGTAAAGTACATAGAGTTGAGTGTATTTCTGTGTGCTTTGTAAGTGTGTGTTTGTATATGGGTGGGGGTCCCCTTTGCCCTGCCCTCAGCCTGCTGGGACTATCTCTGTTTACACCCTCTCCACTCCTGCAGACTTCGTGGCTCTGACATAACAGAGGGTGGACAGGCACTGGTTACGTTTGATATGCGCAACAGGCAGAGGTTGCTCTACACTAAAAGCAAAATATTTACCTTGGCCTATCAATAAAAATCCCCAGCTGTCCAGAGCAAAATGTGTGCTTTCCGACCTGGCTTTGTTGTCTCTCCAGAACATCATGGGGCTGTTTACCCACCCCTGTGACATGTTCCACTACTCAATAATATATGAACACAGCTTTATTGTTGGTCCCATTCTTACACAGCAGGGATTTTCCATGCCGTTCATTGTTTTATTTGCCTCTCTTTATATAGATTTATCAAGCCAAGTTGAAATATAACTTTTTAAATAGGTGTGTACTGTATATAAGACTTCTAAATTGTTCAAATTCCTCCAGTCCTCTATGAATCTACTGGGACAATTAATGCTATAAAAGCTATTTCCAATGTAGCAGTAAATAATATTTTTGCTTAAAAGATCTTACACTGCTAATTAAGTTGTGTACAAGTTGATGCATTTATCCTTTTATTCTCTCGCCTCTACCAGCTGTGTATATTTTCATTTTCTCTTCTAAAATAAATGAAAAAGAAAACATGTTGAAAAAAAAAATAATCTCTTCCTGTTTTCTCCTTTTAGAAATTCAGTGATGTTCAACAATGAGCTGATGGCAGATGTTCACTTTGTAGTGGGTCAGCCTGGAAGGACTCAACGGCTGCCGGGACACAGAGTAAGAATTTCATCAAATCACAGTCGCAGCGAGGAAATTAACAAGTAGGCAATCAGGTGGCCGAGTGTTGTTCATATCATATCAGCATAAAAATAATCATTGCCAGCAGTAATGGAACCCAAATCCTTTGTGCTCTACTCTCACTTCTGCACCATGCGTCTTTCTGAGACAGTCTTCAATTATTTATGTAAATGAGGCTGAAGGATAGAAGCGGGTGAATGAGAGAAGGAGGAAGGGATATCCTCTTCAGCAGTCGTCTGTCACAGAATGGATCGCCTTTGTCTCTGCTTTAGCTCAGCTTTTCAGAAACAGCTTTGCAATTACTCAACTTTTAATCAAACCCACCCAACAGCACCCAGCCTCAGTGATAAGACACAGAATAAGATGTATTCAAGTCCGCATCTCACGTCCCTGAAATACTTTTATACTCATTGTCTTGATTAGCTTTTGAGTGTTAGATTGATTGACAACTGACAATCTCTTACTCAATAGCTGCGATTGTTACAATTATGCAGATATTCTATGCCAGTTATAAACTGCGGGTCAACATCCTTCGACTTCTTTGTTTAGTTCGCCCTCTGACCTGAATATTTTTCAAGACGTTCACATAAATGATTAATCAGGGTTTATAGTCAGCTAAACCATGTGTCTCATCTAAAAGTACATAATCATTCCTAACCCATTTGAATATGATTAGAACATTCACATTAAATTTACTAAGTCATTATGCAGTCATGAATATAGCTTGGCTGCCACATCCTCACTGTCAGATAAGTCTGGCACGGGTCATCTTTTTTGCTCATTATATGCAACTCAAATGTATTATCTATGATTGGTTGCAGCAGAGCACTTTGTGCATTTATAGAAAGCAGTTATAGAAGGACATTGAGGATGACTTGACTGCACTTTATGCTGAGACATTATGCCATTGGGACATAATGACATCCAGTGCAGCAATCTTTATTGTGACCATTTGGCAGCAATTCAGATATGCATTATAATTTAATTCACAAAGTTATATCTTCCTAGATCTAGGATGCAGGTTGTAGCTACGAGTAGTAATTTATGTGAACATCTGTAAAATACAGAAGGCCAAGAGGTGGATATAATCATATTCTAATATGCAGTATTTATATACTGGTCTCTAAATCCAAATGGAACTGCCTTTTACCAAACCTTTTATATAAAAAAAGTGAAATAACAACAGCGATATTGTTTTTTATAACGCTTGCTTGCAGGGTTTATTTTAGGTTGATCTACTGTACTACAATTAAGTAATTTTAGACAAAGTTAGGTTTTCAGGAGAAAATTTATACCGCCCACAATCTCACCTACACAAATTCATGCTGCAAAGTTAGATACACACATAACAGTGATATGCACAAGAACCAAAAACCAGGAAATACTTGAGTATAATTACATGATTCGCAGCCTTACACAGAGTGCTTATTCCTGAGGTTATTAGCATTGTGTTGCAGTGGGTTTCATCATAATTCCAGATAAGTCATTAATTTCAGTAAATTGAACTTTTGCTGCACTCTATTCAGTTGTGTTATTAGGATTTCCTGATTTTTTTTCTTCTTATCAGAACAATCTTGTTCATTAGAAATCAGCCTGTGTCCACAGGGGGAATAGTAACTCAGCTCTGCTTATTATGGGAAAAACTCAACAGGTTTAGTCTCTCTAGTGATTAGAACTCAAGCATTGTTCAAAAAACCATGAAATTATTTAGATTTTTATGTAAAGAGAAAGAACTACATGAACTAATTGGATTATTACAGTTCTCAAATAATTGTCTTGTTTTTCTGTCATTTCCAACAGTATGTTTTGGCTGTGGGTAGTTCAGTGTTTCATGCCATGTTTTATGGTGAACTGGCTGAAAACAAGGATGAAATTCATATCCCAGATGTGGAACCAGCTGCCTTTCTGGCGATGTTAAAGTAAGGATCTTCTTCACTGAAACTCTTTAATACATTATATTTGCTTCAGCTGACAGTTTTGTGCTCTTACAGTGGCTTGATATTATTTTTCATGTTAAAGTACATAACTGTTTCTATTATACAGATTACAGTATAGTTTAAATAGTACTTCTCCTGAGGCACCTCATCTTATCTAAATAAGTGTTTTCTTTCCTGCAGTTTAAAGTCAAGCATACGTCTCTACTTTATCTTTCAACTATTCACTTTCCTTATCTTTTTGTGATGGATCACTCTATATTGATTGTCATCTTTATTTCTATCTTTTCATATCATTTTTGATTTTATTTTTTTCTCCCTGTGGAGGTGAACTACATTATGAGGTAGATAAGAGTGTAGGATGAATACCATTTTTATTTCTAGGTGGGAAGAGTGATTCACTTTACTGCATGTAGAAGGTCACTCCATTCATTGTCATGGCCTTTGCTCAAAAGACTAAATAACAATGATTGAAATCTGAGCACAGAACTTCTTGTAATGTGTGTAGTTATAGAACTATCAGTTTAATGAGTGTTTAAATCCTTTTGTATGTGTTTCAGTAATGTTGGATCTCTTATGTATATAAAGCCAGTAACATCTGTATGCCAACAGGTATATTTACTGTGATGAGATTGACCTGAGTGCTGACACAGTGTTGGCCACTCTTTACGCTGCCAAGAAGTACATTGTCCCTCACCTGGCACGTGCCTGCGTCAACTTCCTGGAAACCAGTCTGAGTGCCAAGAATGCCTGTGTGTTACTCTCCCAGAGCTGCCTGTTCGAAGAGCCAGAACTGACACAGCGCTGCTGGGAGGTGATTGATGCCCAGGCTGAGCTGGCGTTACGCTCGGAGGGCTTCTGTGACATCGACGTCCAGACCCTGGAGAGTATCTTACAGCGGGAGACACTCAACGCTAAAGAGATAGTGGTATTTGAGGCAGCCCTCAGCTGGGCCGAGGCTGAGTGCCAGAGACAAGAGCTAACCTCTTCAACAGACAACAAGCGTAAGGTTTTGGGAAAGGCCATGTACCTGATACGCATCCCTACAATGGCTCTGGATGATTTTGCCAATGGAGCAGCCCAGTCGGGCGTGTTGACTCTTAATGAGACCAATGACATCTTTCTGTGGTACACAGCAGCCAAGAAGCCTGAGCTGCAGTTTGTCAGCCAGCCCAGGAAGGGCCTGACACCTCAGCGCTGCCACAGATTCCAGTCCTGTGCTTACAGAAGCAATCAGTGGCGTTATAGGGGTCGCTGTGACAGCATACAGTTTGCAGTTGACAAAAGAGTTTTCATTGCTGGATTTGGACTGTATGGCTCTAGCTGTGGTTCTGCAGAGTACAGCGCTAAAATTGAGCTGAAACGTCAAGGAGTACTGCTGGGACAAAACCTGAACAAATATTTCTCTGATGGTTCAAGCAATACCTTCCCAGTATGGTTTGAGTATCCAGTGCAGATCGAACCTGATACATTCTACACAGCCAGTGTGGTTCTGGACGGGAGTGAGCTGAGCTACTTTGGACAGGAAGGAATGACAGAGGTGCAATGTGGGAAAGTAACATTCCAATTTCAGTGCTCCTCTGACAGCACTAATGGTACAGGAGTGCAAGGGGGGCAAATTCCTGAGCTCATCTTTTATGCCTGACAAACCCTGTACACACATTATCCTGAATTTCAGTGCACTTATGGAAAAGAGATGATTATTCGTGCATAGTGTCACTTTCTTTCTTATTTTTGTCACTACTGTGGAAAATGATCTGAACTCTGAAAGGGGTTTACTGTGTATGTGGTTTGATTTCAGTAAATGGTCCATTTGAGTAGGACCAAATAGTTTCAACCTATTATAGACAAAAAAAATCTCTCAAAATAAAAAGAATATCTTGTACTAAATGTGCATGTATATATGAATATATGTAAATTTTGAAATGTACAGTATATGATGTACACTTGTGGTCAGTGCCGACCACAAATATATCTTATATAGTGAATATGCTACATTATGTTTATTATTTCTATGCTTGCATAGAATGCACATATATAGCAGCAATACTTCACATTCTATATTCTATCATGATTAGTTCATGCCATGACTCATCAGCATTAAAATGAAAGAGAAAAAGGCTGTATGATACTCAGAACCAACACAAAAATTCAACTCGTGCTTCCAGACAAAAAAAAAAAACACTGTTAGTCCAGTGGTAGTACTATAGTATCCATTACCCATATTTGAGTGACAAAAGCTCAATCAGTGCTTTTTAGACTCTGAATCTAGTGTCGGTGCACTTAGAGGGGGCTTTAGGGGTCTTAGATTAGGGGCACTAGAAATAATGAGGCACAATACTCATTTGTGTCCTTGTGTATCATGTTGCTCTGCACCTATACTCATCTCAGCCACACTTCCATAGAGGGATTCAGTTAGATCAGTGTCATTATGTTTGCAGTGAATATTAGGCCTTACAGTGATCACAGTGTAGTGAAATATTTATTTGATTTGTCTATTCAACTATGTCTGCATTGCAGTACTTAAAGCATGAACAAAACTGTTCCATTTCACCTAACATGTACCACTAATTGTTCTGACGCCTCTGTTTTGTTTACAGCAAAAAGATCAATGATTGATTCTGTGTTGTTCAGCTGTTTATCTTATAGACTTTAACTTCTTTCTGTTTAAACCTTGTACACTCTGAACTGCTGAGCACTCCCTCCCGATGTGATCATACAGCTTCATACATTTTATACAACAGAATTGCACTGATATTGGTTTGTAATTGAATTTGTTATTTTGTCTTACTTGTTCTTTTGAATCAGGCAAATTTCTTGGATTTTCTGTGCTACTGATTTTTTTTTTCCTTGAAAATATTCACAGATTTATCTGTGGATCACAGTGGATGGGCAAACTGGTGTTAATGTCCTGTGTTTACGTGCTACAGTGCTGGGAGACCAACGAATGTGTATGATTGTTGATGATGCAAATAAAGAAAACAAGTGGTAAATGGCTCTGTATCCCATCTGTAAAAAGCATGATGCCCTTCGGCACTGCAGTGATTTACAACGCCAAGGAGAGCCGTCTATTGATTGATGATCTCTGCTTTTATACCACTTACACTCCCTCCTTTTTGTCTGATAAAGTATAACTCTGTTCTCTATAATATTGGACTGTGTAACATTATGTCCCCCTTCTTTAACATGAATATTAATATGCAATAACTTTAAAGTATATTTTTGACAGGCAGTCACTTTTGCAAAGAGATGCAGACAAATTGAATGGAAAACAGACCTCAGTCATACAGAATGTCTCCCTCACATGCCCATCATATGTTTTCATTATTCAGAGATAAAGGATAGATTTACATTGCTAACATCTGAACACCCAGCACATTACCGTGACTGTCTGACCCAAAAATCTTGATGACATGTATTTGTCTGCAGATAAAAAAAGACAACTTGTCTCAAATGACTATTTTTTTATTTATTTTTTTTTACTTCTGTTCATGTCTTTATCCTTATAAAGTCTTTACAAGTCATGTACTTTGTTGTAGGTGAAGGGACAGATATAATTGTTGGATTAACAAAGATTGAGTTCTATGTCTGATAGAATCAAAACAAGATGAGTCATTTACTGAACCTCGAGATGCGTCATGTCCCTCTATGAATTGGATGTTATAAAAGACAATCACTCCTGGGAGCTTATGGCAGGTACCTGATTACCAAGGCGCTCAATAATACTGAGACCAAGTTTGACATATGCAATACGCATGAAACCCTTGATGAATTGAACTCAATATGTTGGGGGACTCGTGTGTTTCGATGTGATTTTTCATGATTGTGGCACTAATGTTGTAAGCAAGATCATTAATTGCAGTGGAGGCAGCAGGGGAATAGAATGTACCAGGAGTCAGAGGCAGCGCTGCTTCCAACAGCCATACAGTACAATGTGGCTCTTTTTGCAAATGTGACTGATTAATGGTACCAAAATCACAATTTAGTTGTAGGAGTTCCATTATAGTTGTAAAAAAACAAACTGAGAAACAGGTAACCACATGCATATCTGACCTTGATGTTTACCTGTTTTTCACCTCTTAAAAAAAACCCTAAGACGTTTGGAAACCCTTCTCAATTTTTTTTTACATTAAAACAAATCCCCATCCTGTTCTTGACCTTCCATGTTTAGCTTTTGGACAGAGAAAGCTTATATACTGTAGCAGGTTTGCAGCCAGAGGCTACAAAAGTTATTGTCAGAGCTGAGAAGAGGCCAATGCTGTCCAGAAACAAGCAGGTAATCAATATACAGTAATGCTTCAATCTGCAAATATGTTACCAAAGATATTACCTAAAGGGTGTTGCATTGCTTATTAAATACTAAGGTCATTGTCAGGTTTAGTATTACTCTGCCCATTGGCATTTGTTTCCAATTGATCCCTACACCTGTGGAGTAATGACCATGTACAGAATATGCTCTACTGACCAACACTACCAATGATTTGTCAACATCATTATGGCAGTAGAAACAAAAAAAAAATAATAATCAGAACAAGCTGTTACATTCATTCTACTTTTGATTTCAAATGGCGTATTATTAACTTGCGGACTTATTATAGGCTTTTATATGTTCAGAATTAGTGAAAACGGAGCTGGATATTTTTTAATTTCATGAGGGTGACAGTTATTGCGTGACAGCATTTTAATTCTGTGAATGAAGTGCAAGTAAACCCTACAGGGATTTGTATAAAATGCACAGTTAAACATAATTATTCTTAGTTTGTCAGGAAATAAAGAACTTAACAAGAAACAATGTGGTACAGAGAATGAATATGGTATTTTTCACTATGATCAAAGCTGAAAAATCTCTGTCATACAGTGGAGTTTGATTTTACTAAAGACATGTTAATAATTTAATGTGTTTACAATCACATGTCTGTTTATCAGAGTATAGATGATGATGACATTCATCACAAATCATAAACAAGACTGTTAAATCTACTGTATATAGGCAAGCTTTGAAAAGAATTTGGAAACAGAAAAGGTGTTTTGGGAGAAGAGAAAACTGGCTGATTATAGACTTGTCCAGGAAATCTAATTGTGGGTTCAATTATTGCTCAATACAAATTAAAGATGAAAAGATTCAGTCGGACTTGAGGGAAGACTGTGAATCATCACTGATCAACATTATTGATGTTCTCTCAAATTGATTGGTCAAAACATGTATCTGTCTGAACAGCAGCAAAAGGTCCTTTGGTATCTGAGAGTATCTGAGAAATGCAAAGATTTTCATGGAAAATCTTGAAAGTCAAAGCTCCAGTTTCAAACATGCTGCCGTTTTAACATATTAAACATCAGTCTGTATGTACACTGCAGGCAATCACAAATCCACTCCTCGACATCCTGATAATTTCCATCTTAGCAAAATGTCAATGAATTAATAATGGCCAACCAGAGGATGGAAACACAGCTGTGGTTTTAAAGAATTCATCAAAGAAAATAATTTCAAAATATGTTTTTTAATTCAACAGCTCTCAAAGGAAATGTCTTTATCCTTCCTCCCCCTGAACCAAATGTTTTCTCCTAAGGTATATTAGTGTAACACTGCATGAGGCACAGGTTATACCAGTGCAAAAGCAGCCCAGTAAGTCAAACTATATGAAAGCATCTGGCAAGGGCTGCTGAAGGTTACAATGAATTGCTATAATCCAGACAGATGTAGGGGTATTTGAGCCCCCCACTACCCTTATTGCATTAACTGGCAGCCAGTCAAGCAAGGACAAGGCAGGGGGTGAGAGGAGAATGGAAAGGGGAGACAGAGGCAAGAGCAAAGTCTGACCTGACTAGCATTCAGGTAAAGTGGTCATTCCCTTGATAATTATCACATATTATCAGCCAGTCAGAGGAGCCATTAATCACATGTGAGGATGACAAAAGGTCATGAAGTTCAGAATGGAGATGCAGGTAGAGGCAGGGAGAAGACAAAACATGTGACTGATGATTACCACCTTTGCCTCTCTGTCATCCCTATTTCCAGACCTGCTGCGCTAAAGATCTGCAAAGAATAACTGATATCATTTCAAACAATCTGGGAGTTTTTGCTTTCAGTTGCATGCGGTTTGGATGCACCGCAGGATTGGCTCTGTGATTGTGTGTCTCATTTATCTATTTATTTATTCATTGCCACCAGGCAGAGCTAAATCGTTTAAACAGGCTGGGGCACTGAGAAGTCGGCTTTTATGTTGGACTAGCCTGTTTATAGTGGTGTCGCTCAGCTCCAGATGAATCAATATCGCTGGGACTTGTGGAGGTAAGCGCTGCTTGTATCAGGTGAATTATGATTGCTGAAAAGACTGGAAATATGCTTTTGGTGGACAATGGGAGCTATATTCAGCGCAGCCAAAAATGACAAACAACACAGTAAGGGAGCATTGTACATATACAGGAAGCAAATTACATTACCTTCCAACTGTGAACAGATAAATACCCCGTTTACATAATTGTCCTAGTGTTTGTCCTATGAAATACAATACAGGAAGGTATATACTCAGTTCTTTCACATGCTCCCTAAGCTCAGTTTGTTGGTGATGCATTATGCTAATCAAGTTATTTATTTCCACAACTATGGTGTCGTATACCTGTCACCCACAGCCATTACAGAAGGGCCTGATCAAAACCTGGAATGTTGGCAGCTTCCCACTGTGAGAGGTGATGAGGGCTGAACATACTACTTTTTGTATGTACTCCAGAGCCTCTATTCATACTGAAGCATGTCCTCTAAGGCAGCACCATGGCTTTGATAGCATGGAGTGAGAGGGCCCTACTCTCCCCAGGGTCTGATATAATGAGAGTGAGCTTACTAAACATGATCTGCGGCTCTCTCAAATAAGCTACTTGAAACAGCTCAGACCTAAAACACTACAACAAACAGCACTCATTCAGTTGTACACATGCTCTCTCTCTCTCTCTCTCTCTCTCTCTCTATGTGTGTGTGTGTATGTGCTTGTATTGCTTGGTTAATGTGAGCAATGCTGAGATAAAGAGCACACAAAAGCCCAGTTTCCTCTAGGTTCATTCAGAACTTGAATACAGACAATGTGTTTTGAATTATGTCCTATAAGCGCCAAGAAAATGAACTGACAGATACCGAATGATTGCATTTACAGTATTGTTAAAATTCTTACAGTTACAAATAGAAATGTGCATTTATTGTCAGAATAATAGTTTTTTTTTTTTACCGCGCCATTTTGTCACATTCACTCTTTATCTGCTTTAGGATCTTATCACTGTGCAACAGGGAGCATAGGAATCAACAGAGGCATTATATTGGGAGCAAGGTATTTCTTTTGTCAAACAAATCAGAAATATCAACTAGACTAGGAGTCAGCACAATTCCAGTCTGTAAAACCCATTTACATGAGAAATATTTATTTGCTTAATGCCTATTTTCTACCCATTTAACCTTAAGGTGACCCACCATTTTGCTGCAATGGTTACGTCTGTCTGAATCATTGCAAGAAATATAATAACATCTACTGGAGTGATGCAGAGCTGAAGTTATTTGAAATCTCACAGAGCCCTACCAGACAGCTATTGTGGCCTAATTTAAGAAGTAGAGCGCTATCTTCTGTTCTTCTGCCCCCTTTTTTTATGTCCTGCTTACCAGAGGGAAAATCAGTTACTATGTCTAAAAGTCCACGCAATTAGCAGCGTTCAGAAAGACATTACCTCGGCAATTCCACCTCCACGAATACTGGAAAAAGCTTGTGTCATAGAATTCATTATAACTTGGAAGCAGGGACTCAGTGTTCAATTAAAGTGGGATTGAGATGAACACATCTACATTCAGAACAGTTCTACACACATATCCACACAGCTGCACCATCCAAGCCTAATTGTCATGTTGATGATAAATCTGATGTTGGTGAAGCAAAGAATCTTTTCTCATCTTATCATTAACTCCAATAATTAGCTGCAGCTGCCTCAACTGTCAGTACCAGAGTTACTATTAAACACTAGACATTCTTACTTTGTAATGAATAAAATAAGAAGATGTTTCAATATTTTAAATGTTTTAATGTGCAGCAATATCAAATGACTGCATTTTAACAGCAAAATTTAAGACAGATACATCATCTAGCTGGCAGGCAGGGGTGAGTTTATGCTGTACTCTCCCTTTATATCCTTTAAAATATTCATTGGAGCTGCCATCTGCATTCACCTGCCCTAACTAAAACTCTTTCTGCTTATGCTTTTTCGAGACGAGACCCAAACTATTCCCTCACTGCCCTCGATAATGGCCTCAATTTAAGCTTTACTGTGCCTTCCCTACCTTCTTATTCTCACTTCTTATTGAGATAGCAAAGCTTTTTTCACTCCGAGGTGCTGGAAATAATCACAGGACATGAGATAAATGAAAGTGTTGTGTTTTAGTCAAGTTTTTGTTGTGTGACATTGTGTATTTTTAACTTTTGACCAAACAGTCCGACTCAAACTGAACATTTATACATGCTCATGTGGCACTTTTGATAAGTGCAGAACCTATACAGGTCCTACAAAAATAATATAATTATATGTGAATGACAAAGAAAGTATCAGTTCTTTATTTGAAGCGCTCTTCCAAAACAGAGCCACTGTCTCTTTGACTGTGAGTAATATGCATTTATATTGTCAAACAATCATAGATGTGCACAAGGCTAGGATAAACATAAGGTATTTATTCAAGAGTGGTGGAATGTATGCCCAAGTGTGATTGTTTTTACTGCACGGTTGTAAAGAAAGGAGTCCACTAAGCTGGATTGTCATTGTGTGGGCTGATGTCATTTCAGTGAGTTTCTGCTCAACTTGTCATGCATGTTTTTCTAGTGAATGATGATACTGGCATGAATGGTAGAATAACAACAGCATCAATGTGTTATGCATAAATACATTTACTCTCTGTATTATATTTTCTTTTATAAAAACTGTACTTAAAATATATGCTGTTAACATATTTCATCTTTTGTTTTTGACTATTAGTTATTGGTTTGTCTCCTTGGGTGGCACCAAGAAGCAACAGAACAAGAACAGACATTCCACATTCCATTTCAAAACCGCAACCATTGGTAATTTTAGCAGAATCTGCATTCATGAATAAATATGGAACAATGCAATGTAGTTAAATATGCTCAAAATGTGCAAGGTCAGGCGATATGCTTTGTTACTGTAAGCAGGATACTATGTGAATAATTAATATCTTTGATCAAAGCAACAACACTGGGTTCACTGAAAAGGCACAGGGATACCTTCTGCATGAATGTTTATCTATAAGATTACCTGACCAGAAAACTGAAAGCCAGTTTGACTACTCTTATAACCCCCTCCCCTAATATTTCCAAGCCCATCCTCTGAAGTGGCACATGAAATATCAAAAGGCCAAGTACGTCAGAGCTAAACAAGATTGGAGTGAAAGGGATTTTCCTCTAGTGTGGAGTACAGCACCTTCAGCAACACTCATGACCATGGGGAGGAGGAGGGGTAGGTGGAATTTCATTTCTCAATGATGAAATTCTTTTCATCATAGCTTTTTTGCATAACAAAGGGGCATAAAATGCATTATATATGGCAAAGTGTAGCTGTAAACCACTACAAGAAAGCTGTCCTGTAGTTCTATGAATAGAGGCAAAAGCTTAAGTACAGTACAGGCAACTGCTTACAGAGGTTTTATATATATATATATATATATATATATATATATATATATATATATATATATATATATATATATATATATATATATATATATATATATATATATATTACCAGAACCATTACCTCTACAGGACAGTGCACAAGTCATTATATTAATGTGATTAAAGAGTAATTTATTCCTATCCTACATTGTATGTTTTTCCATACTTATTGGAATATATCCTTTTAATTTGTTATATCATTAAAGTCATATGAACCAATGATTTGATTCTCTTGACCCCACATCGACTCCAATGAAGGAGAAAGAAGCTGTAGGCTTAAAATATTTCATCAGACGTCTATTATGCTGATAAAGGGAATGAGATGAAAAGAGGGGCTATTACAACCATGCAAGGTGTCACTCTAATTTAATCGAGTCGCTAAAGACAAAGAGGCGGCCTAAGGGAAGCCACTCAATAACAGAACTGACTGCAAATGACTGGTGGAAGAGCAGCATGTGACTGGAAGGACAGACAGGAAGTTTTCAACAAACTCACCTTGCACTAATGACGTGTCTCAGTGGACCATGTGGGTTAAACAGACATGTTAAATATATGATCCGACTGCATGTATGATAAAGGGGGGAGATCCTTGGACCACCTACATTTGCTGTTTCCTTTAAAAACCAACACATGCAGCACCCCAGCTTGTATATGAAGTCACATGTTATTTTGTTTTCATGGTAAAAGTTAAAGATGTGGAAGGTCAAACATTTGTGGACACTTCACTCAGTTCTTTTTTTTTTTTTTTTACTAATTTTATTTAGCATTTTTCACAGCATTTGACATAAACAATGACATCACTCAGTTCTAAACAAAGGAAATATTTCACATAGTCTGTGCTATATTAATTAATTTTTTTTTTTTTTTAAAAGCTGAACAGGCTGCTACTTGGATCAATAGTTTAGATGTTTCTCTATCTGTATAAGTACATAATTACAATTTAGATCAAGGGAATGGCTGATAAAAGAAGCCTTGTACACAATAGTCTCAGGCAGGCATCAGATTAAGTGAGACTAGTTTGAAGGTTTTATACCAAGTCTTCCCTGAGCAATGCAACTCAGTATGCCATGTTATTACAGTAGAAAGGTCCACTGATATTGATAATAAAAAATCACAATCAGTAGCAGGAATGAATCTGGACACAGGAAGACGCATTACATTAATTATGCTTAAGCAGTGTTATCCGAGTCATTCAGATATTCAATACAGCACTTCAGGACCTCAACAAGATTTGCAGGATTAGATGTTGTAAGCCTAGCTAGCTCAATATATCGATCTCTCTTCACTGAGAGCTGCATTCAATTTCCCAACAATTAGATGCACCTGAAGGTTAATATGGTGCTTTGTTAATCTGTTGTTTGTTGTGTTGTCCTAAACTAACTCTCTCTCTCTTTCCGTCTCTCTCTCTCTCTTTGTTTTTTCACTGTGTAAAATGGTGCCACTCTGCTGAGCTAAAAGGGTCAAGCCACTGGCAGGGGACTATTCATACTGCTATAATAGAGGTCACACATTAATTGCTAATAGTAATAGTGGAGCATTAGAAGAGCTCCTTTCCTTCACAATACAGTCATGTGAGAATTCATTATTTCTAGCAAATACACTGCCTTGACTAAATTAGGTTGGAGCCCAGTATGACCTTGTAACCATACAAACTCCTCCCACAGCTGCCATCTGTTTTTAATAACATTGCATATTATATACTGTGGCAATCTGAATTCCCATTTATTCTTCCTGGTTGATTTCATATTCCGAGGATGTTGCTGGACTTATAGCAGTGTGAGAATGAAATTTCTCTCATGGGATCTGGGGATATTTCTCTGGTGTGGTATATACATTGGGTTCTGAGGAGTAGAAATGACAGCAGTATTACATGGTTGAAATGAAACCTCACATAATGTTATCCATTTTTATTCATAAGAAGCTATGACATGTCTCTTATTGCTTTCTCTATATGAATGGAGAGTGGGGAGGGGTGGGGATACAATTCCCAGTTATAAATCATGGACAACTGAGAATTATGGGGTCAACAAAAATATAACATGATGGTGTATATGAGGATGAGTAACACACATGGCTTGATACAGGGCCTACATGTGTTCATTTTATACAACTACAGTTGCAGCCAGCCCAGTGAAATCATACATTGTAATCGCTACTGAAAGTGAGCGGCAGAGCGAGGACAGGGGCTAATACTGACCAACTAGAAAGAAGGAGGAGATTAGTTACAGAGCTGCCGTCTGCTATTTTTAGGGTGATACTAATGGCAACTGAAAAGAGAAATAATGATTCCCAAATCTGGAATAAAAGTTGCAAAAGCAGACATAGGGAAACAAAAATATATTCATCTAACTTCCAATGTGAAGTTAGATGGACCAGGCTTTGACCGGCCATTCCTTTGCTGATAGGCTTTTAAATAAAAGTGCTTCCAAATTGAAATGTTTATACCATAGCACAAGGAAGTTAGATTTTAAAGTAAAAAAAAAAATGTCTTGTGTCAGCGCTGGTGCAGTGCCATTTTGACTATGCCTGTTAGGCATGGTACAGTGGCCTGACAGTGAAAATTAAAAAGGTACACCATCTAGATGTCATGTTACCTTTGATGATTTTAAGAAAGTGGACTTTCTGCCTGTAAAGCTATAGTAAGTGTTGAACAGGTAAAACCAGGGGCGGCTCTATGGGTGGGCCTGGGTAGGCGGGGATGTTGCTTCATCAAACTGAAATGTTGATCAATATCCTTAATATAGTTATTTATTTGTAAATGTCAATGGAAATAAATTACGTATATTTAATTATTTGTGTTTATTTTTTAAAAAAAGTCTGTTTTAATTCCGGAAAGGCTATGATGTTGTTGTTATACGTCCTGGACTTTGCCCACCCCGACTTCACTTAGGCCCGTCTAAAAATAGCCATCTAGATCTGCCACTGGTAAAAACTGAATAATATGTTCAATATTATCAATGAGATTGCTCCTAAGTATTTACGATCTCAAATTGTAATGGTGCATACTCAACATGCCCATGAAACAAGAGCTAGTGTCCGCTCCTGTAAAGTACCATCTGCAAAAAGCATGGCACGTAGCACTTTCTTTTATACTGGGATTATGTTATGTTATGCCTCCCACTAAACATTAAAATGGCAGAATCAAAAAGGGTTCTTAAACAAAAGGTTAGAGTTTTTTTGTGGACTAAAGTAGAGAATTTGGTGACTTAAACATGTGATTGTATATTCATGTGATTGTATTTATGTGATATTTTGTTGCATGTATTTGTCCTTTCCATTAGTGTTTACATTTTTACATGTTATCCCTTGGATACCTTGTCATGCTATAACCATAAATAAACCAAACCAAACCAAATGTGAAAATATAAGAAAATAGCCTGTTGTTGGCCTGTGTCCCCATCAGAGAAGTTACAAAAAAACATGTGTCCAAAATTACGAGTCACCATCAAACTCGACCAAATGAGAGACATTTGTGGTGTGAATTTGGTGATCCTCCGTGAAAGCTGTCAAAAGTTATTACGAGTACAGTGTTCCCGCATGGACGGATGCTCAGACGGAATGAAGAACAGCATTTCTCTGTCCCCCACTGGGGTGACAGTGGACAATAATGCTTGTAGGTATTGTCATTTCTACTGTAGAGGCATTATTCTACATAGTAAAGCATGTCTATATTACCCCGTCAAAGAGCACTTTTCAGTCAAGGCTGATACATTAAACAATATGGACTATTACATTGTAAGTCGTCTGTGTATACACATTCAGTCACAGTGAATGGGTTCAGATAGCAGCTGTACAGAGGTCACAGTCATCATAAACATAGTATTTGTATCCAGATTGCTCTTACAGTAAAAGCCATCGTGACACAGCTTTGTTG
Organism: Siphamia tubifer; assembly: GCA_020466265.1. NCBI lineage: Eukaryota > Metazoa > Chordata > Actinopteri > Kurtiformes > Apogonidae > Siphamia > Siphamia tubifer. The sequence continues at coordinate 24,084,008 of CM035797.1, read as the reverse complement.
TCATGCTGGTTAAAATACTCCTTCAAATGTCACCCATTCCCTACTTGTTTTTCCTGCTAAATTGACAGGTTAAACCACAAATACAACTAACACTCTATTTTTTTTTATCCAGAAAGTGGTTATTAACCCCTGCTTCAATCAGTCTAAATAAGGTGACAGTAAATCTAAACCATCAATCCACTCTCCCCACCAGGTTTCAGTCATTTTCACCTTCACCATCCTCCCTCAGCACCATTATATTTTCACCTCTACTACAGCTGATTCTGCAAAACTGAGAAATGAGATAGGGTGTAAAGGTGGTTTTACTGCACAGTTGTGTATGTGTGTGTCCAAACGTACAAACGGTTGTAATCCACAATGTGTGTATATTGCAGCAGTGGCGTTACAAACTCAGATGTCACTAATCTGTCAATATTTCAATAAGATTGATCTAACTGCTGCTTCATTTTAAAGCAGCTGTCCTCACTGATAACAGATAATACATGAATCCTGTATGGATGCGTAACATACAGTATATGTTCCCTAAAGGCCACTGACTCATACCATATCCTGCTTAGCTGACGTCACACTACTATCTGGAAGGATTTCAGTGCATGTGAGGGATCCATTGATAGAAATGCACACATGCATTCTGGCTTGCTTTTGTCCATGCACTTGAACATCAATCAGAAAGCCCGCCCACGGCCCCAAATATAGCAGGAACTACAATGCAGATTTTTCTCACATTCAATTTTAGTCCATCCTCATGAACTGCTAATTTAAACCATTAATTCAAACTCACACTGTTCCCTGAATCCTTCCATTTTCTCATCTCCTCACACAGCCTCCTATGTTTCCCCCCTGGTGGCGGATGAAGAAACGGTTGGGGGTACTGCCTCAGTAATTGGAGAAACCTTCTGAAACATGCAGATGAAGCAGGGTGAGAAGGAGAGGAGTGAAAATGGAAAAGGAAACCGGACCAGATTCCTAATTATCTTCCCCTCTTCTTTGCTCTGACAGGGTTAGAGTCATACAGCGGAGGCTCCTTCCACTCCTCATGCTGGCCTTGGCATAATTAGGTGCAGTGTACAGGGCTGAACAGGGATTGATGCTCACATAAAGGCTTGACTGGTGTGTATGTGGGGGGTGGGGTGGGGGGGTGTTGGGTGGGAGGGAGGGAGGCAGTTTCAAATGAAAGCTGCAGCTTTGATGAGAGGGTTAAGAGCACTGTCAGCATACTCACTCTTACACGTTACAATAAAACAGCATGTCAGTGAACAACAAAGCTTCCGTATATTAAAGTTGGACGAACAAACACACTTGAAACTGAACATGCAGTATGAACATAATATGATACTAAATATTAAATGCAGCTCATAGTAGCTCAAGACCCAAGATGAGTCGCAAGCATGCACACTTTATTTCCAAAAATAAGGAGGTAATAAGTTGTTCCAAACAGCAAGCAGAAATATGAAATAAAATTGCTGTTTCACAATGAAAATATTTTGGATGACAATTTCCTTTCAGATGATGAGAGTGTGAATGTCTGTCTGTTTTTTAATATACTGTATGCAACAATATCAGAGCCCCTGCATGTACACAGCAGAGAGGGGGGGGGGGGGTGTTCAACTGAATGAATGCCCAGAAATTGTTGCTGTTTGAACATTGTTCATGTACAGTAACATGTACTAAAACATAGATAATCTCAGAAGTGTTGTGTATTTGTCTAAGACTTTGTCTACATTCAGCTCATACATATGTGAGTGAATGTTTAATCCTGGAATATTTTTTATTCTTTGTGAACATTACATACAGTTGCTTCAGTTCTGCATGTCCAGCTAAAATGTAATGTTGCTCCCACCTAAGCCCTCTTTTTTCAACATGATTATTGCTTTTTTTTTTTTTCATTAATATGCAGCTTCATTTCCTGCCCTATCTTTATGCATCTATCTATTTCACTGTCTCCTTTGGTACAGATGATTTGACAGTTGTATTCTGGTATATTTTTCTGCAGGCAATTTCATCTTTAATAAATACGCATACACACCTCTTTGCGAAGCTAATTCCCACTGAAATGATGAGTGCATCACAGTGTAAAGCATTGTTCCGATGGTTAAGCCACCTACCACAGCTAAAGGAGGCTCAGCACTACCCCTCTTGCAGTGCGCCAGGCTGCTCTTATCGCCCCACCATGAGGCCGTAGAGGGGTAATAGGATTGTGACTCACAGAGAAAGTGCCATGCTCACCAAGTAAGGGAGGGCTGAGGCATAAGTGTGAAGGGACTCTGCGGCTGTCCAGCATCATGAAAGCATGGAGGAACGGGTGGGTGGATGTGTTCTCCTCGCTCCATAAATAACCCTGCTAAATTGCAGGCTTTGGAGGGTCAGTAGGACACTGCTCTGCCAGTGTATATCTGAGGGACCGGATATAACCTGTAATCTAGCAGGCTAGAAAACGAACAGCACAGCAGTTACGGAAAAATGTACTTTCTGCAAAATGGGAAGCCTGGGCATTTATGAGTTTGAACAGAGAGAAAAAGAAGGAAGGGAGAGAGTTGAGGCAGGAAGGGGATGATTTTATAGTTTGTAGTCAATGTCTGAGTGTTAGACTTCTTCCTTAGTTGGCTGGGTCCCAGCAGCAGCACAGCATTCACTTTGTACTCGGAGGAGGAAGATGAAAGCAGCATTGGGTCAAATAGGGATGGAAAAGGGTGGGGGAGGAAGATACATTGAGGGGGCTTTATTTGACAGACAGCTGGATCACTTTGGTTTCAATGCTGGCTGGGTGTGACTGCTACCATTCAGAGAAAACTCTCTGGGTTAAGCAAGCATCCAGAGATTAAATACTAATGTTAAAAGTAGCACTGATTCTCTGTGATGATTTGAAATCAAAATCCTGGGGCGCCAAAGTGAAACGTTGTTTTTTCCATTCACTTCTGTAGCGTGTGTTCACTGCTGCAGGGAAAGCCATTCCACCAGCAGAAAGGCGAGTGGGTGTGCATTTTAGTTACATCAGTGCCCTGGTGCTCACAGGAAGGGCAGTAAAAGGCACTGCAGGTGGTGGAAGACTGAGATGACCATACTGGGTTTTTGATAGAAAATAAGTAGCCTGAGGCAGTGAACAGGAGGAGGAAGGCCATGGTGAAGATTTAGGGTTTTATGAAAAGTAGGTATACTGCAAGCCTCCAAAGATGCACACAGGCATGGGCTTGATATCTGTATTAGATTGGTGAGATAAGAGTCCTCACATGCAGGATTGATGACTTCATCTGGAGGAGCATAAAGAGGTGAACAGGTGAAAGCACAACAGAGCACAGTGAAGAAATACAGCCAATGCCAAGATTAAAGTTGCTACACAGAGAGAATTCTAATACAATTAATATGGTGGAAATTATCATTGCAACTTTACCAGATAAGCATGATAAGATAGGGATGACAGGAAATGATTCATCACGCATACAAGTACAGACATATTTTAAGTGCAGTTAAAGGAACACCAGCAAGATTTTTATGATGCTGGACCAGTTTCTCATCTGCATGCTATGATACCAAACCAAAAGATATTGCATGTCTTATTAAGTTTGATCGATGACACTGTTTACTGCTCACACAAAACAGTTTTATCCTTTTCACTAACCCTGACAGCAACCTGATAATTCATACCAAAAAAAACCTGAAGTTAATGTCTGGACTTTCCAGTTATTGTAGACAAATATTTTTTTCATTTTTCTGAGTACTGCAACAAACAACTGTCTCTTTCTTCGCAACTCTCATAGAGTAGCTAAGAAAAAAAAAAAGGCTTTAGCAATGCACAGGAAAATAAAGCTAAAGAGTTCATCACTGTAAGTTAAAGAGTTCAAGAGTGTGGGTGACTAAGTTTGCAGAGTGCACAAACTGCCAGGAGCAAAGGAGTTAAGTTAATATACTTTTTTCATTGTCTTGTGCTAAGCGTCAGAGTCCTGCACAGTTCTGATTTTGACATACCGCAACCGTCCGTACACATCATGTTCAAACTCATATCCGACCTGTTTTCCGACGAAAAAAATAAAATAAAAATCTGCACCCGAACCGACCCGCTATAAATGAACCCAAAATCTGACCCGAACCCAGAAGAAAATGTCAGATAGCCAAACTTAAATACGAACATTTATTGCCACGAATATACTGAACAGTGACATAGCCAAATAAAAATGTTTTTAAACAGTAGCAGACAAATCATAAACTCAAAAAATATTTTTATCCGTGAGCTCACTCACACACACACACACACGCTTGAAAAACGCATCAAGAAGGAAGCCGACAGGAGGCCGCTATACAAGTCCGAACTAAAGAACAGTTTTTAGGCTATGAACAGCAAATTAGACCCGCGGGTTACCCACGGGTACCCGAACCCGTGCAGGACCCTGCTAAGCGTTATGTTGAAAATACACTAGCTATCATGTCAAATAAACTGTTCAATATTTAAATGACAATTGCGAATATCAAATCCCAGCTCTGCAGGAAACTGAAATCAATCTTACAATGCATGTGCATGAAATTAAAGCAGCATACATGGCAGAAAAAGAATGTGAGCCAATGTCATGTGTGTCACAAAGGACACAGCATCTATTTTCCCTCCATTCACTCTAACATCATTTATTTCTTGACAGGCCTGATGAGATAAAGTGAGGAGAGGTGGGAGAAGGCTGTCTGGAGGAGACAGGGCCTTTCTCCTGGCTGGTGGCTTTTGGTGGCTATCAGGGCTTCTATCTGGCTGGCACACCAAGAGGGTCAGCAGCATTCACATGATCACAAAGCATGCTTTTGTTCTCTGACTGACACTGACACGCCACACACATTGACAATATTGAGTGTATAAATGTCTTAATGGCTTGCATTTACTGGAGATGAGAGAGAAAGCAATAATATACTTGTGTGTATGAATAAAAGAGATGTAATCAGTGTGACAATGGAATAAAATGAAGCACAATAAACATCAGTGTCACGTAGATTTAGCATTGGAGCTAGCAGGGGTTTCAATTGCTAATGCACATACATGTATTAGGATATCAGAATGTCAAACACTATAGGTACAAAATATTTCTGTTTATTCTACATTATACATTAAACATCTGCTGTATTCTTGAAGGGAATTACAGATTCTTCTATTTTCAACAAACAAAAGTAAAATGCTGATATATTTTAAGGTGCTTGAATGTAAAATATTGTATATACACCGTCTACTGGTGTAAGACTTTGTGTGTGAATGGGTGAATGTGAGGAATTGTAAAGCACTTTGGGCACTGACTGGTGTATAAAATGCGTTATATAAATACAGTCCATTTACCATTTGCCATGTATGATTGCAAATAATATTTACACACTGATAAAAATAAGCCTATTCAAGTCAATAACATTTCCACTTGGTTATTCTGTTACTATTTTTACTATTTTTTTTACACTTAGAATTGATGATGGTCACTTGACAAGCTGCAGTATTTTTCTGTCATCAATGGATTCAGCTTCTAAGACTGTTCCTCCTCACATTATGTATGGATAGTTTCTTTTTTTCTTTCTATTTATGTCTGCAAACTTGTCACATAAAAGGCTGTTATTTCTTCCTCATCTACACATCCTGCTGTCTGATTATCTACCAGTCTGATCTATGGGGTTAAATTATGACACCAATATCCTTTGTAAAGCCTGATATTTGCTCTTCACAGTCTCTCTTCTCTTTCATTTGCAAGACGTAGACATACTGTACTTTGTCACAGGGTGAGCTTATGCTTCAAGACACACAATCCTGTTAGGAACTGGCACAGTTATGTTTACTTGATGCCAGTCAAAATAATACAGTCTGTTCACTGATACTGTATAATGAGCATCAGTCATGATGCAGTCCATAAAGAGCCTTGTTTATACCATTACCTAGTCCAGTTTGTATTGGAACAATGCCACCGGTTACACACTAAAAACCTGTGGGTTTTTTGTTTTTGTTTAAGTTTTGAGTTTGTCAGTGTGTGTGCCTGCACATGGTTGCTCTTGTTTGAACCTTAGCAGCAAGACATTGATGATATTGTGACAAAGTGATGGGCTTTACAAGTATGAGCCAACGGTCTGATCAGGATTCAGCAGGTATCTGCATAGAGGAGCCTGACGTCTGCTTGGGACCATCTATCAGAGCTAAATGGCAGATGGTCCTCTCTGTGGCCAAGCAGGAAGTGCACTAACACAATTGCTGCAGAAACACAGGGAGCACTCTACCTGCTGATAATCCACTTACCCGCAGACAAAGCTGCTTTAATCTGCCCGCTCCTTCTCTGCCCACCCCCCACCTTCACCCGACCCCCACCCACTCACCACATGACAAGGCCAAACTCCATGCTGGAGAATCATCATTGATCCCCTTGTACAAAAGCACACAGGCTGAGCACTGACAGGCTAAGTTACGATGAATCTATAATCACTCCCAGATGACAGGACAGTCATGGACAATTTATCCTTAAAAAACAATACAATTGCAACTAAAAGAAGAAAACGTGGAATACCTGTGTGTTTTAGATATTTCCGAGCAGTTAAAGGCAGTTTAGATAACAGGTTATCACAAACAAAGTAGGTGAACAAGTGCGATTTATATACATCTGAAAAGATTAGCATGGTTAATATATTTCACATCTGCAAGTGCTGTGCATTAAAGGTGTAATATAAGAATCACAATCCTCTTTATTCACAAACACATACAAGGAATTATTTGTCTCTAAGTAGATAATGACACATTATCAACTTCTGTGCAGGTTTAGTACAATATATAACATATTTTAAAATATGAGCACTTTCTGTCAGTGTTTCAGTTGCTAATATTCATAACAATGTTATTACATTTTAAGGATCCAGGTAGAAATTGTCATGAAAAAAATCCTTAAATTTGCCTCTCCTCTGCTGTTCTACAGTGATGCAACATTAGCTACCATTAAGTCTCAATCATAACCACATTTTATTACCTCTGCCAAGGAGGCTATGCTTTTGCCAGAGTTTGTCTGTCTGTCTGTCTATTAGTTAGCAAGATAACTCAAAAACTTAAAGACAGATTTTGATAGGTTTGATACGTTTGGTGGTGATCCGGAAGAGATCCTGGATTCTGGATCACTGTGAACTTTTACATTGCGGTAAATGTCAAAGTGATCCACAATGCAGGATCTCTTCCAGACCACCACCAAAATGTAGTAATTTTTAGATTTGTTCCTTGTGACACTCCCAAGACATCCCAAAATTTCAGCAAAATCTACCCATGGTTTTTGAGGTATCTTGATCCCCCCCTCTCTCTCGATCACCATCAAAATCTAATCATTTCTAGATCTCCCCATTACCAACGTACCCTGAATGTCATCAAAATCCATCCCTAGGTTTGTGAGTTATCTTGCTAACTAACAGACAGACAAACAAACAGACAAACAAACTGGCAAAAACAAAACCTCCTTGGCAGACCTCTCTTCATTTGAAAGGGGGAGGTCTGCCTTGGTGGACGTGCTTTTCTAGTTAGTATTGTGCCAGGGCTAATGATAGAACAGGCTGAATACATTATTATCTTGGAATAGAGAAAAACTACTTGGCCAATCAGTCGTGTCTTAAGCAGTACTAAGTGCAGGATCCAGTGACAAAGCTGTTGAAAATTTGTATCAGAGGCGAGAGGCTTATTTTGGTAGAGCACTTTCATGTAGGGAAGTGCCCATGGTAGTACAATGACTAAATGGATACATTAGAAAATGGTGCATAAAAACTTGTCATTTTCAGTAAGTGGTTGTGAGCTCAGAGGTTATGATTGTTGTTTCACATCGTGATGGTGACTTTTGCATGCAAATACTGTACTAGAAAGGGGTAGAATGCTGACTAAAATAGTAGCCAAATGGCAGGATTATTTCAACAATAGCTACCATTAAGTTCAAAAGGTGCTTGTATTACACAACAATCAATTCCCAGCACAACCCAGACAAAACACCCTTTCTTTCTACAGTATTATTGTTATAGTTTCATCCACACTACTGTATCTGGTGAAAAACTGAAACAAACAAAACCTGCAGCCTTAGTCAAAATATTTAATATATGACTTACAATCTGCTAGTTTACTTGCATTTCTGACTTACTGCATTCTCACTCTTTCAGAATGTGTGCCACTTCACATGTAGGTCCAATATGCTAATCAGACAAGCCAGATATAGCCTAGACTGAAAAGTGCATCAGGCCAGGACCTGAAAAGTCCCACTGGGAGTCATTAAATAACAAGTTTGATTGAGATCTTTTGCCAGGTTGCTTCTACTGATTGGGCTTCATTAAACAACCCAGACTTATTGAGGCAGAGCAGTAGGATGTTATCTTCATCATTCTGGCATCAGAAAGGTCTGCTGTGTTGAAACATTGCTCAGATCAAAACAGATTCATGGTGGGTCTAACCATAACTCTATCCCAGGGTGCCGAGCTGTTCCTGCAGATGAACTCATCTGCTTAACAGTTAAAATAACGACTTGTCCACTTTTCTTAAAGCATGACTGCTGAAGCTCTACAGGGTGGAAGTGTCAGAATGGAATAAGAAAGAGACAAGGAATGAACAATTAATGTAGAGTGGTGAAATTGCTCCAAAATCAGACAGAGGTGTTGGAAGAGAGGGAGTCATGAGCCAAAGAGGAGCAGGTGCAATATCGCATCCTTCCTGTCAGAAGGCTTAAAAGGAGAGTGGAGGAAGAACGTTTAGCTCCAAGGGATGCATGTGGAATGCTGACCACAGGTTGAAAGAATCGACTATTCAGAGTGCATCACATCCATGTGCCCTATCGGGTTGGGGAGGTATCTGCCAAGTAAAAACTGTTGCCAACGTCTTCTGAAGTGCTTGGAATACTGACAAGGAAAATCAGGTCTGGAGGATGAGAGCTGACCTTGATCACAGCAACTGTGATACTCTGCTGAGCCTGCACACTATAGTCCAAGGAAGAGACATGAGGAATTTCTTTTTGACATCAGGGGAATCAGAGATCATTTAAAGGTTTCAAGTGTAATATTTAGTGAACATCGAAAGAGATATTAAGTCTGGTCTATATAAAGAAACAGTAAGTGACAGTAAATATCTTAAGAAATAAAAACAAATGTCATCAGTGTGTGCCATATCCCCCCAGCCCAAACATACTCTGCAGGTGGTACACATTAATTATATTCATTTCACTGAATTTTACACATTGACAGCAGAGGAGTTGAGTATATCCTCAAGTGTTTCAAAAATCATTTACAAGTAATTTACTGGAAAGATTTTGATGTTTTAAAGTTTTGTTCCAGCAGCAAAATGATGGCAAACAGTGTGATGAATAACAAATGAAGGAAAAAGTAGGAAAAGGTGATATATTGAGGTTTAAAAATGCTAAAAGGTTTCCTATTTTGCTGCAACATCTTTACACATAAACCGCTCCGTTGTAAAAGCTGAATGGTAGTTTGGAGCAGGAAAAAAAGTAATATTGTTGTCATAACCTGATTTTGTTCAATTTCCTTTTATTTTTATCCAGTTATCAAGTGCAAGGACTAGAACAAATCTGCCCATATGACACAAACAGATGGGTATATAAGCAACATTATACATAATACTATTCTTTACATTAGTAACAATCAGCGCCAGGCACAACAAACAATGCCCTTTGCAAACGTCTTAGCTCTTAATGGATTGACACTATGGGTTTGACCTTTCAAGGTTGCTCAAGGTCAAATGTCATGATACCATTTTGGAGTCTACATGTAGTTTTCTATCTGTCAGCAAAATCAATGTCATATAAAACCATGTGACCTTGATTTTTACCTTTTAAAGTCTCTCAAGGTCAAAGGTCATAGCCCATACCATCGTGTATGTCAACAATAGTCACTAGGTATCTATCTCAATTTTTGGGGGGGAGTTGTGACCAATAATAATAATAATAATAATAATAATAATACATTTTATTTGAAAGCGCCTTTCAAGACACCCAAGGTCGCTGTACAAAGATGTAGCAAGATAAAAACAAAATAACAAAAACAACACAAAACAATATAAAATACAATAAATAACAAGAAATGTGACAGGACGGTAGCAAGGTAAAAATATAAATATAGTAAATAAGGAGGAGAGACCATGTGGAGCAGTTAGGGAGGGTATGTAATTTTTAAGAGATGAGTTTTGAGTTTGGATTTGAAGATGGACAGGATGGGTTAGGGTTACAGAGGTTAGGTGGCATTTGACATCCATCTTGATCAGTCTATAATGGTAACCAAGTCTCTATCTCCACTCATGTTTCTATTATACTTCAATTTAGTTTTTTAGGTACTGACCAAGTGACCCCCGACCTCTTTGTTCAACAACATCAAAATCTATAATACGTATATAGACAAACTGACATACCAAGAGATGCAGAATTGAAAGATGATTTTGGTGCTCACTCTCGAAGTTCAAAAGTTGTGTCCACAATTTAATTTTGACCTTTATTGTTACCTTGACATTTGACCTATAGTCTTCAAATTTGGCCTCCAAGGTTCTGATGTCAACAGTGATAGCAAGCTTACATATATCAAGCTATATGCAAACCTTAGTATACAGGAATGAAAAGAAGATTCCTAATTTACCCTGTCTCTTATCATTGCAAACAACATTTTTGGTATCCTTAACCTTGACCTTTGACCTATATTCAGCAGGTGTTGTCCCGTTCCTGCAAATAAATACTGAAAACGAAGCTCACTGAAACCGCTCCTTGTTTTCTAAAAACCACCATAGAGGAGTTAACCCCGGGGTAAAATACTAACAACGGCCCTGGAGATTCTGTACGAGATGAGGACGGATATTTCCCCTGATTTCCTGACTACGGTCAGGATAACATCAGGATAGGTTAACATTGGATAAGCCAGCAGTTGCAACGAAGCTAATATTTACTTTAAAAGTAGCCGAACTACCTACGGAGTGATATGGTACAGTGAATCTGAAGTGACAAAACCCGTTGCCATGGGCAGTGGGCATTAACGGCGCAGCGGACGGTTATCGAAAAAAAATCCGCCCGCTGACGTCATTCAAAGTGAATGGGACGTTCTAGAGGGCTGTAGAATATACAGCATTAACTTATACAGTACACCATGCTAACATCTACCCGAACAGTACTGTGTTATTTATCTCACCTTGTGGCATCTACACACAGTAATAAACCAGAAATAGATAAATAAAAAAGAGAAAAAGAAGCCGAGATGGCGAACTTGGCACGGTTACCTACAACACAGCGGCTAATAAAACACGGACTGTGTTCATAACCGTTATAACATCAGTGGTGCGTTCAACAGCGTGGGACATTAGAAAACTTACAGAAAAGGAGTTATTCCTGAACAAATATAACCAAACAATCAAATAAACATTTAAACTGTGTGGGCTTTCTAACAATTAACTATTAGTAACTACTTTAACACAATAATTTTGAGAGACTGCTCATATGAGTCATTAAAGTCAGAGATTCTGCTCTGACAACTAAACTGAACTTGGACCTGTTAAGATGAAGAAGTTTATGTTCTATGGACCTTTTTTCTGTGAAGAACCCACAGAGGGTTATTTATTTCATGAATAGTTATTATTATTATTATTGTTGTTGTTGTTATTATTATTATTATTATTTATTTTCTGACTTTTGTTCTGTGAAGAATCCAGAAAACAATATTTTTTTTACACCTCCTGCATTCGTCACACTTTTTCTGTTACAAACTGACCCCGGCCCCTCATCTGAGAAGGGAAAAGTTATGTGGCCCTCACTGGAAATAGATTGGGGACCCCTGTTGTACACAAACAAACAAACATAACCTTCTTGGCGGAGGTAATGAAATCAATTGGCAATACATATTTACATTCCACATATTCCTTCTTCAGGGAAGATCTCTCCTGTGTGGTCTCTCTTGCTTTATTTGTGCTGTGTTTCATGAAAATCAATACAAATTATATTTGTAGTATGTCAACAGATATGCTTTTAATGTTTTTGTTTTCATGCTACTGAAATGATGGGGCATTGTGAGCATGCTTGATAAGCTAAAGCATGCTATCCCACTATGGTTCTGTAAAAATCACAAGAATTTATTTTGACAATAGCTGGATCTGAATGTGGCTGAACTCACCAATTATTTCTCTGAAGTTTCCTGGAGATGTTTTATATGAAGGCTATACTGCACATCTGTCTAAAATACTCATAGAAACACTTGGTAAATGTTTTTAACCTAGCCCCCACTGGTAAAGATTTGGAAACCAAAAAATTCAAAAAAGTAGATAATAATAATAATAATAAAAAAAAAAAAAAAACATAAAGGAAACAAAATAATCTGAGACAAAAAAGGCATGGATGACAAAGGATGGTTGATGGATTTTTGTAGCTGTCCACATCCAATCCATTTTACTCCATCCAATCCATTTCTATTTATAGAGCACAAATTTAAACAACCACAAAGGTTTCTAAAGAGCTGTACAATAAAAAAATACACAATACAACACAATAAAAGCTCCAAAAATATGAAGATAAAAGCACAATAAATCAATCAATCAATCAATAGACTGATGAGTTAGTTGTGATGTGATGTGATGTGATGTGATGTGATGTGATAATCCAACATGTCCTTAATCTCAGCTGATGCAAATTTGTGTCACTAATAGTATATCTTATAAGAGTGAAAAGCAGTAATAGTAATAGTAGTAGGGTTTTATTTGTTTGTCTTTTATCAGGTGACAGTATACAAATCTACTCAACAGGAAAGTTGAAAATGTGTATTAATCATAGACATTCCATATTTCTCGTATCCACTCTGAAAAGCTCAAACAGTCTCCTTTTTTTATTGCTTGTGCTACCCAATGTTCTTTAACTAGCAATTACTTTGAGAACTTGTCAGACGGGTTAATTGGATCTATTAGCAATTTTTTCTTGAAAAGGCTTCCTGTTTCACCCAAGGGCAGCAGGTGTCAAAAACAACAGTGCAGCGTCTCAATGCTACAGAGACCACTCCAAATTACATTCATTAAGACCCTTCAAATATAAGAACACTTACATACTCATGTGTTATTAAAGATCTGGGACAAGTATAAGATTGTTGTTTTAAAAAAATACCACATAGCCACTGGAGGGTTTTTCTGTATTTTCAAACTTTGGATGATTGGTTTTTTTTCTACAAAGGATTTAACGTGTATGCCAAAGAGCATTTCTGATTTTTATCCCTCAATGTGCCATAAAATGTCAACAGCATCTTTTGTTTCAGTTCAAAAGCAGAACATGGATGTTTTTTTTCTTCTTCTTTATATGATACAGAGCTAAATTGTTCGTGTTTTCAGTCATTGATTAGGAGGGCCGTTAACAGCATGCACTAACATTTCATGCCTCTGGAAGGACGAATGCCAGGTTCAATAACCACCATCTGCTCTCATAGCCAGAGTGTCTTATTGCTTGTCACAAGCAGGCAAAACATTCTCTTTCAGTTTCTATTGGCATTTTTTGTTACAAAGTCAATATCAGCCATTTATTCACTCAATCATTCCATCACAAGTCCAGGACAGGTCTTTAAAAAGCAAGGACATGATGTTCTTTAACAGTTTTTTTTTTTTTTCATTCAATGCAATGGGGCCATTCTGAACATTTCTTAAAAGGCTTTTCTCATCCAAACAATCCCATTGAAAATTGAAAGCAATTCTAGCTTTCTACCAAATCTTTCAACTTTAGCAGAGTGCAGAAAAGCCAAAAGCAAAAGGACAAGCACATTGTGATGATAACAAGAAACTATACCTTTCTTATCCTCAAATTCTTTTTCTGATCATCTTGGGGACCAGAGCTATGTGGAGACTGACAAGACACAGGGGATATGCTTCAGTATCTGGCACTGGAGGTCACCTAAATCTAGGCTTAATGTACCTCATTAGTCTATTTTGGTCAACACATTTGCTGTTTGTGACACCTCCAGAGGCCGTGTCTGTCCTCCGAGAACTCACCTTACATTGTTTTTGAAGAACAGCGCAGTGAAAACCTTTAGTTCGGAGGGTTGAATATGTCCTGGTTGTATTTGAAACAGGCCAGACTGACTTACAACCACCACACTGACATGAAGTAGAGCAAGTTTAGCTTGTTTTGACAATTACCTACTTATTTTGAGGAAGGTCTCGTAGAACGCAACCTTTTACAGACACTTTGTCTTGGAAAGTAGGACATTAGTTTGGACATAATAAGTAAAAGAAATGGTGTGTAAAGCCAAATTACACAGCTGAAATGTTTAACCAGAAAGAGAACAAATGTGTTTTCGACAGGAGTAAATGAACTGGTTCTGTAGAGAACCCTGGAATTAAAAGAGTAAGTGACATAAAAAAAATAAATAAATGGCACTGTTAATCAAAGCACTGTGTTTGGCAATCCAATAATTCAAATATCAATGAGAAACATCTAAGTATTGGTGGATTTAATGAACAGAGGAACTTAGATTCTTCTTCCGACAGTGATTGAAGTATCCATGGATGTTCTTCAGTCGCCCTAATAAATAAATAGCAAAGAAAATACCACCTGACTCTGAGACATTTGCTGCCCGTCTGCAGTTACAAGCCCAAAGTGAGATTAATCACTACTGCTGCGGAGGATAATGTTCCTTCTTTCTGTTAATTTATGAACTCTTTACGACCAACATCCTGAACTAACATTATGCCTATCACATATGGTCTGCCAGTGTCTGTGGAGGAAATACTCACAGTACGTCAGAATATGCAACACTTATATGTCATATTAAAGCCTGAAGAATCATAGAGCGTCAAGATGTTCGAAGTCGTTTAGCCTGCTATTAATCCATCTCACGTAGCATCGTTTACTCAAAAGCTCACTCGGAACTGGCCTAATGCTGGGTGAGAACTTCTCAACGTGGAGGTTAGAGAGAAAAACAAGAGAGGCATGATATGACAGGAGAAGTGTACATGGAAGTGTCTTGGTTGGTATAGTAAGAAAACACTTTTAGTCAGGAGACTTGGCAAAGAATCAAAGTGAACAGTGACTCCTCTTAGCCAGGTCTGATCTGGGAACAGAACAGTCAAGCGTAATTCTCCCTGCAGTCTGAACATGACTCAAGGTATTGTGAATATTTCATGGCAGGCATCACAAAACTGACAGTAGTTCCGGCCACAGGGCAGTTCACATGGAAGAAAGCATGTATTGCTGGGAGTTGGGAAGGGGCAGGGCATTAGTATTCATAGGGATGAATGTGAAGTATATATGACCACATACACTATGTTCACATCACAGTAGAAATGTCCACATAGCCTTTAAAACACAATACACACTCACAGTCTCTAACAAATATAGTTGCCTGGTTTTCTAAGGCAGTTGGTATCCTGATCAGCAATTTACACAAACAGTGGTGTATATATATATATATAAAAAAAAAAAAATTTGCCAATAGCCTTATTAAAGTGCTGTTCTTGAAAAATGTTCCTCCACTTGTGATGTTCTGAAAGCAAACACAAATGGTGTCAGACACAAGTTAGTTCATATTTATCTTGTTAATAAGCTGCTTGCTTCTGTATTATTTCAATGTCACCCACACATTTCCATTTTTTTGTTAACACAAGGCTTATATAACTGCACTGCATTAAGCCAAAATACTAAATGCATTGTTGGTCTTCCAATACTGTAGCTTTAGAGGACACCATTCAGCATCGACTTCATTGTGACAGGCTCTCTGGAGAGGCCAAATCATGTAGTCTTATTATAGTTGAGACAAATCAAGTGTACCAAAACCCTGCCTTCCAGTCCTACTTTCTCAAGGTTATTTTCAAAGATAGCACATGTCTTGTTACAGCATGTGGGTTGGGCTTTAAGTAAGCTCTGTCACTGGAGACATGGTATAACCCTATGCAGTAAAAGTATGGGTGCTTCAGAGGGCACACAGAGACATGGGTGTGACTAATTTGAACCCCTGGGAAGCCTGGATGGGCGCTGACATTTGTCCCTGGCAGAACAGTTAGGCCACATTGTATGCTGTGTCTGACATAAAGCAATGACACTGTCGACTTCTACGTCAGCATTAAAGCACTCAGAAGTAATGAGATTGAGGCTTTCCGCATCATAAAGTATGACCACCTTTAGAAACCCTTGAGACAATGGTTCCACTGTTCTGCCTATGGGCACAAAACAGACTTACATCATATCACAATCACCACATTCCTCAGTGAAATACTGTATGATTATGGACTCAAGAGAGGCATGTTCCCTATGTCACTGATATTGTAGATGTCCCACAGTATATCTCTCAACAGCATGCTTGCTGGCCCAACTTCCCTTTGTGGTAAGGGATACCACTTTTACAGCCCACTGAATTCAGTGAAATGAATCTTTGCAAACACTCTGCTCGGTCTGATAAGGATGTTCTTATTTACTCAATTCAGAAGCGTGCATCTGCAATGTCTCTTAATAAAAACAGTCACATTGTCTATTTTTAAACATACTGCATCGCACTGTGAATCTGATAGTAAGCAGACTGCTGCACCATCCCTTTAGGTGGGAGGCCAGGCATTACTAACAACCATTTCTTTTATTTTATTGTGTAGTATAATGAGCTACTTTCAGTTAGGACTTGTCACCATGAATTACCATCCAATCTCACTGAATGAAATCTATGCTGCCTTTCAGGCACTTTTAAATGCATCAGCTGGATGACTCTATGCAGGCTGGAAACAAGTGTATGTTTATGTGTAAATGTTCGTTCATCTCTTCTCCATATCTCATTTGATCACAATCCAGCGTTTATTTCATTTGATTCACCCCCTACATTCACTCCATGGACCTATTTTAAGAATACAGCTGAAGAAAAATATATAGTGGTTCAGTTTCGATCAGTACTATATGTTAAAGGACTGAAGTTTAGTCATAATCGACTCTATGTAAAGCTCTACTACGTTAAACCATCTCCTTATGTCATTCACTGATTTGTTTTAAATTTTCTGCTTACCATATCAACATATTTGTTTAATTTTTATTTGTTTTTCTTGAGTAATTATTTAATTAAATATTAGTAAGAGCTCAACTTTTTCGAAATGTAAATAAATGTTGTTGGTTTTCACACTGATGCTTAGAGAAAAGAGAATGAACCAAAAATATTAAGTACAAATATATCATAAAGGTTCCAAAATGTGGAGACAATGAGCATCTTGAGTGCATCTGTTATATAACTCTTACATAAAAAAAACAGACCCAAAATACACTGCATCTAGATTAGAGCACGGCAGTCCTTCACATAGGCCAATCTTGCCTGAGGCTAAAATCAGGAGACAACCAGATGGCGAGTCTTTCCCTCTCTTTGCATTCCTTTCTTTTTCTTTCTCACCACTTCAAACCTCACTGTTGTTCAAATCCTGTTTGTTTGACTTGTTTAATAATAAGGTACACACGAATAATTATAATACTGATGTGATTTCTCTCCTGCAAAGAATACACATAAGGACTTGGTTGTACAAAACAAAGGTTAAGTTAACTTTAAAAAAAATAAACATATTCTTTGTAATGCATAATACTCCCCATATTTACCTATCAGACTGAGTCAGCGTATAGCAGTTATTTTTTATTGTTACTGAATTAACTATGTTTCTTTTTTTTATGTGATACTGCTACTTTTAAGATCTCATTAAAATATAATAGACCCTCGTGGGGTTCTCTGTTTTATGATATTACATATACATCTGTACACCGTGTTACATTAGTACATGATATTTATGTGAGGCATCCACAGGTCATGACCTTTCATTTGCCCTTGATTGATCAAGTCAATCAGACAAACAGTTCCAGAGATATGAACAGAAGAGTGTTTAGTGAGTTACCTTGTGGGTAATCTAGAAATGATAAATCATCTAAAATCTAATCAGTTCTTCCTCTGCATGACATTTGCTGATATGGAAAACATGGAATTTCTAAACTGAATAGTTTTCAAGTTATTGTATTTACATGAAGAATATCCAGTGGCAGCGGTCAGACCAAAAACATAATATCCTGAAACTCCATTCAGGGAAATAAATATAAAAGTCTAAGCAAAAGTAAAGCAGTTCCTTGGTTAATACTGGGGTGTGGGGTACCCTGCAGCAGATGTACTGGCCTCCTCATGTGTATGCACTAAGCTGTGGTAAAGAATCGTCATCCAGGCAGGTAATTGGCTGCTGTTTACATTGCTGTTGGCATACCCCTCCTCCCCTGCTTGACACATCTGTAGTGTTCATTAGTGCAAAGGAGCTCTGTGCTACACGGTGTTATCAAATCTGGCCAGTCAGGCTGTTCACTTTGCAAGTTCCAAGCTGGAGTCACTAGATCACGTGTAGTACTCACATTCATGCTACTTAACACTGAAATTAAAAGTCTAATTGACACTTAATATGGAAAATGCAAATGTGATGTAAATGCCCAAACATGGAAATTATTATGCAATTCATATCATTATAATTACAAGATATGTGTTGCTTAGTTTACTGAGGGAGATGCTGAAAGGTGGAGAAAGGCGGTTTGTAAAGGATGCTTTACCCCAGGTGCTGAAACACCAGATGGAGAAACAGCTGAATCAAGTCCAGGGAAATTCAATCGTCATCAGAACCAGCCCCAAAATCTTCATTAAAATCTTACACAAAGTAAGACTAAAAACGTCTGAGAGGTAGGAAGCATACAAGCTCACACTAGCTACTAAAAAGATAAATTAAATGTTTGAATTTGACAACAAAGTCATTTGACTCTTAACGCAATGGCTTAATAGAATACGTCAGACAATTACTGTACTGTATGTGCATGGCATCCTTATGTTTAATTACTAACTTCAAAATGTTTTAATTATACAACCACAATCTATTCATGTGGAGTAATTCAAGAAGAAAGGGATGGATGCTCTTTATTATCACAAATAGAATTAATGAAAATGTGTTGTCTAATGAATTACAATGTGTATATCATATCATTAGAGGCATTTGTTACACTACATTTCCTCTTGCCTCTGTACAAAGCTGCAAAGGTGGCAGTAATGTGCTTTTGAAAGGCTCATCGCCCGTTTGATGAATTTGATGAGTTTTTATTGTTTGCTTCCTCGTCACATTACCTTTTAGCTCTATCTGTAATGAGACACATGCATTCTTTTAAGGTGTGACTTTCATAGTTGCTGAAATATATGTGAGCCTGCCTTTTTCAGGCTGCTAGAAAAATCATTATTAATATAAAGATGATGCAAAAGGTATGTAATGCATACACACTAAAACTATTATTACAATAGCAATTGTATTAGATGTCAGAAGATCTCACAATAAATAGTGTGATCAACACACTTTGGCCTAGCAACTAATAAAGCCCATAAGGTGAATTTATTACAGGTATTATTTGCAAATACTGTAAGTTGATTCATACAGGAGATAAGATATGTCTTACTCATTCATTCATTCAACCTGCTTCATCCTTACTCATTGTCACTTATTGTATGAGTGAAGGTGGGGTACACCCTGGACGAGTCACCATCACCACACACATTATAGGATATATTGTATATGAGATATTTTTGTATCATTTTGATAAACCAACCGGAATAAATTTACATATATATATATATATATATATACTCTGTACAGGAACATCTGTAAAGAGTATGGACTGGAGGTCCCAGGGTCAAGATGGGAGAACCCCCCAAAGGTGACAGAGAACAAACAGGCCAAGATCCTGTGGGACTTCCAGATCCAGACTGACAAGATGGTGATGGCCAATCAGCCTGACATAGTGGTGGTGGATAAACATGAGAAGACAGTGGTGGTGATAGATGTAGCAGTCCCCAGTGATAGCAACATCAGAAAGAAAGAACATGAGAAGCTTGAGAAATACCAAGGGCTGAAAGAGGAGTTAGAGAAAATGTGGAGTGTGAAGGCAACAGTGGTACCAGTTGTGATCGGAGCACTAGGGGCAGTGACCCCCAAGCTGGGAGAATGGCTCCAGCAGATACCAGGAACAACATCAGAGATCTCTGTACAAAAGAGCGCATTGCTAGGAACAGCTAAGATCCTGCGCAGAACCCTCAGGCTCCCAGGCCTCTGGTAGAGGACCCGAGTCTGAAGGAAACACCGCCCACGTGGGGCGAGAGGAACATTTATATATATATATATGTGTGTATTATTGTATGTACAATAGGGATGGTAAATTATCCTTTTTTTTTACTACTTCCCACTCCCTTTCGAATATGTTACTTGCCTTCTTATTTCTTATTTTGTATTCATGCAATATTGACTTTGTCTTGTTATTTGATCAATTATTGGCTTTTATAAGATAACATGTTTTTGTGTTTGACATATTTGAAATAAAAATGACTAAACTAAACGAAAACCTCACTCTCCATTTACACCTATGGGAAAATTAGATTAACTAATAAACCTATTAATACTTATCTTTGGATGGTAGGAGGAAGCTGAAGTACCCAGAGAGAACCCACGCAGACACCGGGAGAACATGCAAACTTCACACAGAAAGGTTGTCTTACACATGACTCACAAATGAACAAATACCTAAAGTGTATATTTTGTATAATTAAATCAAACTGTATTTACACAGTATAATATATAATCTCCACATGATGAATTATAATTAATTGCCTACATTCACAATAAAAGTGTTGTGCAACTTTTTAACTCACTGAGCTACACAGTAAAACATCTGAACATTTTTGTGATCAAACTAACAATAATTGTTTGTGATTTGTATTCTTTTTTTTTGTATAAAATCAAATTTCTGTCACAGAGTAAGTACAACATGTTTACTAAAGTACCCATATTGAAAAGCAGATGAAGACACCCACCAAACATATGCAACACTCACTTTATTGTGGCTTATTGTGAACTATACTTGTCATCTTTTGGACCACAATACCTCCTAACATCTTTCCAGACTCATCAATCTCTGCCTAATTTAAGCAAAATCATATGGAACAAAAGAGAATCATTTTCCTTGTGGCACTGGGAACACAACAATGGCATGTAATAACAGAAGACCTGAATAATATGAAGGTGAAATCTTTCTACTGATGGCCACACTTAACTGTATTATCTTTTATATATGCATATGTAAGAACCGGGGGGGCAAAGAAAAACAAAGAAACAGATGAAGGAATGGTAGTGAAAGAAAGAGATTTTTTTGTTTGTACATTGTTGAGACATGTGCAGTCAAAACAGCAATAAATAAGTGGACTAACATAAAAAATACTTCCATCGCTATGACATCATATAGTATAAATCCCTCATAGAAACCAAAAAAGATCTGCGAATAGAAATGCCTTCATGTGTGACTCATCAAACAGTCGTCTCTCACCAAATCCAGTATACGTAACATCTACTGTTGGTAAATTCAGCTTGAGACTGTTGTTATTTAAATGTCATGTCCCTATTTATTCTTTCCCCTGCCCCTTGAGTTCACAACACTCAGATACAACAGTGAAAAGAAACTTCTCTCAGCTTCAAAAATAAAATATAGCAAACAGACAAACACATTGATCTACAGACTAGCATTAAAGGAATTAAGAAACTGCACCATGGAAAGAAATTACTGCTGTGATCACAACTGTTGCCATAAACTACAAACTATCAACTGAAGTTTTAATATTTAAATCATACACAACTTTGGCCAAATACTATGCATGCAATAGTAGTAGTAGTAGTAGTATATAGGATTCCTACAGTTCAGGGCAAGTTTAATTCAAGACTTTTTAAAGCTTTTTTAATACCGTTTCAAATTAAAATTAAGACCAAGCCAATGATGAACTAAAATTGAAAAGGGGACAAAAAAACACCACATGAATTACCTCGGGGTACTATTTATTTTAAACAGAACATGAATTTTTGGTCCAGTTGCTGCTAGATTCATGAACCATTTCCATCAAGATGCATAACTTTGAAATTAAATATAATAAATTGATTCAATAATAATATTCACACACGCACACACCCACATACACACACACCATATACAGTAAACACACACTTGCAGAAAAACAAAGTATAGCTAAAGGAATACTACACCCACAGACTGATGTGCCCTCATTTTCTACTCACCCTAAATTATTTTTGTAACATAGACAGCCTAAATGTTACCAAATCCTTTTTTATTTCAAACTAACATAAATATTACTTGTGTCCAAATTTTTTAAGACTTTTTAAAATTTGATGTAAGACATTTTAATGCCAATTAAGACCTTATTTTTTAGAACAATGAATTCAATGACTTTTAAGACTTTTCAAGGATCTGCAGGAGCCCTGGTATAAGAGTTTATGTGTAATTTAGTGATTTATTTCAAACAGGAAAACTCCAGGATTCAATCAGTCAAGAAAATAGAAATACAATAAAATAGTCAGACTGAGGAAGATAGGATTGCTTTAATTGATATGCTTCAAAATTGGACATAATACAACAGCTTGTTTGTGTGTTGTATATTTAACCAAATTTATCTAGCATGTAATGAGTCTGACCAAGCCATCCTATACTGCTGTATGTGTTACCTGGACACCAAAACAGCCTATTGATCCCAGATCCCTTTACCCAGGTTAATATAGATATTTGCATGTACTGTATGTAGCTGTGTATTATGTATGACTAACAGACAGACTGATTCATCATTTTGACCGATCAATTTGCACCAACAGGAGGGTTTATAAATAATCAGTATCAGCAGAAATCTCAGCAATAGCAGCTGATGATCAATATTAGACTTCTCAAGTGGAAATACTGACTTAAAAATAAATGTAAAAATTACAACCTCCCATTGTTAGATTAACATTTATTGATTCATTACATTTAGTGAGGGGGTCAGTGACTCAGATTTATCTACTTTATTACTTTGAATGACATCTTCCGCTCAGTTATGTTGTTTCTAATCAAGTCAAAAAATACTAGATTTCAAATGTGCTTAATATATTTTGTGGATGGATGGATATAATATAAATACACTGCCCTTTAAAAATACATTATTGATCTTCCTGTAATAATCAGTCTATGTTTACATGCACACAACATCAATGGACTCCTATGGCTGTTATTAATAGTACCCACACATGTGCACTGGATATCCTGTAGGTATGTGAAACAGCTTTGATAAACAAAACATTAAACCCGCCCCAATGCAGCCCTATTGCTTCTATGTCAGAGCTTGAATTGCTCCACTGAGGGAACTCTCCCCTGATCTATTGTCTTCCTGATTGCCATGGGAGATTAGCCGACCTCAGGACCTGAGCGGGGCTAGTACTACTCACCTTGACCAGGCTCCCTGGGCTCTGCGGATTCCCAATCACATCTGATACCCAGCTACCACTCCAAAGCGTCCACACACAGAGGTCATGGTTCTCTGACACATCTGTTTGAGAAAAATAGCTGCTGGAGGGCTGGCCCACGGAGACAAGATGAGAGGATTGGCCTAATGGAGAGAGGAAGATGAAGGTAGAGTATGTGAACAGGACAGGCCTACAGAGCAGAGAGCCTGAGGCAGGGGAACAGTCCTCGGGGCAACGCTTGTACAAAGACAGGACGCACTGTCAGAATGGGAGACTATCACACTGAGCAGTGTTCACAGGGAGAATCAGGATAAAAGTTAAAAACACAGACAGGTATTAAAGATTTTTCACATCATTTCATGATCGATTATTAATTTCATCTTAGGACATTTACACATTGTTTTTACTCTGCATAAACAGGTCTGTAATTTTAATGATCTCATTAAGCACAGGGTAGATTGTTTATATATTCTACCTCCTGCTTTACTTTGATCACGCCTGTATTACATACTCACTCTTGAGAATTTCTGTTATAGTCCTCTATGATTAGCATCTCATCATACTGTATGTCTTAACACCAGTTCACCTCCAAACTTTTATCAAATACTTATGGCAGGAAGGAGAGATAAAGAGGGAGGAGGCTGTGGGAGATGATGAGTCCAACTATGTTTTAAACATGAGGAAGGGGGTGTTGAATGTATTTTGCTCTCAGCCATAATTAAATTCTTAATTAGCGAGCCCTGTGGAAGAAATACATGAAGGAGGAATTCAATTTAGAGACCGAACTCCTTTGGCTACCAGTAGAGGAACAGATAGAAGGGAGAAGGCTGTGTAAAAGCACTGGGGCAAACCCAAAGGCACCTGAGCTAAAGTCATATCTGTTACTTCCTGATAGAGATCTCAGTGAAACACTGGCTTGTATCAGCTCTTTTGATACACGCCTGAAGAGGCACAGAATATAAACTGAATACATGTCATTATAAAATTGTTAGTCTCCCTTATTTCAATGATCATAAAGCAATCGCAGTGCTAAGAGGATGGATTATTTGCTGCAAACATAGAATTGTTGTGTTCCATTTACACAAACTTTGAAAACTCAGGACATGTTAAAGTCAAGCTTTTTCAGAGGAAAGTTGAAGCAAAAAAGAAGTGATCTAAAAGAGTGCCTCACTTAAAATTCATTCATCACCTCCTCTCTGTCATGCTCATCTTATGATCCAGATCATCTCTCTCCTCAACCCCGAGGGTTAACTATGCCATGATGGACCAGTAAACCATCAAGTGCTACCCACAGGCCAGCTTGATAACTTTAACTCATCGAAGTGGGAAATAGAGAATCCATTTTTTAATATGTCTGCTAAGGTCTTTAGTCATGCCTGGCCTCTCCCTGTGCCTGTCTGGTCTACCCTGGGAACGGCTGTGACATAGCTGTGAGGCTCTGAGGAGTAGTGTGGATTTGCCGCAGCCCTTTGATGTGTCAGCAGTGCGTTGGCGGCACACCTCTGTGCAATATTGAAATGTGATGCAATAATGATAGGTAAGGGTGAAGAACTGCCAGGGGCTAATTGAATATGCTCTGCCCTGCACAGGCTTCCTTAGCTCTAGATCCTCAATTCACCCCTTGAAATTGCAGATGCGTTGTGTGTTTGTGCTTATGCTCTTTGTAGAGACATGTAACTGACTACAAATAAGTGTGCCAGTGTTTGTAGGGGCGTTCATGAGCTATAAGCAAAATACTAACTTTAACTTTTCAGCAGTTTTCCTCTAGATATAAATGTTATGATGTGAAAATCCAGAAAGTAGATACATTCATTTAAAAAAAAAAAAAATAATAAATCTGTTTCCAGCCAGCATGCCCTACCCCTTCCAGAGTGAACTGATGGTGAGCTAGAGGGTCATCTCCCAAGTGATCCAGTGTACACTCAGGCAAGCTGACAAATTTACTCATGGTTCGACCTTCGCAGGCACTGCAGAGCTCTGCTGATCTGGAAGTAAGAAGCCAGCATCCCTGGGAGAAAGGAGGCCCCATGGCCGGTGGTGTGGAGCTGAGAGTGAGGGGGATGATTGTGCAGTCAGATCAGGTCTGCGGAGGCGAGGGTTTAGAGGCTTTAACGTGTACGCAGCACATGTAATCCCCGAGCCCCAGGGTAGGACTGTATGCCAGTAGGATTCTCAGCAGCATCGCCATTCTGATGAAGACTATGAAAAATATTTTATTATTCACATATTCACTTTTATTCTTTAGTTTGAGATGCATCATCTAGTCCAACAGACATCGGGTTTTGATGTTTATCTTTCAGCTACATCATAAAAACACCCCAAGAGGCTCAGTTTGTTTGCTTGCATTCTAACATATGTGTGGAGCTGCATTGTTTCATCAAATATAATCAGCAGGTTTAATGAGTGTGTGTGGAGATTCTAGTAGAAGCTCTCAGCAGCTCTGCATGACAACCCCATCTCATCATTAACATATGACACATATTGGGAGTAGTGGATTATCAACATTTTATTTCCTGTCCAAAAAAAAAAGGGAAGCTCTAATTTCTAAAATGTCAAGATGAGGACACTGTGGTTATTGAAGTTTACTGTTCTCTGTGTTCTCCACCTCCTCTTTCCTTGTTTCTATCCCTCACTTCCCTTGGTTCACACCTCCCAGGGGGAGGCTGAGGAAACCACACATCAGCATTGCCGCATAGTGCAGAAAAAAAACACACAGAAAAAGCCAACAGAATATTGCTTTCTTGTAAGAGTTCGTTATTATTTTGTGAAAATCTGTGTCAAAAAAAGACAGGATGTTACATGTTAATATTTAAATCTATATGACATAAATCTGAGTCACAATTTAAATGGTGAGCTATAGTAGTAAATTAATAACACAATTTCTACATGAGAAAATAAACTGAATTTGCATGAAACGCACCATTATTCATAAAAAGAAGTCAGAAAACCTCATTCTATTAGCGCTGTGTAAAGTCAGTACTTTTCCACCTATTGTTGAAACAAGAATAAGAAAGATACTTAAAATTCAGAGGCTCCGGGCTGCTTTCATTTTCAGCTTGTTCTGTGAAACTAAGACAGAAGTTGAAACAGCCAATAGCAGCTGGGTGCTGCCTCAAATTTAATAAATTCAACCTTTGTCAGTATGACTAAATATTGTGTGAAACTAATCATTTCCTTTTCAAAGCAGGGAACTCCTCTGCCTATAATCATATCACTTCTCATTTGTTGTTTAAATTAATGTTCCTTTTCTGTGTAAGGCCTTTTTACAACATACAAGAGCAACAGTTGATTGAACACATAATTTATACAATCAGATATACTATGCATAAGTTATGAGGGGGCTCTTGGTTTTCTAAGAAGTCCTCAGTAGATATCAGTCTTGTGTTAAAAATGAGCACTAAAAATGACTGATGTGATTACACAGCATCCACATGGGTTAATTTTGGATTATTATCATAGCTGAAACACTCATTAGTCACTCAGCCATTATGAAGAAATAAAAGTAGTGTATTGCCACACTGATATGCATGAATAAATGAACAGTAAAATTAAATCAGATTATCAGATTAAAGGCAAAGTGTAATCAGGATCTCACACACAACTGAGGATTCTCATTGGCAGTCTGTGATGTGTATGCTCATTCAGCTCAAAGGAAATGATGGGAACTGTTTAGCCAATGGAAAATTAAACCTTACAGAGTCATACAAGTGCTTATGAAAGCAGGAATAAATGGGGGGAAAAAATCCCTCTAAAACATATTCATGTCTTGGTACCACAGAAACAAAAGTCATGGTTCAAGGCGTTAATTGTTTCTCTGCTATTCCGTAAGTAGTCCTCATTTATACAGAAGCTCCTATTTTCTTGGATTTATGTGTTTCGTGTGAAGTACCTGTCAGCCAGGAGACTGCCCTGAGACAGGCTTATTCATTCCATCACCTGTCTACTGCATTTCTCTGAGTGCTTGCCTTGTGTGCTGCCAGCTTGACATGCTGCTGGGAGTCCATGACACCTCCCTCTATTAGGAACCTGACTTTAACATTGGGAGCAGTTCTGTAGTGACATGCAGATCAGATTGACATGCACTGTGCTAATTTTAAATACAATTTTCTGCTGGTTAGAGGGAGTTAATTAAATCTAGGTCACTGTTTTTTGATGAGATCTAAAGATGTATACCAAATAACACAAGGGGGAAAAAAGCTGCCTACATAATACAAAACAACACACACACACAATTCTATGCATGTATGCATGAAAGGACTACACATAGATACCCATTTATTCACATGTACACAATCATAATCATCCACACACTGCATAGTGAATCCAGAAATACTATATTCAAATGCCTCCAGAGCAACTAAGCCACTGGATGGATGCCTAGAAACTGGGTCATCTAAAGACTCAAAATACAGTCATTTCTTGTATTAGGTTCCAAGTAATACTTTCAATCTTTAACATCTTGCATTTACATTTGCATTAAATGCTTAAAAAAAAAAAAGTTCAGTAATGCAACATGTAAGAACATTATCTGCTGTAAGTCTGATCAGAACTGGTGGCTGTGCCTTCAAACAGAATTACACTGTGGTGATAACACAGTAAGACCAAGAAAAAAAAAATGTTGGCAGTACAGGGTGAATTAACGATTGAGAAGGTTCCTAATGGGTAGTACATTGAGCAAGAAATACAGGGGACAAGTAGCACACAAAAGTCTGCATTATCCTCTGGAGACTGTAACGACACTGCACATCATTCTTCATGTAGGCAAATGGAGTTTGAATACCATTAGGCTTTTCATTTGTTACTTACACTTAAGCTAGATATTTATAAACTAAAACAGACACCCTGATAAGCCTTATGCAATGTAAAGGAAGGAAAATAGACAAATCTGAGGAGACCTCAGGATTGTTACCCCTTATGGTGTGGCCGAATCACATCTCCACCCTGACTGGTCACCTAATTAGGTCACTCTGTGGGGGTGTTAATATCACCCTTAATACTGTCATATACTATCTTGTCATATGGGCTTAGTACTGAGCATTAACTGTATACTATGAATCCAAAACTGACATATTTATTTGTATTTCTAAATAGAAAAGATCTAGCATGAATAGTATAATTATTTGAGGTGCATTTAACAAAGAACAAGTCACATCTGGTTGGTAAACAAAAACAACTAAAACAATTATAATTTTCCCAGATTCTGTAAGCTACTACTTTCCTATATGAGACAGACAGACAGACAGAAAGAAAGAAAGAAAGAAAGAAAGAAAGAAAGAAAGAAAGAAAGAAAGAAAGAAAGAAAGAAAGAAAGAAAGAAAGAAAGAAAGAAAGAAAGAAAGAAAGAAAGAAAGAAAGAAAGAAAGAAAGAAAGAAAGAAAGAAAGAAAGAAAGAAAGAAAGAAAGAAAGAAAGAAAGAAAGAAAGAAAGAAAGAAAGAAATTCAGGGTGATTCAGTGAAATTTTGTGCTTTCATGTTCAGTTGAAAATTTTCCAAAGATGATCTTGCTTCTTCCAACTGAGCAATTTTTAGACATGAGAGAAACAAACTGACATATCCACCCATCAACATAGTCAGACACAGTATTCTAGACTATACCTGATGAAAATTGAAACAATCAAATAGTCTGGTTTATCAAAATACCTTTTGCAAAAAAAAAGTCCTCATCTGGATTTAACTAAGAAGAGAGATAAGATCCTTAAATTTGAGTGATTAACACATTTCAGCTGAAACAAGTTATTTAACCCTCACTGATGCAGTGAGTACACAGTAAAAATGACTGTAGAATTAACTGAAAAAAGTTGTTAAATTGCAATAAAAGAGTGTAAGTGAAATTACAATGCAAAGTTGTTTATTTGAGAACACTTTTATGCCAATTATTAAGTCAAATATAGCTGTAGTATTTACAGGAAGAGTATGTGAACAAAACCAGAATTGTATTGTTTTGCAAAAACAAAACTGTAAATTGAAAACCAATGTGGTGCTGTTTAAATTGCAAGACCACAATGTTTTTTAAGTAATAAAGAAGGAAACAATTAACAATTTAAGACTGTAAATACATAAAACATCATGTGGCTGCGGTTCAGTTGGTAAAGCAGGTTGTCTAATGACCAAAAGGTTGGCAGTTCAAATCCTAGCTTTGTCTGTTCATATGTCCAAGTGTCACTGAAGACACTGAACACTAAACGTCTCCCAGGTTAGAAACCATGTGCATCTGTGTAAGGGGTAGTCCATACAATGTTAAATCTACATGTTTCTTTATAAATATCTTTACAGTTTGATGTGTTTTGACAGGATTACCACAGCTGCCCATTTTTTCCCCCTAAAAACATCAGGATTTGTACCCCACCCCCCGAAAGTGGAGATAGCTATTGTGTTTGGTTCATTTAGTTTTATCTTTGTCTGTCTGACTGTCAGTAACTTTACACAAAAACTATTGAACCAATTTCCATGAAATTTTCAGGAAAGGTGCAAGATGGTCCAGAATAGATCCCATTACATTTTGGTCAAAGGAAAAAGTCACAATCCCCAAAAATGTGTTTTCAGAATGATAAGAATTATGTAAAATGTTTGTGATGGGGCAGGGTTTGTTGTGTCTGGCACCACTTATTTTTACAGTGTCGCTTCACATTTTATGAAAAATCATGTCAGAAGACATATACCACAGCCATGGAAAATATATAACTACTTCAGAAAAAACTACAGTAAGAACAGTGAGGAAAATAGTAAGAATGAAAAAATAAACAAGTGGAAGGGGTGTGGTGGTCAGCCATTATCTCTGAGGAAAAAAACACATTCAGAAAAGAAAATCCATAACTATAATGAGAGATCATTAAATTTTTAGTAAAAAATAAACAGAAAAAAAATTAACTATAGAAATGAAAGTTATGTTTAATGGTGAAAATAAGAGCATTTCCACAAACTATGCAAAGGGAATTCAAGATAAATGGACTGAACCACAGTAAAGCCTTGAGAACACCACTTATCATTGAGGATAGTTTTTTTTTTTTTAAGGCTTCAGTTTACTGGGAAGCATAAACATTTGACTTTGGAGTAATGGATGATGGAATGAACCCATTATGTGTTGCGCTCTCTGCCTGGACGTTCGAGGGAGATGGCTGCTATGTGTTCTCACTCGTCTGTAGTCCAAACATCAATGACACAACTTCCTCTAAGACCATAATAATCGATCAGACAAAAACATCAAACAAAAAGTGCACTACAGTACTTCTTTTTAATATTTTAATATTGTAAATGTATAGCTTTTTAAAACAAAATATGTTAATTTTAATAACAATTATAAATGTATTAATAAATATTAATAAACCTGTGTTTTCCCTTAGTTACTAAATATGAATGTAATTACATTGTACTTGTGTACTTCAGTACATACAGATATTTTTAGAATGACCATAATGTCTAAACTTCTTAATGACCTATGAAGAACATTTAAAAAAAAAAAAATAAGGCACTTTAACCTGTCACACATGCATAGAGCCTAAAGTACAAGCCTGTAGGGGCAGTGATGATCTGGGATTGCCTCAGTTAGTCCTGTCCTAAGTTCACAGCCTTATGGTTCTGTACGTAGACACTGGCTAATTAGGATTTTCCATCAGGTGATGTTTTTCCCTCTGTTGACACCTGTGTATTCCAAGACAATGCTATGATCTATTAAGTTCGAACTGTCAATAACATTACTACAGAACTCAGATCCATAACTGTATGTACCGAAATGTCCAATTCTTCTATCATTTAACATCTCAAAAAAAAATAATTATCCATCACTGGAAAGAAATAACCATTGTGAAATTTAATAATCAAAAGTGTGTGGGGTTTTTTTTTTTGCAAATTTAAAGCCAACTAATTCATTAAAAATGTATTTTTAATAAATTCAAAACTGAAGGTCTTAAAATCACCAAACATATAGAGTAGTTTTAAACATCAATGAAGCCATTAGGAAATTATCTACTTAGCACAAATTGTCGGGGGATTGTCTAAAACAACAGATAGCCAGTAGACAAAATACTGGACAACAAAATTACCATCAGGCCAACTTCAAGAGCTTTTTCGATATATATAGTGGGGGATGACTTTGCCAAAGAGCACATTTACTAACTCAGAAAATGCTCAACTGGCATGAATGCTGGAAAAGGCTAACTGAGAGTGCAAGCAAATTTTATTAACTTAATCTAAAAGTACAGTCCAAAAAGAATTGCAGTGGGATAAAACCATAAAAGTCATATATTCATTCCCCTCCCTTTCCAAATGTTAATATGTTTCCCAAATTACCTAAACTTCATCAGCTGGAACATCATTATGCAAATACTGTTCTGAATGTGTGTCTCTAATATCATGACAGACCCTGGTGTGTTGCATTATTAGGTTGCAGCTTTCATTTATTCTCACTGATGCTGTAGATCAATCTAAATGATGTCTTTCATTTCATGGGTTGTTTGCGTGTTAGTGCTCTTTAATTGAGATGTTTAGCCACTCCCTGGTGTCCCTTTCTGACATTTCAGATGAAAGGGAGAATTTGCATATCAAACACTGGTTAAACTATTCTCCAGGGAACTTTTTTTTTTTTTTTTCAGGAGCATCGCTGTTTTCATTTTTCACATCATGATTATTTAAAACTGAATGTGTCATGAATGTTTACAACAACAGAGTAAATAACATCAGAGGTGGAGGAGATCTGAAGATGGTGGGGTTTTTTTTTTAAATTGGGAATGCTGGAAAAAGCTGCAGAAGAAATATCTCATGAATCCTCCTACATTGGAAGTCACCTAAACCTCCAGTAGAACACACGGAGATAATGGATGGAATGCATTTCTTAAATCTGGAAAATATGACGTTTTGTCTGAGAAGATCAACTGACAGATTTTACAATACATGGAAGCATTCACTCTTATTTTGATAAAACATTTATTGATCTATTGAAAACATAACAGAATGGGGGTGGGGGTAAGTTTCTGTTTGTTATTTGGGTTTTGGAACACTGGACATGCTTATTCCTGGACTGATATAATATGTACACATTAGAAAAAGAAGAAAAATGTCCCTCATAACATTTTAAAATTACACACAGAAAGAGAAAATTACAACAACAAAATTGCCATAATCAAAATCATCTGTGTCAACACACATGCATGGATGTGTACTGGCTGATTAGAACAAGAACAAAAGTCATTTTTGCTCATAATAACAATGTCCACATGTGGTAACATTTCCCTTTCTTCTCCCATCACTATCACTATCCTTCATACATAATTAAAGATTTAATCTGTGATATTTTCAAAGGTCAGATGCCCAACAAAGAGACAGAAATACCAGTCTTTCCTCTGTAGTATTCAGTAATCACTCCACAGTGGGTTTTGTATTTCCACCTGAAAGCTTTATCAAGTGGGCAGACAGATATGATTGTGTGTGTTTATATGCATTTGTATGTGTGTGAAAGAGGGGTAGCAGGGAAGGGTGAGGAGGAGGAGGAGGAGGAGGAGGAGGAAGGGTGAGGCCATCATAACCAAACAATGTTGGCTCCGTCATTGTCAAAAATACACCTCATGAATGTTTCATCCTTTTGTCTGGAACTGTGCAGTAAGGATGGGTGGTGGCTTCACTGTGTCCCTGAGACCTGAGCCACTGTCGTTAGTGATGAGAGGACAGCCTTCACTTAACCTGGCCAAAGGTTCAGAGTGAGAGGCCACATGCACTTTTATGCATAAATGTCTGCTTCATGCATTAAATGGATGTGGTCCTGATGGATTTCTTCTCCTGATGCATTATCAATGAGACTCGCTCCCTGCATCGCGGCCCCACCCAGACAGAAAGACCTCTATCATCTATTTCCCTCTTCAGTGCCTTCCTTTAACTAAAACCAATGAAAATTTAAAAAGCTACCTCCAGGTGATATTTGAGTCTTTAAGTAGTAGTAAAAAAAAAAAAAATCACTGAGGTGATGAACACCATTGGTTAAGCTTACAGGTCCTTAGGAGGCCAGGGGATCAGAGGATGGTTATGGAGAAAAATATACAACATTTTATTATCTATTGTCTTTCCTTTTTTCATTGTCTATTTTCCTGTGTGAGTGTGTCAGTCTTCTATCTGTGTGAATGATGTGCTGAGTGTTAAGTCCTCCAGAGGACAAGGATATCCTTTTTGGCCCAGTTCCTCATGCCACTGGGAAAATACTTGGGGTCATACACTGACGGTGCCCAAACGTCAGTCAAGATCACTCAGATTGCATTCTCTTGTTTCTATTATAAAAAAAAATATATATGTGTATCTTTTATCTGTCTGTCTTTATTGTTTGCACAAATACACCTAACAGCTATTGCACATTCTAAAAGAAGGACCCCCCACACACACACTTTTATGAGGCTTAGAATGTAATTAGAGATTTGACAAAGGAAACGCAAACAATGATAAACATGAATACTAGGGTTTTATGACTTAAATGTGAACATAAAGCGCAATAATAGTTATTTTAACCTTGGTCATTGCTCGCCTTTCTTTAATTATACACATAATATATAATGAATTCTTAAGTCATTAAATATAGTGACTGGAGTTATAATAGAATAAGAGTTTTAAAGCTGATGTTTTTTTATTAGAACAATATTCATATGCCGTCCACTCCGTTAGTGCAGCTGACTCATCTGCTTGTTCTTTTCCTCAGATTCTACACAGAGCTGGAGGTTTTATCTTGTCATGCCACCCAGACAGTAAAATGTAAGACTTTACTGGAATAAAACTCCCCCAGCACTTCTGAGCCTCTTCCTTTTCTTTTTCCTCACACACACACACACACTTCGTGACACACCTGACTAGTACTTCCCTTTTGCTACCCTCTCTGTAAAGCTGGAAGAGTAGGATGCTGTCAGACAGATATAAGACACTGATTGTCTGAAAGTGAAGTAAAACACTTTGATCTGATGCTGTTTGTGGTTTTATTGTCTATCTCTCTCCATCTATCTGATAGCTTTAGTTGGGTATAAAATGAAGGTCACGGTATCTGTATGGACTGAGGAGCGCCAGATATTTTAGAGGATAAAATGTGACTTCCATTGTGTATGTGCAAAATAGGTGTGTGTTTGTGTGTACATACATGCAGGCAACCAAAATCTGATACTTGCTTTCAGCAGTTGTAAAAGGCTGTTTACTTGTCAGAGCTTGGATTTGGTGTCCTTTGCTTGTAGCACCCATTGTTTTTACTCTTTTCTCTGCCTTTAAGTTACTTTGTTTCTGTCATGCAGCAAACACAGCTTGGCAGGCCCAAAACAGCCTGCTTTTCCATTAAACATTCATGAACTGCAGTGCAGTGGCACCAATGCAGAAAGGTCACTCAAGACTGATCGGTTTATTCAAGTATAGCCCTACACATCAACTCACCTGCCGAGTAGAAATAAATGCATTCCACACAGTCATACACCTGGTAGTCTGTACATTTTATAATGGAAAAGAAAATTCCATTGTTCCATCTGGACACTACTATACATGGTACTAAAATAAATAATGACACATTGACCAAATTATAATTATTCACTGAAATAATATAAACAAATATTTGTTTATATTATTTATTTACTTGTAAATGTATTAGTTGTAATGGGTTGGTTCGTAATAAGCCTTGGCTTCTAATCAATCCTGTTTGTCATTCATGTGAAATAAACATCAGAAATGAAATGAAAAAAAAAAAAGAAATGAAATATGACACCTATGACGTGACTGAGTTGATGGGATGATGATTGGTGAAATTTTGGGTATGAATGTGTCTGTGCTGTTGTAACTGTCACAATGAGTGGGACTGATTGTTTTAATGCTATTTTAATGTTTTAATTCTATAATCTTTAGTGACTGTGCAAATGTATGCATTCTGTTGTCAGAGACTACAGATGGAAACTAGCTATTTAGCTATAATCTGGTACAGTACATCTCTGTGAGATTTGTCCCTTAAATAAATAAATAAATAAACGATTATACAATATTAAATGTATGACTGTGAATTTTAAAAAAACATCAAAAGTAAGACATCTTACAATAAGAAATTAATTCAAAATGTAATCTCTCATGGGTCTGATTTGGTAAAAAAAAAAAAAAAAAGGAGGGGTTGTCAAGCCTGTGGACCCCATGAATAACTGTGCCATTACATTTAGAAAGAGACACGCATGTCAACTTTTTCTAATTAAATTCTTAACTGCCTTGAGCTCGAAATGGCTCCATATTGGGATGAAGTCCTGCTATCTCTAGACTCTGCCAAGTCACACTGCTGAATTGCATAATTATGCTCAGTGCATCCCTCAAAGATGGGACGTACGTATCATTACTGCTGTTGAATGATGGCTACAGGCAATTAATGAACTGGAAGAGGGGACGCTTACAGTGTATGTCCTACATGAAAACTGTGTGTGTGTGTGTGTGGTTCTGCTAAACAGTGCCTGCTGCTGTAAAGACAGACTGTTTAAATGGTGATTTACTTAGTATTAGTGTCATTGCAGCATTAACCTTATCATTTTATCTTCAGGAGTTACAAGTTGTTTAAAGTACACAGACGTAACCAAGGCTATTAGAGAGTGATCGCAGGGGACCTGATTCAGTGGACTGGGAAGGGCTTCTGGAAAGGGCGGCAAAACAAATCACATTACACCTCAATTAACACCAGGGAAGCCTCTGGAGTCCGGTTTCTTTCAAAGCAATAAAATTCAGTCTGCATGCAAATATCCTACATATGTTACATCCTGTGAGGAGGGAGGAAGAACAACCATTCTAGCTGATGGGAAGAAGTCTGTTATGTGTAATCACAACTTCACCAGTGCTAGTTGATATAAAGAATTGCATCATGTCTCTCTGACCCCACCCGTCTCATTTGGTTAATTATGAAACGTTGCATTTAGCTCAGAGGGCAGCAAGCTGACAAGTCCACCCTGTGGAGCAGCCGGTGTCCCCGTCATGAGACAAGGACAGTCCCATAGAGAGCACACTGTACAGCTCTGGGCCAATTACCCACCTGCTGCAGGACTGAGGCTCAGGGGTGTCACTTCATGCTAATGCCAGTCCCATAATTGCTGTTGTTTTCCCAGTTAGACGGTTATGTAAATGAGATTTTATCAGGTTTTAAAAGGCTCTCAAATTGTGCCACAAACGGGTTCACTTTGTTCAGATCATTGGATTCAAGAGCAAAAATTGGTGAGGAAATCCACTGCCAAAAAAACAGTATGTTTAAAAGAGACTGGGTATCAGCAAATCTAATTAAGGCTTTTAATGCCACTTTAAACAAATGCAACGCCCATGTCCAACTGCAGATATAGTTTTATGACAGTTTACCATCAATGGACTTTAACCAGATTCTGAATAGTTCCTCCTTCGATCACTTGCATTTTCCCCTTTTTACAACATTTGTTAATATTCCCTCCACTTTTTTGCCATGGCATGAGCACACTCACAGAACATTGCATACCAAGCATCCAATGTTGTGTATTGGCTATAAATAATAGCCATTTACAGTGTGCTGCCTGTCAGTCATCACACTATACTTCTGGTCAAAATTATTAAATGTTTAAATAATTAAAATAAATTGTAAATAACATTGCTTTTTTCTACCAAGTGTATTTATTTTTTTAATCCAGAAACCCTGTGGTAGGATATGAATTGTCATAGTTTGACCTGAATGTCTTGTTTTGTTACTTTTTTGTGTCTTCCTGTTCTTTCTGTCATTGTTAGTGTCTGGGCTTTTATTTTGTCATGTTGGTTCATATTCACTCTGTCCTGTTTTACTTCCTGTCACCAGTGTTTTCCTCCCTGCCCCGCCCCTCTAATCCTCCTGTTCCTTCTTCTAATTTAAGTGCTGTGTGAATGTTTGTCAGACGTGAGTTTGTTGTTACTTTTTTGGAGCCAAATGAGTATTTGTCCAGTGTCTTGGATTCCCTTGTGTATGACCCGTTTCTGGATTTCTGGTTTCTCTGTCTGCTGTCTGCCTCTTGTCTGTTTTGTCGCCTTTTCTGATCTCCAGATATTGGACCCTGATTCTGCCCTCAACTTCACGCAACTTGTTTGGACCTCTCTGGCTTCCTGGACCCCAGCTCTGACCCTCTTTTGTTCCCTGGTAACGCTATCTGGATTGCTCTGTCTTTGCTCTGCTGGTTATCTGGTTTTGACCCTGTCCCGTTCTCTGACGCCTCTTCTGTCCTGCTCCATAGTTGCTGTTAGCGGTGCAGCCTAGCTGATTGGCTTACAGCAACATGCTAAATTTCACCTGTTTTGCGCACCAATAAACTGATTGTTGATTATACCTCTGTCTCAGAGTATGCAGTTGGATCATCTGTGTTCTGAAAACTGTATCATGAATCTATTCAAAACCAATAAAGCTTGATCACACATGATTCAGCAAAGTAAGGAAAATAGTACAGCAAACACAATCAGTTTAACAGTAAAAAGGCCCAGTTCTAATTTCATTACCTGTTTTGTTATCATTTTCGCCATCTGTTTTTCACAGATGTTCTGTTTGTGGGTTAGGCAGCCCACAGCAAAACAGGTCCCTTGTTAATTTCACAGTAAATTCGAGAGGTTACATCCAGCTCTTTCTCCCTTGGGACACTGCATGAAGCTTTCTGTAAGAGAAGAACAAATCAAGGTCAGGCAAAAATGATAGATGCTGGAAGGCTGAGACCTGTAAACCTGTGAGACCTTCATGACAACCCATGACAGAGCTGTTAATACAGAAATGGTTCTTTTCAATCAATGTGTCACAATTGCACAAGACGAAAGATAATATCAGCGCAGAACGTGTTCTCAAGGGGTTGCTCTCTAAAATAGCCTTTCAAATTAAATACACACATGTTCAATAATTAAAACAAACTGTTTTGTGTTCAGTGGCACCAATCTCATCACTACAAGAGCTAGGTCCAAAAATATGTTTGAAGTGGGAAAGTGTCTTTAATGTGGTTTCTCCCTACGCTAGTGACTAATCACTCAGCTCCATGCTTCAACTGGCTTTTGCCTCTAAACATATTAGTGAAGATGATGATGAGTGACATGGACTTTTACATTTCGCCCCAATTAGCGAACCACCCTTGTCCCCCTTCAACATTTACTAAGAAAGTGGGTTGACACATGCCCATCAGTCAGTCACCTCTTCTCTTTCCCTTCCTCTTTACACATAAAACCCTCCCCCCAGCCCTCCAGCCTCACAAGCCTGTTGCCCCTCATGTCACAGCCAGCTGCCATCATTCAGCATCTTTTTTCTTCCACTTTCAAACACAGACAGATGAGACTAAACCAGTTCACCGCAGACGTTTTTCCGGAGGTTAATTTGGACGATAATATTACACAAGTCTAACAATGGGAAGCAACTGTCAGGCTAGACAGAGAAATATATCATAAAATGTTATTTTTTAAAAATTAAAATACCTGTAAAGCTAATACAATCCAAGCTTATTTGGGTTTTATTTATTATATCTCATTTTTATCTGCACCCTGACAAATCAAATAAAGAATAATGAAAGGTAAAAAAAAAACAGGTTCCTTGATGACTCTGATAGACATTTTGTACACAGCATGGTGTGAACATATTAGCTTTGGTCTCAAAGCGATATGCTGGGTGCAAAAACTGACGATGCACCATAATCCCAAAATAACAATTCACCTAGTCACCTTGTTTTGTTTAGTCAGGAAAAAGATTCTGTGGCACACCTGGTCCTAAAAATCATCATATTACAATGTTTCAGCTCACGGATGCATTAAGAATATATATTATAGCCTTAGCATTGCATGTATTACAGAAAACAGCCTAGATTCTAATAAAACACCCATGGTTACACTCTGAGGCTTTAGTTAATACAGTTAAAGGTCTTATTGCAGAGACAAAACCACATTTTAGTGGGTAGAAAACAACTATAGATATATATTTAAATTATATTGTGACCTGTTTTAAGTCACACAATATTTGGGTTATTATGCATGTGTATATCAGATGTATTTATTTATTTGGCATATCTCATTCTGGACATTGTTGCCGTTGATATTTTTATCTTCCCAGCAAATACATATAATAACTGGTAAAAGGCAACCGACATAATCCCTTGAGACAAATAGCATTTTTACATTTAACTTGGGTACATCACATCATATTAACAGCTTTAATGATGAAATATAGTGTATTATGCAGTCGTCATGTGAATATTCATAGAGGATCACATCAGCAGTGAAGCATAAAAGTTTGAGCACAAAGAGGGATATTACATAACAGCATTGTGATATGTTAGCACTCTGCTTTTTACCCAACTTCCTCAAGAGGGTGGTTAAAGAGGAAACTGTGGCCTGTGACAAGAAGAAAATGTGTTTAAAATCATTGTTAAACACAGTTTGCGAGACTGCATGGAAATAGGAATATTGGTAGGGAATGAATTTTTTATTAGACATGCCAAATATTTAGCAGAAATACTGACTATTATACAAGAAAAACAAACATGTATGTAAAAGGAGCTATTGTCTTGCATCGATGTAAGCAGTGGAAGTTGGATATATAACTTTACACAACACATTTTATCAAAGCAACAGGAAAAGTCACTAACCAATGTTTTTTTTAAGCCAGACATTTGAGAAATACTGTGTTAAATGCATCAGTTTGCTTTATTGATTCTTCTCTCATAAGGTGAAAGCGAACCATTAACTTCTCTCTTTGCTCTGGGAGTTTCCTGTATCGACCCATTCTTCACCGGACTCCTCTAAAGTGAGGGAGCACTGAGAGTAAAGTGAGCTGTGAATGCACTTAAAAAGTCCAAAATCTCAAAGACCACTTTATAGATTGCCCATTCAACTATCTGCTACTTGGAAATGGAATGAGCTGATGTGATTGTCTACTATAGCACTAGCCAATGACTTTGTTAACTGATGTGCAAGAAATAAGAGGCACAAACGTCAGGGATTCACTGTGTTACCTCTCACAAGCCAGGATAAAGCCTGCACTGCAGCGACAAGGAGTCAATGCTCTGTATAGCTTATAAGGCTTATTAGCATTCATGTCTTGCTGGAGCAAAAAGAATAACAAATATTGAATGTGACTTTTAAATACAGTAACTGTGATATTCCCATTTGAGGACTGGCAGTGTGCTGTAAATGAGTGGAACAGCAGTGTGCTGTAATGTGGATTGATACTCTCATAATAACTGTGCTCTACTAAGCAGGTTTAGAAAAAAGCCCCTTCAGCTATCTGTCTCTCTTGCTCATTTTATTTCTCTTTCACTTTCTCATACTAATGCAAATTTGATTGCATGGTGAACAGCTCAAAGCACAACTGGTCCCACTCCTCTTATAAACTGACACTTGGATATGCACTACACATAATGTGCTGTGGTGTGTATAATTAATCATTGTTTTATATATTTTTGTGTTTATACACAATGTCACTTGTTCATGTTTTAATTAAAATTGTTTAAAAAAATACAGGTGATATTAAAAAGTGACTTCTGCCCATCCTAAAAGCACCTTGTTTTTCTCTTAGTATAATTTTTGAACAACAAAATAGAAATGAATAAATATTTCTCCAACTCTAGCCAGTCATACAATCATACTCTTCTATCACCTGTCACTGATAGACTACAAAAGAAGTGTTGAATTGTTTTTCTCAGTTGCTTTACAACCTGGAAAAAGAGATTTTCAACATAAGGGAACCACAAAGCTCCAAACATCCTTAGAACAATCAACTGAAACTTGTGCTACTTAAATTCTGAAGTCTGCCTAAATCTAGTCTGAAACTTTGCTTTGCTTTCAGGGAACAAAAGGAATAGAGAAGCATCCAGATGCACATCAGTTGCAAAAGCTGTACTGATTCTCTGAACAAACTATTCCCTTTGTTCCCACATCACTTATTAATTATTGTGAATTTTAGGATACATTTTAGTCATTCCGCCTAAGAAAAAAAATAAGTATTGCTGATGTCCTTTCAATATCTTTCTTTCAAAGCAAATATTGTTGTAACTCATTTTAAAATGTAGACTCTTTGGGTTTTAACCAGTAAATCTTTAAACGTGTCTTCTTTGTTTCCTTATCATGACATCTCAGCCCCTATGAAGTCTTTCTTTTCTCATCAAAAATGGCTGCCAGCAACACCATGTCTCATCGGTCCTGTGTCCGCAAGACAACATTTATTCCTATCCAATCTTAAACACGGCAAACTCTCATCTATCCTCCCAGGCACATTTGCCCAGTATGGCAATGACTGTGTAGGAGGAGAGACCATCCATTAAAATCAGCCCACATTCGTACATACATCAGCCACCTTGGAGGGATGCTCACTTCCAGGAGGCCCTGCCTTCCCCGCCTGTCCAGCTACCTATCTGGAAGGGTGACTGACAAGATCAAGGAGATTTAGTGTTGATTCTCAGTGGACCTGCTCAGGACAATCTCAGAAGATAGGAAACGGTAATTACAGCTGAGGGGAAATGCTCCATAGGAGTCTGGAGCCTTGCAGAGATTTGATGTCAGAAGGCCAACGGATTCATAGATGGTTGGAACAAATGGCTGCTTTAGTTGTCGAAGCATAAAAAAAAATGAGCCATAGAGGTTGGCAAATTTGGCCTCATAGGCGATAGGTGATAGGTGATTTCCTAGTTTAATGTCTGCTCAGTGACATAATTCTAAGCAGATGGGAATATTAAGATTCTGAGTTCACATTGTGACTTATGTATGAGCTATTTAACATTAATAACGCTTCAGCAAACCCTGAAACCTTCCCTTCAGCTGACTATGCTAATAAACTGAGATACCTATA
Organism: Siphamia tubifer; assembly: GCA_020466265.1. NCBI lineage: Eukaryota > Metazoa > Chordata > Actinopteri > Kurtiformes > Apogonidae > Siphamia > Siphamia tubifer. The sequence continues at coordinate 24,041,991 of CM035797.1, read as the reverse complement.
TTATTACTGTGGCATTTTCAATACTTCCAACTCTCTAATGTTATTAATGATCTATGAATTGACATTGAAAATCATGGACTAACAGCAGAAGGAAGAGAATTTAGAAGAGCGAATATACAAATACTGCTTCCAGCCTTTCATTGACGTCTTTATGTTTACTGCAGGACTTAATTTGAGTCATCACAGACAATAATGTACCAGTCTGACCTTCAGAGACAAAAATGTACAGTCTGGACTGAAGAGCTTGTGGTGATGTCTCAAGTATTATCAATTTCTAAATCTTTTTTGCTTCATCTTTATTCTCCACCATCACTGTTTCACCCAACAACACTGTCATTCTCCTTAGCTGTCATTCTGCCGCTCCCTCTTGCTAACCTTTCAAGCCACAATCTCACTTTCTCCCACTCTCTCTATAAATATCTGTCTCTGAGTCTGTCGTTTCTCCCTCTCTTCTGCTATCTTCAGAAGAGAACAGGGAATCTTCCGTCTCCTGTGGATGAACACCCACTCAAGGTTAGGAGCACTGTATCTGCAGAATAGGGTTTTTATTGTCATGCAGGATTAATTGAAGGCATTTGTATTGTCCATGGCATTGATAACCCCTGTTATCAAACACAAATTCACTGATCTGTTAAAATATTAAGTATAAATTCAATCTTATGGTCCACAAGCTTCTATTAAAAAGACATGTTTCATTGCTACCCCAAAATAACATAGCAAAAAACACAATTAAAGTTTAATATCCTGTTTAGCTGCCAGAAAATCACATTCTGTTTTTATCCCTGGCAATGAAGACAACAATGCAGCCAGTTTATGTATCAGCCTTTTTTGATGTTTTCTTTCCTCTCGGTGGTCCAAATGAATTTGGCGCTTCGCAAAACTATACATAGACACCCTTTCAACTCTCCCTCTTGGCAGCTAACACAAACACAGAACTGCATCATAACACGCAATATCACTCTCATACCATTTCACCCAAAAAGAAAGACATGCTGGAGCTTCTGTATCTGCTGCAAGTCTCCCATGATAAAATGTCTTGAAAACAAGGATGAAATTTGAAATGTAAATGTATAGATAGCATGGAAGATAGAAAATTCAATATTCCTCCTTTTAATGTTTTTTTTTCTTAATGCTGTCTGATGTGGGTATTAAAATGAGGTCAGCCAGGCCTGACGAAGAAATTACATGATTTAATGGCACCCCAGGGGAAGTTTAAATATAGCTCTGCAATACAACTGGCCTCCAAAAGCACAGCATGACACAAGTTCATCCATAAGCACTTAAATCCTAAATGGGTCCCAATGTAAGCACATGTATTACAGTAGGAAAATACCACATGTCTGTGAAGGCCTGAGAATCTGTCTAAGCAAACACATTTTCTTATACTCAAATGTTTAATTATAAGGAAAACATAGGTGGGGTTTAAGAAGCAGGGGGTTGGAGATGTGTGAGTGATGAGAGGCTAATTTCTGACATGCTGAACTATGCATTGCCACTAGGTGGAGTGAGAATCCATATGTCTTTGAGATTTATCAACAAAAAACAGTCACCATAGCCTGATTGTTCTAGACCAGGGGTCTGCAACCTTGGACCTAGAGAGCTGCTATCCTGCATGTTTTAGATGTATCCATGTTCTAACACCTGATTCAAATGATCAGCCTATCATCAAGCTCTGTAGAAGCCTGATAAAGACCTTCAGATGAGCTGGAAGAGGGAAACATCTACAACATACAGGAAAGTGGGTCTCTAGAACCTGTTGCAGACCACTGTTCTAGACTCTGTGGACATATCTCTAAATTTAATAAGCACCCAAGCACAGTAATAATATCATGAGGCACATTAAATTCATGAAGAAAATTATTTGTCAAGCCGGCAACATTGAGAATTTAAGTCTATTAGCAACATGCAAGCAGATCAAATTTGGATTATCACGCATCAAGTATTTAAGTAAAACCCATATTACATGACATTCACATGAAAGCAGTGTAAAATGTGGCATCCCACTGGGCTGTGCAGGCAACCTACTCCCTGTACACACTGCTGCACCCATGGTCTGTATTCAAGATAGGGTATGTCTTTCATGGAGACATCAAAATAGTTTACACATCGTAAAAAATTATAATAATAATCTTAAATGCAAAAAAGAGAAGTAAGAGGAAAAGATCAATTGTGTTTAGAAATTACAACATCAATCAATATCAAACAGGATACATTCCATGCACAGAGATGAAGTCCGACCTTCAGTCATATTGAAAATCCTAAAAGAAATGAAAGACGTTTTCTACAGAGCTTACCCTAATGTTGTGATCTTCTCAAAAAGCTGAACAATTTTAGTTAATCTCACAACATCAAAATGCACAAAAAAGGTAGAATATGATTCAAAGTTCAATTTTTGACGCATTAAACTGAAGGGAGAATTACAAAAAAACATAAGGGAAGCCCAAATGAACAGTGCTATCTGGATTGACATAGCTAATGAAGCTTGGCAGATGTAGGTTACATCTGGTCCCACTGGCAGAAAGCAATCCTGCAGTGAAGGCAGGGAGGCACCAGCCACTGTGACAGCTCCATTCAAGGCTCCTAGCTGAGCTAAGAGGACATGAGAGCAGAGGATCCCTTTAATTTGCTAAGTCTGTGGTATGCTACCCTGCATTCAATCATCCTCTCTGAAGCAGCTGGATGTAGGGAAATTAATCCAGGTACAGAAAATGTTCTTTTGTCTGTATTTCACACAGGCTGCCATGCATATTCTCCCAGCACTCTTCTAAGAGCCTTCACTCTTGCTGCAAGTGACAGACTGTGTTCCACCACACCCTCTCTGATAAGGATCTTCAGTTATTAGAAATCACCATCCCTCATCAGTTAGTGTGAAATGAAGACAGCACTGACGTGATGGCAAAAGACACGTGCCATCCCACAGGGCCTGAGTGTTTTCACCCAAAACATCACACAATGCATTCAAAGAAGGATCCATCCTGGTTTGCAACTTATATGAAGACTGAAGAACAGCAGACGCATGTCAAAGAGGCAGTTCAGTTATAGGTTGTTGAGAACTAGAAAAGGAGACTGTGATACAAATAGTCTCATAACTTTGATAATAAATGATTTAAGTGTGAATGACATATGGATGAAAGATAACCATCAGGGTGTAAAATGTGTTATATTGTAGTTCTTCAATCTGTGCAGCATGTCCAAATGTTCACACCAGAGGAAAAGCACATCAGAGGGTGTAGAGGGCATTCACTGTGATCCAAACATTTCCTAGTCTCAGAGTATTATGTTCAGACATGCATGTGCATTCCTATCCCCAAGTGCCCCTCAGCATTACCACCTGAACTGCTGCTGCTCAAGAAGTATTTGTGCACACCAACTTAGACACAAGCTCCTAAAAACAAACCCATGTAAATGTATGTAAAGAAACCTTGTGTATTGTCATAACACCAAGTGTTTTCTGATTTACTGCACACCCACAAAGTAAGTGCACCACAAGACCACTGAGTAGGTGTTGACCTTTTACTAACAAACAATGCCTTTGTCTTTGCCCAGAAAGGAAATATTCAACAATGCAGTCAGACACTGAACTGTCAAACATCTGAAAGCAGAACTAACTTTACAAAGCTGTTTTGATTTAAACTACTACGGCAATAACAGTAACTCTGATTTATGATACCTCAGTAAATCATCAACCAGAAACACTACCTGCAACACTGAATAGTAGCACACCCTTCAACCCTAAAACTACATTGCATCTGCCCTCTGTACAAACAATGAGATATTACAAACAACACATACACACATGCATGTAGCTACAAGGGAAGTGAAATGTATCATTAGAAGGGGTGGGTTATCACATATTATTGCTTACAGCTGTAACCCAAAACACTGTCAATGTCAGTACATGACTGTATTAAATGCCCTAATTATGTATTGTATGGTTCTTACTGAAGTCCAGCAGAGTGAATCCACCTTGTACTTTGTCCATATGTAGTTGAATCTGACCACTCCACTCTGGAAGCATCAAATATCTGTAGTAGACAAAGACATGTATAACATGATCAGATTAATAGTTCACTTTTCAGAAATGACACTTTAAATATTTATTTTTAGAAGACTACTTTTAAAAAAAAAGTAGTTCCCTTTATAAGAGGGACTAAAAGTTAAATCTCATCAATCAAGTCCTATTTAAATATTCCCAGGGTTATATATGTTAAGTTGCTTTTTTTTAATCATTACTCGCCTGCAAAGTTTCATTTTGCACAAAGTGAAAGAAGACAGCACTTCTATAAGATATCGAAACGATAAGACTACTGAAGTGAGACTTTTTTTTTTTTAGGGAAGCGTTTAAACAGGCGATTTTCACACAGCAACATTTCATGAGAGGCTGAACCTACGCCTCAGCCAGAAAGAGGAAGTCACCTTTACAAGTTCACTAAAGCACACCGATTTCATTACCTGACAGTCAAACAGGGGAGGCAGACGCCGATGTACTTTAAGGTTTATGGCAAGAACTGCTGCTAACGGCAATATAAAATCACATTTGAACCACAATGGTCTGACAGGCGAAGATATCAAGAAAAATGGATATCACAACAAGAAAGAGGTATGTATATCTGTCAGGCGGAAGACTGATTTATGCACAATAATATACTTTTACGCCCTATCATTTCATTAGCCGTAAAAAGGATTGGTTTAATGTGGCATGTCATACTTTTTTCTCTCGTGGTGAAAAAGTCTTAAAAGTTTCTTAACTTACTTACTGTACGACTCGTTACCTGAACTGACCTATGTCAGGAAGACACTAACCTGGCGATATATAATGTCGTCATAGTTTATAGGTAATATTTATGGAAAATGCTTTAGTTAGCTCACTACACTCATCGTTTGTTTATATGTGGGATGCCTAATCAGAACAAAAAATGATGTTAAATTATGTCTTTGAAAATAAATGCGGTCTAAACGTCAACAAATGTGCGGCCACGCCTCAAAATGTTTCCACTTGGCGTTAATGGAATTTTGCTTTTGTAATATAGCAGGTGTGTTTTGTGTCTAGATCACTGTTTGGCTTACGTGTGAGATAAATACATGTAGACTGTTGTTTGACTAGTTCTTAAATCTAATCTGACTTGATTAACTAGATGTAAAGACATCCTCACCTTATGTATTGCACACGATCTCAACCATAGTGGCTAATAAAACATAAGTACGGTCTATAACTACCTTCATTCAACATTACACTGTTATTTGTGAAGGTATTGTATGTGCTGTGTCCAACCTTGGACAATTTTCCCATTAACAAAATATTTAAAACATAAATTATATGGTGTTATGTTTACAGTTGATTGAGTGGCAAAACCGGTTAGTTAACTTTCTGTTGATATAAAATATGACCCTTTTGTAAATAACTAGAAGAGTGCAGTGTTTAGAACTCACTTTACCCTCAAAAGACCCGGTTATACCGAAATTACTTCCGGTGTCATATTTCAAAATGATACACTTAACTAATTAGCTAATAGCATTTTAGCTAGATATTGTAAATATTTGTTGTTGTAAAATTGTAATGTAATTGTTGTCCTCGATATCATTACCTAAGTTGTATAAATTAATATTGAGTCAATTCCATATGCTGTCCACTTGCTGACTTAATAAAAAGGCCTCCTAGAGTAGGTTATTCTTCAGAACAAAACTAGAAGATTAAATTTTTTAGGTACTGATTTATATTATTTCAGATTGTGTCGACATGGTTCAGCAGATCTCATTGCTTTGTGAAAACTCAATTAAAAATCCACAAAGTAGCCAACTGTAAATGGAGGAAACGGATGACTAATGCCAAACTGTTGAGCTTTTATAGTTAACTGAGATTCTTATCATTTCTTGGGAATGAATAATGGCTGTTGTACTTCCCATCTTTTGAGTGGATGGTAGCTAATAGTAGTAACATACATTTGAAACACATTCATAACAAACAGTGCTCATATGTATGTCGATGATACATACATTAAAAAATGCTTCTCCTAGTAAAACTTCATTTCTTTATGAAATAATCTTGTAGGCCTTTATAATTATGTGACAAAAGCAATTTACCAACTTTTGTCTGTACTGTCATTTCTTTATTATGGTTTAATGGGACACATAACATGTATGGTCTACTTTACAGAATACCTACGAGACACAATATCTTCGGTTTTACTACTATAGCTTTAACACTACATCAATATATGCAGTGGCAGTATTACCATGCATCATGTTGGCTAATATGTTGTTGTCTTCTGTAACTCAACTAGAAAGCTTCTGTCTTTCTGGTTTGTTTATGTTGTTTTCAAGCCCTTCATTTGAAATTGAGCCATTATTATTCAAATGAATTGTTTTCTTTTGTTTCATGTGCAATGTATGTCAACTTATATCTATAGAAAAATGGTCCTCGGAGTGGAGCCTCCTCCAGGCAGACCAAGAGGGAGTCCTTTGAACAGGCGCCCATGTATGTGGCAGTCATGACATACCTGGGCTTTGGCATTGTTACCCTTTTTGGCTACCTCAGAGATTTCCTCAGAGCTGTGGGCCTAGAGAAGTGCCATGTTGCTCAGGAAAGAGTGGAACAGAAGGTAAAAACAAGAAATTGACACATGTAATGACCTATTTTAGGTGACCTCCAGACACATATATTTATAGACAGTTTGAAATGGAAGGTGCACACATGCCTTGGGTCTCAACACATTTTGTTTCCCCTTAATTATTTTTCAATTTCTGCTCTTTAGCTTTGCCCGTGCTTTCTTCCTTTATGTTCCTCTACACTTTAGTGTTGCCATAGGTAAGATGGAACACAACAGGGAATAGCTGCACAAGACCTAATTAAATCTCACTGGATTCAAATTCCTCCTTTGTTACTGTGCTTTAGATTCTAGATAAGGCTCGAGCACTGCCATGTGCAAGTCTCTATGTTGTCATAGATTTGAGTTCTTAAATCCAGAAACTGTGGTTAAGATAAGTTCATTGCAGTTAGTCATGAAAGTAAAGCTGTTTCTGGGAGTAATAGCAAGCACTGCCATGTAGGAGTCTTTAATGGATCAAACATTACACAACCATGGAGAAAATAACTTAAATTCTCCTTTTTGTCAAGGATATAATTGCTTTACAATATCTTATTACAAGATTTATTTACTGTGTTTTAGTGCTCAGAGAGACTTTACTGTGGCCAGTTCAGTTTGAAACGACACATTTCAAGCTTTCATTGCCCATAGTGACATCTTGTAACTTGTTATTTAGGACTTCTTTCTCTTCCCAGGATTTTATACCTCTATATCAAGACTTTGAGAACTTCTACACTCGTAACCTGTACATGAGGGTACGAGACAACTGGAACCGTCCTGTTTGCAGCCTACCAGGACCAGTCTTTGATTTGATGGAGCGAGTTTCTGATGATTACAACTGGACATTTAGGTATTATAATCTTTGAAAGACCTCAAACTGTCATGTCACATCCATCTTTGTGCTACTAAACTGGCCTGTACTTTTACAGCCAGGTTTGATCACATAAATCAGAAAACAGGGGTAAGCATGGTGTCATACTTAAATGGGTTTAATGTAAGTGGAAAAAGTAGAAATGGAACAGTCAGCTTGTCTTTGTGGTGAAGTGCGGTTAATGCGGAAAAAGACATGGAAATGGGTTTTTATAGGGTGTGCAGCTTTACCCGAGTAGTGAGAAGAAGTAGGTCAGTTATCGAAAGAAAGCAGTTCTCCTGAAGGTGGTTTTGAAACTCTGATACTAATGTACATCAAAGAATGCAATCTGTTGACTGATCATGATATCTTTAGAGTTGGTTTCTTTTGTCTATGAATTCACATGAGTGTACATTTAGTAGACAAGACAGCAGAAGCTCTTATGAAGATTTGTGTGTTACTAATGGAAACTAAAATAATGTATTCTGCTAATACATACATTATATTAAACACTGATTTTTTTTTTATTATATACATTAGAACATCATAGTACTACCAAATATATAACAGGCAATGATAGCTATATTATATTTGTGAATTTTCACCATATGCAACATAGAACATATTAAATTACCACAGTGTTAATGTTAAGTGACTTCTAAATGTTTCTTTTTTTGGGAAACAGGTTAACTGGGAGGACTATACACGATGTTATAAACATGGGCTCTTACAATTACCTCGGTTTTGCTGAGAATAAGGCTGATTTCCTGAAAACTGTGGCAGAAAAAACACAACACTATGGGGTTGGAGTTTGCAGCACAAGGAAGGAAATGGGTAAGTTTGTGGTTCAAGTTCAGTTATTCACTTTCTAAGACTTGTTTTCCACTTGTTGTCAATGTTCCTTTAGAGTTCAGGTTAAAAGACTCGCATAGAGAGGCCCCATATGTTTGTCTTATAGTGCTTCAAACCTCTGAAGCAGGACTAAATGACAATTAATGGGTTGAGTATGAAACTGGAAATGAAACTCCAACTCTCACAGTACATCGTTTATTATCACCATCATTTATTACCTGTCTTAGGTATTATACTGCTCAAATGTTTAATTATCTTTCAGTGGCTGCAATGTAGTATGAATTATTCAGCCTTTGTTAAATTATGTACCATTTGAGCATAAGCTGAGATCATTACATACTGGTCCACACTGAACAGTGAAATATAACATTATGAAACACCCTGGACATTAAGCAGGGTGCGAAAGAAATGTATGTGCTAAAAGTGCATCAGCAAGGATCTGATGGTGGGATCCGCAGCTTCAAATGAATTTTGAATGGTGCTTTATCCTCTGAACTTAAGCCCTGCTGCTGATGGTACTAAGTGCTTGTATGTGCCATGACTCGAGGTACAAGCCATCCTTGCTGCTGCTAGTACTGACAAATGAATCTAATTAGGATATAATTCCAAAATTGTATAGCTGCAAATGGATGTGGCATAATTAAATTAAAACAGCAGGTGTGAAAATGCAAACCTATTCTCTGTGTGCAGTCTCCTTTTTTCCAGAACAAGAATAGAGAGATGATCATTCAGTTTGTGCGTAGGCAGTAGTGTTTGATTGTCCCTCAGTATGACAGTACAGTGTTTTGAAATCATGTTCAGCAAGAAGAAGTTGTTACATCATGTAGCAACACAGCATATTTGTACCAAAATGTAGCTAATATTCATTCATTCATTCATTCATTTTTTATTTGCTCTTTTTTTTTGCATGGAATGCATACATAAATCAAACTTCACCATCCATATATACAATAGTAGACTTCACACAAAGTAATGCATCCCATGTATGAAGAACTGGAGCAGGTTGAAGAACAAAGTCTTATTTAACCCCTGCCCCATTCTCAGAACATAGATATCATATGTGATTTGTGCATTTTCCATAATGTCCAGGAAAGCAGACTCATTACACCATATTATTTTTTTGATTGCTACTGTATATAACAGGAAAGGCAGAATTTCTCCACAAAATTACATTCTTACCAACTTGTACATCCCCAGATGCAGGAGTAAACTCTAATGATTGGTCTGTAGCATTATATTTATTGGCCAAAACCTGCAGATGAGTCATGTTTTTAGCAAAGCCTTTCTCAGAGAAGCAACTAACATCAGAGAAGTTTGGTTTATGGCACTTCTGACACCACCGTACAGTGCAGTATATCTGCTACAGGCCGGGTAACAGAAGACAAACTGACATACTGGCTCACAGCAGTTGCTCTGTAGTGTTGCATGATATCAGCAGTTTGACAAGAGCAGAGAAAACCAGAGGATTTAAAGGCCATGTGATCATTAGTTACATGCATGTTTGTCAGTGCAGCTACTCTCCCATTCCACATGCACTTCTCCACTCCATTCATTATTTATTTATGTGATTTTTTTTTTTATGTTTATTTCTCTTTCAAAATGGCCTGTTTTTTATCTGCTTTTGTAATCTGTATTTCAGATGGCCCAATGAGAGAGTTAAGGAATAACAAGTATTGCTCCTATGAGACCTTATTAAGCATCAATTATTAAAGAAGCCCAGTGTCTCTGCTGATGCCACCATGATGAGTGTTTCAGTCCATGTGCAAATTTTTGTTTGTGAGAAAATCTAAATAGATTTTATTTGGTTATGATTTTATTGGATTGACCAAATTATTAACAAAAACATGGATTAGTAAAGATAAATAATCACTTCTTCTTTAATTCGTATTTATTATCTCTCTTTCTGACATCATCTTAAGATTTAAGTGTCTTTATGTAATACCTTCTGGGTGCAGGTCAATTTGAAAGTCTTAAAGAAACTTCAGTGAATTTGCACATAATTGTAAATTCACGTTAGTCGAGGTAAAATCCCAGTTACCAAAATTTTACATGTATATATTCTCCTGCAATTACTGAGTGTGTAAGTGTCTAGTCTAGTTGAAGTGTTTCTTTTACTACAATGGCACATAAAAGCAGAGACAAAGTGCACCGAAAGCACACCCTGTAAATAAACAAGCATGTCAGGCATTCATTGAGTTGTATTAATGGATAGTTCACAGTTTCCTGCTTTTCCTGCAATCATTAACACATAGTAAATTAAGTAATGACGCCATGCATTTTAATACATGCTGACTACCATGAAATACTCATTTCTGCCACAATTCTAAGGTTGTAGCAGTGGGTGTTTTACAGAGTATGTCAATGATTTAATACAATTGGTACTTTGGTGTATTTATATGTTAAAATGGAAAAGTAAATATTTAACTGGGAGATTGAAAGCCAGAGAAATCATTAACTCTTCATAATTCAGTCACCGTGTGGTTATGGGTTAATGGGGAAAAACACAGTCACAGATTTATAGTAAAAATGTAATATGGAGGTTTTCAAACGCAGTGTTTATTATCTCTCCATATGTAGAATTGTCCAGTCTCAGTAAATGGCTTTCTTGTCAGCAGGCTTTGATGATTGTAGTGGCAGGAAGGTGACTTTGGTTTTCAGAGGACACTTTACGACTCTGATGAGATGCATGTGACAGTAAGAGGGTCATATTATTTCAGCAGTAAGCAAAATGACTGAGATTGGATAAACACTCATCACTGTCTCACCTGAAAAGTACACAAATGACCAGCCTGGAAAGGTTAGTATAACAATAAAAAGGTCGGTTATGCCTGTGAAGCTGTGGTAAGTGAAATGTTCTATGAAGAGAAAATGCAGATGTGGTCTGATTTGTATAAAAAAAAAAAAAAAAAAAAAAAATTTAAACTGTGCAATCAGGGGCTATCACCCTGTAGTTGAGGAAATGTATGAATCAATTTAACTTGGAGCTAGGCTTGATGGAAAGAGTCAAATTAAAATCTCCATAAAGATTATGTTTTTCTTAACATCTTATTTCCTAGTTCTTCCTGGAAAATTCACTGTTTGAACTTTTAAGTTGATCTCAGGAGTTACTCTATAGATATTGATTACAATTACAGTGGTTAGTATCCTCACTATGTGCATTTAATGAACCATTTTCCTCTGTTGAATGATTGCAATAGTTACTTTTACTGTGTTTGTGTTGCAAAGACAGTTTTATCTTTATATTAAGTACAAGTATCACAAGCTATCAGTATTTTATAGGTATAAAATTTAATAAATGCGTTGTGTTTATATGTAAAGTATATAACATCATCCAGAGCCAGCAGAAATAAAATGTCCCTATAGCTCACAGTTATACCAGCGGTTCTTTTTTTATCAGCTAATCACTGCGTCTGGACTGAAGGCATCTAAGAAATGCCAGAAAATCCCGATTTATTATACAGAACAGAAAACCACCATGTCAGGTCACAGGAAAGAATATGATCAATTTCTTTAATCAATTCTGATCACCACCTTTCACATCAGTTAACGACCAGTGCCCTCAGTACGTGTGCAACAGAATGGTTGCGAAACCTGTTTTGGCTTAATATCACTTTAGATGAAAAAGATAGTTGAACTAAATCGCAATTTGACCAGGACCTGACGATTTTTAATAAAGTGTTCATCATTCAAAACTGTGACAAAGACATAGAAGACCCAAAAATGAAAGCACTATCGGATAAAGCCACTGTCAGTGTTCCTATTTGGGGAGTTAACTTTTGTGATTCCTGTCTTGCAGGTAACCTAAGCATCCATGAGGAGCTAGAGGAGCTTGTAGCAAATTTCATTGGTGTTGAGTCCTCCATGATCTTTGGGATGGGTTTTGCCACAAACTCAATGAACATTCCTGCACTTGTTGGCAAGGTACAATATTACAAACAAAGGAAATCCAAGTGTACAAGTCTTACAGTACTGGAGAAATTAATCTAATTAGTCTAGCTTTTGTTCCTTTCTTGCATAGGCCCTGAACTAATGAATATCAGCCATCTAAACTGAACTCATGACCCAACCCCATTAATTTAAATCATAATTAAACATTACAGTAGCCAGAAGGATGAGGCTCTGGGCATACATCAAGACACATAGACAAGGGAAGCCAGGTTTTGTTCGAACCAACACTCAAGGGTATTATTACCCATACGTTGCCCTGTCGACACAGCAGCTTAGCTCACACAGACGACCGCAGGTTACCAGGGGCAACACACATCATGAATATCTGTGATTAGACCGGACAGGAGGCAGGGGTGGTCGACTGTTTAAGTGATGAGATCAGGGTCGTTTATTCAGATCGAGAGGTGTAGCAGACCCTTGAGCAGCAACGCCTGCAGTTCCCCTGTAAGGGCTGGGGGGGTCAACCCACACAGCTAGCTCTGTCCTACAGGGACGGGCTCTGCCCAGACAGCAACATTAGAGTGACAGCTGCTGGTAGACCAGGGAGCGGGCCAGCTGGACCCCAGGCCACTGTGAGGGTATCTGTCACAGAGACAGTGTCAACATAACATCTACAAGAGTTCATCCTCACTAATGCAGTCAAATCCTGAGAGCCTTAGCGTTAATTATGATAATGTTCAGTAGAAATTTTGTAGAATGGCTGAATTAATTTACATATTGATATTTTAATGTAATATGAAGTACGGTGTTCACCATTATGAAAACTGTGGAGGCAGTCATATAATAAGGGCCAAGCAGATAGGTTGTTATGACTGGCCCAAAGGTGGGGGCGGGGTTAAAATATTGGTTAACTGCTAATGAACCAAAACGGATCATTTTAGAGCAGCTAATAAGACAGTCTCCTTTCAAAGATTAAAAGTTGTGTTGAAATATATCTTTTAGAAAACAATGTCTCAACATTAAATCATAAATGGGCTGCAGTGTTTTTCATCCCTTCTGTGTGATACTTCCTGTAGCTTCAATCAATCTTTAATTTAACAGATTCACTTATTATGCAGAATGTCCAAAACATGACGATACACTGTTCAAATGACCATTTAATCAGTTATCAAAGAATATTTCCTCATTCTGTGTTTGCACTAATAATGTGATATATACTGTATACATGATAAGTGATATTTTTTGATCTAAAAGTCTTTTCAAAGAGGTAAAAATTCCTTTTTTTGTTTCCAGGGTTGTTTGATACTGAGTGATGAGCTCAATCACACGTCCCTCATCTTAGGTGCAAGACTGTCAGGAGCAACCATCCGAGTGTTCAAACACAACAGTAAGTTGAATAAGGACTGTTTTTTGAATTCTGCAATACAGGTCAGGTAATAGTTGAAGTCATAGTGGTGTTATGTTTATTTTCATCTTGGTGCTTCATGCTCATTCATAATTTGATCTTTAACTTTTCATTTCCTGTTGTTGAGGTGTGATGTTTCAGTTTTTGTTTTCACAGGCACCTCTGCTATGCAGATTTCTTGTATCATTTCAACCTCTTGCTGCTGCAAGAAACACTTTACTTTCTGTGCAGTACAGGATTCGCCTTAGGAAAGACCTACTTAACATTCTGTGTTTAGACCAGCAAATTTAGACGCTTTAATGAAATGAGTTCAGTTTACAGTCACGACTTTGTTTTATCCATCTAGAACACAACAGAAAAACACCATTTTATTTCTAGAAAAATATCATCTCATTTAAATTATCTGTTTGAGTTTACAGTATTACATTGTCAAATTATTAGTTTTAGCAGATGATAAACGTGGTCAGTGGTACAGCATTCATTGTGCCTGTATGGGAAACATCCTATTCTCTTTCAGGAGGCAGGACAAATGAGCCAGTCCTCTGGCAGCAAATGTCTCCTGACAGGTACAAGCAGAGTCAGTTAAGGGTGCTCCAAGCTGATCCCAGAGGTCTGTCGAGGAGGGAAAGAGCCCTCAGGCACCTGAGCAGATGACCCCTCCCTGCCCCTATATCTCCCGCTAGAAACCAGCTTCATAGTGTTTCATTAGTGAGAGGCCAATATTTACTAAGAGGGCTACATTAGTTATTGTAGGTGCGACAACAGATAAGCAAGGTAAATAGAAACGTTTTTGGAAGCAATAGTTATAGGCCATTCTCAGTCTATAAAGGCTGTGATACCTTGTTACTGACACTGATATGTATACAGTTTAAAAATCTTGTGCAGAGGTGGAATTTCATACCACGGAGCAGGTGAACAGGTTTGTCTAGTCTGACTTGTGTTATGAAAATACTTCAGATAATCTAAGATAAATGGGGCTTCTACAGGAAGTTCAGTTGTATTTGTCTTTCAAGTAATAAAATGCCTCTATTAGGACGTTAGGCTTTTGTTTTTTTAATGAATAAATATTTTTTCACCATGTTATAAATGCCGGGTATACACAGATTTGTGCTTTTGTGTCATGCAAAAACAAATCCTGTTCATTTCAGTCCTACATCCTAGCAGGCTGAGGCTGATCTAAAAACAGAGAAATAATCTTCCCTGCAGCTTGTCTGTGTATTGAACATTTCTCTCTCTTGCTGATGTCCTCAGTGGTGAGTTTGGTAACATAAGATGTATTCTGCGCTGTTGAGCTTCAGAAAGCAATTTTATCAGAAGAGCATCTGCTCCCTCTTAAGTAAACCTGTTGTTGTTGAAGGTGCAATATCAATCATCACTGACAGATTATTAGCCCTGACAAGTTTACTCTCTGCTCAAGTGGAAATGGTTAGATTGCAGTCATTCTTCTGAAAAAAAAGCCTCTCATTTAGTGTAGTTAATCAATACTGCCATCTGCTGTCTGTAGAGGTTATAACCTTTTAATAGTGTAAACAAATTATTAATGACTAAACATTAACTATGTGCACATTTGGAAAGGGATTTTGTTGCTCATTTTAAGCACATGAAATGTGTACCCAAGCAAATGTTTGTCTCGGTTAGGAATGCAGTGTCACAAATACATTGCAGATGTTCATTTGTATTAAACAGCAGTGGTATTTACTGACAAGGGTTTGTGAAAGGTGTTTCTGTCAGACAAAATAATGCCCTACCCTGCGTCACTGGTTGTTCCACATGTTTTGTTTTGTTTTTTTCTTTTACCGAAGCTGCCCTATTGCTTCATTGCTCTGTAATGTAGAATATGGTACATGTCCAATGGATGGTTTTAAGTGCATGCAGGAAATAATCCCAAATCTGTGTTGAACTTTAGCTTGTTTTTCCTTCCTTCTTTTTCTTTCCTTCCTTTTTCACTCTTATCTTTGCATCTTTCTCAACCTAATGTGTGTGCCCCTATATCTGTATCAGATATGCACAGTCTGGAGAAGATGCTGAGAGAGGCCATTTGCTCAGGGCAACCTCGGACCCACCGGCCCTGGAAAAAGATCCTTATCATGGTGGAAGGTGTCTATAGGTCAGCTGTTATTATACCACACACAGTAACACATGAGAACACACACACTAATGTCTTTGTTTGTGCTACAATCTTGGGTATGAAGGTGTCTAGGCCTCCAGATGCTCTTTAGCACAGGTTTTTTATACAGTCACACTTGCTCTGTACCCAGGCAGAAATCTTAATTTGTAGATTGAGGAGGGCTTTCGGCCCATGTTTAGCAGTCTCTATAATTGTCACTATTTCAATTGCTTCCCTTTTACCATTGAGTAAGTGTGTGCGTGTGTGTGTGCACCATTTGATTACTGGAAAAAGGTATTGTGTGTCTCTCCCGGCAGTGAGCTATCCTGAGTCTTACTGACCCTCTCCATCTGCTCATTAACTCCAAATCAAGGCCAAATGGAGCTACAGAGATTGACTTGGCTACACCCCCAGCTCCAACTGTTTATCACAGCCATTTTCATTTCTCTTTTCTTCCTTCCTCTTTCTTTTACCCTCAGATGTGCCCTACATTGTAGCCTTTTTGAGCTAAAACACAACATATTTGTTGTGCTTTTTATAAACATGTAATTTTGTTCTCAATGCTTTCATTTAAGACCCATCAGCTTTGAACTTTCCTTAATTGTTTTATGACAGTTCTCTCACCAAATAAAAAGAAAACTGTGAACATGGTCATCAGTGGGCATTAATATAATGATTAGTTTCGTAGCAGTCCTGGTAATTTCAGAGACAACTTAATTACATGCCATTAAAGTGGCTTTATCTGGCAGTAACGTCAGGTTGAAACATTAGAGAAATGCCACCACTGTAGAGAACAGAAAGAATTAATGCTCATTGTGTCAACCTCTGGTAACATCAAAAGGCTTGGATAAAGAGTAAGCATGCTTTAGCTATGTCCTGTGTCTGCCTTTGATGTCCACATAGGTCCTGGTGAAACCTGTCTTATGTCATTTGGGCTGCAGAGGATCTCAGCCATAGCAATGATAGCAGGTCTGGGATTGCTCCATCCCCCAGCAGTATATTCACTCATGTTGTCTATTTGTAGCCTTAAAAGGCTCACATCTGAAGGGAGGAAGAGATTGGAGAGAGGTGGGAGTGAAATGAAAGAGACCAGCAGAAAGATTCTTCTAAGACTAGAGGATGTAAACTTATGTAAAATGCATTTACAGATGTGCAGAGGATCCACAGTGCACAGGGTCAGTTTCTGGTTATTTTAAACTAATGACTTTCAGAGTTTGGTTTGTAATTGAATAAATGTGTGTTTTCATACTGTTGCTTAGCATGGAGGGCTCAGTAGTGAGACTACCTGAGATCGTCGCCTTGAAGAAAAAGTACAAAGCTTATCTGTACTTGGACGAGGCCCACAGTATCGGAGCCGTGGGTCCTACAGGCAGGGGTGTGACTGAGCTGTTCGATGTGAACCCAGCTGATGTGGATGTGATGATGGGCACCTTTACCAAGAGCTTTGGTGCTGCTGGAGGCTATATCGCAGGGAAAAAGGTTCCTGTCAATTGTTTAACTTTTTGGTTCAACCACCTAATGTATGCTTTCATTTTATCTGTTTCAAAACTATTTATTTGTCACATCATTTTATTTATTTATGCCCCTGTGCAACAATGTGCAATAACTTGCAGATGATTGATATATTGGGTTCTGTTTCAATAAGCACATTCATAATATAGACAAGAAACATTAAAGAGCCTATGGGCGCTGTATGAAGAAATTAAACAAATATTGTGGACATACTTGTATTGAACAACATGCACATAAATGCATAACCACATTAGCAAAATTTAAATTTACTCTACATCTGACATAATAAAAAAAAAAAAAAAACCAGGAGGAATTCCTCCAGTTCCACCTGAAGTTGCCAAAACAGCATGACATGTATTGCACTGCAACTCTGATTCATGCCATTTTCTGAATTTACAGTCATTCCAAATAGTAGAGATACTACTGTTTTTCACCACTTGGTCTTCATCCTCAGCCACTGTACTAGCGAAGCTTGCATCAGACATAAAATTAATGCAAATTAATTGAATTAGACAACTACCTGGAGCTTCATCTGATTGTGTGTATACAGGTCCATTCGTGCATTTTTCATCTAAGAGGTCAAATACGCACATGAGTACAGTCATGTCCATGTATACCAGGGGTGGCCAACCCTGGTCTTGGAGATCCACTGTCCTGCATTTTTTAGATGTTACCCTCTTCCAACACACCTGATGGTCATTATCAGTCTTTTGCAGAGCATGATGATGGCCTTATCATTTGAATCAGCTTTTTTGGAAGAGGGATACATCTAAAACTTACAGGATAGTGGCTCTCCAGGACCAGGGATGGCCACCCCAACATCTACATACACAAAAGGTGCACAGGCATCAACATAATGACAGTTGGAAGTGGTATATTCTTGTACTTTACATCCTGCATTGCCATGTATTTCACCAGACCTGCAGCTTTAACTGCACCAGAAACATTACATATTATATTTAATTTATACAATTATTCCCTGAACCACTTAATTCTCAGGTGGGTCACAGGGGTGCTGGAGCCTATCCCAGCTACCAACTGGATCTATTGCCAGTTCACTGCCAACATAAAGAAATTAAAACAAATGAGACTATTTACTCTCACAGTCACATCCACAGACAAGTTTATGTTTCCAGTTAACCTGTGGCTCCAGATGTCTTTGGACAGTAGGAGGCACTATGTAAAGGAAACCCATGAGGAGACTGTGCAAATTCTACCACTTCACTTTATGTTTATCCTCCTTAATATGTACTTGGTTAAGATAATGTATGTAGGTGATGATAATCACGACTCCAGTAATCCAGGATAAACTAGAAAGTAAAGTCACTGCAATCATTTCCTCATTTTTTGGTATATCCTGTGTATTAGAATCTTAGAGATTTTTGGGACCTAACTCTACACACTCTGTCACACCCTATATCTCATATGTCTAACAAATGTTCTGTAGGCAGTGACTCCATGTCTTTGTAATTCCTTTTTACTCCATTAAAAAGTACACTTTAGTACATAACCACACTGGTTTTGTAGCAGTTGATTATAAAGCAACAGAGGAAACGGCCATGTTGTTTGAATTAGGTATTCATAGAGGAACCCTTCCTCTCATTGCCTTATGTTGGCTCAGCCCTGCTCTGCCATAATAAGAAGGTAAAGCTGGCAGAGGGCCAGCCCCTTCTTGTGGCAGGCGTCGGAACTGCGCTCCAGATTTAACAGGATGGCCTTTAACAAGCATGATAATGTTTGAAGTATGAACACTGCTTGGTTTGACAGCTGGCTGTAGTAAACCCCTAAAAGAAACAGGCAGGAAAATAGAGAGAAAGCCTTCAGATTTGACGTATTTGTTGTTGTGGTGAAATCCCCCAAATCCTACACTAAGTGGAATCGGGTTGACCAACAAAAGGCTCTCGCAGATGTGTTCTGGAAAACAGTCATGTTATAGCTGTTTTATGAGAGTACCAAAAATAAATACCCCAATAAATAGACTCCAAGCTCCTTCTAATTCACTTCAACCTTGCATGAAGCTTTGCACATTCACCCTATTGAAAAAGACCTATGAAGACGGTTAAATGAGGTTATTAAATACATCTGTTGAAGGCCTAGGAACGTGTGAGTGTGTACGCTTTATTGGCAGCACTCCCAGCTCTGTGGCACCGTGGACTTGTACTGCTACATCCGAACTGTGGCCGAGTTAGAAAGAAAAGGAAACACTCGGAGCTGTCACTCTGCACTCCAACCTCTAGACATGAGATGGATTTCGGACATGTTCTCTTAACTGGTTTATCTTGGTCGCACCAAAATCCTGCGGGGCCCTAAAGCGATGAAAATCCCCCCGCCTTAAACGAAAACAGATGTCAGGTTGTTTCAGGATTCTTATCCTATGTTGGAGCATTTCCCCTGAAATCCCTTCTGCTCATGTATGTGTGAGGAAGCCACAGCCACCGCCCAGTGGGGACAGATGGCGGCAAGTGGAAGTGGTGGCCAGACAGCATCTCCGGCTATGTGTCATCACCTTACACCCGCTGGCCACCACACAGCCACTGAGCAGCAGCCCATCACAGCTCCAACCTCAGAACACTTACACACACGTGCTCTAGGGACCCATGCCTGAATTGGTTTCCTGAAATCCTGCTCCTCTCTTGACAAGCACTAGCAGAATTAATCTCCTGCTGACATTTAGGAATAATGAGCATGACAGCACTGATTCTGGCTCATTTCAACATCGGTCCTTTCTCATATTGGTGAGCTGGCTCCTCCAGAGTGAAGCCCAGGAAAGCATCCAGAGCACAGTCACCGTGCCAACATAGTCTTATTGACAGGGAAATGAGGTATTTTAATTAACTCGCAGGTGTTAATACATGAGCTCTCTCTAGTGGTCTTCATTGAAAACTACAAGTTATTCCTGTTTTCTAGTTATTGTATGATATGAAACAATAGCCAGCTTTGTGGAAACTTGTATTTAAAGTATGATTCAATCTGATTAGCTGATGTTTATATTGCAGGAGTTGGTGGAGTACCTGCGGAGCCATTCCCACAGTGCAGTATATGCATCTGCAATGTCCCCTCCCGTCACTGAACAGATCATACGTGCCATGAAGTGCATCATGGGAAAAGACAGGACCACAGAAGGTGAGCACAGTTGGTTTCCTTCCACTGAATGTCACCCTCAGTTTCAGTCTTATTATCCATCCACTCATCAAACTTGATGTCCTTCACAGAGAAACATATTATGAAATATTTTACACCTTTTATTTATACACACACACACACACATATATATATTATATTTTTTTTATTAATATATTTATTTTATGGAAATAAAAGCAAACCAGATCCAGAGGACAGTACCAATGTTAATGTTAGGAGTAAGTGCAGATCTACAAGGAAAGACAAACAGCTGCTTGGTCAGAAAATATGGTAGTAATTACAGGGGTCTGCAGTTGTAGAAAGAGGGGGGACATGCAGTCCCCTGAGCACACGTGACCCTAACATTGAGGAAATCATTTTCATGTGTTGGTTGTGAGGAAATTCTGTACCTCTGAAAAGTTTCTCCTTTAATGGCATCAGACATCAGGGCGAGGAAGCAGTGATTTCAATACCACCAATGTAATTATTATTCCATTGTTATAGATATATTTATGGAGTAGTTGGTATGTGTAAGCAAGTCAATTACACTGTTTTATTGGAAATGTACACAAGGGCCAACTAAGGAAAGATGACAACAACAAGGGAATTTCTACTGAGATGAGGAACACTCAAAATTTGACACTGACTGTCTAAAAAAGGCAGGCACAATATTAAACTATGTGGCATCCTTTGGAAATACAGAATTTATCTACAGTGGGTAAGCGGTTAATGGCTCCAAGGTGTAAAATGTGATGTGTTATAGTTGATGTTTACTGTAATTTCATACAAAGATGAGTAACTTTCTCATCTGGCTCTGAACCAGACATGCTTTGTATCTGATGTAGCCTGGTTAAAGAAGAGCTGTTGTGGGGAAATTAGTCTTGACCTGTCTGAAGAGTGCAGTCTTTCAAAACATTGGCTCTTCTGTCCCATCAAAACAGTGTGAAAAGGAACTGGGACAGGAAATGTCACTGTCTTTACATATAGGAATGATATGTTTTTATTGTTCTCTTCAGTCTTTCCTGTGTCCACCTTCCTGATCTTTCCTTTTAATGTTGAATTTCACACTTGAAAGCCAACTGGTGGCGACTGCTCTGAAACAGGGAAAAACTCTGACAGACGGCAACATCCACGCATTCACACCTACTCATATGATTCCTACGTCTGGCAGCAGGTTTTTGACCTCCCTGCCTTGTATCGCACCAGAAAGGAACAATTTACAAAATGGGTCCTGCATTTTTTGGCAGATGCTCGAATGTTATGTTTTTTGGTTCTTGTTTTTTGTTTTTTTTGCTGTTTTCTTTTTAACTCTCCCTCTTTCTGCTGAGATAAGGGGATTTAAAGTGCTCTCTAATATCCCTTTGAAAGAACTGCCAATCTGTTCTCAGGTAATCAGAGGGAAACAGAGCTGTGTTCCAAGTCTGGGCTCTGCCAGACTCCACAACCTGGCTCCCCTTTGAGTCACAGCCATAGGTTAGAGCCCAGAGGTTTGCAGACAAGGTTGTTGTTTTTAATTTCGTCTAACCTATTTATGTGAAATAAATTTGAGAACTAAATTCAGTTCTGTACATTTCTATACAAAATATACTGTCTCCTAGTTACTCTCATTTTGGCATTGCAGAAGTTCATACACCATGTCATTAGATGGACAAAGCTGAGCCATCTGCTGCTGCAGCTGAGTTGTAATCATGAGCAAGTTCATGGTGGAGGGTGAAATGGCCCAGATGGAGGTGCAGGACTCTGAATGAAAAAGCCTTCCTAAGAACATGTACTGACAGATGATGTCCTTTTCCTCCTGGGGACAGTGGAAATATTTTCCAAAAACAAAAGTTATTGCTGTATTTCTATACACCTGGTGGTGTCCTTGTTTTAATTGAAGGCATTCGACGGATCCGCCAACTGGCAGAAAACACCAGATACTTCAGGGCCAGACTGAAGGAGATGGGCTTCATCATCTACGGCAACGATGACTCACCTGTGGTTCCAATCCTGCTCTACATGCCAGGCAAAGTGGTGTAAGTAAGCCTAAATTCTATCCTTCCTCCATCACAGTAAGATTATCACAACACTCATTTTGCGTAAATGTTAACTTAAGTATCCCTCATTGTCACAACTGTTTTCAAGCCACTTAAGTTATACAGATGGTGCCATATTATACATTTTAAGTTTCCATGAATGACTTGTGTAAACTGTTTCTGTAAGCACTTAAAGGAACATTGGGTAATAATCATGTAAACCCCAGGACTCTTACAGACTCTCAGGTACAATCAAGTGGATATAAAGTGCCTTTCAATGCTTGTCACCATTAATATCCACTGAATGTCCAATCTGTACAGTAATTACCATAATCAGAAGCTTCTGTAAAATATTACTTTAGCATGAGCTTCTGAATATACATTTGTGTTTAATAGCAAGTTAAAGGTTATTTTGACACCAATGGAACAATACAATAAATCTGAAATGCTGTAAGCCTAAATATACTGGTGCTGATTTAACAATCTGCGTCATCGAACTGCATTAGGGGGTTTTTTTTTCCTTCTCCTGAATGCCGTGTCACATTCACTAAATCATTTACAGAAAACATTTTGAGGTTTGAACTTTCCAATCTGTAGTACTTTGTAAAAAACAAAGAATTACTCACTCCTTGGCTCCATTAAAGCTTTCAGTAACGTCAATGCGGTAACCCCTCAAAACTGATAGTTATGCATTTTTTTGGGGGGGGTTTGTTTTTAATTTATTGTGTGTAACTGAAATTCTGACAATTGAATCATACCACACATCCCATTGAGATAATTAAGAATTTGGATGGACAAGATTCTGCATTTCTCAGGAGTTTTAATTTTGAGGTTTATTTGCAAAAATGTATGTGTTATTCTGAGTATTTGAGACAGATCAAAAAAACCTTAAAAAGAGAAATGTAACTAGAGTTCTGACACAATTCTATCTTTGGCAGGCCATTTTTCTCTGAACACTACTTAAATATCATTGTACAGTACAGATTGTACTAGAACTGGGAACTTTTAATACATTCTTTTTTTTAGGAAATTTGATTCATCGTGGCTATGTTTTCAGAGAATCTCTCATTAATGTTTCTCATGCGCATCCAAGAATATACAATATCTGTTGTTATAGGTGTTTATTTTTCTCTTATTGGACAGTGCTTTTGCTCGGGAAATGTTGACCAGAAAAATTGGTGTAGTGGTTGTCGGCTTTCCAGCCACAGCAATCACAGAAGCCCGGGCTCGTTTCTGTTTGTCTGCAGCACACACCAGAGACATGTTGGACCAGGTACACACACACACACACACACACACACAGAGTAAAACTGACTAATATCTCTATCTCTGTAGCGTATTTTTCACCTGAACAAAACACACAATGTTCTCAGAGGCTTCTCCTTGTATCCTCAGGTGCTGCACCATCTGGACGAAGTGGGAGACGCTTTGTGTCTGAAATTCTCACGGCAGAAATATTCCCTAAGGCCTGACCTCTATGATGAGACAGACTTTGAGCTGGATGGCTGATATGACCCTTTACACCTTCACTTCACAGTGTCAAAACTAAGTCTGAGCCCATACCACAGCAGACCCATAAAACCACAATGCAGAGTAACACCCATGTCTCATAGCACCCAAAGGGCCAAATGTTTGGCAGCTGCATTTTATATGTTTGTAAAGCGTTGTGACTTAATAGAGCATTTATTCATGTTCCTTAACAAGAGCAATTATATGAACTTCGAAATACATATACATGTGAAAATATTGCACAGATGTGTTATTTTAGGTTTTTACACTGAGATATTGTGAGTCACTCAGATTCTATCTATTTAAAAAGTTCACTTGCTCCCCATTTACGTTTGAAAATATTTTTACAAATTCACATTAAAAGCGTCATTAAAAAAAAAAAAATGTTTGTACGCATTATTGCTTAGTTTTTATTCAGCTATATTTTGTCATGAAACATAAGCAGCTGAAATAATAATAATAATAAAAGTGGTAGTCTTGTCAATTAAAGACTTACTTTCATAAGAAGAAAGTGTTTAAAGAAAGATGAATATTTCTGTTTTCATCCAACTAAACACATATTGTTTATCTCACATAAAAACTTTGAAATATTGATGAGTTGTTTAAATTATTGACTCCGGGAGGGGGTGGGGGGGTGGGGGGGTGAGCGGGTCCTAAAACTGTTTTAATTTCCTGATGCTCAATTATTTGCACTAGTCGAAAAATACCTTCATTGTGTTCAATATCAAACTGTTTTCATTCAGCACCCTTAGTTTAACACCACTTTCATCTGCAAAGTAAATGATAACCTTCCTGTAAATAATAGATCATGCAGCAATTACTTCTTTGACATGCAATTAAATCTCAACAACCCCAGCGCAGATTGAAAAAGGTGTTATGGCTTGTTTTGTGGCGAGACTGCTCTTATTCACCAAGTCTTAACAGCTTAATTGTTGATGTTTTAAAGACCTGCTGTTCTCTCTCACACACACAAACTGCGTAACAGTTGTGAAGGTAAGCATGCAGGGTATGCAGCACCTGAGCCAACAGAAACCTAACCTAGCAATTAGTACTGAACTCTAAATTCTCATGGTATGGAGTAATCATTTGATTAACACAGGAAGGATTAAAGATGGATGATAAATGTGTTTTCACAATGTGTCAGATAGGGTCTAGTCGACACTTGTTTGCCCTACAGACGTTACCATGTTTATGTTTTTTTTTGTTTTTTTTTTCTTTCCCATTAACAGCATGGTGATAACATTTTACAAGATAAAATAAAATAAAAAAACAATATGTAATCCTCAGGGGGAAATTGTAGATGTACTAGAGATAACATTAAAGAAAGCATATGACAAGCCTTCTCACCCCCCCCCCCCCCCCCCCTAAAAAAAACAAAACATCATTGAATTCTGCGCAGTATAATGGATCACTTTGTTCTGTAAATAAATATTCACATCTGGCTCTTATAGCAAGGAACAATAGAAAACATCTCTGTAATCCTCAAATCTGTGAGGTCATCCTAGTGTACCATTCCATAAAGATTTGGAGGAGATGGGATGAAGGTGGCCTCAGATTTTGCACTGAGGTATGATAAGGATGTCTGTTAGTAATTTGTGCGAGCATTCAGCTTTAGTTTAAATAAGAATCGTGTGAAATAAAATGAGAATTAATGTCAGAGTGTAAATTAGATGTCAATACAAACTTCAAATCTTGAATTACCCACATGTGCATGCCTCTGTTATCATTATAATCCAAGGTAACATTTACATTGTCTGTTCATGAACCGCTGGAAATATTTGTTGAATTTTTAGAGGTTTTGTTTTTTCTTTTTTTTAACAGACTCAAACTGGAAGAAATAAAAAAAAATCTCTCTTGACATCTGGAAGAGAAATTTCTGTAGTTTATCTGGTGGACATTAAACTGGAACAAATGGTGCTAAAAGGGTTTTAATTACATCCATAGTTGCCTGTGCAAAAACAACATATGCTTTTAATAGTAATAAATTGGACAGTTTACCTCATTCAGTGTGTTTAACTAATTTCTTGATGGAGGCAATAAAGAATAAAACATAACATAAAAAAAAAAAAATGCAGACCTTTTATTTAACAGCAGCCTGACATTTAAGAAATTGTTTTATTTTAGAAATAATCACTTTTCAATTTTCCTTTAAATTATGTTTTTGTTTTTTTTTTCCAGTGGCGTTTCAGTTTGGACATTCCCTTTGTTACAGTCCACTACACACACCAGTATCACAGCCCTGTCAGAGTAATACAAGATGACTGTCAGGAAAGGTGGGAAGCATGTGTGTTGCCAAACTTCCCTCCAGTCACTTCTAACTGCCCTCAGCTTCAGCAGAAGTGGCAAATGGTCCATGCTGGCATTCAAAACATCTGTGCAGCCAGACTACTGGTGGCAAGGCCCCAGAGACCTGCTTGCACCAAGCTCTTTTGAACTGTAGATCCAAATACGCTGCACTTATTGGAATGGCATGTAGCTGCTATTCTGAAGGGGGATCCTCTGCTAGCCCTTTGATGTCCACCACTGTATCCAAAGCAGGCAAGCCATTCTCACTGCTCTCTGTTTCCCATTTAGACAGAGATTTTTCTATTCTAGAAAGGGATTTTTGAAGTGAAGCAGACAAAGGACAGATTTACATGGCTAAGACAGTTTTGCTGTGCCTGGACTAAGTAAGGCTGTAAGTCAAGATTACAGTGAAGTACACTGGGGGCTGCTTTGTTAAAGGGGGGGGGCTGGAAAAGTAAGCTCAGGTGTGAGTTGTTTGGACAGTAGAGTAATAGTATCTACTTTTTATTTTACATATTACTTAACCACAAGCACCTCTAAAATACACTGTTGCTCATAAAGTTGGAATAGTTGGAATTCTTCTTAGATAATGATAAGAAAAGTTGATTTATAAAAGCTTGAATACAGATTGAATAATGGCAGATGGTACATATGCTTCAAAAACATTTTTATTACAGGTCATATGTGTGGAGAACTACACTGTTTCTTATGAAGTTCGAAACATTTAGTTTTCAGATGTATTCCTCTTTTTATTCTAATTTCAATTTAATGAGAAAAGGTAAAAGTATTTTATTCCACCTTAATGTGCAACAGTATGTTTTACTCATGTCCAGCATGAACAGAGTCTTATTAACAGCGCAGCATTTTTTTTAAGTTAGTAGTTGTTGACCATTTCAACACTCATGTGTATGTTATTTAAAAAATATTTTTTAACTTGTGAAGACATAGTCCTAGTTAGACTTTATCAAGAATAACTCATTTCATAAAAAGGTAAAAATAATAATACAGTATATACCATCTTTATGGGCAACAGTATATGCACTTTGTTCTTTTGAAATAGTAAATTCATGCTTAACACAACATTCACTACTCATCTCAACTTTATAAAATTGTGAATATTATGGCTGTTTTTAAATCTTTTTTTTTTCATCATAATATTGCCACTGGAATTTTTTTTTTATCTTATCATAGGTATTTTTCACATATCTCATGTGAAGATATAGGTATAATCACCAAAAGGGTAACTTTTCAATGAGATATAAAAAAAAACTAATTTGTAGACAATAGCTCTGGAAAATCTTATTTCAATAGGATCATTTTCACTTCTTTCATTTGCAGATTTTTTTTTTCCACGAATTAAGCACAAATTAAATAAATCTCAAATTAAGCACAAAAAAATCTGCCAATGCAACAAGTGAAAATGATCTTGGTAATAAAAGATTTTCAAGATCTATTGTCTAAAAATAAGTTTGTTTGTTTTTTTAAATTATTATTTAACCTGTCTTGTCCAGCATCCTAACAACAGAATGATAGTCTCGCTGTCTTTTGGTGCTGAGCACATTTGCTTTTCCAAATGTAACTTCATAACATATATCATACTGTATGATGCTCCCTTTGATAATTCACTCTTTATCATGACTTTTGTTGAAAATAAGTTCTTATCTCATTGAAAACGTACACTTTCGGTGATTGTCTTATTTTAAATGATGATATTTTGACTAGAAATGAGGGGAAAATACACTTGGTAATATTTAGATTTTTGCACCCTGGGGTCATCACTAAGTCCTAAATGAATCAGTAAACCAAGCAATCATTTAAATCCCTTTTTTTTCCTCCAAAGTATTTGTAGTAACCTAACATGACTTAGGTAAGGTAGATGCTGTGTTTTGGGGGTGCATCTGATGCTCATACAGAAACAGAAGCATGCCTGCCTGGTGCATTATTGATACAAAGACATGTCCTTTAAAGAGGACAATAAAAGTCACACGACGTCCAATCACATTATCACCATTTGTCTGTCTTAAGTGAAGTAGTGCATCACCTTCTGTAACAGAGTTAAATCAGTGGCTGCTGTTGTCCACCTGTCAGCAGAACACAGACCTCCTGTAAAGCCCCTCTGGGACATGGGGGTCTTCCTCTGCGCACAGACGCGCCTGGGAGTCCAGTGCGCCTCCAGGGACCACTACGGTCCCCTGTGTATGTTTGAAAGGTTCTTATTGTGGTTTATACAGCAATGTAAACTATATATGTACTTCCAGTGTTTACAGATGCTATTATTTATTTATTTATTTTTTTAATGTGTGGAAATATTAGAATGTGTTTTTCATTTGGAGTTTTACGCAAACTGCATCATCTAATGTGAGTTCAGTGCGTGAATCAGTGGGTGTTGGTTTGATTTGACTGGAGTTTGGGCAGGACTGGTTCAGAGGGTCGAAAGAGTTAACCAGGGGGAGGGAGCCAGCACAGGGGCGTATAGTATAAAACCACCTCAAGAGCGCACAACAGGAACAGCGTGTGTCTGACTAAAGTCGTACTTTGGTTTTGGTTTGACTTGTTCCATAATCAAGACTCTTTGGAGACGCACATCAGGATGGATGAGTATCATATTTGAAGCATTCAGGATCAAATCAAGAAGGCTCAAAAAGGAAGATACACTTTTGTTTTTGTTTTGTTTTTTTTTAACCCACCTATGCGTGTGTGTTTTTTTTTCCTCCCAAAGGTAGTGTCTTTGAATAACGCTTTTGGATAGAGCAGAATGTGGACACAACGAGAAATGCACAAATCTGTTGAAGTGGACGAGAGGAAAACTAAAGTGCGAGTTTGAGAATGTGGCGGGGATACCGTGGGGTGACTGGACTGCAACTTTCATGAGGTTAAACATTTGACGAGGGCTGCGCAAAACAAGAGCTGAAAGTGTTAATGCTGCGCTTTGGATAAGTCCATTAACAGTGTACACAAACTGGCAGATCAGCTCCTCAACTCTGGTCACAATTGGTTTTAAATGAACCTCTAGTAAACAGTTAGTAAAGGAGTGTGGAACTTCATTTAACACAAAACCCACTACTTACAAACAAAAACCCACTGGATCCCACTAAAACTTCAACACTTAGTAATCATTTGACTGCTCCCTTCCTTTCCTTTTCCCTTGGTTTTTTTGCAATTCTGATTCCCGAAGTGGCTCCCAAGTGGTGTTGCGGCTCCTCGTCCCCGGCGGATCCGGAGATTGGAGTCTCTGCACCGGGAGGAAGCGGAGTCGGAGCTCCGGTCACCCCGCAGGCTCCCAAGAGCGGCCGCGTTAAGAGGATGGTGCGTCTAGCGGCGGAACTGCTGCTGCTCCTGGGACTCCTTCTCCTTACCTTGCACATCACGGTGCTCCGCAGCAGCCCATTACCCCAGGGAAATGCAACTCTGAGCCTGAATCAGGACACAGCACTGACAGAGGTGAGACCATTTGTCCATTAGAACCAAGGGTTATTTGGGGGGAAATATGAGGCAGTGGGCTACAGATTATATTATATTATATATATATATATATTCTCACACAGTCTGTAAACTAATCCCAGTTTTCCCATTGGATTCCTGTAAATCTTGAGGGATTGTTGACATACTCATGGATGTGGCCTTCCCTGGTGTCCCCTGGGAATGGCAGTCAGTCAGCAGTGTGATGGAAGAAGAGGCAGGGTCAGAGATCAGCCCCCTACACCAGACACACCTCCCTATTGTTGGGGGTTAAATGGTAGCTCCAGGCACCTCTCTGTCATCATGTGCCCATCACTGTCATCCAGAAGCTCAGTGGATGAGACGGAGGGTCAGTACTCAACCCCTAAAGGTGCCCCTCCTGAGTTGATTTTAAGAAAGAGTGGCATCAAACTGCATGCTGCCCTTCCCCACATACACTATCAAATATAACACAAACAAATAGATATTTCTGCTTCTGTTAACATCTGGCATATTTTATTTGCATGATGTGTCTAATCTACATACCACGCCAGATTCTAGTCTGATTTAGAAGTGGCTCAACCAAAGGGAGTCGACGTGACACCACTTCAGTCAGATTTAATAGTTTAACTTTAACTGGTCATTTCATTTTAACACTAGCATAAAACACACACAGACTCCTGTAGAGCCTCAAATCCTGACCCAAGGTTTCAGATGGGTTTGGGATCAACAAGGTTTTTAGAGGGTGTTAAGCATCCTTCTGTTACTTTTTGATGTATTTTTTATTATGTTACCAACATGCTTTAGCCTCTCATTTGTCACTTTTCACCCTTAAATGGATATTCATATCTTTATGGTTTATTAGTATCTGGGGGAATTAAGGAAAAGAATTTTAACTTTATCACTGCTATCACTGTGTATATGCAACAGCAGCTCTGTGTTCAGTTGAATATTAGGGCTTGAAAAGCTGAAGAAATATTCCGGGAATTTATTGCATATTTGTCACAGAGCCAAAAGTTGGACAGGATGGGCAGGACAAGACTCAGATGGGAGTCCCTCTTGAAGAACTGCAGTAAAAATACTGAATACGTAGCCACCCATTCTAACCTGTAAAAGCTCAGCATCCTATTTGTCATTAGTCTGCATTTACATAGAGCTTTTGGCTTGTGATGAAAGAGCCCAAAGTTGCCACTTATACCCCATGTTGAGACAGGCGCTCAATAGTTGTTTTTTTTTTTTTTTTTTTTTTTTTGCCCATGAATGCACCAACTATGTGAGGATATGCTCCACTGGTTGGCCACTGAAGACGGTGATGTCATCTTTCAGTCGGGGTTGTCACGGCCCAGGGGGTGTATTGTCATCCCAAGGTGTCATATTTAAAATGTCATTCACAGTAACACAAATGACAGGATGCGGCTCCGTGCACCTGTAGTGGGAAGACAACACTGTGTGGTTCAAGGCACATTCTCATCACTGAGCCACGAACGCAGACTCAGTCACTGTAACAGAGTGATATTAGCATTTAGATTAAAAATAATGATTTATAATGAGCAAACATTTGTTTCAAGTTATTGCTTAGAGCTGATATTTGCAGGATTCATTCACTCCACTAGACACAAAATGAGTTTGATCATGTAAATAAACAAACGCTAACACTCAGGATGACGCATGTGACAGGAGAAGGATAGTTTTCTCCATCACCTACATAAGTATAGTGTTGAAAAGCATCTGGCACAATGTGCACTGCCTTCATTTCCTGCCAGCCTCCCTGGGGGAAGGACCCCTGAGTTGCTCCCAATTGAAAATGGAGTCATGCCCCTTTAAGCAGCCCTCACAAAGTGAAAAAGGGGGAAGCGGGAAAAGAAGAGGAGACACTGTGAGGACAGAGAGGGGGTGGCTTGTGTGTGCAAGTGTTCATTCATGCTTTTGAGAGTGGGGGGTGACATCCTGGGAGGCCCCAGATGAACTGAGGAATGGTGTGTCACTTTTGATCTCCAAATTAAAGCTCGCTCCTCATTGAAGAAGATCTTGGATGAGTGATAGGAACTGTAAATCAGCCTGCCATCAAAGAGGAACGCTGCTGATTCCAGCTTTTAGACATGTCACTCTAACTCACTGTTACACTGTGATCTATATGAATGAAAATGAGAAAAGTGATTTTTTTTTTTAATTCTCTCACCAAGTTGTTGTAAAGAGAGATAGGTGTGAATGTAGACATTATCAGGAATTTATTTTTGGCTGCCATTCCTTTCCAGTGACTAATACCCGTGTTGTGCATTCTTTCCATTATTTCAACATGCTCAGATTTTTCCCTGATTTTAACACACAGATTAAAACCTCTCTTTTTGTGAAATCTTAGCACTTGTATGAAAAAAAAACTTCCCTCTGCTTCTGTCCAAGTGATGAACTGTTTCCACTAGTAACGTTTCACAATTTTCCTGTTTACATATTAGTTCAAAGCATTGGGGTTTGTTTTTTGGTTTGTTTTTTTGCTCTGTATTTGCAGCTGATATTTTTAAATGTGTTTTGGCGTCAAGCTGTGGATGTTTTTCATTATTGTGAGAAAATCAGCATCTGTCCAGTTGGCAAGAAGTAAAGAAAAACACAAAACTGTGTACACATTCCAGTGGCATCCATTGTCTGAGGCTCACTGTGAGGGTGCTAAAATTGAGCATGTTTCTATGACATGCAACACTGACTTTTACAGACCGTGTGGGAAAAATGCTAATTTTCCAAAGGGAACTATAGTATGAAAAGGTTTACAGAATGTTATTGTTTAGGGTCCATGTATTCTCAGTGTAGTCACTAGGCAGCAATCGCATTTGTCTGATGTTGATGAGCAGACAATATCAAGGAACATCTGGTAACTGCAGTGATTTTAAGCATGTTCTTAATGAATGTATTCAGATATTATGACTCAGTTTACAGCCAATAGAACACATTTTCATGCTGAATATTTCACAAAATCAGTCAATTTTGTTATTTATTCTTTGTACTTCCTTACAAGGTATTCAGCATGATCTACACACCAATTAAATAACATATCTGATTGGTGAAAGAACAGTATTTTTTCTTTTCTAATCAGCAGTCTGAGCCTAAAGTCTATGGATGGACTGCGTGTGAAAAAGGCAGCTCATACTGTAGTCTGAAACTGGGAAAACAGAAGTTGTCTGTGTTTAGTAGCTGTAAAATGTGTGGTAGTTAAGTGTTTTCTGGCAGTGGATTAAATGACTGTTTTTGTATCAGCATCATAAAACAGTACGTCCAGACTCACAAGCTCCTTGTGTGGTCTATGGTTAAATGTAAACATAATCCACAAAATGAAGAGAAAAGAAATCAGCCATATCATATATATATATATATATTATTTACTACACCAGGTATGTATTTAACATGTGGACTGAACCCATATGTGTTTAGTGTTGGAACTTCTCCTTTAGTGGAGCCACATTACAGCCAGTGAGTGACTTCTGAAGGCTGCAGACTTAAAAGGATGGGTTATCATATGGGCATCTCAAAGCCAAAGTACTTGTGATAAAACCAGAAAGGATCCTGTGATGTTCACATAATGGGTCGATCGTTGATGCACATACTATGCTGTTGAGATTGACCCTCTTATTTTCTGCTTTGAGCCACAGTCATTTGGTCAAAAAAAAAACAAAAAAAAACAAGTAATGTGCATCCTTTGCTTGTAAACTGCATTTTCAGAATCTTCTTTTCACCAAGTTTAATGATTTTGAGCATACGTTGTCATAAATCTGAGAATCTAATCTAAAACCTCTCCCTCTTTTTATTTGGTGGCTTTAGGCAAAATGCAGAACTATCTTCTTCCTCAAATTATGGGTAATTTTATAATCATTGTAATTACGGCAGTAGCTCGCATTAAAAGATGTGTTGTGATTTTTTTTTTTTTTTTTTTTTTTAACTTCTTTGAAACAGATTGTATAATCGCAAAGACGGCGTCTGTTTCTCGTACTGCATGGAAATGTCATTCTAAATGGATACAGAGTCTATTTTCTATTTAGCCCCTGTGGCTGAATTTAAGTTACATGTACATTTATAATCCTTCCTCCCATGCTGCGCAGATCCATTTACAGCGGCTATATTGTCCCAGAGTGCACCTTGGCTGGACACAAACAGCTCCACTGGGGGCTTTTATGCCCACCACAATGTGGCTGAGCTGACACTTTGTCTGTGACTGGCCACCGCAACCGTACAGCACTGCTGCCATATTCTCAGGCCTCAGCCCAGCCACAAAAACACTAAGGAGGAAGAAATGGGACATGAAAAAGAAAACAACTAACATGATTGATGGGTTCTTTTGATCTTACTTTCTGCCACCCCAGAATGGATGATTGCTGACTACTTATGGCTGTCTGTCCAATTGAGGAGTAATTGTTTCTTCTATGCATACCTGACAGGAGACATATGCCCCAACTGTCCTTTTGGGATGAATTTACAACCCCCCTGTCAGTAGACCAAATGTTTTTCTGTCTACAACAAGGCAGGGGTAATTATTTTGCAATGTTTGCTTAGGTTTCTGTGTAAAGCCTCAGTGCAGGGAAACGATCAGTCTCACATACTTCTTTTCTCCCAGGCTGCACCAGAAACATGCTATATATGTCCACATCATATTACTACGACTTTAGCAGCACACTGTCAGTTAAAAATGGAAAAATATACAGTCCTGCTGTGACATTGACTTTAAAAACAGGCTATATACAGTTTATATTCTGGTGGAAGCAGACCAACACACTGAGCTCAGTGTGATGTTTGCACCACTGTGTCAGAAACTCCTTTTTTATGTAGAATTTATGAAAGAGGTTAAGGTTACATCAACATCTTATCAGTATGAGAGATCAGGTGGTAAACAGAGCCATCACACATGCACATGTTTAGCTGAATTAGATCAGGTTCTACTTTTTATATGTTGAATTTCACTATATATTTAACACAGGAAACCAAAAGGAACCATAACTGATTTAATGAGCCATTCACAGTTTCACTTCAGTGTATTTAACACTTCACTTCAGTATCCCAAGAATAACAAGATTGTGTGAAACAACCACCATGATAAAAAAAATCCTAACATTATTTTATTATGTAATAATTATGATAAAAATGAAAACTTTTATTAATTTAGGAATGTTCATTTGTATATTGTGTGAAATTAGTCAATTTACACAGTTAACAGTACATATTAAGAAATCAGATTCTGCTTCTTCTGTAGCTGTTTATTTCAATATGACTGACAGATTGACCCCCACACCACTGTGTGTGCCACTTAAAATTAGGACTGATAGCAAATATGACCATGAACTGGGTGTTTCTGCCCAAATAGACTGACAATTCTCTTAAAAATCACATTTACAAATTAATATGAAGTCAATTGGAATACATTCATTTATAAAGTTATGAAAACTTTATATAATAGAATAAAACTTTCATGAAAGCGTGGTAAAATTAAAATTGTGTTTTTCTCTCTTCTTAACAGAACAATATAAATGCAAAGAGCAGCTCGTCCATTCAGCAGGATCCCGAGGACCGGAGGTCTGGTCCAGAACATCGTTTGGCCCACCGACCTGCCACTCTGCCCTGGGCTCAAGGCACTGGCAGCAGCCTGCACAGAGACAGCCCTGGAGCTTTCCTCTTAGATCTGCACAATTTTCCTGACCTCTCCAAAGCTGATATCAATGGACAGAATCCCAACATACAGGTGATCATGTGTGTCCGGCACCTGCCACTTGCTTTCATGTTTTCATTGACTTGTAAGACATGACTACTCAAGCACATAGGACAGGAAGAACAAACAGGAAGAGGGAGAATAGTTTGGTGCACACCACTACCCCCTTTTATTCTCCTTCCATCTCCCTCTGCCCCCTTTATGTCTTGGCTCATAGTGAATCTTCAGATAGATGTTGAAGTTTTAATGTCCGTCATAATGACAGCTGAAAGACACTAACCAGCAATGCTTCAGTACTAACGCATGTGCAGGATGACAGGCGGCAGCTTATGTAAATGTGTCCCTCACTGTGCAGATGGCCGAGAAACCGCTGCCATGTTTAAATCATTCTCCTGTCTAATCCAGCAAGGGGGTCTTTCCATTTCTGAGAGCATCACTGCTAAATCCGAGCACGAACAAAGTGTATTAACATCTCAAGATGTGGGAAGAGAGCAGAGCAACCAATTGAGCAAGGGCGTGAGGCTGTGGGAGAGGAGGAGGGGGAGGAGGGGGTGTCTTTGATCCTGGGATTCATCTGGCTTTCATGGTCTGGAGGAGGCTGAGTAGCCCTTTGAACTTTGTGTTTAGGTGGAGAGAGCCCAAGAGGTGGGAGGGTTGCTGTGGGGCAGGGGTGGTGGTCCCCTCTCATCTGGGAGGCACATGTGTTCGGAGGACAGAAAGAGGGTGAAGCCAGTACAGTGTATATGGGTACCAGAAAGTGTCACCTCCCACTACACTGTTGGCCACTTTTAGTCATAAATATGGTAGAAAGAAAAAAAAATATGGCAAATTTTCAGCATCTGTTTTGTAATTCTACCTGACTAAATCTGACAGACAAATATATGTCATACTCTACCACATTTGTGTCATTTCTGGGTCTTCTCCATCACTCTAAATAGATACTTCCACATTTGCCTGACCACTTTAGTTACTTTTAAGATTTATTCAATGGACATTGGACCAGTGGCTTTCAATATGTTTGAACAGTAGCATCTTACAAAAAGCAGAATATATTTCATATTTTAAATATTCCTGAGTGTGGAAAAACTTGGCTGATTTTTAAGAGAAGAAATCCACAAACTGAAAACAAATTTGTTTATCAGATTTTTGTTTTATTTATTTCCTCTCTCACTAATCATTTAACAAGCTCTTTTATTTATTTGGTGTCCCTACCCTATTTATAAAACTGGATATAAAGTAGTTGAAAATAGCTCCACCTTCAACAGCTCTAGTAGTATTATATTGCAACATCATTGATGTTTCAGCATTAATAATGCAGTGATGTCTGCTATAATAATATAGTTCCATATACTTTTATGTCTGAACTTCAACCATATGTGACCCTCCAGCACAAAACCAGGCACTTGGGTCAAATTTCAGAAAGATAAGATTTTATATTTATCTGAAAGTTTATTAAAAATGCTTGTGTGTCACTATTGCAACCAATCAGAGGTCGTTTTTCAACATCGCCCTAGCAACAAGGGATTTTGTTTACTGGAGAAGCTTTGTTCTGAGGCCTCCCATTGGTTCAAATATATAATTAGGTAGTGACTGGTTTTGGAGGGTCACATATTTTACTGCAAATACTTAACCAATGGGGAGCCAGTGTCACTTTTCTGTCAGTTCCCAAATATTTTGCTCTATTAAAACTTTCCTAAGTGATTTATCACCATTTATTGTAATATTATTCTCTGAATTTAGCATTTTTTCCAGATATGTTTAATTGACTAATTATGAAGATGTTGATAAAAGATCAAAGGAGAGTCGAAAGTTATTTTATCATAACAGAAACCAGGTGTCTTCATCTACTGTCATTAATCCAACTCCATGGATTTTACTGAGGAATCAATGTTGTAGAAGTTGACAGTGTTTCTATATTTCCTACAGAGCCTCTGCACATCCAAATGGGTCATATCTGATGACCATGAAAAGATGAATAGCTGAATTTTACACCATTTATTTACAATGATTGATAGAATTACTGAATCTGGCCTGCATGTGGAAATGTGGACCACCTCTATACCCTGACTAGGATGCTGGAAGGGACATGAGTTTGCCCAACCAGTCCATATGTTTTGTGTATTTGGAGAAGGCTTATGACCTTGTCCCAAGGGGCACCCTGTGGGGGGTACTCCAAGAGTGGGTGGCCTCCTATTGGGGGCCATTCAGTCCCTGTA
Organism: Siphamia tubifer; assembly: GCA_020466265.1. Lineage (NCBI taxonomy): Eukaryota > Metazoa > Chordata > Actinopteri > Kurtiformes > Apogonidae > Siphamia > Siphamia tubifer. The sequence continues at coordinate 24,004,526 of CM035797.1, read as the reverse complement.
CCGAAGGAATGAGAGTCTGGTCCATGTAGCCGGTAATAAGTTGGACTGATTATTGAGGTTTGAACTCTGCCAGGGCTGCCCTCTGTCACCAGTTCTGTTCTTAACTTTTATTGACAGAATTTCTAGGCACAGCTGGGTGGGGTAAAGGGTTTAGTTCAGTGGCAGGTGGATCTCATCTCTGCTTTTTGCAGATGATGTGGTCCTCTTAGCTTCATTGAGCAGTGACCTCCAGCTGTCGTTGGGGTGGTTCGCAACAGCGTGTGAAACGGCTGGTATGAAGATCAGCACCTGAAAGTCTGACGCCATGGTTCTCAGTCAAAACAGGGTCGAGTACCCACTCTGGGTAGGGGGGGTGGTTGCCGAGGTGGAGAAGTTCAAGTACCTCAGGATCTTATTCAAGAGTGAGGAAAGGATGGAGCAGGAGGTCAACAGACAGATTGGGGTGGCATCTGTAGTAATGTGGGTGCTAAACTGGTCTGTTGTGGTGAAGAGGGAGCTAAGCTTTACTGGTCAATCTATGTTCTGACCCTTACCTATGGTCATGAGCTTTGGGTAATGACCGAAAGAATGAGGGTGGTCAGGCTCAGATAGGGTGATAGAGATAGGGTGAGGAGCTTGGACAATCAGGAAGGACTCAGAGTAGAGCTGTTGCTCCTCCATGTTGAGAGGAACCAGCTGAGGTGGCCCAGGCTGCAAGTAAAGGTGCCTCCTGGACGCCTCCCTGGTGAGGTGTTCTGAGAGGAGGTCACAGGGCTGACCCAGGACATGACATCAACAGTTTAGATTAGTTGATGCTTTTGGTTGATGATGGACGTTTGGGTGTTTATAAGTTAAATATAAGGGTATTGTAGCTTTTTCTCTAGTTTGTTATTTTGCTTAAAAGATCGTAAATGTTCCCACAAATGATGATGATGATGCTGATGTTTCTGACATTTTATAATCCAGGTGACAATTGAAGTGGTGGATGGACTGGAAGGTCATGAGCAAGAAAAAGGCCTTCGTAAAGAGAGCAAACCCAACTGGGCTTCTCCAAACTGGAGAAACTGGTGGCCTCACTCCTCTCCATCTTCAACCACCCATCAAACAGAGGATCACGATCGCTCATTTGGGAGCAAAAATGAGGACAGCAACTTCCTCAGGCCGCCCGTCGACTGGGACAGAAGAGGAGGCACTGGTGGAGGAAGCAAAGCTCAAACTGAATATGGTGAGAATGTCAGAAGGGTGTGTGTAAGCAGTTTTTTCCCTGCAGGAAATGAGTGCACAATGCACAGTGGGTGATTCCATATAGGTTCTTATTTGAGCACTGGTCTGCAGGGTTCCTACAGATGACCATAGTCTGATGTGGAAACTGTAATTTGCAGATTTGCTGATTTAAGCTGTCACCATAATAAGAGCAGTCATCCCAGGCAAGCCTTTGGGAGCCCCTGATTGAAGCCTTTAACACTCTTTTATGAGATGGATTCCTATGTGGCGTGGAGCTAGCTACGTGACACAGTTTAAACGCCTTGCAACATCAAAGTTTAGCAGCAGGAATGGGGCCAGAAACACTGTAAGGCTGCCACACCATTCTCACAACACGCTCCAAAAGTAACCCCACAGATAAATCTGCCGTGGAAGAATTTACACACACTGTCATACAGCATCCGTCCGGACCATGTTGTAGCATGCCCAAACCAACATGGTTGAACAGGAATGCATGTGCTGTGGAAAATGTCATTTTATTCACTTGCACTTGCACTACAGTGGTTAAGAACGCCATTTTATAACCTCTTTTTTTCAAACCATAGCATATGTTTAATGTTTCTGGCTTATCACTGTGGTTAGCCCTTTCAGCCTTCATTTCATACCAAACTAATGGACAAGGAAATATTTTATCATCATTACTGTCCTGGTTTTTAAACCTAATAGTCATAATTGCGGACAGGCAGTACGGGTCATCTATCACAGGCCCTCGATAGTGGATTCAGTCGTCACATTTGTGGGTTGAGGGCAGGTTATTATGAAATTGTTTTGTGAGATTTGTCCGAGTTGCCACTGGCTTCTTCACCGTAATACACAGTACAACAGGGAACGAGCAACACTAGATGGCTATCTGGCCTGTATTCATACAAAATGCTCATAATGAGGGGCAGATGGCAGTGGGGGGTGTATAGAAAGGTTTGGACTACCGCCAGAAATACTTCCATCCCAACATGCCCACATTAATTCTCCTCATTGATGGAAAGCTGCTTTCAAGATGTGTGTGTTTGCATGTGGTGGAGATGGTGGTGGTGGGACGAAGTGGTCATACTCGGGTGTAACTGCTTCCATGTATTCCCATTACACTGATCTGCTCAGTGATAATTGGAGTTAAAGAGGATTTCTTGCCATTTCACTTCCCATTTTCAAACCAATGAATCACAGATAGTGCCACTGTGCCAGGGATATCCAGGCAAAGGAAAAAGTTTCTATTTGTGAATGGACTGTGGGATATCATGTAACTTTATTCGGATTTACTTAATAGTGAGATAAGTTAACACACACATACTCACCCTATGTCTTGTATGACCAATCAGTGTGTTCAGCGTGGTGTGTGTGTGTGTGTGTGTGTGTGTGTGTGTGTGTGTGTGTACAGGTCGCCTTACTTGGTATCTGCTTTGAGGGGCAAAGTCAAAAGAGAATTCTAAGCCCCTTCCCCACTTCCCCTTTTATGTTCTACCCCCCACTTATTATTAGCGAGGCATGCTAACAGGCCTGAGTAAATTCAGCATGTGGCCTGCATCAGGGCTGAAGATCTCTCTCTCTCTCTCTCTCTCCCTCTCCCTCTCTCTCTCTCTCTCTCTCTCTCTCTCTCTCTCTCTCTCTCTCTCTCTCTCTCTCTCTCTCTCTCTCTCTCACGCTCTCTCTCTCCCTCCCTCCATCTCTCACGCTCTCTCTGCCTAAACCAGACTATATGGATGGAGAGGGGGACTGGAGCAACTGGTCAACCTGCAGTGTCACCTGTGGAAATGGGAATCAGAAAAGAACAAGGTCATGTGGTTACGCCTGCACAGCCACAGAGTCACGAACCTGTGATATGCCCAACTGCCCTGGTAAGGCATTCATTTCAGACAATTAATTCAAAATATTTTTTAATATAAACCTGTAAAGTTAGCATTGATGGAATTTACCTATACTATTACTTACAGTCACAGGACAAACATGTACCATCAAAAGTAATCAGAAAACAATGGTTATGAAATAAAGCATTAACTTCTGTACTGTATATATCATGTGACTGAAACAGAGAAAAGAAAACATGGAATGCCTAAAATCATTGTTTTTGTCAGTACAATGGCATAGATATTGATGTATTATAAACAAAAAATTGATAGATATCAGATCTGAAATGAAACTCTTATATCTAATATCTAACTTTTTACTTTATGAGATTTATTACAAATTCATATGATTAAGATGCAAATCTCCTTTTTTTTCACGAGTTTCACAACTGGAAAAAAAAGTTCTATAAAAAATGTTTTTAATGTTTCTGAAAAGCCTGTTGCATCATGTGGTTTCCAATCAAATCAGTTATATAACGTACAAAGACTCAAAACTTTTACTCTTCTGGGTTTCAGGAGGATATGGTAATTGACAAACAACATTACAGATAAATGTATTAATTTGTCAAATGGTATAAACTAATAATACAACTTTTACTGCTTTGGTGCTTTTTATGTAAAGTCTTCCACTATTATTAGATTATTTTTGTAGTCTAAAAACCTTTTGTCAAGTTTCTCTTAATTTGAGTTATCTTTCCCCATTAAACCTATAATACCAGAGGATGTACTTTCAGTGCATGTGTTGATTCAGCCGTCTTTCATCTTTTAACCCATCCTTCGATATGCATCAATCTCTAAAGGTATTGAAGATGCCTTCAAGACAGCAGCTACTGAAGTCAGCCTCCTGGCAGGAACAGATGAGTTTAATGCTACAGAGCTCTTTGGTGTTGGTAAGATTCTGCCCACTTTTGTCTCACTGCAGACTATCCCTCATTCAGATGTTCTTAGTCTGTCAAAAAGCAGTTCATCCATCTGGCAGCAGTGTTCATGCACACACTTAGCATTCCTCATGCTCGGGCTGCGCTCTATTACGGTGCAGAGATGGAAATGTGCAGTAGGGCAGGAAGAGCAGAGTATGCCACAGCACATTCCCCCTATGTCTCTGTTCTCAATCAACCCGGGGACAAAATGCATTCAAGTCTTTTAATATGCTTTTTTTCACTTTTAGGTTCTAATATTGGAGACATGTGAGGGAACAAGGGAACACATTTATGAAGGAGACATTCATGAACCATACATGCTCAGAGAACAGAGAATAAAGAAAGACTAACAAATGCATTTCTGAATGTACTTTACATCACAGGAGTCAAACATATGGCCTGTGGGCCAAAATCAGCACAGACAGATCAATATGATCAGACCAGTAAAATGTTATCAAAGTAACATATAAATAATGGCAGTAACATAACATTTCTATAACAAGAAAAGTCTTTGCATGTACAAACAAAACTTTTCACAGAAAATGTGAATAACCTGAACAAATGGAAAAGATTAACTGTCTTAAGAGAAATATAATTTTACTAATACTCTGCCTGCTATTAAATAATTTTTTTTGTATTTGTAGATCCACTGTGCTCTATAACTGTGCATTAAACTGAGACAACATTGCAACTGTTAAAATTGCACTTATTTTTCTTAAGATAATTCATGTTGTTCATGTTATCCACATTTTTAAGGAAATTCTATCAATGTCCACACTTTAATAATGTAATTGACTTTTCACTGTTATGTTACTGGTCTTGCCCACTTCAGAATATAGTGGGATGAATGTGGTCCCTGGACTAGTTTCACACAATCTATGAATTAATTGGATTGGATACTTGGATACTCGTACTTGTACTCATGCTCATCATCTTTCACTTATCTGGGTCCAGATCTGAGGGACAGCAGGCTCAGCAAAGAAGCCCAGATAGTCCCCTCTCCAGCCCTTCCATCATCTCCTCTGGGGGGAAATCCTGAGACATTCACAGTCCAGTAGATAGAAATAATCCCTCCAGTGTGTCTTGGGTCGGTCCCAGGGGCTGTTCCTATTTGGAAACACCCAGGATTCATCCTCAGGGAGGCATCCAGGAGACAACCTCACTAGATGCTTGAACCATCTCAGCTGGCTCCTCTCAATGTGGAGGAGCAGTGGAAGAAAGTAATTTTGGCTGCTTGTACTCATGATCTCATTCTTTTGGTCATTACCCAGAACTCGTGACCGTAGGTGAGGGTAGGAATGTAGATCAACCAATAAATCGAAATTTTCACCTTTTGTCTTAGCTCCTTCTTTACCACAACAAAAGTCTACATCACTGCAGCTGCTGATCTGATCCACCTGTTAATCTTCTATTCCATCCTACCCTTCCTCATGAACTAGGTCCCAAGAAATGTCAAATCTTCCAATCAATCATCCTGTAGACCCACCACCTGAACAGGGAAGCAGAAGGGTCTGGGAGATTATGGATCAGACAACAGACCAAGCTGGGGTTAGGCCTTGATCCTCGATCCTTGGTTACGGAAACTGGCTTTTGCAATTCCAATGAATCTCTCAAATACATCAGTTTCACACTAACAGACCACTGACACATTTAAAGTGACCTCTGCCATGTTTCCACTGGTACTGGCTTAGCTTAACTCTGTATTCCTGGAGTGTTTTTCCTTTACAGGATAGTACTGACTTTACAGTAGTTAGACGTCCTAGCAGGTTGCTGCGTACTTGTGTCATCTGCTCAGGGAATTATTTATAGTCACTCAAAATCACTCAATCCATGTTGTGTTGTCTCGTCTGAATTTGTACATCAGCCACCAAAGACTGTGTCTCCTGGACCAACCATAGTGTAGTATTATGGGATGTCATCATGTGGATTAATGTACCACAATATTTACTGTCAATTTCCACATCTGTATTTTATAAACCAGTAGGACACAGAGACAACTGTCTGACCAGTCAGTGTCTGCAGGGTTTATACTAGGGATGTGACTTTTGATCCAAAACACTATTCAAAATCCACTAGAAACTTTTGGAATATCACCCCCCCCCCCACCTCAAACACACATGCTGGTCTTCTCTGAGCAGTTCATCTCATCTTTTACATAAAACAAGTAAGGCTTTTAATTTTTACATCACAATAACTACTAAAGCTATATTTAATTTAACTGTACAGGTGGAACTGGCTGAAACAGCTGATTTCAGCTACAATGTGGAACCGATTTAACAACAGTAGTCACATGTATCTATCTATCTAATATAACATTTCAAATATTTCTTATTAACCGCTATCATATGTGAATTTCAGAGCACTTGTCAAACAGAATCAGAATTTAGCTTGACTCGCTCCATTCACTCCCATTCATTTTTTTTTGCAGCAGAAGGTCATGACTGAGCCTAACCCTTATGGCATTCTTTATAAGTGAAACACAGTACAAGTAATGCAGCAATCAAAATTAGTATTCTGTATTCGAGCATGTCACGAGTATTCGAATATTCAAAAATCATGTCCCATCCCTTGTTTATAATCACGTTTTGGTATCGCTTGGCACGTTGAAGAAAGTGATACCAAAAATACACCAGGTTCCAGCTCCTTTTTCATAATAGAAAGTCGAGCTGGTACTAGTGGAAATACAGCAATTTTCTGCATGTTTAGGCTCTATGTGTGGTGTCTGCCTGAGGACCACAAGCAGCCAAATGGGCTGACTTGGTCCTGACTGTGGTTCTACAAAATGAGGTACTAAATGTCTTGTTTTCTTGTAGACACTGACAGCTGTGAGCGATGGATGAACTGCAAGAGCGACTTCCTGAAGAAGTACATGACCAAGGTGGCAAATGATCTTCCCAGCTGTCCATGTTCTTATCCCACTGAGGTAGCGTACAGCACTGCAGACGTACACGATACACCCACACAAAGAGATTTCCGATGGAAGGATGCCAGTGGCCCAAAGGAGAAGCTGGAGATCTACAAACCCACGGCGCGTTACTGCATCCGATCTATGCTGACACTGGAGTCCACCACTCTGGCCGCACAGCACTGCTGCTACGATGACAGTATGAAGCTCATCACTCGGGGTAAAGGGGCAGGAACACCAAACCTCATCAGTATAGAGTTCTCAGCTGATCTGCACTATAAAGTGGACATCCTGCCTTGGATCATCTGCAAAGGAGACTGGAGCCGCTACAACCAGGCCAGGCCTCCTAACAATGGACAGAAGTGCCCTGATAACCCACAGGATGAGGACTACTACAAACAATTTGAAGAAGCACGGGAATTTTAGCTGTGTGTAGTGTGGAATGACAAACTCACTGCTTCAGCTAACTGTCCACATAAACCTCAAGAACCATCTTTTATTCTTTTTTTTTAGGTCACACAAAAGGAACTTTTAGGCTTTGAGGAACATGATTTACTGATTTATTTAACTAAAAGGATTAAAACTTTTAAGTCCGAACCCTTTTTATCCCAAGGAATGTTTTCTTTTTTTTTTTCTTTTTTTTTTTTTTTTAATAAAACGCAGCAAAACACTTGTCTTGTTTTTTAAAAGTAAAAAAAAATGATGAATGCATTTTTGCCACATGAGGTGTCACTAATTAGAACTCAGATTTTGGTCACTAAAGGGAAAACTGAGTTTATATTCTTAAAAAGGGAAAATTGCTGAAGTAGGAATGTCCAGTTAGATTATTTCCACTTTTGTCTCTATTGATTATTTGTGTTTGGTGAATCTGGGAGAATATTGAAAACATTCAGAAATGTGTTTTGGATGGAGGCCGAGCACAGGATGTCCAACTTTTGCCATTTTTTTCCCCATTGCGTCAGTTATTCAGGTTCTCATGTAAGCTTGTGAGTATGTTTATATAGCTTCTTTTTTTTTTTTTTTTTTTACTTTTACCAATAATTTGCATCCATGTTCCTCATCCCTCTGAGGCCGATCAGTCTTCTTCATTGTAAAAAAGCCTGCATTATTTTTGTAAAGTATTTATTATGTTGTAGCTGTGTTTGTGTTGGGTGTCTATGACTGTGGTTTTTGTTTCACATGAGGCTAAATGCTAACTTGAGATTTCTCCCTAACTCAAACTTTGCCATCAATATGATGCCTCAAGTTAGCATTAAACCTGAATAGAGTGAAAAGAATGTGTGAATACAACTGTACGGAAAGATTTTTGAGATATAAATCTATAAATAAATGTTTAAAAAGTCAATGAATGAGTTGCCATGAACCAAGTGCTGTCCTTTAATTTTGATTATCCACTTGTAGAGAAGTTTGCAGAATATTTATGACAATTCAACAGCTTATGAGTTATACTTCAGTCTGTTTTGCTTTGTTTGAAATATAATTGTGTGTGTGTGTGTGTGTGTTTGTGTGTGTCAGTGATCAGTTGAAATCCATTTTAACTTTTTTCCCTCCAAATTATGCTTTAATTCATGTTAATTATTTAACATAAACTGACCTGAAATATTACAAGCACTCTGTAGGTGGTTTACTGTACATTCTTGACTACAAAATGCATCTCATTAACATTTCCAGTGAAGTCAGATCAGCTGCTATTAAATTTTCCTCCTGCTGTCAGAGGAAATAAATCTGCAGGAAAAAAAAAAAACACCTTATCTCCTCAGTTAAACTCCTGCAACAGACTTAAGCCAGCGCACAAGACTTCCATTAGTTCCATCCAGTGTAGCTTTCAAGCCAAGCCTTTTGATGGGATTGTGATATTTCTTCAGAGGAGGGTAAGGTTCCCTTGAATGTGACTCAAATTTTTTGTCTTTGGCATGTATCCTCACATTCCTGTGTAATTTCTCAGTGTACACATGCACACGCACACACACACACACACACACACACACACACACACACACACACACTCAGGATGCCTGTCCATAGCGGGGACCTCTGACCATTCCCTCTCCGCTGAGTGCTGCAGTCATTGTCACACAGAGAAAGCCATTCATACTGCCCTAATTCCTGTCTTGTGTATGGCACAGCTGGTCGGGTGCAGGGCTTGCCTTTATAATGCAGCAGGCCCCAGCACGTTCCACACCCTTGAGGCGCTACTTGCAACCGCCTAGTTACTTCACTATTCATACAGAATTCCTCCACATGCATCCTTCAGCCCATTTATCCCAAACAGAGCCTTTTATTAGAAACCCACCCTGAATCATTCCCTGTAAATCACTCAGATACACTCTTAAAACGCAGATACACTTCTCCCTCTGTGCTTTTAGACTTGTATTGTGTAAAGTCTTCTGTCCCCATCGTCCGTAAAAGCCTGGTTCGAGGCTAAGATTACAGTAATGTTGGATCTTTATCTGAGCAGACCGTCTGCTGAACAGGCCACGGAGATCAAAGCAAGGTGTTCATCTTCATTCTGAAACATTAGGGCCAAACTTAAATTGATGACATACCTCCACCAACCCCTCCGTTCCCTTGTATCTCTGCTCTAGACAGGCTCCACGTGTCTCCAAAGCAGGCAATTACTTGTACACACTCCTCACTTTTCATCTCTGGTTTCTTCTCCCCTCCCCACAAACAGTACGATTCCTGTGCCAAGGTGCAAGTACAAATACACACCTCAACACTTGGTCTAAAATGCAACTGGTGAGAGAGGAGACCAGACCAGTAAAGACAGAGAAAGAGAGAAGACAGACAGAGAACGAGATGTGGGGCGTCAGTGAGGCCTCGCTTTTGTGTTACTATTTCCAGGACTCTGCTCTGGTATGTTTCAAAGGATGCAAAGCACCATATTAGTGGTATATTGTCAAGGATCCGAAAGGGCTCATTAAGCATCACCAAGATATGATTGTTGGTATTTTGCCTCTATTTTTGTTATGAGAAGGAAATACTTACTGTTTTAGCCCCAGTTTGACAGCACTGCCTCTGGGATTCCTCAGTACATCTCCACGCAAGAGCTCACTGTGGGAATGGGGGAAATGCCGAGTGGAAGACAGCAGCAGAAAATTGGACTGCTGATAAATAAAGAGAGACATCAAGAAGTATTTGAAATTAACCAGAGTCTAGGTGGTTTCTTATCCATGCGTGTGGTAAATGCACACAACCCAAAAGGCCTCTCTTTTGTTTTGTGACACGGTGCAGTTGCGGCAGAAACATTTATAGCTTCACTTTCTTTTTCCTCGCTCTGCTGCTTTATGGGTGGTGTAGCACAATGCAGGAAGTGTCTGGGCCACAATACCGCAGGGTTCTAACTGCATGGCAAACCTAATTAAAAGGTTTTTCTTTACTCTTCTAATCTGGAATAACTGACCTGAACTGGGAGGCTGATTAACCTAACCACTTCAACACCACCTATTGGTAAAAAAAGAGGTGCAAGTTGTAGCGCTTTGGCAGAGTCATATGGGGAATGAGTGGGGGGGGGGGGGGGGGGCAACAACATGGGCCTGGGTGTACAGCTGAACAAACAGGTCAAGTAGCTGTGGAGCATCTGAGAGGGCAAGGAGCCTTGGTTAACCTCTGCCAGAACATCACTGACATACTGCAGGGACACACGATCTGTGGCGGAACAATGACGAACAACAAAACCCTGTAGACAAATGGTAACATGCAGTTGACATCAGACCAGTCACGTCTATGCATTTTTTCTTTCTTTGTTTTATTTGACACATGTGTAAAAAAAAAAACTCACACATTACCTACCTACCTGTTACTTATTGAACCATTCCTTTTGTTGAACTAAAATGATAAACTTCTCTATATTCTATAAACTCAGTCTTACTCAAATGAATCAGAATGTATTAAAAAATAATTCAGTTTGAGACAATATATGTCAACACAACATCACTGAAACTGTGTCAATAGTTAAATAAAATGATCTAAACCACAGAAATTCTGCAATGACACAACATGGAAGAAAATTAAATAGAATTGAAGCCTAAATTAGGTTTCAAGTCATTAATTATAGTTTATGGAGAACACTGTTGCAATCGAATATTTTTACCTCCTCATGAAATTATTGTGACTATGTGGTTTATTCTTAATAGATAAAGTGTAATTGAGATTTAGTTTGTAATCATTGTACTTAGTCAAAGGACATCCATGTGTATGAACAGGAATAAAAAGAGAAATGTGTCAGTAAACTAAATTATTCCACCACACATAGGACCTGTAATAAAAATGGATTTATAATCATATTTGATGTCTTTCATTTTTTCATACAAACTATTTTTTCCTGTACTCTATATATTAAATAAAACTAACATAAAACAAACTTTAAAACTAAAATTAACTATAGTAGGTGTTCATTGAGAAGGCCAAATTATTCCATAAAGACCTAAACATCCACTGGTGACCGAAGTCATCTACTGATCTAAACTGTTTATAACCTGTTGATCCACTAATTCTATCAATTCATGTAAATATTTGGTGTGAAATGCAGTTTTACATCTTTTCATGGTCATCAGATATGACCTATTTGCATGTTTAAGAGGCTCCATACAGTAGTTACTATAGAAACACCATCATTATATTGATTCACCAGAAAGACCTGTGGAGCCAGATCAATGACAGTGGATGGAAACACTTGATTTACATTCAGTTTAATAAACAGTATTTCATGAAAAAAGTCATTTTTATTTAGTTTTTTTCTGTTTTTATTTAATAACACCCTAATATAACCACACTGTAATGATTAAAGTACACAATCAGTAAATTAAATATAGAAAAATATCAGATTTTTGCCAGAAAAAAAAGCAAAATACAAAGAATAATACGATGATGAATGTTGATAAACGACTTAAGAAAGGTCAAGTAGAGAGAAAAAAATTATTATTAAATGTCAAAGAATATGGCTGGACCAGTAAAAAAAATATAAATAAAAGGATAAGAACATATAAATAATGTCACTTCCAAAGTTTTCTCTGTGTTTCTGATGAAAAAATTAAAATTCCATCATGAAAATGTTTACATCTATGAACTGTCCTCAGACATAATGTAAATAAATATGAACTTGAAAATTTGTTAAAAAATTTAAAAAAATATAAAAATAAATTATAACAATATTATGCTTTACTGTAGTTTAGCACTTATACATATGCGAAATATCTTAAATACCACAGAGCATCTACAAATACACAAAACATTTAATAATATTCAAAATATTAGTAAACTTCCACACATGTTTCAGGTTATTTTCTTTTTTTTGTAACTCTTTTTTTCCATTTTAGAATGAATTGATGTGAAAAGAACTCAAACTTTCTTGATTGTTAATATCTTCTGTGTAATTTTTACATTTTATAAATTCATCCCAGGGGTTGGATTGGACCCTTTGGTTGGTTTTACATGTTTGACACCTGTAGTGTATATTATCTGTTGAACAAAACTGACTTTGTGTGGAATATGACCAGAGACATCCTTATATGTTAGTAGTGTGAACTAACACTTCCAGAGGAAGGTGGATAATCTGTTCTGTTCAGTAGAGAAAGAAAAATAACCCCTATGATATTAAAACATATCAATTAATTTGGCTTTTCTTCTTTCCTTAGGGTCATTTCTATCCTGATCTGACAGACGACCTCATACACAGTGTGATTTTACCCCTGTGTGTGTGTGCGTGTGTGTGTGTGTGTGTGTGTGTGTGTGTGTGTGTGTGTGTGTGTGTGTTTGCATTCCTATCTTTACACAGTCACACTATGGGGACCACAGGACCAGAATTCAGGTCCCCACAAGTGTTAAATATAAATAAAGGTACCCACAAGTAAAATGTATATCTGTGTGAAGTATACACATTTATGCAAATAATGGGGTCCTGTAAATACCCCCCCCCTAATAAAACATGAAGGAAACAGTAAAACATAACATGTATTTTACATAGGTTTCAAGGTGAGTTTAGTTTTTAAATTATTATTATTATTATTATTATTATTATTATTATTATTATTATTATTATTATTATTATTATTATTATTATTATTATTATTATTATTATTATTATTATTATTATTTCAATGTAATTACATTTTATATATTATTTAATTGTATTTATTTATTTTTTCATTTGAGTGTTTTTTTTTTTTTTTTTAAAGACTTCTTTACTTTTTTCAAATTCTTTTAATTTTTTTTATTTTAATCTAGTTTTCTATTGAATTGAATTGAGAGAAATATACTTACTACACAGTAGTTACTTTACCTACAAGTGATGATTACAAATTTGGTCCTCATGAGTCATGGAAACCGGTATGTGTGTGTGAGTGTGTGTGTGTGTGTGTTGGTCGTAGACACTAGTTGCGGTGTCATGGGGGTCTGGTGGCCCTGAGCTGGTGAGGGAGGAGGAGGGGTGGGGGTGGGGGGCAGTGAGAGCACGGAAGCTACATATCTGTGATTCAGTGTGACAGCAGCGCTTGGCATGTGAGGACAGCAGGCCAGGCAGGCAAGGCTGCAGCTTTGATCTTTATTTGCTCCACCGTCTGTTTTGCATTTAAGAGCCTTGCTGAGCACAAGGCATTGGATACACCTTGAATGGCTCAGGACCCCATCCACTTTTTAAAGACCCAGGATCCTTTTTCAAAGCTAAGGGGTTCCAGGACAGAGAAGGATGATGTTTGTAGGAAAGGTTCTGCACTGAATAGAACTGAGGGGGTCTCCCAGCAACACAGATTAGCTTTGATGAAAAGAGGGGGCTCTATAATAACACATAATCAAGCTAATGGGGAACGGTGTGAGCGTGGGTGAGGGGCAAGGTAACATATCCTTTTTTTAGACGGACCCTCCAGATCAAACCATGGGTGGGAGCAGCAAAAACAAACACCAACAGTGCAGCATAACACACACACACACACACACACACACACACACACACTGCAGCTCCTCCTGAACTGTCAGCTGCATTTGCCTTTAGTGATGTCAGACTGCTACGACATGTTACACCTGAAGCAAATTGGGTTAGAGATATCATCAATACGTGGTCCAACTCACCATCCAGACCTGATCCACTGCCAAGGACGTGTCAAGCCTTCCAACAGAGAATATATTTATCATTGTGGAGATCTTTATTCTGTTTATAGGGATGGAAGGCAGCAGAGGCACAGCACCACAGTCATTATAGCTGACAAAAACCTAAACTTACACTAGTACTGACACAATGAAATGAAAATCTGACTCGACCTTCTTTTATTCGCACTGTTAAAAAAAAAAAAAAAGACTGTAGAATTAACGGCAAGAAGTTGTAAAATTGCAACAAAAAATGTAAAATATAATGTAAAGTGGTTTATTTTAGAAGAGTTTTGTGCTAATGATGGAAACAAATGTAGCTGTAGTTTTAGTATGTGAACAAAACTAGATTTGTTTGTGGGAAATATGTATTTCTATTGTTTTGACAAAATAAAAATGCACATTGAAAAACAATGTGCTGCTGTTTAAAATATAAGACCACAATGTTGACACAAAAGCCTGTTTGATTATTTTAATAATCATAAAAAAGTAAAGAAGTAAATATTTAAGAGCTTAATATTTTAAATATGTAAAATAACAGGTGGCTGTGGTTCAGTTGGTAGAGCAGGTGGTCCAATGACCAAAGGGTTGGCAGTTTGAATCCTAGCTTCAACTGTTCACTTTGATGACACTGAACCCTAATTGTCTGTCATGTCAGTGGGCATCACACAGGTCTATGTAAGGAGCACTTCATTTACTGTTTATATTCAATGTTAAATCTACATGTTTAAAAGGTGAAAACTACATGTTTAAATTTTGTTCTGACAACCCCAGCAGCTGTTTTATTCCCCTGTAGAAATGACAGGATTTGTTTTACTGTGTGGTTATTGATTTGTTAGTCATTTCTGTCTTTCATGTTTTTTAGCTTTCAATTGTGTGTTTCAATATTTTCATACATTTTTTAAAATTGTTTTCACATTCTGCTTCTTGGTTAATGATCTAAATTAGTGTGTTATACTTGTTTATTCCAGTTTCTGCATCAGTGGTATATTATCATTGTAGAGGGTTAGCATTTGTTACTGTTAAACAATAATTGAAAGGGTTCTAAATCTGACAAAATAATGCTGTTGATGTTGTTCATTTTCTGTAAAAGGAGAGTTGTCATTTCGTACATTTACATGGTGTTTTTCATTTTCAATTATTTATTCCGAATAAAGTAATTTGGAATTACAGCTATTTCCTTCGTGTTTACATGGACATGTTCATCTTTAACCACCTATTCAGCCTGTTTACATGGGAGTTTGTATTCCTGTTTAATTCCGAATAAAGTCCGATGTTCATAGGTAGGTTGCAGTCACGTGATTAGGATGACATTGTGATTTCAGCTGGAGGTCAGGAAGTAACCATGGAGAATGCTGCTATGGAGGAAACCATTGAAGAGAGCGTTTACTGTACAGATTTAGATCCAGTGTTGAAATTGAGATACATACAGTTAGTTAAAAATTTATTGGATGTGATATATATACTGCATTTTGTTGTTCTGTATTTGGTACATGATCTATGACAAAGTTGAATCTAATCTAATAAAAACGAACATTCTTTTCAAACTATTCTAACCCAGTGGTGCATACATACTTAAAGTTTCTTAACAAACCAAGAATATTTTTTTTCCTCGAATGCTGAACTGTTTCAGCTTGGTCCTTTTCGCAGACTTCCTTTTCCACTCCACTAACTCTACAACATGTAATTTATTTCTGAGCCATACATTGTTGGCCTTCCACAGTCCAGAATATATTTATGCTGTCTATTTGAGTTTACACAAACTGCTCTCCATAGAGTAAAATATACTATACGTGTTTCGCACAGGAAACCCACTAATGTCTCATGGCTTTAGGTTATAAACAACTAACACCAGTTTAGACACACAAGTGTAACAACATAGAGTTTATTTACCTTTTGAGCACTGTAGAGCCATCCACATATTACAATTTCAATAGCTTATACAATTTTATATTAGTTGCATTTTCAAGTAAAGAATAAACAAGCTCTATTGTGGCTTTATTGATACTTGAATTCTTATTAGTAACTGAGCAAGAAACTGATTATCCCAACACAAGTCAATTTAGACCATCACTGCTTTCAAGTACAATTTTAAACAGCACCATTATATGGGCCTTAAAAAGCATTTTCCTCTAAACAAGTAAAAACATCTCTGTCAATGTGACTATACAAATATAAATTTTTTTAAGTGATGACTAACAGTCACGGTTGGAGGTTGGGTCCAAAAACTGCTACCTGAGCACTACATATCACTCTGGAAATGCATAGCTTCCATCTCCATCAATTCTAAAACCCTGTCGGAGAAAAAAAAGTGGCTTACTGTAGAGTTTTACATGCAATAACTATGCATTCACATTAAAATTTGAACTTAACAACAAAAAACACAATACAAAAAAAAAAAAAAAAATCTGAGCAAAGCAAATTCTATGGCCACAATGGTTATAAATTCATCATGAGCTAAGATGCACATAATGCTACATTATTATAAAGTATGCTTGGAGAATTTATAAGTGTATATGAGTACATGGAAGTTGGTCTGTATATGTTATTATAATTGTTTAACTCTGTTCATTACAAATGCTTCAACCACAACAATTACCTCGAGTAGCAGGTTTTCCACAAGGTGCAACAATGTGACATGTTTTTTTTTTTTTTTATTAAAATTACTAAAGGTCTGAAAATAGTTAGATCTGTTCAGCAATACAAAATTACTTGAACATCCACCCTGCTTTCCTAAATCATAGCTTATGTACAAAAGAAAGGATGCCACATTTAGTTGATAAAGAGTAACAAAACAAACTGTGGATCAAGGCAATGGTGTATCAAGTCTCATCCAGGTGACACTGGAAAGCCTGGGGAGTGGTACAGTACAGAGGGAGGGGTAACTGGCATAGAGTACATGCTGGAGGCAGAAAGTGGCAAAAGGAAGTTTTGTAAGTGCACTAAGTCGAAGTTTACACCCCTTGTTCCTTCCCGGGACACCCCGTTAAAGTAGCTAAAGCTTATTACTTCTGGCATCAGAAAGGTGGAGAGGTGAAGGAATTGTGCGTGTAGGTGAGTGGAGGGTCTTTGAGGGCAGAAGGGGGGGTGGGGGGGTTGTATGGGAGTATTGCTGAAGTGGCCTGAAAGGAGGGCAGGTATGGTTCACTCCGCTACACTCATCAGTCGACACACACCTCCCTCGATGGCCAGAGATTGACCAGGAACGGTCCCAGGTGGTAATCTGGATATGTGTGTCTGCAGGTGAAAAAGAATCAACAAAAATTACACATCCAATGAGAAAATCAGAGACGCCATAGTATGAGACATATAACAGTGAAGACCTCCTCGGTTCTAAAAAAAAGCATTTGGGTGCTTCTATAAAACTGGGTTCATTTTGGTACCTGGCATTTTGTCAGCCTTTTAGACCCAATAATAAAAAACAAATGTAATCATATTTACCTCCAGGATGTAGCTAATGACAACCTCAGATAAATATATACTTTTGCTCTCAGCCATCCCATAATTAATTCATTTTGAATAAAATATTGAGGCAAAAAAAAAGGACCTAAATTGTGACATGAAAATCTATCGAGGTGTCTGTGCATTTTATCTGGAAAACATGGCTTGAAATGGTCTCATATGCCAGTATAAATAAAGGCACTATGTTAAATGGGTTGATTCTAATAGTTTTTCTAATCAGACATCCAGGATTTTCATTCATCTCAGTCTCATTCCAGGTTTCATTCTCATTGTGTCCACTTACATTATATGTAGAACTTTCCCATCTATAGATGCCCCCACAGAATTGCACATTACATATTTTTACTATATTTATTTTTATCTTATTCTATCTTGGTGCATGCTTAGCATTTTTATTATGTTTTTATGCTATATATATATATATATATATATATATATATATATATATATATATATATATATATATATATATATATATATAAATAGTGTTTAATTTAACTCAGTAAATCTTTTTTTTTGTGTATAGACTCAAAGTTGCTTTATAACATTAGTCAACATCTGGTTTGAATTTTTATCCCCATGTCCTGCTTTTAGGGACCAGTTTCATAGAAGCACCCATTTCAACATGTTTGTTCAATATGTACAGTTTTGATGCATTCATTATGTATATTCATGAAAATATGTGATTTTGAAGCTCAGAGCAAGAACCAGGATTTGTCAAAGGAGAAAAAAAACTGTAGGCGGAAACCACCTAGTATGTACTATATGTTTTACAAGTGTGATGTGGAAACCTGAAACTGACAGTGTATGATTCAGAGCACATAACTTGTTCTATTTCAACATGACAGCACACTTCTCAAACAACAAACCTATTTTTTGTTCAAAGGCATCATCAGTTCAAACATGCTGGACTGAATTATGTTCCAAATGCTGGCTATTTTTCTTTTCTTTTTTTTTTTTTTACCTGGTATGAAAAATCAACCTGCAGTTACTGTACACCTGTAACTTATGACATTCTTATGGTATTTTACATTTCCCATCTTATTCCAATCCCATTTTCAGTGCACGATCACAACATATTACTAAAATTAAGGTTTTATTACTGTTGTCCTGCTTTGGCTGTATTACAGTTACACCACAAACACACAGGACAAACACTATATTCAGACTACAGGCAAAAATGTGGCTTAATTTTTTATTTATTTTTTGCTCATATGTGACATGTATATGATCTGTTAAAAACAGTTTAAACAGCACAAATCTGATTCTTTCAAATCTGACCCAGGCCACTTTCATTTGTGCTCCTAAATTCAAAATATATCTGATATTTTTCCATCTGAAAAACTAGGTCACATTTATCTGACCTTTACATCATTGTAATGTGACAAATGTCACAATTCTGGATCCCGGGGGGAGAAGTGGGAACATATTTACTTCCATGAAGTAAATATGGTCATGCAATATGTCAGGACCTCTTGCGCATACGGGTGAATTCAGGGTTCAGTTCATACTCAAAACAGATAAAAGTTGCATCTAATGTGAAATGTGAATGAGCGCACAAAAAAACAAAAAAAACAAAAACTGATTTCACCCAAAAAAATCTGAATTGTGCATCAAGACCTGTTGAATTAATGTAGGCAAAGAGACCAGGTCAGAACTAACACAGGTCACTGTAGGTAGGCCTCAGTCTGCAGCCTTTTACAACAGGAACTGTGCTTTTTTTTCCTACCAAAATCACCAGGGTAAAAATACTTTCCTTTGATCCCAAACTACTCAAAAATAAAATAAAATAAATCCTAGTAGCGGGGTGCGACTCTTCAGATTCCACCCAGAATTCTTGATCGGTGGGGTTATTGAAAATAAATAAAGGTAAATAAATTCCTGATAATTAAAATTCATGGAAATATTGGTGTATGAGGTACATACCCCTAAAAATTAACCACCAGGACACAAATACTTTATTACATTACCTTTTACTTATAAGTTTTTCTATTTTCTCAGTCTTACTGTAAATTAGGCCCTTATCTCAATTTACTTGTATAGAGTTACGGAAAAAAAAGACCTTAGACCATCAAAAGTCATCAAAAATAATGGTTATGCAATCAAGTACTAACTCCTGCGTGTACCATGAGACTGAAACAAACAAAATACAAAACATGGAATGCCTAAAAGCACTGTTTTTGTTAGTACAATGCCACAGCTATTGACGTAAGAACTAAAGTGATGTTGGTTATTATCAAGAAAACCAGGGAAAATGGATATCAACTCTGAAATTAATTTTTGTTGTCATTATGTTTGTCCAAACGAATGTACCTTTAGTTGTACCAGGCATTAAAATGAACCAGAAACTGAAGAAAACGAGGGGTGGTTTAATAATTTTTACGTGACTGTACATTTCAGTAAAGGAGAGTGATAACCGTTTAAAAAACTGAAGGATGACAATAGCTTAACATTTCTCATTTTCACTCTCACTGTTAAACAGATGCAGGGATCTATTCCTGCTGCATCCTGAAGTTCAAAGGCCCTGAGCACCAGTGTACAGATTAAGGAGAGAGTGACCAAACTGCTGGTGTTTAGTGTTTGACTCTAGGCCCACGGCAGGAGGGAAGGGGCAAACACAGCTGCAAAGACAGGAGTAAAACCTCCACTGTGGGATCAAAGGTGACCCACTCTCCCTGTGCCAATAATGGCTGACATCTCCCTGCTTTCCACTCCATGGAGGCTGACAGGGGCTTCAGCCGAAAGGGAAGAGCTGCTCAGCCTTCAGACCAGAGCACTGACTCTACCTGACATCGCCCAGCCGTCACCTTTCATCTCAAATGGACGTTTTCTGTGCAGGTCTGACCTGTGGTCCTTCACAGCCTGAGGGCAACTGTCACTGCAGCAGGACAACAGCCAGACAAGGTCACGCACACATGGCAACACTCTCAGGAGCCCTTATGCCTCCAATGCCTTCTCTGTGTTCATCTTCTTCCCTTCATCTTGTGAGGATAGGGTTAAAGACAGGGCCTGCTTAAACTGTTAAAGTGAAGGTCCATAGCTGAGTCATAATCAGCTAATGGTGACATGTTAAATGTCTTCCTTTTGATGTTTGCACGTCAGAGAGAAAGAGCTCTGCAACATGCGTCTAAATTCTTACCAGCTTGAATGCGCAGCTGAAAACACACTACTGGTCACAATTAACAGTTAGCTGTATGACTTCATATATTCTGCAAGAAAACTGCATCTGACAGTGATACCAGTTTGCCCTACACCTCACCTCTGTGTGCAATGCCTCACACATATGTGCAGTCCTTCATTTTAGTTTCAGTGTGACACCATCGACAACATGAGTAAGTAAGCATGAAGAGTCAAAGACTTACTAAACCAAACAAGTGAGTAATTACACCACCACTGTGTTAGAGTAGCATGTGCCTTGTGTACTTGTGTAACATTAACCACAGTCCAAGGGTATTGCAGTTACAGTACAAAGGCTAAACCTACTATACCTAGAGTAGTGGAAACAAGGTTTTCCACACATCAGTAAAATTGGACACAATATTGTCAGGAAATATTTGTGGAAAAATCTTTTTTTTTTTTCTTCTTCTTCTTTTCAAAGAGTCTGGCTGCATCAGGCAGACACAGACAAAGCCAAATGATTTTGAAAAAAATGTTTTACAGAATAAATAACAAAACTAAATTCTTGTCTGTTTCAACATGCCATGTGCTGAATGTGCTTCGGTATGTTGTTGAAACATCCAGTACAGTTGCAGGAGTAAAGGGAGCTTGTGAGTTTAGAGATTAGAACAAGACTTGACTGAGATCAGTGAGTTAAGACTAATTAATGTAGTATTCATAATATAATAAAATCAAAAAACAGTTGCTGAGAAAAGTCAGTATTTTCTTTTTCCTCTTAATGTTAATAGTTCATGGCCACTAGAATATAACATGTGGAAAAGTAACATGGTACCTTATCAACTGCAATTTTGTAAATTATGTCATGATGATGACATATATTCTGAGAGACAATTAGTTGCTAATCCATAAACTTACTAATAGAAAGTAAACTAAAACAAAACTGAAAAACTACATTCAAAATAAATGGATGAAAATGTGTAATTGTTATTCTGAAGCGTTATCTCTAATACTTCAAGAGATGCACAAACATTGTAAACAGTATTAAAAGGACAAACTGCATTTCAGAAAAGAATATGAATACCATAAATGATATATGGGACTATATGGAAAGAAAAAAGCCTCTAGGACATTCTGAACATTATTCAGAAATATATCAACAGCTGACCCAAGAGAGGTGAACTGAGAAGCTGTTCAGTTATGATTTTTTTTGTGTGTATTTATTTCAGCCCTGTGCACATAGTTCCTGTATATTTCTTGTTAGAAACATAATCACACACCCCTTATTACCCTACTGCTTCCTGACATTTGTGTTTTCTTCACTGATTTTATACAATTTATTTAAAGAGAGAAAGAGAGAGAGAGGTAGAGAAGGGAGAGAGATAGATTTTTTTTCCAACAGGTTTAAGTGCAGTACTAAAACTAATCATCTTTTTTTAGAGCCAAAAGAACTATATTTAAAATACTTTAAGGGTTAAATTTCAGACTACTAGATTTTACACTATTAAACTGCTTGAACCCTGTGTTGCTGTTATAGCTGAGAGGGATTTGATTTTCTATTGCTAAGAATCTGATCTGCCATGTAACACATCATCCCTCATGTTTCACTTCATTTGTTTAATAGATGCTGTGGAATCTTACAGAAGCTAGTGTAAACTAATTAACAAGTCAGTGGGGTTTGTGGAGGCATAAAGAAGAGCAGTAATATATTCTAGCTATGTTAGTATATAGACCGAAATAAGAAGACACGCTAAGGCTGTTGTCAGCTTGTTCCACAATGACTGAAGTGACCACATGACAGGACTACGGTTGAGTCAAAACATAACGTGAAAAACACAGTTCCATTGTATCTGTCAGAGAAAAACAACATTCTTTGGTGATATGACTGTGTTTAGGAGCTACAAAAACCACACATTAACACCACAGTGCAGGCCAAAGGATATATATAGCTCTGTGACTACACCGCTGTTTTTGTGTTGTGGTTTTTACATTCTTTTCCCTAAAAGTAAAAAAATAAATAAATAAAAAAATAATCATATGCTATTTATTCCCCATGTGAGACAGATAATAAAAAGCAAAATGTACCATAATAAAAGACATTTCTCGTGTAATATACAAAGCAGAGAATAACCACAAGGCCTGAGTTGCATGCCATTTGATTTTCTTGGCCTTACACAATTTGAGCTGCATGAGCTTTACAGTGGTAATGATGTCCAGGAGGAGCAAGCGGAGTCGTAGTGGTGTTGCTGCGGATCCTATGTTTCTCTTTCGTCTGTCCAATCATGATAAACAATAAAACAATAGTGTAACTGTTTCAGAAGTGCTGCTGCTGGCTTGTACTTATAGCTTTGTGAAGCTCCACAAAAACATGGCTCGATGTTCTGATGGCCTGTCCAGTGCAAACACAGGTGAGCCTTTGAATGAAACCAGATGCTCTCCCTCTGCACCAACACTGTTTTATAGCCATTTTACAGTCTAATGTCAAAAGGATTAGAATACAGACTCAACTTTCCCCACAAACAACATCTGATTGGAAGGGAAAAGCTGAGCGGAGCTGCCAGCCCGTCTCTGGCTTCCAGCTCATTTTAGATTGCTTTACTTCTCCAGGATTTACAACACTGATGTGACGGGAATATATATATATATATATATATATATATATATATATATATATATATATATATATATACGTACAAATGTGACAGTAAAGCAGTGAGCTCAACCTGCTATGGTATCAATCCAGTTTGACCTTTGTTCTAAATACTCTAGCTTTTGTGCATCAGCGCTTTCATGTTCTTATCACAGTGAGGTAGAGTGAGATGTACCGACTGTCCAGTAAGCGACGCCCGCTGGGATGCTTACAGGAATGGGAGGAATGTCTGTGGAACAGCAGCTGAGTAGGATGTGGACTGACTTTACCTCTACACACTTCACTGCTCAAATGATGTGTAGACGCTTAAATATCTCACTGACTGAGACCAAAGCCCCCCAGAAATGTTCAATTCACACCTTTGCCATTCGTAACTTACTTGGCAGGATTTCCCCACAGTTCTAATGTCCATCTTGATGTCAAACCCTGCAGGTAGACTGACATCATGTCCATCTGTTGGGGCCTCATTGGTTCACCAGCCACTTTTTAGCTACAGACAGGAGACATTAAGGCTGGAGCCTGGTCTTATTAAATATCACATCTCTGGCTTTTTGAACTTTGAACAGACTAGAGGAAAAACAGATGCTGTGTGCGACGGCATCTATTAAACAAATGATACTTCTACAGGTCAGATTTACTCATGGATTTCACCAGTGGAAACCCTTTTTAGAAAAAAAAATATACTACTGTTGTGATTTATTAAAGATGCATGGTGAAAACAGCTATGGAAGGATGTCAACAAAGTTATTTTTAATAATTTGCTTATACAGCTCTGGAAAAAATAAAGATTTACTGTGATTCAGCATGTCTGCATGTATGACAGCCATTCCATTCCTGTGTCTATTGAATTCCAACAAAAGCACACCTAATTCTACTTATTTCAGAATGAGCAGCATAAGAACCACTACTGTGGCCTTCACTACTTTCTTGCAATAGGCAAAAAAAGTGCTATGAGTACAACAAAAAATAAGTGGAATCCAAAAATAACTATTGAAAACTACTGGATTTCTGGTAATGTTCCCAAACTCTGAGAACTATATTTTTTTATCGGGGCAATACTCCTGGCCTCAGCTCGATTAATAAAGGTGTGGATGACTGATCACCAGATGAAGACCCTGTCATGTCCAGTCCAATCTGCAGGCCTGAACCCACTTCAAAAACTTCAGGAGGAACATAGATGTTCACAAGCCATCAAACATTGCTGAGTATCTTGAATTTCTATGCCAGGAGCTGCACAAAGTCATCCAACAGCAATGGAGGAGAACCAAGACATGTGAAAGCTGTCTTTGAACATCAGGGTTATTCCACCAAATATTGAAGTCTGAACTTTTCCCAAGTTACAACAGTATTGTGTTGATTAGAAATGAATATGAACTCATTGTCTTTGCATTATTTGAGGTCTGGAAATGCCTTCATCGTTTTGTTATTTCAACCATGTGTCGTGTTCTGCAAATACATGCTCTAAATAACTATATTTTTTATTTGGAATTTGGGAGATGTGTCAGTAGTTTTGGGAATAAAACAAAAAATGTTGATTTTACTCAAACACATACCTATAAATGGTAAAATCAGAGAAAGTGATAATTTCACAGTGGTCTTTTTTCCAGAGCTGTATTTATTTCTAAATATATTCCCTTCCCAATAGAAATGTACTGATAGCAGCAAATTTTGGTACTAAACATGCAATGTAATTTTCAGGTTTATAGTAGGTTTTTGAAGCATGTCAACTTTACGTTTGAGGCTGGGATAATTATACTGGGATGGTTCCATAAAAGCAGAGAGTATGTGGTAGAAGTGATAGAATGTGCTCCGTTCCTGCTGATTTATTGGCCAGAAAAAGGGTTTATCAAAACACATCAATTGCCAAGGCATGTTATTCTTCATCTAAAAATGTTGCAACTCTTTATTTTCTGTGACTTTTACCTGTGTTGTATTTAATATT
Organism: Siphamia tubifer; assembly: GCA_020466265.1. Classification (NCBI taxonomy): domain Eukaryota; kingdom Metazoa; phylum Chordata; class Actinopteri; order Kurtiformes; family Apogonidae; genus Siphamia; species Siphamia tubifer. Next base: position 23,979,373 of record CM035797.1, on the reverse strand, counting down.
CATGTCACATAGGCTATGTTTACAGTGCATGTCTTGGGTCCAGTTTGAAAAAAATAAATAAATATAAATAAATATGTGACCCCTATCTGGGGTCACATATTTATTTATATTTATTTATGGGCAAAACAAGTCAGATTAAGATCTTTTTTTTTTGCAGCACTGTAAACATATCCTTAGAGTTCAGATGCCATCCCAGATATTAATGGCTCTGAATGCGTGTGTTGCTAGTAGATCGCCCTTGGAACTGACCACTATCATCTGTGCTTTTTTTTCTCTGATTGTGATGTCATGATAATTTGGCCTGCTTAGTAAAAGTGTGAATAACGGCCATGAGAGCATTCAATTCCTGGCCCCACAGCTTGCACTTCAGTCTGGGACTGAGCTGTATGAGGTTTGGTGGAGCAGCTGTTTTTTTAAGCTGTGCTCTCCAATATCAGTGTGTCACCAATGCCCCTCAGGAGGAAGTGGATACCCTGTCCTAAGAGATCTAGGAACTACTATAGAGGATATTCCTGGACAAAGCCTTATTTTATGTACCTTTCCTATAGTACAATTTTGAATGCAAATGTTAATCTTTTTTTTTTTTTTTAAATCATCCTTAGCTTTGGCAGTATCTGTAGCAAGCAGTTCCAGAAAACTGACCTTTCTGCTCCTCTGTTTAGTGCTTGCTTACACTCCACATTGTCTAATTCATGACCTGGGTAGAGTTCATACTGATTAAACGTGTGGAAATGAGGATCTTCAGAAAGCAGCTGAATGAGAATAGTTAGATAAAGCAAAAATGTGATCCTAGAACCTGGACACTCGAGATGAATACATATTATAATCTACAGCAGTGTTTGGTCATTAAAAAGGTCCTGAGTAGCACAGAGCTCAATGGGTTCTGTTCACCTCTTTATGTTGGCACAGGCGTGAAAGGAGAGCTTGCATAGTCGCATTCCACCACAAAGCCCAATACACAGAGCACATCTGACAAATATGCAGATTGATACTGATATCCCCAGTGGTGCATGACTTTCAGTAAACTTTATGGTACTTTAGGACAAAGTAGGGCCAGGGTTGGGGTGAGTGACCGAAGGGAGAGAGAGCGATATAGACCAAAAGACAGAGAGGAAAACAGGTGAGGGAGCGGGGAGGCGGGACAGAGGGCAAACGCTTTGAAATCTGAAGCAGGCTTGAACAACAGTGGCCCCTCTTCATACATAGTGACAGAGATACATCAGCCGAACACTTCAGTCTGAGCTGTTACTCCACTCAGAGGCAGCTGACAAAAAGAGCCGTTCTACACAGAAGCCATAGGGATACTGCAGGTGCCACATTTCGGATGCTTTTGCAAATGTCATTGACGTATAAAAATAAAGCAAGATAAACTAATAGAATAGAATAGAATAGAGGTGGCTCATCAATAGCTCATGAACCTGCCTGCCTTGCATGAAGAAGAAGACAATAAGTATAAGTAAAAATAATTTTATAGAAACAATCTTTAAAGAAACAAGGTACATGTGAGACAATCAGGGATTACAATATATAATCTGCTCTCAAGTGTAGTTAAAAATGTTTCCGGTCATTTAATCTGTCAGTCATGCGTTTCTTGTTTGGGGAGCCACTCGAAAACTCCATAGACCCGGAGCCTCATGTACAAAGACCTGTGTGAATTTCATACTGAAACCTGGTGTGTGGCCAAATGTGGAAAAGTCCTTATGAACAAAAAAATCCAGATGTACAGAATTGTGCATACGCCTGAATCCAAGGATTTTTCTTTTGTACATCCCAATAAGCATAGAATTGATCACATTTGTTGGAGTACCTGACTCCTCCCTTTGCACACCCACATTTATGCAAATTAGTACCAAGAGGGTCTACGTGGGGGATTCCCCATGGCATTTCCCTCTCTGCACGATCAGATGATGACATCACAGGTGATTGCGAAGTTGAAAAACAGGTACAGGATGAGTCCCAGTGGGGACCTTAATATGAAAAAACTTAATGTAGCTTAAATTCCAACATCAGTAATCACCAAATACCGTACGGACATCTGTAATTATGTCCACTTTCACCTCCAAAAATCAAAACCATGAGATTGGTGATGACTGATTGCAATTTTCTCCATGAAACTGTGATACACTTTTTGACATAAAGCATTTTAGACTGTCCTGTGGGAAGGAACACATTCTATGGGACTGCACCAGCCTGTCAGTAATACCTGATGGTTTGGTTCACCGACAGCTGAACCAACATCGCCCAAGTCTGAACTCAAGTCACTAGAGGTGGGTCCGGGTGGTTTAGGGTGGGGGTGTGGGGTGTAGGATGGCGTGTCCATGTATGTGTGTATTTTAAATGTGCACATTATTCGGGTGAATTATCATTTTCACATTATTAACAGTTTCTCAGTATCACCTGTAAGTGCTGTCAAAGGTTCCAAAGCACTAGAAATGTACTTACATCTGCTGTGTAGTTGGCGTAGAGCAGTGCACATTTCCACAATCATTTCACTCTTCGTAAATATGAATGTGAGTATGGAAAAGGACATACACCACTTTTTTGGGCCAAGGTGGTTCCGAACAGTTTACTATCAGTTGGGCTGATTTGGGGTGAGGGACTAGTTCCATCCTTCTCGGATTGCGGGGGTAGCAGTCTGTGATTTCATGTGCACATGTGTGGAAATGATATGCTGATGGTCAGTAAAAGCAGAACCAATTGTGTGTGTGTATGTGTGTTTTCATTTGGGGTTTTTTCACAACATTTTAAAATCTTGAAAGTAGTACAATGTTTTAGAACAAATATAAATAATTTTTCACTCTAAAATTTCAAATACAGCTAATGGAAATGGTTTGCAGTTGAGAGATTCAATGTGCAAGTCAAACAAAGCAACAAATTAATGGCTATAAATTGAGATGACCATAACTTAGGACTTTATATAAAATCCATTGAAATATGTACTAAATTAGGGGTAAACAATCCTGGTACTACATTTTACATATTACATGGATTATATATAGACTACTCAAAAAAAAGAGAACACTAAAATAACACATGAAATATTCTGTTCTTTACATAGTTGAATGTGCCAATTACAAATTCACACAAAAAATATCAATGGAAATCAAATGTATTAACCCATGGTTGTCTGGATTTGGAATCACAATCAAAATTAAAGTGGAAAAACACATTACAGGCTGATCCAACTTTGATGCAATGTTCTTAAAACAAGTCAAAATGAAGCCCAGTAGTGTGTGTGGCCTCCACGTGCCTGTATGACCTCCCTACAATGTCTGGGTATGCTACTGATGAGGTGGCGGATGGTCTCCTGAGGGATCTCCTCCGAGACCTGGACTAAAGCATCTGCCAACTCTTGCACAGTATGTCGCATTGGTGGATGGAGCGAGACATGATGTCTCAGATGTGCTGATTTGGATTCCGGTCTGTGGAATGGGCAGAGCAGTCAGTCCATAGCATCAATACCTTCATCTTGCAGGAACTGCTGACACACTCCAGTCACATGGGATCGAGCATTGTCTTGCATTAGGAGAAACCGAGGACCAACCACACCAGCATATGGTCTCACGAGGGGTCTGAGGATCTCATCAGGCTACCTCTGGTGAGCAAATGGAGGGCTGTGCAGCCCCCCAAAGAAATGCCACCCCACACCATTACTGACCCACTGCCAAACTGGGCATGCTGGAGGATGTTTCAGACAGCAGAACATTCTCCACAGCATCTTCAGAGTCTGTCACATCTGCTCAGTGTGAACCTGCTTTCATCTATGAAGCGCACGGGGCACCAGTGGCAAATCTGCCAATATTGGGGTTCTCTGATAAATGCCAAACATCCTGCATGGTGTTGGTCTGTAAACACAACCTCCACTCTAAACCATACCACCCCCATGGAGTCTGTTTCTGACTGTTTGAGCAGACACAGGCACATTTGTGGTGTGCTGGACGTAATTTTGCAGGGCTCTGGCAGTGCTCTTCCTGTTCCTTCTTGCACAAAGTCAGTGGTAGCGGTCCTGCTGCTGGGTTGTTGCCCTCCTACAGCCTCCTCCACGTCTCCTGATTTACTGGCACGTCTCCTGGTAGCGCCTCCATGCTCTGGACACTACACTGACAGACATAGCAAACCTTCTTGCCATAGCTCACATTGATGTGCTACCCTGGATGAGCTGCACTACCTGAGCCACTTGTGTGGGTTGTAGACTCCGTCTCATGCTACCACTAGAGTGAAAGCACCGCCAGCATTCAAAAGTGACCAAAACATCAGCCAGAAGCATAGGACCCAAGAAGTGGTCTGTAGTCACCACTTAGAGAACCACTCCTTAATTGGAGGTGTCTTTCTAATTGCCTATAATTTCCACCTGTCGTCTATTCCATTTGTGCAACAGCATGTGGAATAGATTGTCAATCAGTAATACTTCCTAAGTAGACAGTTTGATTTCACAGAAGTGTGATTGACTTGGAGTTACATTGTGTTGTTTAAGTGTTCACTTTATTTTTTTGTGAGCCGTGTGCATTTACTAGCTTTTACTATTAGATCAGCTAAAGGTGACTGTCCTAGTGAAACATACATGACATTTGAGAGCTCACCTTTGCTTTGCTGTCTTGGGCAGACATGTAACCAACACACATGCTTTCTGTGGTGTGACTCCATAGGAACTCCACTGTGAAAACAAACAAATCAAAAGGTTAAAAAAGTATGGACACTATAGGGTTAATTCATATAAATATACATTTAAATGAGTGTGGAAAACGATGCAAAGACAGGGAAATCAACGGCCTTTTCATCTGCCAGAGGAAAAAGCTAAAGCAGGTGACTCAGCTTGGGTAAGTTGTCATATAATCTGAGCATGCCCATTACTGTCAAAGTATGACTTGCAGCTGAGACATAACTGCAGTGGAAGGTGGAACGTGTGAGTAGGATTAGAAATGTAATTACAGCGCCCAAAGGATGTGGTTAGCATAGTGTTTATTCTTGTAAATTAACAGAGCCCTTTGCAATCCAGAGTCATTTGAGGCAGTCTAGTGTGTGCACACAAACAGAAACAAACAAGGCCTACGTTAATATGAAATATCCATAATTACAGACCAATTTAACACTGTATATAACATCACAGACAAACCACATGCCTTTTGTCATTATGTTCAAGTCAAACAAGAGGTAATTTCCTCCTTTAGTAAAATAAACACCTGCTTTATCTTTAGCCTTTTATACCATGCTGTCATTGGAAGTAAAAACCTACTAGTTATTTTTATTTCTTAATTTTTTATTACCTATTGCATTGTTTGTTTCTATCACTGTAAATGGGTTAGCACTTATCTATTGTTATGATGTGATGGAGTCTCTTTTCTACTTTTATCACAATTTATTGGAACTGTATATTGATCTTATCGTTTTTTGCTTTCCTTATTTTGAACTACTCTCTAAATTAATTATTTGTACTGCAATTCTATATTTGCATGTATAATTGATCTTTTGCGACATAGGCATTTAAATACATTTGGTAAGATTTAGATTATTTTGCAATGTTTGAACATTTAGCTCAATTGGGGTGTGAAGGTGATTTTAATAAGCAATAGAGTAAAAAATGCTCAAGGAAAATGTCTCCTACTCTACCTTGAACTGTTGACTTGTTTTTTTTCTGTCAAAGACATCGAGGTAAAATCTCAATTAAGGCCAAAGCTACTACATTTTGACATTAATCTTTGCTATTCTGTTGCTTGATGCTTACATTTCAAGCCCAGCTTTTGCATATGATCTCTGGACAAATTACAGGACAGGTAAAATGCCAGATTGGGGGCTTTGCACTAATAAGGAGCATTCACATAAGCCCCAGGTAGAGAAACTAGATCCACAAATACAATCAGCCAAACGGAGCAGCACTCAGAAGGCTTCACTTGTTTTAAGATTAGTGGTTGATTCCATAGTGGGAGGTCTCTGTTTAAATCTGAGAAGAAGGGTGTGAAACCAGAGCCTGATTGTGTAAGTTAAAACGCAGACCACCCGGCCAGGAAAGCCACAAAACGTCCTCCCACCTCCTCCTAAATATCTAATGATGGATTTTTAAATATGAACAGTCAAATCTTTGCCCACCATCAGCTGTGGCGTGGAGTCTGAGAATGATCAGTCTTGAAACGATTAATGTCTTACCCAGTATACCCTGAATGTTCTGAGATGGCTGAGCTTCCACACATCTGCAGCACCGCAAGACAATCACTCCGCCCAAAACACGGTCCTCGCTGGCCAGAAAGGGTGAGCCTGGATACACAAAAGAATGTCACACCGAACTTGACACATCCAGACTGAGTTTTCCATTCATACATATCAAACAAAGAATTAAAAACTAGACAAAACACAGACACAGAATCATATGAAGAGAAGCAACATGTCACTGAAATCAAATGAAAGCAAGAAAGCATTGTTGTTCAGTTTCTTATAAATCAAAGCCTTTTTTTAAGCGAAAGTTTAAAAGCACAAACACACAAAAAAAAAATTATGTGGAAAACTTGCACCCTGACTGAACTTTAGCAGTGGTTATATCTGAATGAAGTGTCCCATACACAAATACACTCAAAATGGCAATGACTGTGATGACTGCAGGGCAATAAAATAAAACAGGGCCTGGTTTGGAAAAGAATATGTAGTGTGTCCTGAAACAGCCAACACAACAACAACAAGATGAAGGAAAAACCGACCAATTGGTGCATTTGACGAAAATATTGTTCTGTTTGCATGCCATTGTTTCTTTGTTGTATGACTGATTTTGGTTCCATGTTGTAATGTTCCCCTCACTCTATAAAACAGTATTTTTCAAAACAGCTTGGACATTGCTTCATTGTAGAAAGTGTTCTGTATTTTAGAAGGCTTTTAGTACATTTCTTGTGTTATATATTCTATAACAACTTTGACATGACTTTAGGTAGTAAGGATGGAAGAAATCGCCTAAATGTTTACTGTTATTATGTACGAATATATTTCTGCATGTGTATACAGTACTCGTGTGTCTATATTTAACAAATAATGTGTAATTAAAACTGAAAAAGGAAATTTAACTACATGAATTGCTATGCGATTCTTAAAGGAGTGATATTTTACTATCTTTTAAAATGGAATTATGGAATTTTAAAGCATTTCCTTGTGTTCTAAGTGAACTGAAAATGCTATGCTTGGGTCTGAATTCCTTATTAATTAAACTCCACAGGTCCATCTTGAACACTATTTCTGAATAATGACACAAGAAAGGCACAAGAAAGGTTGTTTCTTTGTTTCTTTAAATGCAGAGGAGCCACTGCACACCCATCACCTTCAGGTTGTTGGCTGTGACTCAAACAACTACAGAACATTTTAGGGAAATCAACTCAAAATTCCGACTTGTATGTATGTATTACAACTGCTGCTGCTGACAAACAATTATGTCCTGCTTAGAGAAATGTTCATCCGAAGTCTTGACCTTATATATGCAAATGTTGTAAAATAATTAGTTATAGTATAGTATATTATGTAAAAAATTAAACAGGACCTGAAACAGGTTGTAGAAATCCATTCTGTTTCTGTCAAAATGAAAGTAAATTTAGCTTTGCAGCACCTGGGCAGTTCAAATTGATCTGTTTGAACTATTAGGGTCCAAATATACAAATAAATAAACCAAAGACTAATACAAGTGCATTTAGCAAAATATTACCCCTTTAAAGTCCTTGTATTACTAGCAAACTGTAGCTAAAGTGCTAGTGAAAGATGTCACTAACCAACTGTTTTAACATAATTTATTGCATTGCATATTTTTTTTTATTTTATTTTTTTTAAATCAAGACAAGTCCTCATTATGTATATTCCATTTTGAGAAGTTGACTTAAACATATGATGGAACTTCAGTAAGTGGCCTGCACATCACAGACAGTCATCATCGCTCCTACTAAGGCAGTATTTCTGGAGCTTTGTTTAGCTTAATGTGCATCTTGAAAGGAAACAACAGAAGAATTAACTTCAAATTGACTTCATCCAGCTTGTCCAAATGTCTTGGTGTTACAGATGTCCATGATAAAGCCAAACTGGGACTGACTTCTAAAGGAGGCCAGAGCAAGGCAGAAACCACCACATGTTTCCACATGTCCTTTTCTCTTCTACTCTGTCTTCTCTGAGCTCTCCCAGCAGTCATTCATAGACGCAGCAAACACAGTTAACAAGACTCTCTAAAAATTACCACTTCTAAGAATATGGCAAAAAAAAAAAAAAAAAATACATCTTCACATGAATTTTTAACAAAACACATCCTAAAAATTTATTTTTTTGCTGCCAGCTCTGATGTCTGGAACGTTTGATGACTACATTAAAATAGTGAAAATGATCCACAAATCAAAAGCCACCTCTCCTGATTCTATTATTTCCACTTGTTAGTTCATTCCGTATGTTACACAACATCTGTCTGTTAGTTTAATTCTCTCCACGCATAATTGTGTTTCTCACAAACACATTCTTGGCTGATAAATCTTTGTGTATGGAAAAGTGCTGGAGTCAGGCAACATGTGGGTGACTCACTGATGAATTTGTTTTGCATAGCCTCGAGCAGTGCTTGGTGGGCATCTTCAGACTGCATGGCAGCAGAGCATTCCCGAGCCAGCATGGTGCGAATCAGATGCTCTCCACAGCCTGGCAAAAGATGCAAAAGACATACAGACACATTTAAATATGTAATATACTTCTTCAGTGAGCTACATTTCAGAGAATTCTAGCACAGACCACTTATAAGTAACCAAGCCACATAAAAATGGGATTTATAAAACATTAGCTGCGTATGGTATTAATCACATGTTGTTCTTCCGTTTAACTAAATTTAAGAGATCAGAATGAGAATGTGCAAACACTTCCTGATTACTATATCTAATACTATGCTTTGATATTCAAAACTTGTTAAAAAGATCACAATTTTCCAATTATTAAGTTACGTCATGGAAAATATTCCAAAAACAATGGATCTACTTTTCCACTGCATAGAAAAGATAGCGCTACTGCAGTCATTCTGGCACCTACAGCCATCAACCTGAGCTTTATTTTTTCACCCAAGAGGCTGCCAAGTATAGCTGCCTTGCTCAAGGGCAAACTGACAGTAATTGCTGAAGGCCAATTTGTGTTTCTTATTCCCTGCCCAAATTCCCAGCTGGTCTGGGAATTTGAAACACAAACCACCCAGTACTAGCTCCACTTCTGTAAACTCTTTGCTCTGGCTCACTCTCTGCGGTATGTACGTGCACTGCAAATTGGGCACCATATAAAAGAAATCTTAAATGTGATCAGCGACAATTTATTACTCATTTAAGGTATTATTAATAGATCACCAGCAGTCATATTAGTTGACGTGAATAGTTTCTCCTGAATAAAAGATAGAATGATTTTATGCAGATGTATAAAAAAAAGAGACTGTAGACACATTAACTTTAAACTTCATTCTGTGAATTAATTAATTAAATCAGATGTGACAATTGACTGATTATTAAATTAGTCTAATGCTTTTCAGTCATGCTGCTTATGTTACATGGAAAATGTGTCAGAGAGAAAATAAGCCTTTTATTATATTTCAGCAAAATAGAAAACGTTAAAAGCACTGACAACTTGTATAAACATTCCACCTCATTTTGCACAATCTCCAGTGCAAAAAAAAAAAAAAAAAATACATTCAGGTGTGTTTCATAATATACTCTTTGTCACCTAAAGATATGACACAATCCACACTGGCTGTTCCACACATACTGTAATGTGTTTTTCTTTTAAGTTTAAAATCAAAAAAGACAAAACTATAACTGATAAACGCATCTGGCTAAAGCGTCTCTAAAAACCCATCAAAGACTGTAGAATATAGCCATGTTGTTTCTGTAAACACAAATGAATGCCTCATAAAATATCAGGTAACTACAACAAAAATGAATGCAAGTGAGTAACTGTGGAGACCAGATGCCTAAAGTAATTTGAAGTTCTATTTTAATGAGAACTGCACAGCAGATTGGCCAGGTATTGTGCCCTTTGTACTGTGTTTACCATTAAACCACTTAGTCTCAAGGGAAATGGATAATACAGCAGCTCAACCACAGCAGACCTGAGGCTATAGAAAGAAGCAGCTGCTAAATAAATAAATAAAAAAAATTTTTTTTTTTAAAAGACAGTGATACTGTATGTGATAGCCAACGGCAGCAGGAGTAATCTGCGATGTCCATGAGCTGTTCTCTCACTCGCCACAGCTAAGTAAAAGCCGGACAAAGCAGTCAGCACATATAAAACCAAAGAGCCACATGAGCCGCAGATTACAAAATAAACTAGGATGGAAGGGGTGTCGGTGGGTAACGGGTTTCAACGGAAGAAAGAATGACATATAGGGTGAGGATCATACCCCTTGTGTCAGAATGAAAATGATTGTTGTTCTGTTTCTTTTGATGGGAATGCCTTTCATGTTAGGAAATTAAAAACAGGTGTTGTACTGGAACACACATTATGCTTTCCATCCCCATGTGAGATTAGTTTTTTTTTTTCATCAAAGACATACCCACAATATAGGAAGATGTTATAGGTTGAAAAAACAGACTAAACATCTACACTTCATCCCCTGGGGTAGTACTTATACATCACCTCTAATCATATTATAGTGTTTGATTAATTAGGACAATACAAGATAGGATAGATACATTAAACTTATTTGGCTAATACCTGAATGCTAAATATTTATATTATATATATATATATATATATATATATATATATATATATATATATATATATAATTATTATTTCATTAAAACATTTTCAGTGAATAATCTAGAGGAAAATGTGTATTTTTCTTTTTCTTTTATTAGTAGTTTAAATAGTTTTAAATACTAACCAGTATAACATTCAAATAGCTGGTCCTATAAAATGCTCATATGATCATTCTAAGACATTTTCTGCATTCTAAATGTTTCTTTTATACCCAGTTCAAATTTTCACTGATTGCTGGCAACCATACATTTGAGCGTGCCTTAACGATGGCTACCTCAATGGTCCAACTGCATATGATTCCAGCTTCAGCTGTCTGATCGAATCAACTCGTCTGCCCTGAGATGCATTAGGCCACAGATCCACATCAAAGGGTTTTAATGTTCCCCAGAAGCTATGTCCCAGACAACGTCTACACATCTTAAAGAAGTGGGCTAATATACTGTAGTCTGTCTACCTCACATTCAAAGCCGTACAGCTCACCACTCGCTATGTCTCTTTCAGTCATGATTTTCACTTGTATACATTGTGCGTTAAAGAATCGTCTTTGTAAATGGCAGCCTGGTTCTAAAAGGAAAGATGTCTTTGTTTAAGTGAGTCTCTGTTTGAGTTTAACTCCGAGCAGACAGTGCTCCAGGAGATTCAGTCTCAGCTGCTGTGACAGGGCAAGAGGGATGGAAGCGTGACAGTGGCAGCCATTTTTTATATACATATAAACACACAGCTTAAAAGAAACACATTTAGTCTCAAACTTCACAGGGCATTATATTTCCAATGCTGACAAAGTAAGTTCACTTTTATTATCTGTGACATTTTCATATTAGCTTGTATGATTTGTGGACATTTGCTTTTAGCAGCATCAGAGGGAACTTTTCAGATTCAGTAACTGTCACTAAAAAGATTTAAGCAAGGGCAATGAAGGCCGGGGATCAGTGCTTGCAAACACAGAATTTTTTGGAATGCGTATGTGTGGAGTAAGACTGATGTTTCCATCCTCTTCAATTGTTGTCTATCATTTCAACTGCACGAGATTCAGAGAAAAAAAACTGAGATGAAAAAGACCGCAATAAAAAGGAGGTTGGATTCCTAACCACTGTGACACATGGTTTGATATATGCATTGCATATGCAGTCCATTTAGCAAAGCCAAATCTACTAATTTCAGAAATTACGTGCATGGTTTAGTAAACCAGAAATGTAGTTTTGGCATTCTCATTATCATAAAATACTTTGTTAAAGTAAAATTATTTTTAAGAAAAACTATACTGTACTTTATTATAATAAATAAACCTTATAGTGTTTATTTACATGTGTACAAAACTGAGAACTGACTCAAGAAGTGTCTTTTGAAGTTTTCTAAAATCATCATCTATCAGCTCCCTACTACATATCCAGTGGTTCTTCTTCTATAATATCTATAGCAGGTGTCCCATGTCAAATGTCATTGCAAATCCAAAGAGCTTTGCAATGCACCTGGCATGCAGCTGACCAACAAAGAGCAGAGAATGATGACTCAATCAGCTGAGGAAGTGACTGATGAGAATCACTCAGCAAGAATGGTTGGAGGTCATCGGAAAGTATTATCAGGCTTTTTGAAGCTTGACTCACTGGCGCTAAATAAAACACTCACATTAAATATCTGTTTCTCATTCATATCACCAAAGCAAAACCCAGGCTGATGGTAAACATTTACTATGAGAGAAACTGTTGTATATAGATGCACGCACACGCACACACACACACACACACACACACCTCTGTGTAATATGTTAAGAGTATTGTAGAGTATACCTGAGGTACTCACTGCTGTTGAATAGGGATTCATTTTACATGCATTTTCCGCCCAGCAGCCACATCCATAGTGAGCTGCCTGTGAAAATATGTGGAAAAAAACCCTAATATTTCACACATAAAAGACTTCAGTTGGGAATACATATCCAGTATATTATCAAACAGTAGATTTAAGCAAGCTGCTAATACAGCTCACATGCAAAGTTTACAACTCTGTTAATCTTTTCTCAGTAGTAAAGTCAACAGCATTAAAGCAGTAAATTCTTCTGATATTTATTTTCTACTATTAAACTCCTGATAAATGAAATCTCACGATTTTCTGTAGCTGCATTATAGAAGGTGTTTATATGAAAATGTTATTGATAAATATAGACAAAGAAAAAAGAAAGCAAAAAATAACACAATGAATGTACATTTTCAAGTGATAATCTAAAAACATGTGTGTACATATATTTATGGAAATTGATTTCTATACAAATGTATATAACCTATCATACACACACTTGCATACATAAAAATATCTGATATATTTAGAAATGTGCCCAAACACGAGTGAGAAGTAGATTTTATTTGATCCCACCCTCATTCCATAGTCGAGAATTAATTCACTTCTTTCCTATCAATTAGTAAATACTAAACAATTTATTTATTAAAATAACGTGTTGAAAATAACCTTAACTATACTCATATATCTACCTATAGACTTACATAATCATAGTAATAATACTAGCAACAATCATCGCTTTTACTTGTTATAATCCTTATAGTAACATATTATAATATTGTTTTAGTCAATATGTCAATAATATTATTAACTGTTAATAATAATATTAACTGTTTTTACTATCATTATACTGATGTGCTATCATTTATAGTCATATTGTATAATATATGTTTTTATTACTGTCATTTTCTCCATCACTACTACTAAATGACATCAATAAAATCAGTAAAAATTACACTAGTAATAACAGTAATATTAATATTATAATGTATTGTCATTATAAATAGTTATTATAAGTATCTGTATATTATTAATATTAACTACTATAAGTGAGAACAGTAACAACAATAGCATCAATAATAACAGCAGCAATATTAATAATACCAGGTACATAATATTCTCCTATTGCAGTGACAATCACATTGGAAAAAAGGGGGAAGATTTGAGTTACCTGGCCAACCCTGCCGGGGTGTTTCATTGCTAGACCCCCGCTGGACACAGCTGCAGCTACGTTACCCTCCAGATCGACCACAACGGCTCCCACTGTGTCCAGGCACCCTGAACCATATTCCTACAGCACAGGAAGGAGAGGAGTTTATGTTGAAACTTATTTTTATTATTAATCCATCTTTTAGCTTTTCGCTTAACTGTCGGTTCTTATGGTTTATTTTACAAAATGACTGAAATAGCAATTAAAATGTGTTTTGTTTTGTTTTGTTTCTTTAAGTAAAGCCACATTATCGATGATTTAATTTCTAACATTAAGAATGTACTAAATGGGGAACTTATGAATCATGGCTTCATACATTTGTATTTCATCAAAAATGTGCTGTGACTTTTTTTTCTCTGATTGTAGTTTACCTTGGAAGTGACTAGTTTGAGAACCATTATGAGTCAGACTCCATGATAAAAGACTTCTGCTGGGGGAATGTGCAAAATGTCATTATGATACATGGTCAGAGCTCCACTCCTACAAAAAAAACCAAGAGCATCACTGAACCTAGACTAAAAAGGCAGAGTTTAAAAAAACAACAAAACAAAACAAAAAAAACAGCCTTTCTCATCTGTCTCATACTCTCTGAAATCAGCTCTGTCTCCAGGCTTTTGAGGCCAACAGGAAAGAGAGCCAGCTTTTTAAAAGACTACAAAGATGATGTTGTCATTTCTTATCAGCATCCATGAGGGTGGAAATAAATATCCTCAGTCAATAGTGACTGTAAAGCTTAAAGGTATTTTTAAACAACGGTGTAACCATATACCATCAGGAGACAGGTGTCTACATTAGTCTTAGAAGAAGAATGGAAAGATTTTATTGCTTGGCAAAAAGACAGAAAAACAGCAATTTGTATAAAAATGTAAATCAGGTTTGTTGTGATTGTGTTTTTCATCAATGCTGAAGTTATTTCCTGTTGACAGAGGTAGATTTTTTTTTTTTTAATATCCTTGGATGCAAGTTTATTTGTTAGATTATTTTTCATAGAGAAGGTAAAAAAAAAACAGTAATGAATGACAATATTTTTTAAAAAGTCACAAAAAAAAGCTACATATACAACTGTAAAATCTACTCACATTGTCTATCGTAAGCATGTTCCTGTGACTGGTCATCACATATTAATCTTTAATAGGTCAAACAGGTTTGTGTAAACATTTACTTGACACATGAGAATTGAAAGCGGGTCATTAAGTGAATTGACCATATGACTCACAAATCAATCACACAGTCATAAATCACTGTAACATGCCTAAGTCAACAAACAGTTCATCTTGGTTGTTAGTCTTTCTTTTCACTGAGATATCATTAATTTTGAGGATTGATGAAACTTGAACTAAATAAATAAGAATGCTATTCAAAAGCACAGCTAATGAAGCATATCGAGGTATGGCCGTTTACACGTTTTACTCCATTTAACACCATTCGCATCAAAATCTAAGGTAAACTACCACCCTCTTCTGTGCAGCTGCTAGTGAACTGAGAGCAAATCGAGTCTGCTTTCAGCTGCTTTTAACTCAGCTCAGCAGCACAGCACTTGCATATGTGCCGCTAAGGGCATTGAAACCTTACACTAACTCTTGTCAACACTTTAATCATTTCTTGGAACTATCTGTGCAACCTGGTAATACCATTTTCCCTTGATGACCCTGTAAGAATGTGAGATCATCTCTGGCAGAAAATATCTTGATGTCTTAGTTGAAGATTGTCAGTAAATTCTCTCTGTGTGTATAAAAACACCAGATTCTACTTCATTCTTCCTGTCACTCCTTCTGTATGCTGTTCCTGACATCCTTTTTACTTTTAATTAACATACGTTTACATAATATAAAGTTTTCAACATCAGTGTCACCTCCTCAAATAATTAATTTGCAATGCCTGCCAACCACATCATCCCAGTCCAATATTTACTGTATTTCATTATACTCGTACATTCCTCAAATTCAACATACAGAGAATAGGGTATGACAGTACAAGTCTGCACTAGTCACTCATTGTATACCCATGCTAATGCTGTCTTCATAGATTTGTAATGTAAATTCTAAAGTTTTGCTAAAGCTCCACTATTTAAAAAGAAATCCATGCTTTATTTTAGTAGACAAATATTTTTAAAGGCTAGATCAAGCCAACAGAACCGTTTCCCCACTTTCTCATTCAGAATTTTTCTTTAGCTCAAATGATACCATGTTAAGATGTCAAACAGTTACTGGATGTTAGCAATGAAGCAAGGAATCAAAACCCAAAAAATTAGAAAGGATTACTAACTATTCAGCTGAGTGACACCATGCTGTACTTCACAGATAAATGATATGTACCTAATATTACCTGCTGGGACAATACTCACAGTTTCACTTGATTGTCGTCTTTTCTTTGTCTGTTGATTATTCCCTGTGTCCATTTTCTCTGCCAGCTCCATCTTCCGTTTGTTCCTCTTATAAGCAGATAAACTGAACTCTGTGTGTGACAAAATACTTGTAACTATCTGTCTGAATCTACACAATGTGATCTTCATCTCTCGGACACTGTGTTGTATTACTTAAATGAACAAATGATGCCATAATACTCACTGGTAGCCATTTTGTCTGAGGGACAAGGTGGTATGCCGTGGCTAACAGCCCAGTCATGTGCTCCTCGTCCTACTAAGAAACTGATTCAAGAAATTTGATTAACAAATGATCGTGATATTATTACAACACTGACAAATTATATTGATAATCACCAGGGGGGAATTCTGCCGGCTGAAAGCTTCCCTTTCTGAGCTTCACTCAGTAGACGATTTGCGACTAAAACTGGGTTCTTAATATCTGCAGATAAAAGACAGAATTACATTATTACATAGTTATCAATTGAATTTTGTTTTCACTTATTAAAGCAGACTAGCTCATAATGACAACAAACGACTTAAATTCCATAAAATACACAGCCTAAACCATAGGGCCTGAATAATTATTAAACAAAAAGAAATTTGAGTAAACAACAAGTAAACATGTTATTTGCCACTTATATTCTTCAACAACTGGAACATTACTATATATACGTATATATGTATATATATATATATATATATATATATATATATATATGTGTGTGTATATAAATCCTGACTTCTGTGCTGAATGCTAAGTATGGAGCTAAGTCTGGAATAAACAATGAGAGCTGGCTTCTGAATCAAAGTGTTCAAAAACATGTACACCAAACTGTGCTATCGCTAACAGCCTTTCTAGCTTGTCCTCTAGAGCCTAGTATAAGAATTTACCCTTAATCTATTTTTAATGTAGCCATGACCTTTCAAGTCACCCTGAGATGGGAAAATGTAAATAAGTAAAAACGTACAATAGTTAGAGTCATAGATTTAACTTAGGTATGAACTGGCTTCAATGCTACAACAGCATAAATATCAACACATGTTGTAGTCACTTACCACTAATGGCGCCTACAGCTCCATAATGCAACGACTTCCCATCCATGATACTGGCATCACATTCAATTTCCCCAGACAAATTAAGGTTGGACCCCATCCCCGCATTTGTAAACGGAGAGTCCTGAGAACAATTAAAAACATACAGAGTCGAGATTAAGGCTTTATTTGCTTTGAGCCATACTGTCAACATTAATATGCTGAGATTTTTTGTGTGGAGTCACTCCCTTTCATGGTCTTAAACCTTATTGTAAAGCATTATTTTCCCCAAAAAAAATGCTTTGTAGGTAAATGTGCACCTTTCATGAAGTCCTTGTTGAATGTGCTTTCAAGTTTCAAGCCTTTAAATTAAATGATACTATGAAAAGTTAATCAGAGAAAATCCAGTTTTAAAATATTTACAGCTAGAATAACTTTCCATGGCTTAAGTATCAGAAAAAGCATTTATATCATCTAAGTACCATCCAAGGTTTCAAGAGCCTTAAGTGTTTTGTATGATCTTTTTCTGTACTGTTCTGCAGCTGCAGAGTTCATGACTGCTGTTCTTTTTTCAAACACTGGCCTGAGGACAATCATCCTTTACATCATCCAACAGAACGTACATCTATCAGAGGCTGGAGCAAACAAAGGTCTGTTCTGCATAAACACATACACATGTCAAACTAAAAGATGTCTGGCTGTTGACTTTTTAAGTTAGATTAGTCCAATCTAGAATAACTGTTCTACTTTAAGTACACAAGTGTTATACAGAGTTTTTTTCTTCATTGTTTTATTGCCATTTTCATATAACAAGACTTCAACAGACACACAAAAAGAAGGGACTTTGTCATTGACCCACTGCAAAAGAATATTTTTTTTGTTGGCAGTGAAAGTTAAAATATTGAACAATCTTTTGTCAGATGATGTTTTCACATGTAATCCTAGTATAGGGGGCATAGGGTTCATTTCTGTATTTGCATGAAGAATCCTCCCAATTTCAGAGAGAATTTCAGTCCAGTATCTTTAACGTTTTTGACAAGACCAGAAACAATGAGATAATGTTTCCACATTAGTCTTTTGCAGGGGGTACAGACTTGAATGAGTATCTTCGGTGAGGATATATATATATATATATATATATATATATATATATATATATATATATATATATATATATATATACATATATACATCAGCACTGTTGCTACAATCTGACATATTTACAGCTGCAGTGGTTTTAAATGTTCATTAATATGCACTGTCCACAATAAATAAATAAAGAATTATAAATAACAAACCTCAAGTTCCACTAGGGCTGCAGCAACTGCCTCCACTGCTAAAGCCCCAGATTTGAGCTGGTCCACTGCCTGGAAAAAGCCGAGAAACACTGATAAAAGCAACAGCTTTGTGCTCCTTGGCACTTGTCTTGTTCACTTTCCTCTACATGTTTTGATCATACACCGATTTATTGACTCACATTCATGGTTATTACTGGATAATTATAATATATCTCCCATTCAACTATACGTATTTTTTTTACTTTAATAATATGATAGTGTTGTTACACTTTTTTTTAACCTTTGCTGAAATGCTCTGACAACTGTCAAAATCACCTTTAAATATGATGGTATAGCCCATACAAATATAATAGTTAACATTCCATTTTATTACAAATAAATCCAATACTGAACACATGCAGAACGAGATTTGATGTGCACATAAAAACTATTTACCCATAAAGTAAACTTACCCGTTGGCAAGCCCTTTTGCATACATGCTTATATTCCTTGGCCTTAGATTCAGAATGGTATCCTGCTCCTAAACAAAAAAACAGATGGCAAATAAATACATAGATGATAACTCCAAAAATATTTATCATACACACACACACACACACATATACATATACATATATATATATATAATATATAAAACTAAAGTAAATAGGAAAACACACGTGTGGATTTTACTGATTCAATATTGCTGTATGAACTCACTTACCTGCATGGACTAAAACAAATCCACCAACACCTTTCGGCTTTTGGTTCTTGCTTGATTCCTGTGTTTTGGACCATGAAATGGCCAGAGGACAGGAGCCCTGCTGCTCTTCAGCAGAATTCATTACACTTTCCATAACACCTGCATAACTTGACAAGCCTATCATGGCCTATCAGTCAGACAGTGGTAAGGAAGACATGGTGCACCTGTAAAAGATACCAAAATACAAATAAATAAATAAGTAAATATATTTTTTGTTATTAGTTTTTTAAAGCAGTGTAAAACAAAGCTTTTTTTGTAGGATTCAGGGTCTAGCATTCCCAAATTAAGTAAAGTAAGTGTATTTACAGGGATCATTTCATATATACAAGAACCCCAAAGTGACATTTATTTTTCTTTATTTAACCTTTTTTTTAGCCAGGTAAGTTTTGCATAAAATGTGAACCACTTTTTTTATTTAATATATGTAAGTGTATTTATTGGTATTGGACTATGAAAGAATGTACAAATTTTAATTGCAATAATTATGCAGTCGTACAAAACATTCATTCATTCATTCAAACTCAATTTATAGACCAAAAAATTGATGTAGTATGTTAATGTTTCAGTGAACTTTTAGTCAGCCAGTGGGAGAATGTAATAAAGTGCTTTCTTACAAAGGTACTGAAGTCCATTATAATTAAACAATTTACAGAAGGACTGGAAATGACCAGAATATGATACTTTTAGGGGATTTAAAATGGCACACTCAGTCTATGTAATTACTCCAAATTTAAACTTAATTTGTTGATGAACTTGCCTTTATTTATCTATAATTTTCTTTTATCATATATACATTGTATTTATTGATTTTTACTGTTTGTTATGTCTTTATTTGTTGTCACTATATCATCTCAATACTATGAAATGATTAAATAAACGATATATATTTGTTATATTTACATCTTCATTTCAGTATACACCCACTCCTCAATATCCCCAATTTAAATATAATATACATTAAACCACTTAACTGTACTCTTCAAGAACAATCTTGCATTTACTGAAAAATTCTTTGTCACGTGACCAAAAACAGGACAGGTTTTTGGTTTGGTTTGGGTTTTTTTTTTATATCGCTCATGCAAAGCTGTGTTTGTCAGACATTTGTTCACCTAATAGAATATGATGTATTACTGCAAATTAAACTAGTGTATAACACTTATAATGGGGCTCTTAACAAGCAAACAGCGCAGAAATGCAATACAGTAACACAGCTGCAATATATACAATGAAAAGCATCATATTTCACACATATTTTTCTACAAAATTGCCGTATGAATTTTTTTTGTAAAGTAGACCTTGGTTTAAATATATACAGACTTTTAAATTCAAGGTTTTATCTTATGACATTTTCTTGTAGTGAAGTATTTGCACAGTGTAGTTTTATAACTTCGACTGAAACTTCTTCTGTCATTGTCATATGTATATTCAGATCAGCTCAATGCAACACGCATCTATGTTGTACAAATATTTACTATTATTCATAATCCATCTAAACTATTAGGTACACATGGCACTCTGTTTAACGTAGATTGACATTGCGTTAACATATAATTACGTTTATTTCTCTTGTGGGTTTAAAGTTAATCCAATTAGACAGTGCTCGTCCAGTTTAGGTGAGTAATTAAACATTTAAGAAAGGTTAACTGCACATACATAAGTTATTTCAAAGAACGCTAACTGTCTGGTCTTTCCGTTAGCTTCTTTGCTAATAGCTTGCTAACACGCCAACAAAACAATGACAACTTACAACTTTCACTTCTCTTCAATTACCAGAACTGGCTGGTAGTCGCCGTGTTATTCTGTATTTGTTTAACGCACATAAACAGTAGTTGAACCAACAAATCTATCAGACAGAAACTTTGCTGTCACATACTCTAACTCTCACCCCTCCACCCATAGCTATTTAGCAGTAGCATCGAAAAGTACTTCCTGGTTCAGATACACGTTGCTAAGGAAGTGCGGTAAGTACAAACACTGGTCCACGTGGCTCAAACGTGCGTACAGTACGTCTGAGGGCTGAAGAACACGAATCCACAATTTCACCCTATAAAATACATGCACAGCATCCTTATATAAAAAGAAAAAGCACTCTTGAGAGAAAGTTTTTCTCACGTTTAAATTAATTTAAATCCCCAGTTAAGTGATTCTTCATTTTACTTGTTTGTTTTCCTTTATAGATTGTTATTTGCTAATAGTGGGTCAATTTGAATGACTTTTGAAGTCCATTAGGTATATCTTGCATGGATTTATTAAAAGAAAAAAATGGTATGATCATGTTTTTAAAAATCCCATAATTACTTAATTACAATCATTGATTAATACATTTAAGATAATAAGTAATTAATAAATGATTAGATATACTAAAACGTAAACGAAATAACCATCTAAAGTTAATAACAACCACATTATAATTAGCTAAATGATAATACAATTAGCTTATTCAAAAAAAGATTGATTGTGTCTTATTATTACTAATTACATATATATATATATATATATATATATCTTTTTTTTGTTATCACTATATCACATGTTATATGGCACATAACAAATTTTATCTGTGCCTGAGAAATCACTTTGAACTAATTTACCCATTAAAAAAGGCACCTCATGAAAGTGGGTTATTTCAAATCATATGACATTGTCTATATAATGCTATTTCTTCTTGAAGAAAACAGTGGCAGGATGCCAAGATATGTTATTTTTCCTGTTACTTAGTTATTTAATTTCAAGTAGTGTGTGAGTCAAATGTGTATTTATCACATTCTTATGTCAGCAGTGATGCACCAATATCTTCATAAATAACTTTCATTTTCAATTGTACTCGATTGTGTTTATATTTTGAAGAACTGCCTTGTTAGTAAGTAAGTAAAAAAAACAAAAAAAACAAAACAAGATCAAAGTATGTTCATTGTTCATATAAGAATTCTAATACATGATGATGTTGGCCTTTCATTAGACTGAGAACTTTCCACTCAAGTGAAATACAATTATTTATAGTGTCCAACAAATCACACATGGCAAAGTGGTGCAGTGGTTAGCACCTGTGCCTCACAGCAACAAGGATCCTGGTTCGAATCCAACACCAGGCCTTTCTGTGTGGAGTTTGCATGTTCTCCCCGTGTTTGTGTGGGTTTTCTCCAGGTACTCCTGTTTCCTCCCACCATCCAAAGACATGCACTGATAGGTTAACTGGTTAATCTAAATTGTCCATAGATGTGAATGTGAGAGTGATTGTTTGTCTATATGTGTTCAGGCCTGCGATGAACTGGCGAATCATACAGGGTGTACCCTGCCTTCGCTCATTGTAGCTGGATTAGCCCCCCAGTGACCTTGGTGAGGATAAAACGGGTTCAGATGACGAGACGAAACAAATCACACATTTTTCTATTGTATAAATCCATTGTGTCACTTCATCAGTGGATAAATCCTCAGTAAGAGCTGCAAGAAATGGGTCCTCTAGGAAAAACATTTCACATACAATATATGCAGACAATTTACAGATATATGTGATAATATGTAAAACCTATCTGGAACAATGACATGTAGTATTTCAGTCACTTCCAGACCTGAACCTCAGACATCCATCATGCAGACTTGAACAAAAAGGACAAGTTATCCAGACGTTGAAGACCCACCACACTGCACTGCATTCACAAAGATATCAAGCTGTCACGCAAACACAGAGGTACAGAAGCAAAGATAAGAGGACAGAAGTGACAAAAAGAACATTCATTTTGAATTAGACATGTTTACCTTATTCAGCACATTATTTAATATATACCACAAAAGCTGAAATTCTTTGTAGTGCTGGGAATATAATGTGTAAAGTCCTTCTAAAGCACAGTGCTGATCATTTTTGCTGTTTTAACTCAAATGTACTACATTAGACAACTTCAATTATTAAAAGTTATGCTGGTATGTAGGTATGTGTATTTATGACGACAACTGGTTTGTATGACAAGTTCAAAAAAATCTATGAAAATAGGTGATGACACAAACACCCATTTGTTGAATGGTGTGCACCCCCACCCCAAATAAATAAACAATTAAATAATGGATGAAGGTCTGCACAACTTGTGAGTGCCCAAAAAACATTTGTTGTGGAAAATCAATATTTTTGTGAGCTTATTTAATTCTTTCATATTCTAAATATCTACTAATGAAACATTTGTAAGAAAATATGTCCAGAAAAATTCCTTATTAATAAGTAAGTAAATAGATGCAGCAAAAATATAAACCTTTACTGATCTGAAACAGACACTTTTGTGGTCAATTCAGAAGTTATATGGTTGGACCCAAACAACATTCTTTAACCATAATGTGAAGTGGAACATTGTTTGTTTTGGACCAAGTTAACAAAGATGAAAGACAACAATTAATGCAGAGAAAGCCAGGGCCAGAGTGCAGGGTGCTGAGCAGGGGCCAGCTAGCCTTTATGGGGTGGCTTTAGTATCGCATACCATCAAATCTCTGTGGAAACTGGTTTTCACTGATGTTTATAGTGTGCAGAAAAAAACTGTCAGTTCAATTTTAATAGATGCATTATCTGTTCTGACCACCCAGGCTGCAGATCTTGTCATCAGATGAATTCATTTTCACACAAGCCTCATATGTTCATACAGCCATATCTGCCTGCTTCATTAAATGTGATTAGTACAGTACTTTATTGCCACACAAGACGTTTGTAGAAGATATCCTGAAGTCTTCCTTACTGCCGATCAATTAAAATATGTCATGCTAATGTTTTTATTTTTTATTTTATTTAACTTTCACGAGGGGGGAAAGGGGGAAAAATCGCACTGAGACTAAGATCCTCTTTTTCAAAGGAGTCCTGCCTAAGAGGCAGTGTGAACTACAACACACAGTTACAACATACGTAAATTTACAGGACAATTCAATCTTTGAAAAAAGTGCAACATACTGAGTCCATCTCTAGCACTGAGTTTGGGTTTAAAACAATTTAAAAATATAAATTCAGGCACTTTCCTTTCTTTTAGCAATATACATTATTCTATGCAGAAGTCAGGTGCAGTTCATCATTAAAGATGGCTCTTGGATAAATTATTGTGAATAATTTCTTAAAATGCCTTCAGGTATTCATGCATGTGTAGTAAATATTCATGTGTTCAGTGACTCTGGTGCATGTTTAGAGAAAAAGTGAGAACTGTAACATAATGAAAGTAAAGAAAAAAAACAACTTCCTTTTGTGTGTATGTCGAAAGTCAACCAACATGCTATAGCTGGTCTATGAATCAGTCTTTTGCAGTCACTGCTAATGTCAGAATACTGAAGGGTTCACTATCAATGCTAAAATGCTGATGTTGTATAATGTTGGCAGCACAGTACAATTTGATTATGTGTTCTGACATGTACTCAGCAAGCAAACATTTATCAAGCAGGACTAACTTGGCCAACTTTGGCTGATGGATACGTTCTAACTTCAGCATGATTAGTCATAAAGCATCCACTGGATACACCTTTGGACTTATTGTAATATTATAAAAGTTAAGGAGTTAGCAAAGGAATAAAAAAAAAAATCTACCTCAAGAGGACATGAGTACTATTACACCAAATATCTTGCCTTAATATGATGGACCACTATTACACGTGGTGGATCTTTGAACAACCAAACATGTTTAACATCTATCCACAGTAAATCTATTCAATTAGAGTTCAGCCAGCGATCAGGAAGGAATTCCTGCTGTTCTGAGCAGGCAGAAAGCAGGCACGCTCTGGTGTGAAGAGACATGCTGGATGGGGGCTTTATTAAATAGAGTAAAATAAACAGAGGGAGCTGCTGCAACACATTTTGCCAAAGCTACAAGCCACAGGAATCCTGGAAGAAAAGAATACTCACAGTGTGATGCTTTTTTTAATCCAACCTCAAACCCATTGTGCGCATGTAGACTAAACAAAGTACCACGCGGTAGACCTCTATATTCACATCAGTACATCACAATGCATCTCATGACAAATTGCTCTTGCAGTTCAATTACAAGAAAATTTTAGGCAAGCAAACAAGATACCAGTCATGTGACATCTGTGATATATGACAAAACCCAACATGTGAACAGTCAGAAATGAGTGGGAAATCAGTGGGAAGCAATAGTTTAAAAATAGATTAAAAAAACAAAAAAAACAAAACACAACTAAATATTCATTGAGAAATTAATCTGATTTATAATATTTAATATTCACTAACCATGGTGGGGTGCAGTGGTTAGCACTCGTACCTCACAGCAACAAGGTCCCTGGTTCGAATCCCTCACCAGACCTTTCTGTGTGGACTGTGCATGTTCTCCTCGTGTCTGCGTGGGTTTTCTCTAGGTACTCCAGTTTCCTCCCACCATCCAAACACATGCACTGATAGGTTAATTGGTTAATCTAAATTGCCCATAGGTGTGAATGTGACACTGATTGTTTGTTGATATACTGTATGTTCAGCCCTGCAATGAACTGGAGACTCATACAGGGTGTACCCCGCCTTCAACCATTGTAGCTGGATTAGGCCCCCAGTGACCCAAGTGAGGATAAAGTGGGTTCAGATGATGAGACGAGACAAACCATGGTGTTTACTCGGCGAACAGATTGTGCATCATATTGCAGGACATGGCTTTTTTTTATAATTAAAAATCTCTGAAAGATATTTCCAGCTAAACACTGTTTAATAGGTGAATAATTATACATTTCTAAAGTTGTCATTGGTTTTGAAAAAGTTGTAAAAGAATAGCCCATTTTTGCATCAAGTAACATAACGTACCAAAATGAAAGAGACACCAGTTGATTTTATGTGCACTTGAACACACTGAACAGATAAACAGGCATAATGAATGTAGAGAGGTGTGACTATGCACAAATACCCAACCCTATTGAACATTTCAGAGGCTTTCAGCTTTTCTTTTCTTTTTTTAAAAAATCAAAATAACAAGCAGCTGTTCACATCTGCTGAACAGATGAGCTGGATATGTGATAGGACACAATGGATGATATGGGCAAAACGTTGATTTAGAAGGTTAAAAGGAACCCACAGAAACCACCAGGACATGCAGTGTTTTTGTGTTGGGGTGGGCATTGAACTTTGGGATCACAGCACAGATGCTCTGCTGTCACACTCACTTCATTAAATGTTTTTGAAAACATGTCTACATATGGGTTCTTCTATGAAATGTACCTAAAAACAGGACAAAGGGACTGAAAATTTAAACAAGATGTAGATTAATGTTATTGAGAAAGTTTAGAAGCACTTTGGGTCTATTTTAGAAATAAATACTTACTGAGATAAAAGACTAACTAGTATTTTTTCACATAAAATAGATTTACTATTTATTTATTTTTTATTAGTTTTATAGAAAATCCATATGCAACATGTAAAAAAGGACACGAGAATGGCATGGTGCAAAATCCCTTGCAGTTTATATCTGTTAAATGGTTGGGTTCTGCATGTAACATGAGTTGACACAATGAGTTATGGACGAAACCTGAAATGAGACTGGCAATTCATGAAAAACCTGCATATTTGGATTAGACAAGCCACTAGGATCATTAAGTTTAACAGTGTCTTTAATTATAGAGGTATGTAAGACCATTTTCAAACAATGTTTTCCAGATAAAATAAACTGACACCTAGATATTTTTTCATGTCCCAATTTTGGTCATATTTTTGGCCCCAATATTTTATTAAATATGTATTAATTATGGGATGGCTCAAGCAAAAATATGTTTTTGTTTTGCAATTATCTAATGTCATCATTAGGTACGTCCCAGGGGAAGCATGTGTAGAATTCTTTTTTTATTTTTGGGCCAAAAATTTGTTGCCAGGTATTAAAATAAACCCAGTTTCATAGAAATACCCATATTCTGTATTTTAAGTTAAAACAGTGATATGCATATAACTGTATAATCAGTCAGGCTGATGAATAACAACAACTACATTGAAAGGTCTGCTACAGACTTGATTTGCATTGTCAATTCATCTGGAACTTCATGAAAGAAACGTTTCCTGTAATCCTTTCATTATTTGTTGGCAGGATTTTTTAAAACATTATGTAAACATGGCACAATTGAAGGTGTCAGTTAAATGCCTCAAGGACCGGATGAACATGAATGGCTTAAGCCTTGTTTTTTAGTGGAGTTCTCCACTGTGTAAATGTATTTAGTCTGCAACAACAGCCTGAGTTTTGACTGTGAAATTATCAGTTGTGCTAAAGAAATCAAGTGTTTTATCATTAATAAGTGAAATCTGACTTGGTGATACCACTTTTCACAAAAATTTAGCAAACCACTTAAATCCCATCAAAGGGTTCATGGATATTGACATAAGAACATCTACAAAAAAGATTTGCTGTAATTATTTAAAGCCTCTGGGCTCACATTAGGTTTTTGATCATTTTGTGCATTTTACTTTAGATAATTGCTTTGCTTACAGTAATTATGTTGCTATGATGTTAAGTAGGGTATGAAAAACATACATATTAAGCCAGCAGCAGATTTGACTAACTTGTAGATACAGCCAATGGTTTTACTCTCCTTTTGCTGTAACCATGGCAA
This sequence comes from Siphamia tubifer, assembly GCA_020466265.1. Classification (NCBI taxonomy): domain Eukaryota; kingdom Metazoa; phylum Chordata; class Actinopteri; order Kurtiformes; family Apogonidae; genus Siphamia; species Siphamia tubifer. The sequence continues at coordinate 23,951,654 of CM035797.1, read as the reverse complement.
TAACAATAGCCTACACAGTCTTACACAAATAGATCCTCCTCTGTTTGGAGTGTACAGATTGTTGCCCTGCAGAACCATTAGTGACAAGGAGCAGGCTGCCAGGCTTTCGTTTGTGATGTTAAGATCATGCAGTCTGTCTTTAACCTGGTAACCAGAGTAATCACATAATTGTAATGACTGCTGCTTGCTACTGCAAACTGTGGAAAAACAATTAATTTACAATGAAATACATGACAGCCTATACTGACTTTGTGACTGTCTGAAATGAAAAATATCAAGTAACACTTACATTTGTATCTAAAGCTATTGTAACTGTATATCTCACTCTATTAATGGAAGCTGCGAACAAATCACGAACAGGAAGTGTCTTATTCACCCAAACTCAAGTCCATGACATCAGAGGTTTAACCTGTGTATGAACACCTTTACAGAACAAATGAGTCAGATTTCCCTTGCTCCTCATTACAGTAATCTGCGCGTCCATCAGAATAGAATGAGGATAATCAAGGTCCACCCTTTGGATGGAGGAAGGTTAAACCAGATTTCAGTGAAACATTTTACCTAACAAATTACTGTTAACAATTTAACCACTCTGAGTGTTAAAATGATATGTGGAATAATGTACCATTCATTATTGCAATGATACTTCAATCAATAAAGCAGCAAAACTAGGGAAAGTGAGGAATCAGAGCCCAATGCATCTAAGAGAATTCTCAAAATGATTTACTTTGATCAAAAAGGTTTAATACAGCATTTAAAGCTAAAAAGTCACATCAATGCCACAGACTCCAGGGGAGTGGGAGGAAAATAATAATTGTGTCTGAATTCAGGTCGTTATGGCTGACATCTGCTTCTCAATATCCTTCCTTATAAATACCTGAGAAACCACATCCAGTTGTTTACCTGTTCTTTTGCTCAAAGCCATAGTCTGTCTGTGCTGGACATTATATTACAAGTCTGACATCTAGTGGTTTATTTACAACAGTACACAATGGCTGCTCCATTCAGTACTGAGTGTGATTTGCATTCAGGGTGTAGGAGGATAATCAGTCTCTATATTTAATGGTTCGGTGTCCCTGCTGTGCACATTTAGTTTATGGTTAAAGTAAGTATTGGAAAAGTCAGGTTTTAATAGAATAAACACTGATTATATTCTGATGTTCTGCAAATCCACATTGAGTATCTAAAATAAAAACTAATTAAGATAGCCAATTACAAGGGTAAGGGGGCTGATTTCTTTGTCTTAATTTCCTAAAAAGGGCAGGAGCTCATGAGATACGGATCTTTAATTTTCTCCAATATGAACGTCTGGCCAACCGTCAGATTTTTTTTTTTCGGCCAGTCTGGTTCTGGGAAAAGTAAATCTTTCTGCTCTTTGAAGAAACAGAAAAAGAAACAGAGGTGTAGTTTTGGACTATGCAGCTATTTTTCTTCAGATTCACATGGCCACTTTTACTCAATTGTATGTAATACTGAGTAGGTTGGATGTAATTCACAACAATAACCATGGATTTACATGGATTAGAGCACAGCTTGAATGACAAATATTTTCCGCTCAAAGATAATGTCAGTGATTTTGGAGCAGATGGGTCTGGACCAGAGCAGAGCTAACACAACAGATGACAGACGGTGGTCTCTGGATCCAGGCTGCCACATATGACTTACTGATCTGATCCATCCTGTGAATTACTGTATTTTGCATTGAACAATAGCAGGTTGTCGTGCATTTATGTCCATTAGTGCATATGGCTGCAGCTATTAAAGTGCAAATTGTAATTAAACCTAGAAATATTGTACAATTAAACAAGACCATGTTAGAAATAGGCTTATTGCTTGTAATTACATGTCCATGATATCATTATTTGATTCTGATTTGATTAGAATATGATACCAGACTCTCATACCACAAAATGAATGCCTTCTGATAAGTTACCAGACAGTTTCCTCATTAAGTTTACTTACACTGACTCAAAGTAGACTCCCAAATGGCTCATTGAGCTCTACTTGATGGCAGAAAACTCAATGCCCTGGCATTAATAAATGATGCTAAATGATCTGAAGTCAATAGTTTTGGAGATGTGAAAGTATTTTTTGCCATTTTCCTGGAGTCAGAAGAAGTAATGCTTTAACAAATTAGTCTGATCGTGCTCAATGATAATATATTTGCTGTCCTTCAGAGATTATACAAGTGAAGTATTTATTGCTCCAGTTTAAGTGTCCTAAATGAATGTTACAGAGTGGTTGCAAATGCAAATGACCCTCTCAGGTCTAATAATGAAACACAGATACTAGAAAAATCAAGAGACCCCTCCAAATTTCCAAACCTGAACCCTTTCAAAAACCCCTGGAATCTGATCAAGAGGAAGATGTATGCTCACAAGCCATCAAACAAAACACCGAGCTGCCGATGCTTTTGTGCCAGGAGTGGCATGAACCAGCCAAATCCAATGTGAATGACTAGAGGAGAGCAGACTGAGACATGAAAACTAGGAACTCTTCCCATATTAAATGAATATAAATGTGTTTTATGCTTAAAAGGAAATTAAGCTTTTTTTTATTATATTGAGAATTTGACCAGGTATTATTATATTATTATTATTATTATTATTATTATTATTATTATTATTATTATTATTATTATTATTATTATTATTATTATTATTATTATTATTATTATTATTAAATTGCTATGAAATTGTGCCATACATAATTGTCTGTTTTATTTTGACCTTAACACTGAATTAGCCTATGTGCAGTTTGAATGGCTCCTAAAGCACCATGAATTCATCTCTGTTTCTGAAATGTGCATATCAAATGCCTTGTGATGTCTTGCTAAAATGTCAGTATCCAAGTGATGTAAATGTCAGCATCATCAGAACTTTATTTATTTATTTATTTATTTATTTATTTATTTATTTACAGTTTTTCATGCTGAAATCATCAATGTAACTTTCAATTGACCAATGATGTACATAGAAAATATTTTTTCAAGAAAACCACATCAATCCATAGTTTTGTCCTCACAAACTTGGATTTTTGTATAATCTGAGGCCGCTCCTCATAATTCCAAGGAGGTTGCAGTTCTCAGTTTTAACACCGGTGCGTTAGTTGCTTGTCTCTTCACACGCCAGGAGGATGAACCTCCGGAAACAACCTACCCTGCCTCACCAGTGTGTGGAGCCTGTACAATTGACAGCTCATTTGAACCAATTGCATATCAACTTCCGCATTATTTTCAGCCAATCACGTTCCTAAGATTCGTACACATAATTTACGGCGCAATCACGGTAGGTTGAGCCGGCTGAGGTCCATAGAAATTTGACAGCTTCACAGGTGAGACAACCGTCCAGAGGCTGTTTCACTTTGCATTTCAATTTTCTTCCGGAGCACAATTCACTGTGAGCCTGGGGTTGCCACAGTCAAAAAACAACCATTCGAAGTCTAACCACTCCGGCAGCATGAGCAAAAAGAAAAAGGACTGGAAGATTGAAAAAGGTAAGGCTTCTTTTGGGGGAATGAGCCTATCATCATCATCTCCATGGCAGACAGCATGAATTCCAGCCTTACCAGGAGATTGACAGCCCCTGTTTCGGTCTGCGCCCTAATGATGTGATACTACTAACTTCTAGGCTATTCTCTAATACCATACGGTGACCGTACAGATGTTGAAATGATGTTGCGCCTGTGTTTGGTTGCCGCATGTTTGACATTCGCAACCACAGTGTTCACACGTTTCTTCTTGCCTGGTTATTAGCTTACATTTAATGTGCTTTTTCTTACCCCCGAGTCCTTACTTACCTGTTAAAGTGAGCTAGCACCAGCTAATTATCTTATCATCCACCTGTGTGATACGTCGACTGTAGCTCAGTGAGTTACAATTAAGTAAATGTAACACATGCATGCAATAAAACAAAAGGCTGCCATGTTTAACGGTTAAATAAAGAGTAATTTCTACATTATTGGAAAGGTTTAATAATACATTTTCAGACAGTTGCTTAGAATGCCAACTTGTATGCTACCATGTGCTTTGTTTGGCATAAATGTACACTAATTTCTAGAGTAGTAAGACTACACTTTGTCAAATATTTGATAATGAAACGAAAACGCGCTGTTTTCATGACATACTGGAGGTTTTTTTTTCTTTCTCTGACGGACTTGGACTCATCACGACAGGTGTTATTAATTAGTAATTAGCGATGCATACATTGATTTAACGCCTTCCTATATACATAGAACATCACTGGTGTTTTTAGTAGCTGTATTTTGTTAACAAAGGTCTACTGACTCCAATTTTTTTGGCCCTGGAAGCAAGCTCAATGTCCTTAAACTTCCTGCATGGCCTCTCTCCTCTAAAGGTAGTGCCTCCATTCAGTTAAAGCACAGGGGTGTTGGTAATCAGTTATGATGTTGGTGGTCAGTATCTGTCCATGGTGGTTGGTTCTCCTTTGAAAAATTCGCATCTTTTCTTGGGTCCACTGACTCACGGTTAATTTTTGGAGTCTATAGAAAAATTTAATTTAATGGGTATTAAAATAGTAATAATCAATCTTAGCTGGTTATTATCTGCGTAACAGGTAGCAGTGTGGAATGGACATCAAAGTAAATCTGATTTTAATATTCCAAGCATATATGTTTCTGGCTAAAATTACTTTGAGAGGAAATCAAGGCAAGTCAAAATGTAAAAGAAATTGTGAAACTTAAAGGGGACATATGCAAAATGGACTTTATAATGTATTTACAACACAAATGTGTGGTCTATCTGTGAGGAAACCCTTAAATGAAAAAAAAAACATCCACTGTCCTTTTCTCCTGATCATTTTTTATTGGAGGGGGATGAAAATGCTTGGATTTGGATTTTCTATGGATCCTACATCACATGTAGGGCTGCAACTATTGAATATTTTTCTGATAGAGTATTCTGTCGATTAAATAGTTTGTCCCAGGGCTATAATGTGGGTTGACCGTCATTGTAAAATGTTGAAACATCTATGTATCCATCCATTTTCTGAAGTTGTGCATATTCCTTGTGAAAATCACTGGGGTGTTGGGGAGCTACCTACTGTATAGGTGAGGTACACCGTGGAGATGTGACCAAAGGTTGGAACAGCAAAGATAAATATTTATAAGCCATGTTGGCACCAGCAGTACTAACTCATGGGCAAAATAGGCCTGGATCAAATAAGCCAGACATGCACATTTTTACCATGATATAAGTAAAAAACTTTATCAAGATAAACAAAGTCAATAGCAAAGAGTCAGGAAAAGGGGATGTGACAGTCAGTCATGTCATTTTTGGTGTTAAAATTACTGTTTCAGTATGGGATGTCTGCAGCAATAATTAACCTCCCCATTGAAAAGTCAAGTGACAAAGGAACATAATATGGGACTTAATCATCAGTAATACCGCTGCTTCAATAACTTGTCTGCAGACACTCAAAAAAGACATTTGACCCAATCCTGTTCTCATAGCAACTAAGCTAAGCTTTGGAATTCTTCAGCAACTAAAAGTTCACGGGAGTGACAAACTGCTTTCGTATAGTCAAGAGAGCTTTACTGTTAGTCCTGAAAACTGCCTTTTTATTCACCCATGTAGAATAAAAGCAGCCCTGGGAATGACAGGAGCAAGCAAGAGAATAAGGAATAGCAAAGGATATCCCCACAGTAGAAAAACCTTTAATGTAACCCTGAACTACTATAGGATATTGTGGAACATGACCCGAGGAAGTTATATAAAATTGTACTGACTACCTCAATATTTTAGACTTTCATGCATGTTACGAGGTAAATCCTATAACTTATTCTACTGAGTTTCCACAATGTATAAGCTATTCCTCAAACCCCAGATTTCAGTGTTGTTTAAATTTTTTTGTGGCCCCTATATCGCGTCCAGTTTATTTAAACTTACGCACTGAATAGGTTTAATTGACTCAAGTCCACACCATAAGCACAATGTGGATATTCGTCTGGCTAAGGCTTCAGAGACGCACAATTAGGATGTGACTTGTTTGGGAGAACAATTTACAACTATCTGTACAAACTGAGACAAATTGAAGGTGTACTCCTGATATATGTATATGGGGACACAAACTGTGTGGAAAATGGTGATTCAACAATACAGAAGTTAAGCAGCAGCTGTGTGATGCAATCCAGTTGTGTTTGGGTGTATGTTTGTGTCACATTTGCTATGAAGTTGATTTACAAAAACAGTTTTAGTGTTATATGCAGAGTTGTGAATGCTGTATTCAAAATGTAGAAAAATATTGTAGCACCAAGCAGTATGGTAGGGTGAAGAATTGAGTGTCTTCAACCCTGAGGCAACATAGGGACACAGTGCAGTAGTTCTCATTAAGAGTCACCAGGATACAAACCACATGTACTTATTCATTCCAGAGGGACGGACTGATGGATGAAATCAACTGGTGTTCAGGTGTCTAGTTAGACTGACATTGTTCAGTGTTTTGTGTCACCATGTCTTAGAACCACTTATGTAGTTAGTTCATGGACTTGTCCTCTATTCAGATTCAGTACTCCTGCCCAAATGCCTTGGAAAGCAAGCAGCTACTCTGCAGAAATATGGTGCAGTAAGAGTCAGAAACCCCCACCAGTACTGTTGGTTCTTTCAATGTTCGTCTTGCAGCCAAAAGAGAATTGTAATGCCTAAATTTAGAGAGACAGGGAAAGATGAAACAGTAGATGATTGATAATAACTGCCAGTATTGCCAAGAGTTTAGTCAGTGACCAATCTTATCTGGGGCAAATAATGTTATGTTGCTGTTGTAACCTAAGGAGACCAGTTAATTAAACTGTGATATTATGTTGGAAAAACACATTCATTAACAGATGGAAGTTGATGTGAAATGTTAGCCTGCTTTCACTAGAGAAGCATCACAATACTGTCTCCTCTCCTTTATTTTCTTTTTAATGGCACCATTTATATACACTCAAAAAACAATTTTACTGTTGTCCACAGAGAGACTGCTCCGTCTAGATCGAGAGGAAAGACGCAAGGAGTATCGTCGTCAAGATTTCGTATCTCTGGACAAGATACCGACCTGGAGAGAGGAAAATAAAAGTAAGATGAGTGTCTTGTCACTTTCGTACAGCTGATGAACTGAGACATTATTGCATTTCAGGCACACTTGGACACTTTCCTTTTAGAGGAGCGTAGATATTGCTTGTATGTCTTGGCTCAGACGTGGCTGTTTCATAAGATGTCTATATTACAATGTGCATGCACTCTTTAGCTTTTTGCTCCACTTTTGACTATGTAAAATTACATCGATTGGATCCTGTTACTATGGATGAAAGGGATTTGTTTTATTTTCCCATTTAAACATTAAAAATGCAGACTAAAAAGTTGAAGAGTATGACAGGTCGGCCTTGTCAACTTAACACATGACTAACAATTGTTACAAATCTGTATATAATACCTGAAATTATTTTTCAAAGATCTCTGGAGTGTATTGTTTTCACGAATAAATTGAGCACTTCACTTAACACTTCAGTACAGTCATCAATTATTAATATGGATTAACATTTTCCTGTACAGCTAAATTACAAATTCTTTAATAAAATGTAATACTTCAAGAGCATGGGCAGTGGTTACCACTCATGCCTCACAGCAAGAAGGACCCTGGTTTGATTCCTGCGCCAGACCTTTCTGTGTGGAATTTGCATGTTCTCCCCGTGTCTGCGTGGGTTTTCTCTGGGTACTCTGGTTTTCTCCTAACCTGACTATTGCCAGATGGTATCTCACAATACCGTCTGGGACCCTTCTGCAAATTATCCATTTTCAAAGGAGGGGCCTTACCTTAAATCCTTGCATGTAATTAGATGAAGAATCTGTCCATCATCTTGACTGACCCGGGGCTACCGAACACTAGCTGGCAACATCTGTTGCGGATGTTGTCATTTTTTTCCTCCCAGTTCCATTGCTGTGAGCCCAAGCTTACCAGCCTCTTTGACTTGGTCTGCTACCAACGCAACCAGGGAGGATACCACAATAACCATGGGGTTCTGTACTTGTCCTTTTTCTTTAGCCACCAGAGGAGCCATCTGATAGATCAAACTCTTGCCAAACCCAGTCAGAAGAAGAGCGTAAACATCATTGCCATCAAAAAATGTTTCCAAAGCCATCCTCTGTTCACCTTAAGGAAAGAACATGGGGTAGACAAAACAGTGGAAATACCTGAGTCGTTGTGGACCTAACGCACGCTGCCATTGTTGTGTACCTGAAAAGAGTACACTGCTGTTTCTTCTGCTTTACGTCACAACTGAAAACCACTTTGTCTAACTCTTTCTACAATGTGGTACTTCATAACAAGTTAAATATGCATGCAGCACTCGCAGTGAAATTCGATCCACATGGGTGCACTGGTCATCCCACCATAGAGACACAGACATACGAGCGACTCACAGCAGGCAAAACCTTGCTGCATCACTAGGTCATAAGCCTCGACCAGAGCCATGTATGGCATCGTCCACAGGGCTCTTCCTGTCACGCACTTCTGTGTTAGATACACTGTATGTGTAAACATTAACACCTTCCTTGTTATCAGCATACAAAACTACTTTTATATAACCCCCCCCCCCTCAGTAAATACACGTACCAGGCAGCCCCAAGTGCTGAGGGTGCTTAGTACCCTTGATGATGAAATACATAGAATTTGTATTGAAAGCTGGCCCTGATGGTGCAAAACATACATCCTGTGGACACAGGCCCTACTCCACAAACTTTCTATGAAGCTGTGAAACAGTGGAACAAGTTGTACACCGACTGCTGTGGGCTGGCACCACTCAGCTGGGGGTTTGCCCTTTCCTGTTTTTTTTTTTCTTGTTTAGAAACCAATCAGAGGTGCCTTATTTACATGTTATGAATATTCATGAGGAACACCGGAAAAGCCAGTTGTTCAGCCATAGTCCCTGTTCTAGTTCACAGAAAACTGCTTGAAACAAGAGAACTATAATCAAAATTTTCACAGAACTGATGCATTCAACCATAGTGGTCACCACAGCAATATAAATGAAACAAGAGGCAGCAGACCTGCACCAAGGCTTGATATGACGTCAAAATGTGACGTGATCGAGCCATAGGTGTTGACCCATCTGATTTCTGAAGGTGAGCTGATGTGAGTGCAAAAATCCGCCAGATTCTATCTTGTCTGAATCCTGAGATATTACCACTTATGTTTTAGCTGTTGACTATTAGTGTGACATTGACCTTTGACCTTCATTGTGCAAAATCTAATGCGTTCTTCCTTGATCCATTATCATAATTCCTGAAAGTTTTATCAAAATCCATTCAGAACTTTTTGCGTAATCCTGCTGACAGACAGACATGCAAACACAGACAAACGGACTAGAATTTAATACATTCTTGGTGGAGGTAATAGCCATAGAAGTTGACCTTTAAGGTAATATGCAGGAAAAAAAGACCAACAAGTGCTTTAAACCTCTGGTTGTGGTACATTGCTCCTTGCTAATAATGTCTAAATCAACTTGTATAAAAGAGTCTGATGTTTGAGAAGTATTTTCTGCTGCATTAAATGAAGCAGTTACAGTATGAGTGTTAGTATGTCTAAATTGCACCACAGGGAGACAAAGTGGAGACTGTATCATCTTTTACTATAAATGGTAAATGGTCTGCACTTATATAGCGCTTTTCCCCCTGCATGGTGCTCAAAGCGCTTTACATTAGCTTCACATTCACCCATTCACACACACACCAGTTGGTTTCTAAGGTCTACGGTCAGTCTGACTGGGGGCCTAAGTCAGGGTTCAGTGTCTTGCCCAAGGACACATCGACATGTGGACAGCCATGACATCCATATAATACACTTTACTCTGGTGCTTTTTCAAAACATACTCTACTTTTAGTAGGTTTGAGTTCAGTTGGAATAAGCTGACACTATTTTTTATTTCAGACAATGACAAAGAAGAAGAAAAGGATGTGACGGGTGGAGGAAGGCTGGGTGATAAAGTGTCTCTCTACAAAGGAGATATCACTGTGCTGGAGGTGGATGCAATCGTCAATGCTGGTAAGGACACTGCATGAGGACCACATGGCTGTAAAGTTGTCATTGACTGCCCTCTAGTGTTAAGACTCGGAAAAAGCTGGTACTTGAAACTGCACTTTGCCTAGGTGCAAGTCATATTAGTAAATGACAAAACTGGGCTTTTGCTTATTTTTGATCTGTCAGAACTGAGTTGCTTCTGTTTGATTGTGCTTCCTGTTGGTTGAATTACACTGATTGGTTATGTTGTATTTTGTAGTCTGCCTTGTACCAGTGAAACACCCACTGGACTTCATGGCTGAATTAATTGTGCTGTAGTTTATAGTGCTGTGACTGCATCATTTATCTGTCTTATAGTGGCATCATGCAATGAATAACCACATTGTTATGCATGTATTGCAACTGTACGGGGAAATGTCAGGGCAAGATCTGCTTCTCTAAAAGTCAGTTTGTCAACTCACAGAACCTCATAAGTAGTTCTCTTCCCAGAGATTTGCTCTACTGTTATGTAATTTTCTGCAGTATACTCACAACCCACACAGGGATGATAAAGATCGCTTTACCTGTTGCTTTTCCTGCCAATGTATTGGACAATTTGCAGTTGTATTTAAAGACTCTAAGCAACAGTTCCATATGTTTTCCTTCTGTATTGACAAACACCCATACTGTATAATGTATTGCATATTGAAATCAACTAAGCAGTGTGTACCTACATTTACACAAGAAAAGAGTAGCAACTTTTGGAGAGAAAGGTTAATTTAACAGAGCATACATACTATTTTCTTTTACACCAGCATGTATGAAATCACCTCTTATTAATAATAATAATAATAATAATAATAATAATAATAATAATTGCTTTTGTTTGTATCATCTTTTGGCGTATGAAGTAAACTTAAATTAAATTAAAAGATCATGGTTAAACCTGTTTGGCTTCCAACTGACAGTAGTTTCCATAATTTATTTATTTATTTTTTGTAAATGTTGCAGTCAAATGGGGATTAATGAAAATAAAAGTCCAATCCACACTGATTTTGTGTAAGATTAACACTTTTTAAAATCATGCAGGATGTGAAATGGACGTGGATATAGACTTTCATAGCAAATGTCAAATATTTTGCAAATCTGCATCCCGATGAGGACAGAGTAACATGACATTGGAATCATTGTCAGCACCATGTAAAAGAGAAAGGTGTGTTTGAGTGCACCTGACGGATATCTCTCACATACCAAAATGCCACACTTGTCCTGATTTATTATGGATTTGACCTTTACAAATGCTTCACTTGTGGCAGTTATTACACAATTAATGTAGTTTGTTGTTTGCACTGTGCTGAGTGACTGGTGCATATTGGAGTTTAACTGTATGCTTTTAAAAGTATTTATTTATGGAAGTATTTATCATGGGCTGTCATCGCAGCCACTTATTTTAATGTAACAGGAACACGTCTACTAAAGAATTAAATAAATTCAGTTATTTTTAGTAAATGCATTTTTGAAGGTTGTTCTTTTTAAAATGCATTATTTAATATTACACTTTGTGTTTTCCATAGATGGATAGTTTATTGACCAGAAACTGGGAAATTGCAGTGCGACATGACAAACGGTAAAAATAGAATACAAGAGTAAATATCATGACACATGAGCAAACATACTATACATGTGGCTACATGGACAACCTGTGGCCTGCCTGTAATACGTAATGTAGTAGAGCTCAACTGATGTTTTTTGTGTAAGGTGGCTAATGATGTGTTTTTGGTCAAGAAAGTGGTCTGATGATGTCCAATATCTACAGCCAATTTTTGAGGCAGATTTATTTTTTAAGGCCAATTTTATTTATATTTTTAACCACATTGAGTGTAAAATACAATTTTAACATTGCGATAATTAAGAGTTTTATGCAGCACAATAAATAATATTAATACACATACAAGTAGTTAAACATTGTAGTAGTAAACATTTATTGAACTTTAAGTGCTGCTCACACAGGTGCTTAATCAAATATCTTTTAATTTGTTTATGACTGATTAAATATTGGCTTAAAAACAAGACTAGTTTGAGGTGATATATGGGTCTGAGAGATCACTGTGCTGCTGACACCATCACCTGCAGCGTCTCACTCAGTAGCAGAGGCTGGATGGTATTCAAAGCACTGGAGAAATCAATGAATGTGGTCCTCACGATGCTTCCTCGACCATCCAAGTGCATATGAGCTCTTTACAGAAATTGGATGACCGCACCACCAACTCTTATGTGGGACCGATAAGCAAACTGCAGAGGGTCTAAAAATGTCACTTGTGGCCTCTGATGGGTTAAGACTAGTCACTGCAGGACCTTCATCACATGAGAGGTTAGGGCTTCTGGTCTGTAGTTGGCCAGGGCAGATGTAACTGACTTCTTGGGGACATTTCTGTTGGCAAATAAAGTTGGACAAAGAAAAGTCTAGAGAGACTAGAGATATTGAACCAATGAGCTGTAATACGATCACATTTTCACACTACATTTTGGTCCATTCCATTTACAGTAGCAGGCTGTCATTGTCTGAAAGGTTGAGTCACTGAAGTCTTATATAACTTTAAGGAGGTTCCAGCAGTTGGTATACTGTCACTATATAGAGTTGCCTTTGTGTAGGTGGGTTGACTGCAAAGAACATTCATTGGTGGTCAGTTGCAGTCCGTGTGTGTATGTGTGTATATATGGGATTCCCACTTGTCATCATGTCATAGAGTGCCTCCATTTTGATGGTGCTCAAAAATGTGTTCCTGCAAAGGGAATAGCCTTACATCGTATCCCAAAAGAAACAACATGGAGAAACAAGTGGTTGATGACAATGTTTGGTGACAGCTGATGACAGTGTTCCAACACGTGTGGCTTTGCAGTCTTAATTTTGAATCACGTAAATTGTACTCCTGAAAGTAATCACCTGAGTTCTCTGCAAATATAATTTGGCATTGGAGTAAAATGTCTAAATTTTTATGTGCACTAGCAAACATTAGCATTAGCCTGGTCCAGTCTAGTCAGTAGTGAAAGAAACCCTGAAACTGCTGTGAAAGCTGCAGCACACTGAGTGGACAAACTACTAGTGACATGTGTAAAAAGTACCTCATTAGGATTGTACCTAAAAAAGTACTAATATATATTTTAAAAAGTACTTCATTGTTGAAATGGAAAACCTATCTAGGGCTTAATTTGTAAAAAAACTAAACAAAACCCAACAACAAAGAAACAAATCTAAAGCGGAACTAATATTTGTCTGAACACAATTACATCAGAACTGATCTAACAATAATTTAAACTAAATTAGGAACTTTCATGCTTGACTATATGCAGGGAGAGGAGGGTAGACCGTCACGTGGGTGGGAATATATATATATATATATATATATATATAATAAACTGATCTGTCAGAGCATAGTTAGAATATCATGGAACAGTTTGTCTTGTCATTTGACATTTTACATACTAGTTGAATAGGCAGGGCATCCCCTTGCTGGAATGGCCCCAGTATTACATGTGATCAATGTTTGTGGCTCTTGTGCTTGGAGCATTGATACAATCTTTGGATAGCTTGTTTAACTTCTTGCCTCTTCTCAGCTCGCCACTGTACATCCTATGCATGCAGTACTTCCATCTTCTCATGTGTTTTTCCTCTCCCGTTTTAGGATTGACACCAGTAGAGTACCACATATGATGTCTGGGACTATTTATGCATTGTTATAATTTTAGTCTAAAGACTTGCTGAGCTGTTGGACGATCTTCCTTCTATTCAGTCAAATAATGTGGTTTAAATGCATAATCATATAAAATTCTACTTAAATGCATGAAAACTATCAATCCATACATTTTAATCTCTCAATCTATGTATGCTGTAATGGACTGAATTTTACAACCACAACTAGCTGCTTTTATCTACATCTGCTTTGCTTGGTGGTCTGATCTGAGTATTGTCATGAGACAGAATATGAAAATACGGGTAGCTAATTTATTATCACAAAGCTTTAATTACCTGTCTTCAAGCATAAAGGGAAATGTCAGTATTTTATATTGTGGCCTAGCTTGGTATAGGTATTATGGTTCCTGCTGGTAGCTTTTAGAAGGTGCCACGTTGCTTTATGTCATCTATTAAAGTTTAATTATCAGCCTCATTGAGTTTTTAATTCTGTTTGGCTGGACAAGAGGAGCTCTAACTGTCACCTGGGTGAGAGCATGGAAGGAGCAGGACAGGAAGAGCTGTTATGATAACTGATTATAAAAAAAAAGGGAGGAATAGATTGCAGGATGGCCACATTATGACAAGGTGGTTTGGGCCATTTTACCTCAGCAGATGGCCTACTGTTTAGAACGAGTGCATGACTCTGCCACCACTGTGCTCTCCATCAAATACTGTTAGACCCACACTCATGCTCCCTGTAGTTTTCTTCCTGCTGTTTTTAAAGGATGGAAACAACAGGGAGCAATATGTATGACAACCTCAAAAAAGCAGGTTTCATTTTTTCACTGTCTTGAATTTTAGAAGTGCAGACTGTTTTGTCCTGGGTTGTATTGATTTCCTGAGTAGGACAGACTTTTGGACAAGCTGTTATTTTTTTCCTTTTGTGGAAAAGCTTCTGTACACAGGAAAATATTTTCTGCATTCTGCAATACTGACCCAGCAATTTCACTGATTACTAATTCACCTGTTTCAGTCATCCAAATCTTTATGATTTATCAGGCAATGAGATGGAAAGGGGAGACCGTTAATCAAGGTGTATTTCACAGTAAATTGCAAGGTTCACTAAAAGTTGAAAGGAGATGCGGGCTGGTTTAAAACTTAATGTATATCATTAATGTTGCTTTTACATGGCAAACACAACATAATGTCTTCCATTTTTCTCCTTGTCTTTATGCGCGGGGTTCATGTGAGTGTCACCGTTTCTGAGATCAGAATGAGGTCGTAAAGATAGCAGAGTGAAGTGGAGAGGACTTCTCTTATCATGAGGACTGCTGTAATTATGCACAGGGGTTGACTCCTAATCCATTACCCGCTGTAAACCTTTCCCATCTTTCTATATTGGATCATTTTTTACAGGAGCCAATTTAGTGTGCACAGGGAATCAGGTTACGAGCACTATAAAGAACATGAAGGGGTTGAGATGAGTGTGAGAAAAGCAATTGGTATTCAGTTGTATGAAGCCACAGTCATCACAGGTTTAATGAGAGAGCTGACCCTTGGAGGGCAGAATACCATGATCTAGAGGAGATTGACTTATTTTTTTTCAGTGTTTGGCTTCGGATTTTCCTTGTAGACAAGCAACATGCTTTATGTTTATAGCCTTGCATGCAATTATGTACATTATCAGGGCTATATGCCGTATTCTGGTCAATAGTAAAGAACACAACATTGATCGGTAGCTTTTGGGCATATGATCACAGAGATAGCATCGATCATGTCAGCACTTTACTGCTCAGCTAAAGTTCATTCCAAGTTTCTCCTTTTATCATTTTAGTTGCATTTTTTGTTTTGTTTTACCTTAACCAATAGGAAAACTCCTTGAAATCTTGTACCATTGCTCTTGCTAACACATTTCACAAGGTGAATGAGTTTACGTCAGTTTGTAAATTATACTTTACCTTCTGTCCACACTGCAATGTTTGGTTTCAGTCAACTTGTGGAGTTTGTGTAATACTATTAAGAATCTTGGATTTCTGCTGATGCCATCTTGGCTTTTTGAAGCCAGGAGTTACAAAACGTGCAGGACTACAGCATGCTGACAGGTGAAGAATGGGACAATGCTACGCTAGCCTAGTGATTTGGTAAAATGTGGAACTTCAATAAATATTGCAATTTAAAATCATTACAAACATTTGGCTACCTGTATGTCAGGGAAAAAATGCTAAAGTGCCACCATCTTGTGGTTCCCATTTGGACCTTGATTTAGTAAAAAGTGTATTATTTCAGACACAAACATAATATAAAATGGGGAAAAAACAAAACAAGACAAAAATAAAGAATAGATTAATAGAAAATGGAAGAATAAAATGTAAATTGCTCTCTATCCAAAACTGTACATCTGAATCCGTACATTGCAAACATTTTTGGAAAGGTGACTTCTGTTGAGTATTGTGAATATCATGATATGTCATATGTGGGGAATAACTGTTGTGGAAGAAGAGACTGCTTGTTAATTAAACTAGAAGGTGACATGAATATTTGTACGTATGAAATGTTACTTATGTAATGTTCAGAGAATACTTTGACTCACAGGCCTAGTTGGAGAGTCATGTCTTATTTATTAGGGAATGACTCCAAAAAGCTCTGGTAATAGTTTTGTCTCTTTTCTGTAATGAAAATTAGATGTGACATTTTTTTCTCCCTGAGCTCTTGGTGCAAAGACTCTTAATAGACGTTATTATCAAAGTTTGATGAATTTAGCTTTATTTTGCCTTTGTCCCACCCAGATTGCAGTAGGCATCCTCTATATAAAGTGTTAGAAGAGCAAATTACTATATGACCTTATATATCATTGAAATGTGTGTCACTGAAAAATCTCAGCAATGTGTGTGTGTGTTTTAACATGTTAATGAAATCAACCATGTCTTGAATACTTTGAGGGCTCTTAACTCCAAATAGGAGTAATTTGGACTTTGAATTTGTGAGATCTGGTTACTCAAAGAAATTATTGCCCTGTGGTCTAACTTTTGGTCACAACCCCATCTTAAGGAATGGATGAGCTAAACATTAATTGTACATTATGCCTGCTATGGAATAGGGACTTCTGTAGTTTTCTCTTTTATAGGTTGTCTCTCTAATAAACCCATACAACTTAGAAGCTGGCTGTTGTATGACATGCCAAAGAACAGTGTCTAATTTAACTTTTTAATTTCCTTTTGTGGCTGATAAAACCTTTGGCTTTTGCTTTCAGATTGCTCTTTGAACATCTTGTCAAAGTAGACCCTTCATTTCTGTCAGGCTATGGATGTACTACACAACACACTCGGCCCCAAGAGAGTGGCTCAATGGGTCCATCTGTCTCTGTGCAGATTCACAGCCTGTTCCATAAACTCCCTAAGTAATGTAACAATGCTCTGAAAAATATAAAGAAAATTCAATGTCTTACTTTTCTCTTTGACTCAAAGTTGCGAATTTGTGAAGATGTACGCTATCACTTATGAAGTACATACACACACCATATAAAGATGTTTATATTTCTGTAGGAGATGTAGTTTCATCAAATTTCAATAACTGCGGCATCACTTTTTAAGGTGTGGTGGGTAAAATGTTCACATGTTGAAATCAAATGAATCGCTGTTACGCCAGAGCAAGTCTCCAGCCTACAGATCCTATTTTTCAGATATAGGAAGCAATATTGATTTGCTACAGATCTCAACAACAATCACATCATCTTTTTCATTGGCTATGGAGTGCCAGGCCTTTGCGTAACTCTGAACCCTTGAAATTTATTTTGAGGAGACATAGAGGAATTGTCCCCATAAGTAAGTGTATGAGCTGATTTATTCTATAATTGAAAAAGAATGTGGCAGTACCTCACCTGTGATCATGTGAAAGTACTATGTTGGACACAGTGGTAGAGCCTGGTAAATTCTTGAGCAAATGTGTGATTGTTGCACTGTCACAGTAATGGATGAAAATCAATGCCCTTGGTAGGGAAGGCTTGCTGCTCTGTTGAACAGTGAAATGACTCCAGTGAGTGGGTTGCATCAGGTCCTGTACTAAAGGTCCAGTTAATCGCATCGCTACAGAGATACAGCAAAGGGACAGGGTTTTCCTTGCCATCACCGTGTAAATGTAACTTGACAAACCAGCTGGCACACTTACCTTCTTTCGGATTTCAGCTTGATTCTCTGTGTCAAGACTGTAAACAGCCGTGCAGTTTACCTCTCCCTGGTAAACATTGTTATCCTGTCTGTCGCTTACGTAGCTTAACTTAATAGAAATAATTTTTCATGAGGTGTTGTTAATGGAAAGTAACCACTGGAGTATATGCTGTCGGAGTGTATCTGTCTGGCACTTAGAGAAATGTCGGCCTTTTTCTTGGACAGTTAATGGTCTACATCCATTAAGTGTAATTGGGAGAATGAGCCTACCCTTTTTTCACACATTTTGGGACCCAAGTCAACTCTTTACTCACACATTTTAAAACTTTCACACACCACACCCACAAAATATTCACAAATCACTGTTTAAGTTGTTAAACAGCACAAGAGACTGTTGCCATTGCTCATGAAGAGGCCGGTCGTTCAGGTCATGTCCTCAGGTTGTTTCACTCCTGGACAGGGAACTTGACTCATCACTGTTGGGTTAGCAAGCCTCTGTTTGCATTTCTGTTTTGCCTCATACCCTTCTTTCTCTCACTTCTGTTGTATCTGTCCTGAAACAAATAGTTTCCAACACCTTGCCTTATGTTGTGCAGACACTAGAGTCAATCCATCAAACCTGTGAGTAATTGAAAGCCTATTTAAATTGGCACAGTTTGCCTAAAATTAGCAAAAAGTCTTTCACTACCTTCTGTTTCCATTTTTCTTTGTTCACACAGTCTGGTGAAGGAAATTAAACCTTAAAATCCTTAGTTTGCTCAATCTTTTTAAACGCCTATTAGTGTAAGGTCACAAATAGTGCTGCAGCAATTAATCAATTATTTGATTAGGTGTTAGGGAATGATTTAATTGTGGACTATCCATAACTGATTATATGGTCTGAGTAATTATTATAACTAGAAAGGTAACCCAGCTTCTACCATTTTAAATTTGAATGCTTAATGGTTTCTTTACTCCTGATAGTAAACACATTCTTTGAATTGTGGACCAAAAAAACCCCATTGTAGGACAATTAATTAATTAATTGATTAATTAATGTTTTACTATATTTTATAGACAAGGCAATTAATTGAAATTATGTATATTGGGCCTGGTCATCAATGAAACTATTTTATTGCAGATCCTGAGACATGAATATTATTATCATTATTATTATTATTATTATTATTAGCAGTGCAGTATTATTGGTTTCCCTTGTTTTATATTTCTTATACATTTTCTTCAGAAAATGTATAAGAAATATAAAAATATATCTACCTCTTACACATGTACATGCAATACTGGTGTTATTTGTATCCCTTTTTTGTAGCTGTTTAAAGCGGATAAAGCTTCCATCTTTCTGCAGCAGACCAGCAGATTGTTTTATCTGCTGTACATGTGATGCATTCCAGCTGATCTGTAGGGGGCACTGTGGCTCCACCTCAGTATCGGTGACACTCCTGATAGAAAAGTTTAAGAAGTAGGATGACTGAGCCGGTTCTGCATTTCACATGGATAAATCGCTTTTTTCTGCTTCTCCCTCAGATGTTTCTGTTGAAGCGTTTGAGGTGACAACTGGAAATTCCATACATCTTACAGATTTTTAGAACCTGCTCCTCTAAATGTCCCATATTGATATTTTTGCAGCAAAATGAAATGGTTTCGAAAACAGCGGCTGATTTTGGAGCTCAGTACAGGATTTCAGATGTTAAAATGTATTGGCAGAAAATGAGACTACCGTCTGAGCTGCAGATGTAAGATGTAGAGATATAAAGCGTGTGTCAAGTTGTATAGTTGTATGTATAATAGAGAGGGGGGGGTCTTTTATGTGTGACAAAATGTAAAGAGAAGCAGGATGAGACAAGCTCTTTACTGGCAGACTGAAGAACCAGGAAAAGGAAAGGCTTGGAAATATCAACCCCTGACTGCTGACTGTTTCTCTGCAAAGTCCCCAAGCAGTCTGAGCTCAGCATGGTCATCAGTAGACAATTCACTGGTTTTGACAACACATCCAACACACAAAACAATGAACACAAGTTCATTGTCACTGCTTCTGTTCCTCCATGTTGTCTTCAGATTTAGCTTCATTTTCCCCACTTTCTCTCTCTCTCTCTCTCTCTCTCTCTCTCTCTGTCTCTCTCTCTCTTGGGATGTTTCAGTTAATCTGTTGCCTTGCAAATATTGTAAACCTTTTGAAACAAACATATGCAGGCCATCAACCCCGGGCCCAGAAAAGTGTGTGGCTTAGCAGAAATACTGATGAGCTGCTTGGTTACAGGCCTGTGGTGGCAAGGTTTTCTATAATGGCTTTCTATGTATAATGGCTGGGTAATGGTAATGGCTCAAGTAATAAGCAACATAATGTTACAAGTACAGGAATATAAAACACACTTTTGGCAGGGACATTTTCTTTGAGGGATGTAATTTTCTTTCACCAGCCACTACGTTTGATAATTTTACATTTAAGCTTCAGTCCCTATTTCTTCAGAGGGGATGTAGTTGTTAAAATTAATGCATGCTTTCCTGACTATGTAGTGCTTTAGAAATAAAATAATCCAATGCAGCGTTACTGTGACTAAGTCTACCTAGAACATCAGTGCTTTATGGAGATATGAAATAATGTCCTCTCCAGTATTTCTGTTTGCTAAACTGCAAAATCACTTAATAAAGGAGCCTTAAAGCAACTAAAATGAAAGACTGTGATATTTGCTGAGCAGCTTTAAATAAGAATACAGTTCTTATAACCTAGGGCACCTTATTTAATATTTGTGAGAATGTACAAGTTTTCCTCAAAGCAGTGGAACCAAGAATGGTGTTCACTAAAGCAGCTCTCATCTGGCAATGTATTTAAAAATGCATCTTAAAATAGGTGATATTTCGTATTTAATGCAAGGTTGTTCTGCCTCTCATGTTTAGAGAACAAATTGCTCATTGTTGGATTTGTCTGGGTCCAAGATTTGGCTTTAATGAATCAGTTGGGACACTTCATGAGAGGAGTTGTTTCTCTCCTTAACAGAATATATTTTAAAACCTGTTACACAAAAAACAGACAGAGGCCACTTGGCTTTAATATAGTTAAGGGGAAGTCTATTATATTGGAATGGTCATTTCCACTTTACTTCTATTGAGATTACTGAATTGTACATGCTGGAGATTTTTAGTGTGTGTTTGTGTCCTGGGAATTGCACACAATCCTGAAAGAGTTGACTGCTGCAGTTTGGCATATCTATGTGTTTTCAGTCAAGAAAGATGATAGCAAAAACAGCAAGTTGATGGGACTAATATTTTTTGAGATATTGGCAATTTTGTAATACAATACCCTTAGAATCATGTTGCTATGCCCAGAATGCTTTGGTAGTGACTGCTGGACAAATATGGTACAGCATGCACGTATAAAGAATGGCATAAAAACGACCACATTTGTGGATTCCCATGGATGAACACATTGATGTGTACTGTAATATATGCCAAGGGCTTGCGCAGGTACAGCTTCAGTATTTAGGGTAAGGACAGATATACTTGATTCACATGGATCACATTGTCAGGTCTGGAATTCCAGAAAAATCTGGAGTAATCAATAATAATTAGGTTTAGGGCATTATTGGACAAGAATTCCATGATGTGTCAGTGTATTATAATTAAAGTGGTTTGAGAAGAACCCTGCATTTCAGACTTTAGCTAATCAGATGTTTTCAAACAGGTGTTATTAAATATGTGACTGGCAGTTATAATTGCCAATCTCTGTTGAGAGTTTTGTCACCATACAGAATAGTGGGTTCACTTTTCCACAGTGATGTTGAACTGTGTCATATCGTCTCCTCTGTACTACATGTTTTGTATTTTGGTTGTCATTATTCATTCTTTATTAAGATTTTGGGTCATCTGGCTTTAAAAGACTTTACTGTACATTTGCAAAGTCCCCATTGTTCCACATTGCTGAAGGAAGTTTACCATTTTTCTGAGCCAATATGCATAATTTTAACTTTGGCTCGGCTCACCCATGAAGATGTTCTTACTCACACAGTTTGACTTCTTTTGTCTTGATATGGTCTAGATTCCCAAAAAAAAGCATGGTGTAAAGAAGTCGCAAAAACTAATTTCTTAAAAATGTTTGAGGTACTGTTTTTTTTTCTTGTTATTTGTATAGCTGTAGGTGCTTTTAAATGATAAGGTGCATTATTCAGTGTCTGGTTTATGCCTGATAACTGCAGGTGCATCTGTTTACAGATGGATGACAAAATAAAGACAAAACATTATGGCAGTAGTCTGCAAGATGACCATTTCCTCTTCCACAGAAAAAGAATGCTCGATAAATGGGTTAAGCATGAAAATAATATGAATCATATGCTAGGTCTTTTACAACCACTCTACCAAATGGCTATTGAACTCTCTCCAACTCCATTATAAAAATGCCAAATGAGTCGACACATGCTTATTCCTCCGGTGAAATTTGTGGATTTCAACACCAAATCAGATGCTGAAAGTGTTCTGATATCTGAGTGGATTTACCACTGATCTTCCTTTTTTTAAATTACAAATTCGCTTATACAGATTATTAATGATCAGTGTACATGGTAATAGTTAACTTAGCTAGTTAAAAAAAATTTAATGATTGAAATTAGATGAACCGTTTAAGAGGATGTCTAGTTTTTTGTTCTGTTGAGCTACAGACAGTACTTATGTGCACTGTGTGAACCATACTGCTGATATAGGGGCTCCCTACAAATGCAAGTACAGCTATACAAGTAGCTATACAAGTATAGCTACTTGTTTTTGCTTAGACACTTTGAAACAATCAGGTGTATTTATGCATCTTTGCTCTCTTTCTCCTTCTTTAATTATATTTTATATGTAGCCCAATGTAGGCCTGAAGACAAATTAAATAGCACTGCTGGCACACATCAGTGGTCACAGTAGGTATCAACACCATGGTCATATGAGGCAACGGTGAATTTGGAGCAATCATATGCATCATACATAAAGAATTGTGTAGACAATACACCATATATGAAATTTGAAAAATATACAGCAAATATAAAGTTAATTAACATTATTATAGAGACCTTCCCAAAATTTGCTAAAGGGCAGCTTATGTTTCTCCATGGGTGTCTATGGCTCCCCCAGATCCAGACCCCCTGTGGTTCGTACTCTGCTTATGTGCTTAGAAAACACAGGTTTTCTAAAAAAAAAATAAAAAAAAATGGCAACATTTTGTAAAAATTAAATATAATCTTTTATGCTCTCTCATCATTGGAACCTGCTTTGTTCTCACTAGGGTCTGTTGGGGCCTAATCCCGCTACAATGGGTGAAGGTGGGGTACACCCTGTATGAGTCCCTAGTTCATCTCAGGGCTGAACATAAATAGACAATCACTCTCTCATTCACACCTATGGACAGTTTAGATTAACCTATTAGTGTGTGTGTTTGGACGGTGGGAGGAAACTGGAGTACCTGGAGAAAACCCACACAAACACGGGGAGAACATGCAAACTCCACACAGAAAGGTCTGGTGTGGGAATTGAACCAGGGTCCTCCTTGCTGTGAGGCACAGGTGCTAACCACTGCACCACTGTGCTGCACTATAATCTCTTATGTTATTTTAAAAATATGACTGGCACAAAGCCTTGCACTTTGGCTCTGTACAGTGTAAATACATTATTAGTATCATAAATACATCATAAATATCATAAGTATCATAAATAGATTAGTAGTTTATATACTGTTTTCATGTTCTTGATCCTTATGTTCTTTAAGCACTCTACTGTAATTAAACAGTGATATATTTTCCAACACCGATTGTTGACCTCTGTTTAATTATATTGAGTGGTTGCTTTTCATTTATCTTTTAGTATTTCAGTATTCAAAATTAACCTTAAGGTCTGGTGACAGAGCCATTGGAGCATAAGTCCTACATCTTTAAAACATAAAGTTAATTCATTCTGAGATTTGTTGAAAAGATTGGAATCATTTTTAATTATCACCTTGAAGCACTCTGAAAGGTTTTCCATTTGTTATAATTAAACCATATCATACAATTGGAAAACTTTCACTGGATTGAAATGAGGGAAAAATAAAACCATGGCTTTTGAACTATTACTGATAAAATGGATTAAAAGTGAAAAACATAATGCAAGACTGTTAGGTATTTATTTAAGTTTAGTAAATGCTGTAATGGGCTAATGTCCCTTTAAAAATAGGGTAAGACAATATGTGTGACTGGACTAGATGCAGAAATGTTACAGATGGATAGATTTTGTCATTCTGCTAAACTGACCTGTGGTGAAGCCGTTTATAATTGCCTGTTTTAGTTTAGTTTCAGTTTCAGTTTATGCCTAATGCAAAGAAGTTTTGACCTATACACTAGACTCCAGCTCTAAACATAAATTTTCTTTGGCTACATACCATTGCTGGCATAATGTGTGGTAGTGAATCCCTGACTGGACATCATGATGGAATGGATTTTCCCTCTGTTGACATAAATGATAATGTGCTTTTTCAGGGCGAGAGTCTGGGGTGGTTATAGCAAAAGACCTTTGCTCATCTGACTGGCAATTGAAATGGGGCTGTAGGTGCTCTTCTCTGTGCTGAATACACAAGTTTGTGAAATTTACAGAGCACATGTTGGTGGTGTATATGGCATGAAAGGTCTCACAGCCTTCCTATCACTATTGGATATAAGTTAAGAAACCCCTAAAGATCCGCTGCTTCTTTTATGGTAGTTCTTAAATACATTTTTCTCTGCATTTAACTTTTCTAAAATGATTTATCAGTGTTTATTTTAATAGTATTCTCTGTATTTTTCCTTTTTTCAGTGAAAATCTGTTATTTTTCTGCCAGCTATTTAATTAGATTGGTCATGTTCATAGAAGTTCAGAGTAAAGTTGAGGGTTATTGTATACACAACTGAAGAAAACGTTGCCAGTAAAGATGTTAACAAGGAACATAAAAACAGGTTTCTTCACCCACTGTCATTTGTCAAACTACATGGTTTTACTGATGAATCAATATTGTAGAAGATGAGTGTATTTTCACGTTCACATTGGAGCCTCTGAACATCCAAATGGGTCATATCTGTCGACCATGAAAAGATGACAAATTGTATTTTACCTTTTCTTTATACAGGTAGGTGTTCTCCTGCTCTGTTCTTGACATGCAGCCTTGTTTGCTCACTGCAGAGTCATCAGCTCGGGACCACTGCTCATAGATTTTTTTGGCCCTTATTTCAACACATTGATAGGATTAGTGGATCAGAAGTTATTAAAAATGGCAGATTTGTAGATTATTTTGATCGCCATTGTCTTTTTAAGGATTCAACTAATGAAAGCCATTCCAGTTAATTTACGACCAAATTATCTCAATGCTTTTTATTGCCAGTTTTGTTGGGGACACAAAATGCAGGACTTCAATTTTCAACTCGTCATTAAAGCTCCTGTTTTGGCAACGAGGCATGCACACAGAAAATATATGGTCATTTTCTTGACATGCTCTACTGTGTAAAACATCATCTCAACAGAATAAAGAGTTTGTAAGTTGAGAAATAAGTTGGAGACTAGATTTTATGGTAATCATAAAGTGCAGGAGGGAAGGTATTTTTCAGTGAGAGAAGAATAAGAATAGAAAGTACAGAATGCTCATGCTGTTAGTGCCAGAGAATGAAGAGGTGGTTAATGCAGCAGAGTTCAGGGGTTGGGTTATATAGAGTAGTTATAGACAAGCTGATGATTTGTTGTGATGTACAAGGGGAGAGCAGTGGGACCTGACTTGGAGGTAGCATGACCTCAAACAAACTGCATTTGTTTAACCTCGCTCAGCTGTGGAGCTATAATGGGATGATGGTTACTGCCATTAGCATGATGAAATGGACAAATAAGTGACTTTACTGAAACCCACTCAAGTACGGGGCTGCAATTTGGTTGGCCTTTGATGCTTCAGTTGGCTATGGAAACAGTTTAATCTCTTTAATAGAATCTTAGCCCCCCTTCATACACAAACAAAGCAGATTAAGGATTCCAATAAGGCGTAGACTGCACAGTCTTTGTGGTAGAAGTGAATTCCCAATACTGTGGGTGGCATTCAGGTTTTTGTCTGTCTTGTGCAGACAGTGGTTAAATTCTGCAGATATCTGACTTAAACTCTGAGATCTTCATGCTGTTGCTCACAAAACTAATATTGACACCTTGGCGTAAATACTGGTTCCTTTTTTTCAGTAAATGTATTTTATAATGAAAAGAAGATTAGAACGTTATTACTACACAGTACGGTTAAACTTAATTCTGACTTCAGTTTTATGGTTAAATATGCCGATATTTTGTATCTTAAACCAGTTTTGCATAATATGGTGTCTATTGCCTGCACCGATGTGGATAAGATTCATGAACTATTAAAGTTTGCTATCAAATAACTTTATTTTTCTATATTATATGGCATTTGGATGGAGCCAGAATAGCCCTAAAAGAGACTCCACCAACACAACTGTAAATTAACAGATATACAAAGAACAAAACATGGAAACTAAGCTGAAATTAATACTGATAAAATAGGGTTTATTACTCTGTCTGAGGAGCAATGAAATCTCCCTGTACTATAGGCTATATGTAGGTTACCGCATTATTGTGTTGATGGTGAAGCTAATTATATCTCAAGTGGCTGAAACTCAGGCTGTTGTAAATAGTGAGCTCCTAAGCAGCTTCCACACAGCCCTCTCTTTGATATAAGCTGCTGGGAAGCAATCCTTCATCTTCCTCATCTTTTCTTTCGTTTTCTGCCATGAGCAGGTGTTGATTGATTTTGTAAGAATGTAATTTGCTGAGGAAGAATGTGGTAGGAAAAAAAAAGTTGAGTAAAGGAGAATATCTTGTGTTTGTTATCTGGGTATTTTTTTGTCATGGGTTGTGGCACTTTGACAAACATGAAGACAAGGTGCAGAGACACTGTATATTTATAGGTTTACTTTGAAAAGATGCCAGGTGAAGGGGAACAAAAAAGAAGGAAGAGGGATGGGAGGAATTTATGATGGGGAGGAAACTCGGAGGAGGATGTTGTGTACTCTCAGCAGATTTAATTTCCCTTGTTCCCTGGATAATCAGGCACCACATAGCCATCCTACAGCCACCACCGGCCCCCAGGGGATGTGCTGCTTCGTTTGTGAAACGCATCACATTGCAGTTACTATAGGTGTCTTTTATCATGTTGTAGTTGGTGCCTTGATGGTTGGTGGAAATGCAACACAACTTGGCTCTGTACCGTACAGCTTAAATCTTGAAACAATTGTCTATTTAATATCAATTCACTTACATGATGTAGATTCAGCATATGAAGCCTGAATAGGCATAAGGCAAGCCAATGTGGGCCTGCAAATGAAAGAAAAACAAGTTTTTTAAAGAACTATTTATTACAAAATGACATTTTCTTCATCCTATTTCCTATATCACCTGGACATAATAATTTTAAAATTGTTATTATTTTTAAACATTGGAATAATGACAAATGAGTAATTATCTGGCATCAGATGCCTCCTCATTCATGTTCTAACAGATGTAAACCTTTAAAATGATAAAATAGTATTATTATGATGTTGCTTGATCATTAACCATGCTTTAACCATGATCATTTAATCATGGTTAAAGCGAAATTGTTTTTTGATAAGTTTCATGTGTTGCCTCCTTTTCAAGTGTCACATTATTTTTTGTCAAACGCAGACTTCTAATCTAGATGTTGTGACAATCTGTCCAGGGTGAGACGTGAAATATTTTATTTCATTGTTGATATGAACCCCTTTTTAAAAGTCAGTTAATTTGCCTAGTTGGTGAGGCTTATTTTAATCAAGTAATTTAAAAAAGTCCTCTTTTACTGGTCAAAAAATAAAGAGGCCTAGGTATGTACATCACAACCTGTGGAATATAATTGTGTTATAGTTCACCTTAAATAGGATTTTTCACTGTAGTGTAACTGTCCTCTCAGTTTATATTAATAATTGCAGTCAGAGCACCATCACAGTAAATGCTACTAGAAACATGCTTCCTGCCTTTGTGTTTAGTGGAATAACTCTTCAGATCTCACTATCTGATGCAAGGTGCACACAATAGCTGCATTGTTAGATCAGTCACATTCATTCAGTGGCCATTCACAAATGGATATGACGGAATAACTGTGCTGTTTGATGCTGTGATGCATACTTACAGACTAGGTAAATACAGCCAAGATGGATATCAAACTTGACCATGTGTGTAGTGTTTCATTGGTACAAAATACGATTTCTGACAGAATCCTTACTACTTTACCTTTTTGTGGCCGGGCAGGTTCATACTTTTCACATATTAAAAGGCATTCAAACATAATACAAGTGAAGAATTTAAAGTGTTAAGTATCCAGTAAGGTTTTTAGGGTAATTTTATTGTGTATTTTTTTTATTATATTTAGTCATCTTTAATATATTTTTTATTTGTTTATTTTTTAATAATTATTTTATTTCGGTCAAAATACAAAACAAAACACAAGCACAAGGCAGGTAAGACACATTTTCACACATAATGAATACACTGCTTGACTGAAAAGGTTTAGGGCTGAAACCGACGCTTCTTTAGCCCACCATTACCAATACCTCACTGCTATATGTTAAACAAGAAAAAACAAACAAAAAACCCACAATGCAAAAGTCAAACCCAAAAACAACTGTCCAAATAGAATACAACATTGAAGTCTTTTTTTTTCTTTCTTTCACTTTCTCTACTTTCTCCTTTCCTTTTCTCTTTCTCTCTCACCCTCTCTCTTAACTATATTAACTAGCCCCCCCAAAAATCCTCATACATGTAGGCCTTTACAAAAGCACACAGACCTGAAGAGTGCAAAAGAACTCTCTAAACTGCAATTAACAGGTGACATAATGCAGAAACAAAAGTAACGGATAATTTCTGAAAACTGCTCCTCGGTGATTTCCATTTAGAATACTTCTAAATTAACTGTGAACCAATTAATGCTGCTTTTGCTACAGGAATTAATGAAGAGACATGTCAGAACAGACCGGCAGCATGAAGTGCTGTATGTGTCCCATGTGATCCTTAATCCTAACTCAATTCAATGATGCAAAATATGTAATGCAAAATGTAAACCGAGACAAGTCCTGTGCTATTGAGCCTCCAAACAATGTATGCTTTTTTGTACTGGTACTACACTATAAGGTAATTGGAAAGGATAAGATGGATGTGTTCAGTTATATAGAGGGTCAATAGGCAAGGCAAATTTATTTGTATAGCACATTTTGTGTACAGGACAATTGAAGGTGCTTTACATAAACCATAGAAGAAAGCTAAAATGAAAAAAAAACATAATTAAAATGCATGAAAAGACAATTAAAATAAGAGACATGAATAGTTAAAAGACAATTAAGAAATTAAGTAAAAGCTCCAGTGCACAGTAATGTTTTCAGGCCTCGTTTAAATGAACTGACAGTTTTTCTCAGACCTCAGGTAGTTTGTTCCACAGGTGAGGAGCACAAGAACTGAATGATAGAGTTCATTGAGATGGATTCAAGGTGAGCACTAACCTTTGACCTTTGTTTTTTGGAGCCAAAAACCATAGTAAAAAAAAAAAAATACAACATTTTAGTTTTTTTGACCATGACCTAGGATTTTACTTGCATAGCTGAAATGTGGAAAAAATATAGATGTAGTTAACCGACCACAAATAATTAAACCAAACTGCAAGTTTTTCTGTATGTAGTTCCCTATTCCCCAACATTTTCTAGGTTTGACTGACTGGTAGTTATATTACTTAAATGAGAGGCTTGACTGTGTGATGCTTTGATCTTGGCCTGTGATGAAGGTGGCAAAAAGTCAGGCAAGTTTAGTTTGTCAGCTGGCAGGAGAATGATGTGATTCAAAACAATGAGTGAAATCCACTGTCCATTTGTGGCAAATCGGTGTACCCAAAAACCCAATAAAGACAGAGTTGTTGGAGGCGGTGTGCTTTACATGCATTATTGTCTTGCTTGGCGTATGCAGTAAATGTGTTTATTTAAGTTTTGTCAGCTGTCATAAATGAGGCTTTCGTTCCTCAAGTAGCAAACCATAAACAAACTATGTCCAACAGAAGGAAGGCAAAACTATGTTTACCCATCCTTAGACAATTTGGCACGCTTAAATAAAGTTGTTTTCTTTTTTTAAGGCTCATGCAAGTTGGCATCAAATCGTCAATCATTTGTTTAGTAGAGCTCACCCAAGCTGTGCAAACACATCCAGTCCCACTTTGTAGTTGCAATGAGGGAGATTTTGTGTTTGTCCCAAAAATCCTTGTGTGTACGTTTCAGGTTTGTGAACGTTAAGAAGCCAAGTAAAGCAGCATGGCATGAGGAGTGCATTGCCTCCCTCTGAGAACTTCATTATGGGAAACTAGGTTTAGGCTTTCACTCTAAACACCAGCTGGTGTTTCAGTCACAACAGTCTGCTGTGGTATGTCAACATATTTAGATTTGAACTCTGCCAGGCCTTTTCGCCTTCAGTGGCTGAGTGCCTGTGGTAGAACATGCAGTTTAATATACAGGTATTTTATTTTTTTTTAATTTCCCTTTCAGAGAGGTCGGTTTCATGCACATCTATGCATATTTAATGTGCCAAAAGGCAGTTGGAATAAGTGCCCATGTCAAGAGAACAGGTATGAGGATGAATAATTGTTTATCGTTCTACAACTCATGAGTGGATATTGAATTTCCTCAAAACTCCAGACAGCACTGACGATATTGACAATATTACTGATGTTGTTAATGCCTGAATCTGCTCAATTACTCTGGCATTGTGAAGGCAATTATCTTGGATGGCATCAAAAGCAAACCATAGTACAATCCAATTTCAGTTGATATTCCTCATTTATTCCTGTCAGTTAAGGTCAGACAGTCCTCGGTTTGTGCTGTGCCTGCTTCAACTCTGTCGAACATTAGCCTGTTCATTTTCATTTGACCTGGAGCTATGCAGTTGCAAGCAGTCATGGAATGAGCAATGGTAAAAGAAGTCCTGTGATGTTGATTTTGCTGAGTACAGTTATGCTGTTGGTGCACTTTTCAAATGCAAAACTACTCTCCATCTCTTCATCTGTTTTTAGGGCTCCCAAGGTGATGGGTGAAAGCTATAATTTGTGTTTTTACATGCATTATATTTATATTTTCTAACTGGATAATTTCATGTCTCATCTGTTTCAGCTTTTTCACCTTGGCTTTGTTTTTTCTATGGATGCATTAATATCCATTTTAGCAGATATCAGTCTTAACATGAGGTGTTATTTCACTGATTGAAGTGGCTAACAATTTGTTTTGTTGTCTTTTTTTTTAGAAATGGATGACTTGAAGTTCTCCCTATTTAATGATAATTTAATTTGGGTAAACGTCTTGGAAATAGACTTTTACATACGTATATGGATACTGAAGATTTCTTTGTTCTTCTGGTTCAAAGATAGGTGAAATGACAAGAACAAAATAAACAAACACAAAATAACATCTGTATTATCCCAGAACTAGTGCATATCTTCTGTTTCCAAAGT
This sequence comes from Siphamia tubifer, assembly GCA_020466265.1. Classification (NCBI taxonomy): domain Eukaryota; kingdom Metazoa; phylum Chordata; class Actinopteri; order Kurtiformes; family Apogonidae; genus Siphamia; species Siphamia tubifer. Next base: position 23,920,319 of record CM035797.1, on the reverse strand, counting down.
GGGTAATATCATGTTTTATTCAGTTATGTACAGTCATGGTATTTATGGAAATAAAGTAATAGTTCCATAAAATACCATGCCATCTTTATTTATAAAAGATTATTTATAAAAATGTTGACAATATTTACAGCATCCCTTCATACAGAAATCACAAGAGGTGATATAATATAAAAAGGCGCAAAATATTAAAACAAACATTCTTTCCAAATGGAAACTTACATAGAACAGAGGTCACAAGTTTTTCACTCCCCTGATTAATGGTTGGAATGTGGCTGTATTTACAAATTATCTTCTCTCCTTCAGCTTGGAGAACACGATGTCACACATTGTAGGATCACTGAATTCAGCCTTGATTTGCTGCAGTCTGTCCTGTGTGTAAACCATGATCACTAAGGGATAACTCATGGAGTGTAAATAATACCAAGCTCCTACCAATAGACACATTTGTACAGTGCACAGTATATGCTATCACATTAGCTAACCTTAGTGTGTACCTTCTGTTGAACACTGTGCAGAATGTATTTCAAAATATCAAAATAGTATCAGTAACATATCTGACCTTATCACTGGCAAAAGATCAGACCACTCAGATCTCTTGACCAGTATCCAGTAGCCTGCACCTAGTGTCCAGGTTATGGGGCTTATCCCAGTTTAGATCATATTCAGGATACGGAGTCTATAAGGAACATGAAGAACAAACCTGGATACTTTCATCCTTGCATACATGATGAATATACTAGTATCTTGGTTACTTGTTAGTGTTGACAATAATGTTTACAGTACACTAATAATTTAATGTGATGTTTCAGCAGCTGCTGTCTAATGTTACTCTGGTTATAGAAGATGAGGCCACTTTGGTTTATAGAAAACTTGGCCCTATTGAATGTTAACATCACATGACAGATTCATGTACTTTTTACCAGCAGTGGGGAGATGAGATCAGCAAGTAAACGCATCGTCCAGTTGTTGTTTTGTCAGTCTTCACACAAGATAAGGTGACAGGATGAAGATGTGCAGCTGTGAGTGATTGATGGCAGAGGATCATCATGGTCAAATGGAGTGGCTTGTTTTAACTGTCATATTTCTGTGGTATCATCTACTGTGTTTGTGCTGTTAAACTGACTGTAAAAGTGGACTGAACCCACATTTGGAGGAAGGACATGAAGGTGCAGGACATGATTTGCTTGTGAAATTTATTTGAGCTCAAGGTGGAAAAGAAATGGTCCAAAATCTTCAAGTGACAAGTGCACGATTTAAAGATATGACAAAAGAACAAAAATAAGCAAACAAGGGAAATGCTTCAATGGCTTTTTAGGCAGTAGCAAAAATACATAAATCACATCCCTTTAGTCCCTGTCCACACAGCAACATTTTCGAGTAAATCCGATACAATTTATCATTTCGGCCTCGTGTCCACACAGCAGTGGCCTTTTGGGTGCCCCAAAACTATATCTGTTGAGAACGGGTTCCAGGGTGGAAAGATCTGCCAATGGTGTCGTTGCATTGCTGTGTGGACAAGTTAAATGGAGTAAAACACCTATCATCTACAGATGTAAAGTTCTGAGATTTTCTAAATGAGAGTTCCTAGATTTTACAACATGCATACATCATTCACTCTATAATCTGAATACATGATATTTTAATGTATAGAATTTTCCCTCCGCATATTTCCGATTGTATCACCTGCTGGGGACAGACCACTGAATCTGCCATCAGCCCTCTACAATCTTTATATAAAGATTAAATAAAAATCCTTATTAAAAAACCATTTCAGTACCACCACTGCAACGTCTTTAAACCTAATTTGTTACGTTTTGAGACAATTTTCTGATCTAGCTCTTCAATGGCCTGGCTCCTGCATGTTTACTCTCATTTATCCACTACCGTCCTGCAAACTCTGTCAAATCCACTAGAATAGCATCTACTGTATTTATGACTGCAACATACCTTTCTGCCGTACAACTTTTGGACAATCTGTTTTTTCTATTAAAGCCACTACACAGTGGAATTCACTACCAGACAGCATAAAGAGCTGCAGTTCCATCAAGATTTTCAAACCCCAATTGAAAGCACTTTTGAAAAATGTCCAAGTCTGTAATCACTGATTGTAATTGTACTTCACATTGTTTTTTTAAAAGTTATTTATCTTTCCCATTTTGCTGCTGATAAGATGTGATTTTATTATGTGTGTGAGTGTTTATTTTTTGTAACCATATATGTATTGATTGAACGTGTGTGTGTGTTGGGGGGGTTAATTATTTTTTTTAAATTCTTGTAATCATGCATTTATTGTACCCTGCCAGGGACTGCAGATGTAAATTAGCCAGTGGGTACAATCTGGTACAATACATCAAATGGCAACATTTATGTTTAAAACTGTACATGGTCCCCTAATAAAATAAAACTGAATTGAAATTGAGAATAGACCTTGTTTGTGCCTATGTTCTAGTCAAAACATGGGCATGGACTAGTAGTAATTTGATGTCTATATCTGGTAGGTTGTTTTACTTGGAACAGGACACCTTTAAAGTACATTGCATTTTTTCATTACAGAAAGGATGGAAAGGGTCTTACTGCTGCTCTCTTTTTAGTGTCTGTGTTGTATACCAGAGCTACAAAAAAAGTATATACACATGTAACAACATCCTGGTTACTTATGGCATAGAACAACTGAGTATGCAGGTCTCTTGAAAATGGATAAGGACTTATTTGGGTTTCTGGATATGGTATGTTTATGTGAGGGGATACTTTAAGAAGCTTTAAGAAGTGGATGCTGATGTGCATGTAAACAATGTCGGTGTCTCCTGAGTGCAGAATTAAACTAAGATGAAAGTAAATTCATTTGCTTTGGTGCCATTATGTGGAACTCATTACCTGGTGACGCTAGATCACTTCTAGTAGTATCCTGTGTGTGGGGAGTTGTGTATGCACTGCATGGGTGGCTGGCTGTTTTTATCTACATGTGGTATAGAAATGCATTTTCATTTGTTTAATGCTTTGTTTTTTGCTTCTTAAAAGAAGTTGACATGTTTTGACAGGTAAGGCCAAGGGCTGTCTGAAGTTTTAGTTGTCACTTGGTCTGGCTATGCTTCTGTTTGCAAAAATGTTCTTCTCAAACATGTCCTTGTGCAGCACTTATTTGAATATAAGGCCTTTTGTTTAAGGGGTATATGTGCATGCTTTGCTCTTGAAATCTTTTCCTGCTAAAAACAGTTGATGGAAAGAATTTGAAAACACATGTGCTTGGATATAAATTATCATTAGACAACAGGCATGTGTTTCCACTATGCTGCTAAATGTTACGTAGGAGAATTTACAATGTCTGTATATTTTGGCAGCATTTTTGGTTCCCTTTTTTCTCCGAAAATGTATGTGTAAAACAGTATTGTTGATTAGAAACAATCAGAACAACAAAATATGCTGCAATATCACACCATCAGTCACAAGAGACCAAAAAGCACCTTTACACATGCCCACACAATGTTTTGCACATAGACCAACGATAGGGTCAGGCCTGGGCTTCATTAGGGAAATGCACTCAGTTGCAATTAGTGGTAAACGTATTCTTCCATGCACTTACCCTTTGATTGCATTGTTATTGCATAAAGGCAGGCTAGATGGCTATATATTTGACGCTGTGTACTTTTTCAATTAGCAAAGTTTTCTGGATCTGTGGCTATGTGTCCCAAGGGCACAGTGTGAGAAGACGGCAACTTGAATCAGAGTAAAGTTGGGTTTGAATTCATTAGCAATTAGCCTAACTAAGAACTCATTGGATGTTATAAATGAAGATTGGAAAATATAAATTGAGTTTCCTCTAGGTTTTTTTTTTTTGGTACCAAATTCTCACAGTTTTGCTAACCGGCCTTCGTGTCTTAATGATTTAAAATATAGCTAGTCTTTCTGGAGACTGCAGCAAATTGGAAAATTCACCAAAGGTTGACAAATGTGACATAAGTTTTTAATCTTCCAGGGCATTGAAAGTAAAATGCATTGACAATTAAGCTGTTGTTTTAGAAGTGTTTATAAAAACATTTGTTAGAGTAGTGTTGGAGCCACGGGGGAGTTTATCCATTCATTTTTATACTTATGACTCTAAGCCTGCATCCTCCCAGTCAGGGCCACAGCAAGAGGCCAGGGGGAGGAAGATGAATACCTGATAGCTCGTCTCCCCAGACATTACTAAATGAGCAAACTGGCAGTTTACAGCTACCTCTCATCATAACCTGCATGTTTTATAGATGAGAAGAATCTCACTAACTGTCAGAGAATGGAAGTACCTCTCAGGATGGTACCATAATGGCCTCTCAGTAAAATGAGACAGGCCTTTATGGGTGTTTATCATTGCACATTTCACCAACTTTCTTTTACGGTCCAAAAGGAGATGGCAACAAAGCTTGAGCGAATGTTGAAGCTTTTATTTCATTAGCCAATATGTCAAATTGATCAGAGAGCACAAGGAATGTTCCGGTGCTTTATTATGCAGACAGCAATTAAAGTGAGAGCACTACTGTAAAAAGAGCAAGTAAATACCTACTCATATCTAACTGCTCCATTTCCCCACTGGATTTTTAATGTCATGCTTGTTTCATATGCTGTTTATGTGTTCATGATGGGGAACCTTTCTTCTTATATTTTGTTTATCAATCTCAATATCAACTCCTCACTTGACTTGACTTTTTCTCCTGATGGCATGTTATAGTAGTGATAAAGCTGCACTTGTTTTTTCAAGTGTAACGGTAGTAAACATGTTCTTAAACCGAGACAGCCAGTGTTTTGTGTAAGTGATCTGTATGCATGTCAATTATGCACATTTCTGAGCTGTATACTTGTCAGAGTGGAAAAATAAAACCTTTGGATTTAACACAGAGGAACTTTGTCAATCCAAACTAATACAACCCTTTATGCTTGGCTGCTCCAGAAAACTGTAGTGGTTTTAAAAGTATTAGTTATTACGCTATCATTTGGACAAAAATCACTGGACTGGATATAAAAATATAGCACAACATTTTTTTTAAGTTCTCAACCTTAGCTTTAAGTGGTTTGCATGCAATACTTGAAGGTTACTGTAGACATGCTCACAGGTTTCTGGCCAACTCAGGTTTTCACTACATTTGTTACCCTACCACTGGGAGGTCATTGGGAGCTCTGTGTTCCTGACAAGTGCTGAATTAGCTCTCAGTGGAGAAAGATGGAGACTTGTTTAAAAAAAAAAAAAGAAAAAAATTGAAGCAAGGTTAGAAAAAAAGAGCTTATGGGAGATAATGAGGCTCATCAGTTTAGTAGATTAGATGCTAGAAGGGAGCAATTGAAAGTACTTTAAAACAAGTTTTCACACATTGCCTTGAAATGGATACCAAAATTTAGTTATTATATTCATGTACAATTTGTGAAGCAGTCACTGACTTTATAGAATTGATGTGACCCTGATTTGTAATTGTAGTACAAACTGAACAGATTACAATAATCCAACTTGACTTTGGACCCTGTCAGGACAGGTGTTCTTGGGCACATTCCAGATGTACCCTGTAGTGAGTCCACCCTAGTTATCTCCAGCCAATAAGTATGTGAATATGTGTGAAAAGAAACTAAAGACTCCAAACAAACAAAGTCATTTGCACCAAGTCAACCCTGCTACACTAGCGAAAAGGCCCTGAGGCATATTGCTCGGTACCAGCGATATTGTGCCCATGGCAATATTGCAAGTGTAGTGTAAAATTTTGATCAGGTTAAATTCTATTATTAAGAGTCATTTATGTCTGTAGGTGTCAAATATTTGACACAGACCAGGCACCCGTGGGAGAAAAATGAGCGCTGCTGGCTCTCTTATTGCCTTACAAATGCCTGAGGGTAACAAGCAAACATGTATCATGTCCCTCCCTATTTCAGTAACTCAATAGTTCTTTCCACACCACCCTTCAATGTCTCAACACCTTTCCAAGGTTGAAAAATGCCTCATACCACTTGGCTCCCTGGGATGTTGACCCGGCAGTGCAGGTCATCACTTTGACACAAAGAGATTCTTATCAGCCCAGTTGCCTTCCCCTTGCCCATCTCCATCCCCTGCCCCACACACAGTGAATGATGACTTCTCTGAAACTTAATATCAGTGATATCATCAAGGTGCTTCTTTACCCCTCTCTTACGATTGAGAGAGGTGTTGTGAAAAAATACCACCAGGCACTTGGCTGACAGAGGGCGCCTCCAGGGAGTGTAGGTCGGTATGGTGCCATTAGGTGGTGTGTAATACAAGACAGAGAGACAGACTGAGAAAGAGAGGGACGATTGTGAATGAAAAAGTTAATACTTCAGAACTCATTTCTATTTTTTCCCCACTCCAGTAATCTTCTACAGTGTGGAACTTATTAAATTGTGCTCCTGCTCAATTGCTTTGTTTTACTTTGAAGCTGGTTTTCATTTTTAGGAAAATGCTTAGATTTAGTAACCCCCCCCCCGCTAAAAAACAAACAAACAAACAAACAAACAAACCATAAACCCCCAAAAAACAAAAACAAAAAACATCTGCCTGGTTTTTGAGGTGGTAGTCTATACAGGACTTAAGAATGACTTGTTTAAATAAAATAAAAATGATGAAGTGATCAGATTACATACTTAAACCCTTTAAAAGCAGCAGACAGTTAAATGGTTTAATGAGGTCAGACACATGTCTGAGCTGGCCGTTTGTGGGGGAAAAAATTCTTGAGAGCTGGTAATGTATAAATTTACCCTATGCTAAGGTTTATTCAAACTGTATTCATAATGTATACACCAACTTTTCTATACTGTACAATAACCATGGTGAGGATAGCAATGTGAGAAAATTGTCAAACATTTAAAACAAAAAAGGATTTATTGAAAATACAACTGGGTTTTGAATGTTCGGAGAGAAATTATGACATTATAGCCGGTGGTGCAGGGGCAAATGTACAAAATGTTATCATGAAACCAAATGGACACCAAAAAATTATTGCTTAAATTTTACATGCCACACTATACTAGATCATTTTCCAAGTCTTAAATGAGGGAAGAGGGATCTGATTTTATAATACACAATTCATGATGGTTAATGTAGATGAGCATCCTAAATATTACACAAACACAACTGTGCATGTAGATTTATCCACAAAGCTTTAATTCATTTCCGTATTTAAAGATTTTCCCTTGGTGATTATTATACAGGTATAAAAGTATATAAAATGTAAGACAGAGTATGACCATTCTGTTGGAACAAAAGTAAAGTCTATTTCAATTGGTATAATATTTAGCTATTTGTTAACATATGTTGCAAAAAAGCATTCAATTTGACATTTACAAAATAAAGACATGGGAGTTACTTGACTCATTTTTCTCATTATTTACCTCATTGCATGAATTACTAATTGTGGGATGGATGGACATTACGAAAATAAAATGGTCCCATATTTGTGTTAATGCCTGGCTCAACAATCTCTACTACCACCACAGAATATACACATTTATATTCTGTCCCTGCGAGTGTATTCATAAAGTTTTCATGAGGGGTGAATTAATTTGATCCCTGAATGCTTAGCTATTACAACTCGTATTGTGCCTGTCAACATGCATTGAAAGCCTGGACAGAGGAAATGTCTTGGACCCAGGCAACCCTTATTACAAACCAATGAGAGCTCATTTCAGAGATGTTTTATTGCAGTTCTTTTCGGTCATAATATAAGCCTAGTGTTTGTTCATATTATGTACAGTGTTTTGGTAATGAATTCCTGTAATCTTTAACAGCAGTTGCATCTTTTAAGTTACAGTGTTCACTATCAATCACCTTCACTGATGAATCCGCTTGTTTGTTTTTTTTTTATTGGCGATCAGCCAAGCTCGGTGTGCCCAATATCCACTCTCCTTATCAAATAATCAGTATAGAGTACTAGAATCAAATAATCAATGAGTCATTTCACTAGGGTCAATATTCTACCTTCTGAAGCTGCCAATTTAGATTTCAATTTGTCCACCTATCTGGCAGTTTGGTCAATGTAACATTCTTTTACACTATCCAGGTTAATTATATGATTAGATCACTGATACTTCACAAAGTCTGTTAAACAGTGAATGTCACTAATTTGTTTTTAGGTGAAATTGGAAAATGGCCAGTGTGTAAAAATGAGCAGACTTTCTCATTTGCCTACACTATAGTCCTGAGAATTACTCTAATTTGGCATTTACTGTAGGTAGATGCCACAATTATCTATAGAGGGATGGCAAAGAAGCACAGCACACACATGCAGGCAATTTAACTCAATTAAATGTTATTCATCGAACCAAACATTACAAATTGCACACTCAGAAAATAGTACATTCTTAGTAATAGGTTTCTGCAGTTTCCCTGCCATTGTGCAGCATATTAAGACACAGTTTATATTATATTGATTATATATAGATTTTAGTTAACAAATAACAAAAAGCATCACGATACTTCTACAAACCACAGTAAAACCTGTGTAACAATCCAAACTATATATCTTGTAATCACTGAGGCTGGGTAAGACAGCCAGGCATGATGTATTTGTCTTTTATCTGAGTTGGTGTAGAGAATAGTGGTACAGACATCAAACACATGGTTATTATATTCTAAAAGCTACAGACAGTTTTGAAATTGAGGGAAAAATAGCAGACACCCCATTTCTGAGAGCCAGCCTCAGCTGTCTTTTCGCATGGCAGGTCTTGACACTAGGGTGCTTCCCCTCTCTCAATAATGAACACGGCTGTCGACTTTGGTCGCAGACTAGAGGTGGTCTGGTGTGGATAGGGAGCCAGTTTCATTAGTAAGGGTGAATAGCCAAATTTCAGGTCTCTGATGGACTGTGACATAGTAGGCCAAGTTTTCTTTTTGGGCAGTACGGAGTCTGAACTCTGTGGAACTAAGCTGCTGTCAGCCCAGATGGGGTCTGGCCACAGCAGATTACCACTCGTTCACTAGACTGCTATTGGCTCTGAGGAATCATGCAAAAAGTAATATTGTGTAATCCCTCACTTCATCATAACATTTGCCATTCATGACATAAAATCCCTTTGACACCTGTCGGCAATCATTAAAACATGATGCCATTGTGCGGAATGACGGTTTACAGATGCATAAGGTTTTTAATATGTTAAAAGATAGAAGCCACTAATGATTAATGCCATATCTGTATATTTTGTAAGAAAAACACCATTTCATTCAGGACAAATATGGATAGTATATGTGAAAGTATTAAAGAAAATCTCATCTCACCGTCCTCTTGTCATCTTCATGTTGTCATTAACAGTGACAGACAATGGCTTAAAATGACAGATAGGCACACCATAAACTGTAAGGTGTTATTAGAAAAACGGTGCATTATTAGCTATGAAGGTAGTTTGAATTTCACTAAAATGATGTGTGCAGAACGGTTTTATAGTGGGGTATAACCTGTCATGACATCCATCTCATTATCACCTACTCTGCTGTCAGAGAGTTGCTGAGTTTTTTAGCAGCAAAATGTACCAAAGATGGGGTTGAGAACAGAGGAAAGATGTGTGCATGCAGTGGTATAAACTGTTAATCCTACCCAACATGCAGTTGGTATGAAGACAGCTGCTGAGCCAATGCTAGGTCTGAAATTGCCACCAAATATTATATGTATATGTATGTATGTGTGGATATATATATATATATATATATATATATATATATATATATATATATATATATATGTGTGTGTATACAATTTTTTTTTCTCCAATTCATTAGAAAACCTAACAGGTTGATTATCTCACCATGGAAACTCCCACGGTTTCCAGATGGTCAGCCAAACCCTATTCAGCACAATGTGAAATGGGAATTTTTGAGACATATGGCTCATCTGATGTAAATGATGCACCAAGCAGTGATTGAGCAAAAAGCTGGGCATGCGTTATTGTTCTGAATGAATGCTCCTGTTTGGTTTTCTTCTTGTCACCAGCTCATCCAGACAGTGGAAGAGTGTCTGAGGTTAAGCTCTTCAAAACAGATGGCTGAAATCTGCTCAACTCTGGGGTTAAATACCCTCTTTATTCCTCAGGTACTCTAAGTGGCATTTGTGTTTTACAGAAAGCTAGTGACATAGGGTCAAATGGTGGTTTGTGTGTGTGTGTGTGTGTGTGTGTGTGTGTTTGTGTGTATAAATGCTTACTGCCTCACGTTAAGTAGGGCATTTACTATCACATCTTCTTGTTCCTCAAGCCATATGGCCAGGGGGAGGCATCTGTAGAAAATCCCCCAAAATATTTGAGACTTCAACACGGACTAAATAGTCTCATTGTCCATGGGGGTGGAAATTACTGCCACCATCTACAAGGCATTCTGAGAAAGCATTTCTTCTGTACACAGGAAGGGAGCATGGAAGAGTGAGCAACTCGGTGAGACAGAATAGGAACTAGGGGGTTGGTGCGTCAGGGAGGAGGGAACACTCAGAGGGTGTGGATGGACTTTTACACAGCCTGAGCTTAAAGAAAAGAACCTGGAGGATTTCAAAGGAGCTCCTCCACATTGAGTGGTTCAGTGCTTCCCACTGCATCTCCTTTTCATTCACACAGCAGAACAACGCGATGGACAGCTGGGCTTCGCCAGAACTAGTAGATGGGAATGAGATGGGCTGTGAAAGCGATGGACTGAGTCAGAGTCATGCTGCAGCACAAGGAGAAAAGGGAAGAGGAGTTGGAATCAAATGATTTGTCAGAGTGGCCATTAAGTCTAATTGAACCTCTAGGTTGTCAATGTTTACTGGTTAGATCGTTAAGCATGTGAAAATACAGGGTCATGATCTTAAGTCCCTGGTTAGCATCAGTAGCAGAAAAATGGCATGACATTTAAAAATGCTATTTGGATGTCTGGTAGTATTCAGTAAATTAACAAATTAGTATATTTGTTAATCCTGTATAAAATAGCAATTAATTCTATACGTGGAACACTTACATTATTTTTAAGGGTTTCTTTGAAAGCTGTAAGCGAACAGTAGAGGGAACGTTTAATGTTATCTTTATACATTAAGAGAATGGCGTAAATAAAAAAGTTCTGTTCTACCTAAATGAGGGAATCAAACCACTACTCATGAATACTATCACAATACATTGTCTATGATAAAGACAGTGTCCTGAGTAAAGCCTGACTGATAGTTGGGGCCAATACCAATATTGGAGGGTAAAAAAAAAGAGGTGATTCGTTATATTGGCTGATATCCGATATTGGCCAATAATCAATATATTGGCCGATATGTGAAATGAGAACATTTCTCTACACAGGACATAACAGTCTTATTACTCCACCAAGGAAGTTATGTTTTCACCGGCATTTGTGTTTGTTTGTTATTTAGCAAGATAACTGTTGATACTGGCACAAGGAACAAGAAGGGGGGGGGTGATCTGCTTTGGCGGAGTCAGCACTCAGAGTGCTTTTCTAGTATTGGGTAATTAGATTAACAGTTGCATAAATCTTTGCGTTTCTCAAAAAGACAATACTTTCAAACCCTGTATGCCAGACTGATATTTGATCCATGTGGAACCACAGGCTATAGACGTAGTTATAGATGTAGGGGAGAAAAACAGGCTTTATTTCCACAGAGAGCACATGAACCAGTTTGATCCGTCATTTTTTTCAAGTTTGTGCAGCAGCTACTGTGGCGCCGTCTTCTCTTATAGATGCTAATGCTTCTTCATATTCACTGCAATGGGGGACGGGCTTATCCCCACGTGGGTGACGCTAAAGTCCATCTGACATCAGATGGACTGGCTTTTTCTGGGTCCCTCGTTCCTCTTGTTGTTTTCTATGAATGCGGTATGCAGCCAGTGGAGATGACAAACCACTTTCAAAGGAAGCATGTGTTGGTAACTCGGGGTGACCCATCAGATTCCAAAAGGAGCGTGGAAAAGTGGTTTTCAGCAGAATGACACCTTGAAAATGTAAGTGAGACCTCCCTTTAATGAGTCCATCTATGAATCACAAAAATGAGGAAAAAAATGTGACTGACCTCAAAATTATGTATTCCCTCATAAATGTGGATCGGTGGCTACAACTTCCATCCACATTATCTGCAGAAAGAGGTAGATGGTGCATATAGAGGTTAATAAGAGGGGGCCTTTTGGACCGAGAGGAAAAGTGGTCCATTCCTCGGAGTGTACACAGGGCAGGGGTGGTTTGGAGTGAGGGACTAGCATTGCAGATATCAATCTGTGATTTCACTTGCACGTGTGTGGGAGTGAAAGCCTGATTGTCAGAGCAGAAGTAAAAGGAGAACTCACAGGCTTTACTCATCTTCTAAGCAGTGTGCACAGGAGCAGTGAGCAACAGAAACTCAGCAGCAACACAAGCTAATAAATTGACTACATATTGGCTGATACCAATTAATCTGTGAGACCCTATAACAGGGGTCTCCAGCCTATTCCACAAAGGGCCGGTGTGAATGCAGGTTTTTGTTCCAACCAACCAAGAGTTCACAGTTTGACCAATTGACTCTCTGCAGACTGAGATCAGTTGATTAATTGATTGAAGTCTGGTGTGTTGCTGCTTGGTTTCAACAAAAACCTGCAGCCACACCGGCCCTTTGTGGAATAGGTTGGAGACCCCTGCCCTATAACCTCGTCTGCTTTAGTCATGAACGAATCTGTGATGCCTGGTAGATTATTTAACAGGCATTCATGATATATCACAACAGTGCTCATCCCAGATGCTAATATAAGGGCATAGCCCCTCCTCGCCACAATCTGACCACCTCCTTGTCAAATTTGCCATTTTTCAACCCTCTGGCATTGTTTTTCTTCTGTGGCCATTGTACTAGCAAACTCTTGTGGGTGCTGTCATCTCATGATGTTTCAAAGTACGAGACTCTCATCTCATTGGTCAGTTACATTGGTCAGTTGCTGTCATTAATGAATATGGTTAGCGTAGCCGCGCTATCCCCTTTCATTTCATGTATGGCTCTAGTAATGCTTCATTGGATGGGGAGGCGAGCTAAAATGTCTTTCAAATCCCGATGTATGCAATGGGGCGGTATGCCAACCAATCAACATAATTTTTAGCATGACATAATTGGAGCGCTGGAAAGTTCACAGAGGAGTCCAGCTGAAATTTACGAATGACTAAACAAAACTGGGGATTATGAAGCTTAATGACTGCCGCTTCTGTAAAAAGAATTTAAAGATTGCTGATGTTTTCACATTCTTCACTCATCTTTGATAAGTCGACAGCTATGTATCGTCTTTGTTCTTCTTTTATGGTTGTTTCTGGTTGTTTCTCTCTGAATCATCGCAGCTCTTTGTCACGTGAGCCCTCTGACTTCGTCGGCTAGTTTCAGGGAAATCTAGCCAAAAGTTACATTGAGCGTCACTAGACTGTCCCAGGTAGCAAATTAGATTTGCTGTCGCTAGGGGCATCTAGCATGGCTAGGCTAGAAAATGGTGACATTATGCTAGCATTTAAATGGCCAATTTCCATGCAAAACTACAGCTGACTTTATCTTTACAACACAAATCATGATCAAGCGCAAGGTGTACACGAAGTCTGCTAAACAGAAGATGATCTTCACATTTTTTGTGGCCTCCTTGATAGTAACTACCATCTGTGCAGCTGAGGGACTGCCACTGGAGAAGTCTGAGGTTGCAGGAAATGGCCTCAATTTGCATTTGAAACTGTCAAAGCGCAAGAGCTTCGGGTTAGGTGCTGTGCACCCTCCCAACACCACATGCCTCCTTGCTCAGAATTTGTGGGGAGAGTACTGCACAATGTGTGTGTAAGTGAAGGACAAAAAAGCACACTCACTAAGTAGGTATTGTGTATTTATTCACTTTTTGTCGTTGGTTTGACTGAATTTGGCAAGTGAGGGAAAACGGTAGTTAAAAATGAATAGTCGGTGTATTTTTATTTATTTTTTTGACATAGATGTCATTTCCATATGTACTAAAACCTAGTGACTATAATTAGTCAAATTGACAGAATGGACTCTGATAAGACTTTGTGTATGCTTTAATAAAAATATTTAGATTTTCTTGCTTTGGATCATGAACATATTGTAACAGGAAGCAATGGCGTACATACCCCTATCATTATTTTGCTCCAACCTTGTTTTAATCTGTACAGTAAATCACTGTATGTTGTCTTACAGGATATGTTGTGAACACTGGAAGTGTATCAGATTGGTAATAAATGTATCATTCATTTGTTCATATTTGGTGGTTTCAGTGTGTCCAACACTTCTGACAGCAGAGCTCAGTGGAAAGAGTTTGTGATGTGGCTGATGCTAATGCTTATTCCTCTGACCAAAGTAGACCCTAGAGAACACAGTGAATGATGCAGCAGAGTAATCTGTCATGGAACATATATCATGTCCAATGTAGTTTTGACGAATGTCAGACTAGCAGAGCTTGAGTGGGGGAAGTAAAAGGTTGTCAAAAAAGGTCCCTGTCTGGTGAATTAAATAAATGTTTCATGAATTTTAAATAGCTTGCTGTTTGTCCGCCTGCAGTTTTAAAGACCAAAGGTTTAGGAAAAAACACAGCACAGGCTGATAGAAGGAATCTGCATATATTTGCATTAATTTTGCAACACGTTAATTTCCTCCTTCTCTTAGAAGTGCATTTACAGTTTATATTGCTTGTGGTGCTTCCTCTCTGCCACTATTAAAATGGAATAGTCTGGTATGCTATTTTATTTTTACATGGAAAATTCAAAGAATGTAATTTTCACTGTATATCTACGTAAAACATTATTGGGCTGTGTAACATTATGCAATGCTAATAAAAATGCTGTAATTCAGCAATATTGAGTTTTAGTTTTGCCGCAGTTGCTTGTCATTTGTTTGGATTCGATAGTTATTATTAGATTATTGTAATTACTGTGTGTCTGTCTGTATGTGTGTCCACAGAGACATATCATGCTATAACTCAATGAATACTTGAGATATCACCATAAAATTGTGTGGGCAGAAATGTACAGCTAATGCACATCAGATGCAATGATCCATTTGAGTAAAGGTCAAAGGCCAAGGTCACAATTAACTAAAAGGTCAAAACCACATTATTAGTTATAACTCAAAAATGGAGGGTCACAGAACTTTCAGATTGGTACCAAATGATGCAAAATTAAGATTTTGACAATTCTCGAAATTGATGTTATCACCTCCAACCAATAGTTTTTGAGATCTCTGGAGGTCAAAGGTGACATCGCAAAATTAACTTTTGTAACACTGTGTGTGTCAAGCATAAACATATCACACTATAACTTAATCAGTACTGGTTATATTACCATCATACTACACACACTGATGCATATATACATGTATTGAAATTATCAATATTGCAAAAGATCAAGGTCGCATTTAGAAGAAAGGTCAAAATCACATTATTGACTCCAATTCACATACAGGTTGTCATAGAAACTTGAGATTGGCACACAATAGGGGTGGGATTACGCATTGTCTGTAAAACTCTACTTAGTTTTACAGCTGACCATCTTACATTGACAAAAGATGGACATCAATAGGAGCTTGGATGGTGATGCTAAACACTGATGACACTTGACTGTATCAGATTGGGAATGGAAAGTAGTTACTAGTAATTGTCAATGGTGAATGTAGAATAGGTATTTCTTTCAGTGATATCTAAATAAGAAGATCCTTGCTGTTTGTTTCCTGATGGTCCTTTATGACACTGGCAAGAAAATTTATATTGAAGTTAGATTTAACACGGGGCATTCTGCAATATTTAAGATTGTCACAAATTAACACCAATACAGGAAGTATTGCTTTGGAAATAATTCAATCTGTAAAAAGGAAGGAATTTAAACTTGTATGCCTGCACCTCTTGTCCTCATAACTCATACACACAATAATCTAAAAATGACTTTGACTTTTGTACTAAAATCGCATCATACAAGCTCATGACATAGATGGACTTACTCACAAAGTCTGAAATCTATGTGTCTAAAGGAATAGACTGAGCTGGTCACATTGAACCCTGACACATCTTACTCTAGCTGGGTAATGACTTGAGACAGGCCTTATTGACCTGACTGACTAATGCTGCCCCACACGGTTTTCATTACAAACGTTCCAGCTTACTAAAAGGTCTATTATGTTAGCTGGGACTCTATGTCTATTTGAAAGACATTCTTGTAATAACTATTTGAGGGGAAATAACATTGCTTTATTGAACCATGGGTTAATTCAATAACTGAATGTTGACAGACCTTGGAATGCTTTGTGTCTGCTGATGACCTGAAGCCTGCTAGATTAAAGGCATTCGTATTGTACTGGTGACAGAAAGTAGGCAATTGTTCGCTGTGGTCCATTACACTATACAGTAAGCTCTAGTGTACGCATCACACGGTTATATTGAGTGTTTTGTACGTGCCATGGACATGTTGAAGAGTGAAGTCAATGCTCAATTCAGATGTTGTTCCAAGAAATTCAGTCATATTAGGAGTGGTACAGTTTAATACGTTTTGATCAGAGGCATCCCATGTGTCTAAAACGTTACAAATTTGTTTGTTGAATGGATTGCTCCATACCCAAGGTGGAGCCCAGCCAAACATGGATTCAATCGGTCTCGGTTCAGCAAATTATTCAGGTCACATGTAAAATACAAAAATCAGCTGATTTATTGGACACGAGTTAAAACAAGTTTGGGAAGTCAGGCCCAAAAGCCCCAAATTTCCTCAGATACATTGACCGTATCTTCTTGTGTGAATCCACCCCAAACACATGGGTTGCAACGTAATCTGACTCCGTCTTCTAATTGGGCCTTGACTTCTTGGCTGGGTTTGCCAACCTCAGCCCACGTCCAGTTACCCAATAGATGTGAAAGTCAAATGTTTGTGTCTGTCTTTGTGTTTCTGTGTCATTTCCCAAAACACTCTAGACTTCACATGGTATGATCGTTGGCACGAGTTTTTTTTTACCTCTGCCAAGGAGGTTATACTTTTGTTGGTTTGTTTGTTCGTGTATAAGATAACTACAAAGTTTATAGACTGATTTTGAACTTTTCAGGGTAGGTTGGTAATGGGGAGATCTGAAAATTATTAGGTTTTGGTGGTGGTGGTGGTGGTGGTGGGGGGGCTACCTTGGCAGAGGTCTGCGCTCACATAGTGCTTTTCTAGTTTTTTTCTTTTTTTTTTTCCCCTGGTGTGATTTACTGACAGGTGATGTTCAGGGCAGCCCCATGTTGGTGCTGACCACATAAAGTCCATGCTTTGCCCCTCTCCCCAGTATCAGAGGCACAGTGTTGAAATCCTTGAAAGTTTGACACTTTCAAGGTTTGAACTGTTAAACTTTGCTGAAATGTGGCACACATTGAAATTGGGAGAATAAAGTCACATGAATGGAGGCACATATGTGTGTCAGAATGAAAAACCATCATACCCAGTGCATACCTGCAGTTGGAGGAAAAGCTTATCGGTTATGTAGAGTTATTTGGAACATTAACAACAAGAAAATAATAATTAATGCTGTTGTTAAATCGGTTCTGTTGTATTTTGTCTTTGTCAACCACTTAACAAAATGTGGTGTAAATTTACACAAAATGCCATTTTTACCCCCCCCCCCTCCCACCCCCACCCCCACACACACACACACACACACACACACACACACACACACACACACACACACACACACCACCACACACACACACCACCAGGTCAATTCCACAGGACACGCTGCTTCATGTCTTAAAATAGTTGTCAATCATTACAGAGACACAAATTCTTAAATAAATGTGAATTATTAATGGCAATTTTTGTTCATTATGCTACATTAGTAGGTGGACAATTCTTTTAAGTTTATTTTACTGGTGTAAGCCCTTTCCTACTTTTTGCACTAACATCATGTTATTTATGCTTCATTAATGCCTAATTAAGTGACCTTCTGTTGCCTTATAGTTCTGTTTTTTTTTTTTCAACCAGTTATTTAATATCATTTTTAGTCCAATTAATGTGTCTTTTAAAAAAAATTAAAAATGCTTACAATGCATTTATTATTTGAGAAAAAAAATATCAGTATCCGCCCCAAATATCAGCTTTGGAATATTGCGGTATCTGTTATTGGCCAAGACTGATATAAAAAAAAAAAACTAAAAAAAACAGTATTGGCTCCAAACAATGTGTATCTGTTAATCACTCGTATAAACTTTGAGATGGGGTAATAATGGAATGACTGTATGTTTGTATGCATAAACTCTACAAAAATAGAATGGAGGCAGCATGAGATGCGTGCAAATATACAGTTCAATAATGTCTGCTGTGTTAATGTGTGTAAAGACTAGACGGGTGATTTCAAATGTATCTGGTGTTTTTATTGCTTCACATTATGGCAAATGGACTACTGTTATAAGTGCTTTTCTTGACACAAGATCAGGAACAGCATGGGCCCAGATGTAAGACTCACAAACCAGGATTCACTTTTAACAACTTTATTATAAAGATTAACAGTGAAGAGTGAATGGAGAGAGATTGGCAGATGAAAAGTGGTCTGGGCTGTAACTAGGGGACAAGGCAGAATCATGGTCAGGGTACAGAGTAGGGTCAGAACCAGCAAAGCAGACTTTGTATTAAGGGAGAATCCAAAAAGTGTTACCAGAGAAAAAGCGGAGGTCAAACCAGGTATCCAGAATCCATGGAGGTACCAATGGGGCTTAGACAAGCTCATTGTCACGTCCAGGGCAGAACCAGATCCAAAACCAGAAAAGCTAAGACAAGACACAGACCGTTCCTTTGGGTGTACAGGGACACTAATAAACTCACGTCCGACAAACATTCACACAACACTTAAATAGGGGAAGGAACAGGTGGATTCACTTATACAGATTAGAGGGGCGGGGAGGAAAACACCTGGTGACAGGATGTAAAGCAGGACATGAACCAACATGACAAAATAAAAGCCCAGACACGAACAATGACAGAACAGGAAGACGCAGAAAAACTAACAAAACAAGAAGCTCCAAAGTCTATAATGTAACATTTCTATCGTTCATTCCATTGGGCTTTATAATCTGTCTCACTCACAGATTCACATAAACAAGGAAAAGCTTAAAGGTGTCATTCCATCATTGACTGGTACTTCCGCATACATGTTCATGACATGGTGACGAGGTGTCTCTGATTGGCTTGTTGGTAACTCAGGGTAAAAGTGGTTTTCAGCAGAATGACACCTTTAAGTGACACTTCATCGGGGGAATAAACTACCAGCTCGGCAGTTTGTGGGCAACTTGCCTTGCCACCTCCACGCTAAGACTGACAGTGATATGTAATCATTAAGCAGTGGAGAAAAAACAATCGATTGACGTAATTGCAGGCACAGAAGCATCTTGAAATACAAGCAAGTGAATGCAAAACACTGTAGCCATCTTGATATAAATACCCCCATATCATTTAATTGAAAAGATTCCTCATACAGTATTTGCATCTTCACTGGTTAAAATGCAAATTCATAATTTCCCACCGGTTTTCTTTCCAGAACTTCCACCAGATATAGCATGATTTAGTAATGTTTTATCAGTCTTCAACATCGCATGCATTGCACATTGCCTTGATTAACCTGGTGTTGGATCCACCAGAGGGTTCAGCACTTTAAATCGGTGCAGAAGTTAAACTTCAATTAGATTGATATGGAAAATGCTATGCCTTCGTCACTAGAGTATTCAACAAGAAGAAAGAACTGTTTTTGCCTCAGGCTACAGTTATACGTAATTGAGTGTTTTAGAAAACTGATATTTTCCCCCCTCTGTTTTAAAAAAACAAAACAAAACACCTTGTGCAGACGTGATAGTTTTTGGAAAACTCTGCATTTACGTGACCCCATGTATCCACATCATCGAGAGCACCAAGTTTGTAGCTGGCAGTGTAGTGAGACAATCCAATCCTATTGACCAATCCAAATCCTAACAAAACATTACTTTCACTATGACCCCATGGGGATGTAATTTTCCTGTGTGCCACACTGTGATAATCTCTCCAAGACACGCTGTTGATAAAAAGAAAAAGATGGCTGCAACTCATTAAGTAGATGTAACAAAGCACCTAATTTCTTAAAGAAATTGTCAGTTGAGGTTCAGATTTAGTCTGTGCAGTGCAGGTAATTGACAGGTGATCTACACTTGAACAAAAGTATAAATGGGTAATTTCAGCATGTCCACAGGGGTTTTTGTGGTGGATTATTCTACATTATCATATGGTCATGGTGAAGTTTTTTTCTAGCGTGTTTTGACATGTTTTTGAGTCTTGCTGGGTTTTTTTCCATCACCCTTTTTACGGATTTTTCTAGTTTGTATAGTTAATTTGTTAGTTGTATTTTAGCTGTAAAATACAATATAAATGCATGTATTAATATGTAAGCATATAGGCAAGAGAAAGGGCAGGGCATAAAGAAAGGCACTGTCTGAAAAAGAGTCAGCTCAAGGATATTTTTGTCTGTGAAATGAGGGGTACGGGCTCAAAATGACTAGAAATAACTGAAAACAATCTGTAACATTGACACAGAATGCAAAATGTTTGAGTACATGTAAACCAGTTGAAAGTGTATTTCTGTAATTTTTGTAAATTCTGTTAAGAACATGAGATTTTTTTAATACTACCTATGCTAAGAAATTCAAGTCTGTTTTACATTTCTAGATCCACCTCTGTTCATTCATCTGTTTTCTATCTGCTGTAGTTCTGTGTTCTCCAGCCCATAAAACACATCCAGTTATCATTCTACCACATCTCATGTGATGAATACACTATAGCAGAAGAGGATGAAGTTGATACGTAAAATTACAAGTATTAAACACATGAGAAAATAAAGTAGTTTGGTGTTGGCTAATTAGCACCCACTGCATATGCTAAACAGGATCTTTGTGTACTTATTTGATAATGGGGTAAGGCTTTCATAAGCTGTTTCCACATTCAGTTCAGTTTTATTTGTAGACAACAACAAAGGTGACTCATTGTGCTTTACAGAGTTGGCTTGAAATAAACAATCGGTGAAATACACAGTAGATGAAAGAAACAGATGATCTCTGAGGCATCCCCTGCCCTTAGGACCCCCCTCTCACCAAAGAAAAACTCCAAAGAACCAGTGGGAAAGGGGGAAACCTCAGGGAGAACCACAGTGAAGCAGAGATCAACTCCCATGGACAGACGGGCTATGGATGAACGTTTTGCAGATATAAATCCAATCTGTGGGGATGCAGGAGGGTGGGGCTACAAGAGGGGCTCCATCTATACACATGAGACAGGTGGGCGGGGTCATCCAGACAGGTGAGGGTGGGGGAGGAGTTCTGGGATGACAGGACAGGACCACAGGAGAGTCACTGCAGATCCTGTTGTCTATGGTTTCTTAGGCCGCTACTACTGAAAAAGTTGCACCCCTACTCCCAGACCCCCCTCCCCCCCCATGCTTCATATTTTATTTATCTGTCCTGTACTGTCCAGTTCAGTGGAAGGCAAATTAAGTTATTTACATCTGGGCAGAGCAGTCTTCAAAAACTGTGTCTGTCCAAGAGCTCACTTTCCCTCCGTTTACATTGAAATGGGAAAATGTAGATTTACGGAAATCTCCACTTTGGCCAGAATTTTTGGAAACCATTGTTTTTGGGGTGCGCAAACAAATGGTCATAAATGCAGAGAAAAATCTCCCCTTTTCAAAATCCCACAAGTAAACACTTACCATACATTAAGCCTGTCCTATCTAATCAAGTATTATGTCTTGCAGCTGAATGAAAAACCAAGTTACCAGTCCATCACAATAACACAGTAACGATCAAGTGTGGCAGAGGAAGAAAAAAAACAAAACAAGACAACTGCAATAATTGAGATCTGTACATGTATTTCAGGACATGAAGTAAACATTTGGGAATAAAGGCAAAAGATGGTGGGTGTTAATGAGACAGAAATGCCTTGTCTTTTTGGCCCTCAGCAGTGTAATTGTAGGAGGCCTTTTGTTGACGATCCCTGGAGGAAAATTGCAGGCACTCTCTGACGCCTGGATAGTCTGATCCTATTACCTGACTCCATACTAACATCAGGTTCAATCAGCAGGTATGGAGCACCTTCTATTTTCTCTAAAAGGACCAGTGAGCATCCATCAGGGCCTGATTTTCTGTGCAGAGAAATAACACTATTCTCCTGATGAAATGCAGTACACACCACAATCCATGTAGCTTTATGTTGTACATTGTCTTCCATCATTAAGCCTTATTTTTTTTTTTTTTACATATTTGGCATCTGTAAAACTTTGAAGGCTTATGATTTTCCAGCCTGTAATGTCTAATATTTTACAAGGTAATTAATTTAAATAATGAAATGCATACATGTATGACATGCTTTCTCAAAAGCAAATAACAAATAATATAGGAATGAAATGTATTTTTGGTTGCTAGAACAATAAACCTATGAATAGCTCTGTGTACTTTGACGTGCACAAAATGAAATAATAATTATAGATGACAGATTGCTTCATATGTAAACACATCAGTTTGCCTCTGAATTATTTAGGTCTTTGTAATTATGGATGGCATCTCTGGTGATCTGATTTTCCAAGTATATGCCGCCGTCTTCCTCAGATCTGCTGGATGTGCAAGTTGAGGTCCCAGACATAGTAAGATGACAGTTTTTCCTCATTTTCTCCCGAAGCTGCCACTTTTGATTCATCAAGCAACTTAAGAAAAACACTCTCAAAGAACTCTTAGGTACATGTTATGTAAAGTTTATATAATAGTGAGGAAAAATGGTTGTCATAGGAGGTGACTTTGCTTTGGGATGGAGAACAATTTAAATGTCCCCTTCTCATAACGCCCCCAAATGTTCATCACATCATAAATCATGAATGCTCTTTGGTGAAATATGAACTGTGGATGTGAGTGGAAGTGAAGTGCCCCAGCCTTCCCCGGGCTGTCCACTTTGTTATCTGGTGCTTACTAGGCATAGATGTCTGAGATGGTTTAAGACAAATGGACCAAGGGGAGAGGCCAAGTAGTCAGCCATGGGTTTCAGGTTTGAAAGGGTGAGCTTTAATGAAATTTGACTTGGCCCGATAAGAAGTTTAAATCTACAATTAGCGTGAAGAATAAATTGAGTAAAAATAAACTCTCTGCTTCTCCCCAAAGCAAATTTGGACTCTTTTAGCATGGCTTTGATCCCTTTATATTAACAGATGGAAAGCTGATAAAACGACAATGTTAGCGACTGGATTGTTACTCCAGATTAAATACCAGATCTGAACAAATATATATAAAAATATTATAATCCTGTTGTCACATGCCCTAGTCAGTATTGGAGTTGTTTGGTTACACGGAGCTAGACAATGCACTGTACATCGTTTGAAAATGCATCTCTTAGGTGGCTTGCTTTGGAAAAATATGGCTTCTTTCTCTCTGTGTAGCGATGAGTCAGTTAGAACCATAATGAAGTTATTTTTCTGCAGAGTGAGAAATGGGAGAAAGAAAGGGAAATCAATAGTGATATCTTGAAGCTAGAGTCTGCCATCTAATCTCTCACTGGTACTGGAAGTGCTTCATTTGGCCTTTTTGATGCTTCCCCACCCACACTCGGCTCACAAAAACACCCACTCCCTAGTGTTTCTTAGAAGTAAACATGTATAAATGGACCTCATACCAGCCGACAATATTAGCTTTGCCTGGCTTTAGAAATTTCAGTAAATTCAGAACAAGCTACGGTGTGTTGGCAGGTGCTTAATTAAATTTTTTCCTAATTTTAATCAATGTACCCTCTGTTTCCACTTTATTTATCTTTCTAAGCAGCTTCAAAATTTACAAATTCCAGAGGAGGTAGTGGAGCACCATCAATGAATATGTTCTGTCCTCTGTGTATTGATTAACACCTTTACACACATGCGTTGGTTCTTTGCAAAAACCAGACATCCATACAGCTTTGGTTACACAGCATAGTGTTGGATGAGGAATGTAAATCAGGAGTAATGGATGAAGGCGCATAAAGGCACCTGCACATGTGATGGTAATGCTCTGTTTCACATGATCCAGTATCTGAAAGGGTGAATCTAAAGGCCATGAATAAATCACACGGTTTCTGGCAACAAGATCTTTTTCTTTTCCTTTTTACTGGCCTTTCTCATTGCAAGACCAGGCAGGACTGTTTGGGTTTTTGCCTTCACACAAAGCATAAAGCGGAACCACAGTCTAGGTGTGAGTGTCTGGGTCAAGCTGAGGCATGCAGCCAGAACCAATGTAACTTCTAAGTAACATGACACGAAACGGTAGCAGATAGTCTTTTAATCTTTAAGGCAAGAGTGCTTGTTGTGTTGGAAAACATCAACCACCATATCATAATAAGAAAGCTTTCGAAGAGGTGAGGATTAGGTGCTTTTTTTTGAAGAAGAAGAAACTTATTTCCATTACACATTTACATACTGTAGGTCTTTCTAGTTTAGGTTAGTATTCTCTGTTTGAATTTGATTGTAATGCTCAAAATGGTACTCCTGAATTTGATGCAGAATAATTTCATCCCTGTTGCTCAAATCCATAGCACTGGACTATTTAGCATAACTTACAGCATAATAAGGAATTGGAGTGCTGTTGTGGATATACTGATTGGTAATAGAAACCAGCATATTATATTTAGGAATATGCTTAAATACTACTACTACTACTACTAAATAATAATAATGCATACTGCAATAGGTAGGTTTCAGTCATGTGACTATGATGACATTGCGACTTCACCTGGAGGGCAGGAAGTAACCACATACAATTCTGATATGGGGGACACCATTGAAGAGAGTGCTTATTGTAGAGATTTAGATCCAGTGTCAAAACTGAGATACATACAGTTAGTTAAAAATGTAATGGACGCGACCTGTATCTTATGAAAATTAATAAGTTTTCAACAGAACCCAAAGGTTTGCCAACAATCAAGGCTGTCGATATTATCAACTACCTGGTCCTGCAGACATCCTACTACACCAGCAAATGAAGGCATATAAACGTTTGAAGGTGGAGAATGTTTTTGTCAGCGGGTGGGTCCACAACCTTGTTACCAAAAGGCTCAGTTTTAATTACACCGAATCATGATGAAGTATAGAGTCAGAGGGCGGGCGTAACAAAGTGATGCTGCAACGATTTGGAGAGAAACAACCGGAAACAACCATAGAAAAACAACAACAACAACTGGTGGAGATTTCTTTTTATCAACGTGAAGAATGTGAGAAAACATCAGCAATCTTTAAATTCTTTTTACAGAAGTGACAACAGTCGTTAAACTCCATAATCTCCAATTTTGTTTAGCCATTTGTAACTTTCTCCGGACTCCTCCATGAACTTTCCAGTGTCTTAAGTACCGTTGTAGTACTGTCCTATTTCATACAGAGGGATTTGAAAGACAACCTTTTAGCCCCACCCCCCCTGCACTTCTAGACCTATACATGTAATGAATAGGGATAGCGCAGCGAGGTTATGATTTCAGTGTTCGGAAATATTAACTCACAGACTGCCATTGACATCTATAGTAGAGATCGGGTGGATGGCGCAACAAAAAATATTTGATTTAAATGCAGGTGGGTTGCAGTTGAAGCACTCAAATAAAAAACAAACAAAAAAACCCATTTTGCATAGTATTCCAAAGGTAAACAAACAAATGACAATGACACTAAAATACATTTTAATCGGAGAATTAAATAGAAGTAAATAGAATTTAAAACTAAGGTGAAAGAAGGGGGAAAGTACAGTCTGTGAACGGTTTCTGGAGGTGGTGAATTTAGACAACACAAGTGCAGGATATGTTATCTGTAAAACGCGTGAAGCCGTTTACGTATTTAAAAGTCATAAGACGGACACGTTTAACATGATTCATCACAGCTGGACTAAACCACAAGCAGCACCAGCCAGTTTCTTCCGTCATGACCTCAAGAGTGTGCCACAAGAGGTAAAAATCTAAGTTAACTGATGCATGTGTGGACCTGTGCTGTTGTGATATGTACGTGATATATTTAAGCATTTGGCAGACACTTTTATCCAAAGCGACTTCCAAGGGAAAGTGAGGAACCATGCTGTCTGACCAATAAAATACAAGAATCAATAAAAGTAGATGTTTTTCCTAGCCAATAGGGTATAGCGTCTGCCTGATGAAGCAAAATGAATGAAGTGGTGGAGGGGATGGGAGGTTGTTCTCTGATGAGGGTGGCTTTCCTCATCACTGAGCTCAAGCACAGTTCACACAGAGGGGCTTGGGATATTTGAAGGATTTTACTTCCCTGATTTATTATTCAGGGTTGTTTTCTTTTTTGTTTGATGGTGAGGAGTTTGAACCAGGTTGAGATGTTATAGGTGAGGATGGTTTCAATGTACACAATGTCTAAAATGTCTTTAATGACGTTAAAGGATGTGAGCTTCCTGAGCATGTGGAGGTGCTGGTGTGACCCCCCCCCCCCCTTTTTTTTTTAAACTAAGTCTCTGTATTGGTGTTAATGTCTGTCCCCATATATATATATATATAACTCTGCACCTGCTTAACACACAGACCATGGATCTTCAGGAGGTGGAACAGGTCTGGGCTTTTCCCTGAAAATTCACAGCACACTCTTTAGTTACTCTTTAGTTGCAAATTGCTTGAACTGGAAAAACTATACTTCAAACAAATGAAGAATAAGCTACATTTCCTTTTTGAGCTAGCCAAAATCAACTCAATTGCATTATTGTCCACCATATCGTTTTGACTTTAACTCAGTTATGCAAGTTTTGTGGATATGATGATCTCATCAGAAAGGCCAGGTGGTCCAAGTTGAGATGGGCCAGTATTCCATTTCCTGGAAAATAGGTGTGCCTCATTGCACACCTTTGAATTGAATTGAACCTTGGAGTGAGGTGTAACTCAGTTCTGCACTTAGAATTTTCTCCTCTTATTCTGTATATTAAACCATTAATTGCATGTAGTTTGTTACCAATTAATTGGCTTATAAATAGGTTAAAGTATGGTTTGTCCACTCATTTATCAATGATACATGAATGTCAAACAAAGCATTATTACATTTTAAAGTGGTGTACTAGAATCAGAACAAAGACTTTGCTCCCCATTATTCACTCGATCCTCAAGCTGTCAGATGTGTCTGGTTTTTTTTGGGGGGGGGTTTGAGTTAATGCTCATATGAGGACTAGAGTAATATTTGCTATTAATCCAGTGACAGTTTAATTACCTAACTGCTCTTAATGAAGATATCATGATTTTTGTTAGATCATTCATTACAAAGGGCTGCTGCTGTTCAAATGCAAACAATTTTAATTCAGTTTCAATAATGAAGTTGAAAATGGTGGCAGAGTGAAAAGGATGAAACAATCAGCTCGAAGACTTTGCTCTGGCAGTTTATGCCATTGGCACCTGATTAACCTATTTAAAGGAGAAAATGCTGTCAAGAGTTTCTTGTACCTGTCCTATAAACCTGTCATATCCTGCTCATCATTACGAAGACTGCCTTTTGTCTCAAGTCGTCAGGCTTTGTTTCCAAATCTTAAAGATGTTTCAGTAGCAGAGACAGTCTGTATGTCAGAGGGAATGAATACATGTAGAGCTGGATGCAGGACTTGTGCTGGCCTTCTGTTAAAACTGCATACCCAAAGGGAGATTTAAGACACTCAGAGTGAAGTGAAGTTTTCAGCCTCCGTTCTCAACCTCCTTCCCCCACTCTGACTGTCTTCCGCATTTTTCACCCACTCAACCTCTTCTCTTCTCTGGTCCTTCACTCTCCTGAAGTCCACAGATTCAGGTCAGCTGACAGTCTGCCATTAGCAGCTATTAAAGTAAGGTTCAGCAGATAAAGGCCTCCAAGGATAGCTATCCATCAGGGAAAGTAAAAGCGGGGAAAAGTCAGTTTTGCGTTCTCATTTGAAAGGTGGTGCTAGCAATCAGGAAAATAGAACTGTTCATTTTAAATGCTTTGACCTCCAGAGCTTCAATGCTTTGAGCTTTAAATCCCATATTTCTCCTACCTTCACCCCACTGGACTATCAATTTGAATGTCATTATAGCCAAATCCACTGAGTTCCACATCCCTCTCTCCTAGAGGCTATATGCCTCAGCCGGGGTCTTGAGGACTTTGCGTTCTTACCCATGGGACTGAGGTGACTCCTCCTTTTCCTTCAGGCCACATGTTAACTCGGCTTCTCTATCTGACTAAACTCAATTTCCTCCTCCAATGCCTCGAACTGCATCATCAGAATAGGGCGCAGTAGAGCCAGAGCATATTCCCAATGGCCAGATTTGCATACATGCCACTGTACAAAAATCCACTCTATTTGAGTCATTCCTTTACTACTTTTATTCTACTAAGCTGTTTTTTTCTTCTTCCTTTTTTTGTCATTTTCTTTGCCTTCAGATATATCTTAATGGAAGCGGATTGTCTATGAATAGGCATATTTTTTATATATATATATATATATATATATATATATATATATATATATATATATATCTGAAGAAAGTCCAAGACTGTAATGCAAGGACCACCATAACAGGAAGGAGACTGCCAAGCAAACAGCAAAACAGGATGTAAGTCACTATGAGTATAGAGTTTTTGCAGGTGCCACATTAGACCAAGCATGTCTGCTGGCTATTTGCCTGGAAAAACCCCAATTAACAGCACTGCTTTGTGTATATCTGACAGTAGCTACAGTTGACAGACTTTTCTTTATGTGACCAAGAAAGGTTTCTACCAAAAACAATGTTCCAAACAGCACTGATTCAGATAAAATCAGGTGTTATAAAATGGTTACTAAACAAACAGGGATAAGGTTATTTAGCAAAGCAAGCATTTTCTTCTTCTGTCAGTCATATGCAAGTGTTATTTTAGTCACGCAAACAGAGAAAAAAGAGATTTATTGTAATCTGTAAAGACCCAAACATAAACCACCAACCAAAATCAGCTACTGATCTAATATATTTAATACCTGGTAATCCACAAACCCTTTCAATATATGTAAATAATGCATGTAAAATGTAGTTTATCATCTTTTATTTATTATTGTTCAGAGGCTCCATAGTGAAGGTGGAAATAATCATCTACTGCAGCATTGATTCATTACCCATGTAGTTTAATAGATGACAATAGATGGAGACGCATAGTTTATGTTCAATTATCCATGCCTTTGCTGAAAAAGTCACCCCCCCCCCCCCCCTAAAAAAAAAGTAATACAATAACCTTCAACTTTAATCTGCACTTGTCTGAATGTCTGCATGCTTAGTAAATGAAATATGTGATTCGTAAAATGCAGAGGGTAACATTGTGATAAATTATTGAGGAAAGGCTAAATGTAGTGTAGAAAAATAGTTTGGGATTCACCACAACATACTTGGTTTAATAAAACCCCCAGTTTATATCTTTGAATGAGGCAAAGCAACATATAAAAATACAATGGCTTTGTGAAGATCATAGAACATTACACCATATTATGGTGTAAGGATAACCTCTCACCCATGACTGTAGTCAAGGTGTCTTTCACAGGTTTTAAGAAAAAAATGGCAACTTATGAAGTCAGTGAAATGAGTGTCATACACCTGCCATTCAGGCAAATGATAAAGACTCGTACTCAACCTGAGATCTTCCAAAAAGAGGGACACTTTAAGGAGGGACCACCAGAACACTTTGAGTGCCCACATAAATGAATAAGGCCACAAATGTTTTACTGTAATATTTTTTGTGAAAATTTTAGCATGTGTCTACAATAACCAGGGTTATTTGGCACCAACGGCTATCACTGGTATTATACTTTAAGATCCTTCTGCATTAGCTTTATATTGACATGCAAGTCTTTACCCCTTGGCTATGCTCAGTATTGCACTTGAACCACTGGTTGCAGTGTTTAAAGAACACTAGAAATGATAATTTTGGCATTTGTGCTTGTTTTGTGTTCCTGCATGGACATATATTTTGTCCATTGCATTGAATTATTTCCAAAAGCCACACGATAACTAGAAGTTTGTCTTTCATAATGGCCTAATGTTTCTTTTCCTGCCTGTTGACATTCCAACTTCCCTGTTGTCAATGCCTTGCAAAGTCATTTCCATTTGTACATTTGTTTTGATCCTCTCACCTCTACTGCTTGTGTGTAATATCATTTCAGGAGGTAGATACCTTTCCCAGAGGCGAAGAGGCATTGTTTGAGGGTAAATAAAATTTGATAGAGCATAAAGGGTAATGTGATTTCCACTAAGGAGCTATCAATTTTGTTCATCTCTTTGGAGCCTTGGTTGCTTTGAGCACCTTTCAGAGATCTTCAAATAATAATGAATACATAGTATTGGGACACTGTAGAAAGTCATTTGGAGGTAGTATGTATCCGGATGAGCACAAGAATGATGCCTTAATGTTAGACCTCACAGACTGAATGCGTATCTGTATTCAGCATGCAGGGGGGTAGTGACAGGATATGGAGATGGTAGGAATAGGATCAGTCTTTGACTAACTCACAGACACACAAACACACAATGCTTGCTGCATGGGTGGCACTCCCAGGCAAACTCATATTTTTACAGCTGGACCCACATCCCATGGTTTCCAGAGACATTGGAAAGTGCTTTGAAGTGTCAGGTTAGACACACTTGTGTATTTCACTTAAATTACTTTTTTTTTAACCTTAGATGGTGGAAATGCAAAGTACCAGTGCATGTTTATTTTCACTGTAATGAATTGATCATGACCAAAAACCTGCATAGATCTCACATGCAAAGGTTGTAGTAAATGAGTATTTGCAATTTTATTAAGATGCCTTTGAAGTTGTTCGGTAAGGAAGAGATATGGTACGCACACACACACACACACACACACACACACACACACATTAAAAAGAAATAAAATACATACCTGGTTGAGGCTATTTATTCACAAACTCCCAGGCTCTTGCACTCAATGGGATTTATGTGTAGGCTTGGAGATGCTGAGATATGAGCTCATAAGAGATTAAAGTTTAGTATATTTGATTGTTTCTCTTGTGTGGTTGGGCTTTTACAATGGGTCAGGCCAGACGAGTTCAGTCTGAATTAGCCCTAGCAGGAGGCAGAGAAGGGGCGCTGAGAGGGGCCACAGCTAATCCCAGGATATTGAGCAGGATTCCTAGGATGAGGCTTCGCTCCTTTGCTTTCCCAAGTGTGACGATGGGGAGTGCAGGGGGATGAGGGAAGAGGGAGGATTTGGGGTCTCTTTCTCTCCTGAGTTCCCATTGTGACGAGAGTTTTCACAGTTTAGGGGCACAGTGTCTGGGATTCTCTGGCCAGTGAAGTGAGTCTTTTTTGGGGGGGTGGCAGCCAAGCAGTGTCGGTTTCTGAGGATTAGACCTACTGGGTTAATCAGGATCAATTCACAGTGTCTTAGAAGGGGGTCTTAGTCTATGTCCAACAAAGTAGGAGCAGGGACGCCACTGTCCAGTGCTGTTGTAGGCCATCTTCACGCCCCCCCCCCCCCCTTTCATATCCTGACATCTGCTTCCCCCATCTCCCTCCACTATGACACCTGTTCACATGACCTAGTCTGCCTCCATAATTGAAATGATTACTCTTCTGCAGCAGATCTGATGAACTTATATAGTGGAATCTTTAAGATCAGAATATTCACCTTCTGAGAACCTTGACTTATTTTGGAACTTTAAGTCAGCATCCGGTTCTGATGTCTGACTGTGATTTCATGTTTTTCTTCTTATTATTTCCTTTGTTTTGAGTGCAATTGTTTGTTTCTAACAGAAAATGATTCTCAGGAGAACAGGATGCCAATTTGTTGACAGCCACATCTGCTTTTTGTATTTATCCATATCTTTTTTTGTGACAAAGTCTCCCTACACAAAAGCCCAGGAAATAGGTGGGAACTGCACGGGACAGTTGCCAAACATATTTAGTAAAGGGAGCAGTGACGCAAAAGGATACCCAGGTGGTGCAGCCCTTCTCTGCCTTTGATAGCCAGCAGTCTTCCTTGATGTAACATATGTCTGGAAATAACCCAGGATATTGCACTTTTTTGTACAACACAATTGTTTGCAGCTCTATCCTGAATCTTAAACATGCCTTACCTTTTTGCAATTTAGTTTTTTGCGAGGTAAGCAGCAGATCACACTCTGGGAACGTGTCATCCTCAAGCGTATCTACAGTAAGGCTCGCCACTAATGTAGCTTGCCTTGTGTTGTTACTAAGATACGGGCAGTAACAAGTACAAGTATGCGGGTGAGCTGGTGAGCAACTCCAACACGCGCACAGACACAGCAGTTCGATGCACAAAGGCTAACAAATAAGCGCTTTCATATCTACCCTCCCCCTCTTCTTTGGGATGCTGCTTACTGTGTGTGTGTGTGTGTGTGGTGGGGTAGGGGTCACTTGGTAGTAAAACAGAGCCAGTATTGGGCCATAATATATTTCATGGATCTGTTCATCTATTCTGCTTGTTGGACACCACTCTTGATGCATTAAAGAATGTTAATCCATTATGATTTATTCCTTTATTATATGTCTTCCACAGGTTTTAGTTGGCAACATTTATGTGATGAGCTCAAGATGTTAACACCTGTAATGTGTACTTCATAATTCGTTATTGCCGCGTATGTGTACACATACAGGAACTTGTTTCTGGTTACAGTGGTGCCCTCTCGTACCAATAAAAGATGAACATAAACTAAACATAACAAGACATAATTTATATAACATAACATAAATAACATACTAGAGTGCAATGTGGTTATGTGCAATGGTTGTGTATAGGGACATTATGTACAGATTTATAAACAGTATTTAACAGTATATACAGAATATGTCGGACTGATTTTTTTTGTTTGCATGTGTCAACACACTGTTGAAACTTAATTGCAATTTTTAGGCATTTTATGGTCGTTGTAACCTGATGACAGGAACGGTGTGCTTGTGTTGATGCTAGGGTTTTGACTCTAATGTTTTTTTGACTAAAAAAAAAAAAACAATCCAACAACCCTCAATTCTATGCGATATAAACTTTAGTGACATTTGATGTTTTTGCTTATGGAAAAATTAAAGGGTGTATTGAACCATTTCATGATATTTAATCACAGCAAACCTTGAGAAAAATGGTCTATTTTGTATACAGTCTAAACACCACAGTCAGAGGAGTTTTCACATAGCTTGAAATGCTGTGGTTGGGTGTTTGAGTTTTAAAAGAATTATGGTTTAGTATGTGGGGAACCCGAAAGATTTTATTTTTTTTTAATTTAATACGGGATAGAAGGGTAATATATACTACTACTAATAATAATGAATATAGCTGTAAAGCCACACTATTTTCTGTTCATTATCATGTTTGTGGAATGACTACTCCTGTCATTTCATGATAATGGTTAACCAAATCATCACCTTTGTGATTTGTTTTTTTCAATATTTAGTAAATATCTGTAAAAATGTGTGCATATCTGCAAGGGAAAGGTGAGACTTGATGTGTCCACTTGCTCAGTGTAATATGCCAGCCCATCTACTGCTCCTGGTCATGCTTCAGCTCACCTGGAGAATGTCCAGATGTTGCCTTGGGGATCAGGAAGGGTGATATAACTTAACTTACCCAGAGATACAACTGCACAGTGTTCGTAATTCACTTCAACTGTTAAATGTCTTTCAATCTTCATATACCATTGAAATCTTAATTTTACGGGGATATGTGAAATGAATATATCTATAATTTATTAACTGTAAATTGAGCGTGATACTTGTTGCTAATGTCTGTTTGTACTGCATATTGTGCCAAAGTGTCGAAACAGCACATCTTCTGGTGTAATTTCATAGCAGTGTAGTGATCCGTTGGGGCAGGTGTAACAATATAAGGAGAAATGGCAGCATGCTATTAGTCTTATGCTCTTCTGGCAGGCACTCTGTCTCAATAGACCCCACTGCAGTCAGACAGTGTAACTTATGCTGCATTGAGAAAAGGGTTGGTGCTCCCCTAACACATAACATCCATTCTATTCCCTCTGCTCACAAGACCAGACCCACTTACTAGATGTTTTCAGACTTACAACAAGTTTTTAAATATGGTACTTCTTCATACTTTATATAATTTCATGATGAACGACACTGCCAGAGCTTTTAAACTAAAGTAAAACATGCATGTATAATGCATTACTGCTCTTTAACAGTAATAAATTGAATTACATTACTCATTGTTCCTTGGGGAAACTACTTGTTTCTTTACTTTTTATTTCTATTTCCAGTATTTAGCCAATCTAAAATGCCACTTGTATACTGTATATATTTTTTTTAATCAAGTGGCCATTTACTTTACACAATAAACACACATGCCTCCTTCAATTATATTTTTTAGATTACATTATATGATATAAGTCATCTTGATTTAGCACCATATGCTACATTTAATCCTGTAACTGGAGTTTTGGTTTATCAGTGTCCTCTCTAAAAGGGGAAATAAAAGACAGGAGGCCAGGCTTTGGTGTTGGCTGGTCTGTGATGCACAGCTGCGGTACTGCCGCTTTATTAATGGGATTCAGGAGCTCATCTGAGTGTTTAGATAATGGAACAATAGAGGACCCCGCTTTGACAATCCTTCATCTCTGAGATGCTACAATTGATCACCAATTCAATTGCTAACTGTAGAAAATTGAATTTCTAGCCCTAACATTGTTCGTTAACCACGGTGCCGATGAGATGGCCATCCAGATTAATGATAATGGGAGGCTGAGATGGCTTCTGAGACGGCCTGTGAATTTGATTAGCTCCAGACGGCTGTGGAGACAAAGAGCAGACAGTCAGACTCTTATGTGGAAGCACTTAATGAAAACCCTGCATGGAAGGTAATTGGGAAATGTTTGTCTGGCTGCACGCTTCTCAACTTACTGTACGCAGTCTTTAAATCTATCTCTCTTCAATCACACTGTTGCTTTTGCACACACACACACACACACACACACACACACACACACACACAAACATACACACACACACACACACCTTCATTTTCTTCAATAACATTAACTTGCTTATTGGAAGCCATTTAAAATACCATTGTCCACAAACCAATGCTTCTAAATATGGTTTGGTTAGTTGACTCCCAAGCAATCTGATTTACTTTGGTTTTCTTAAAATTAATTCCTCAGTAGCACAATATTAATTCTCATCTAAATAATCTTTATTTTGAATGGTGGTTGTTGTATTTATGAATATTTGTCCCATTGATTTCTCAATCGCAATTGATATCTTCCCGTCAGAAATTATCATTCATTAATCACTAATTATATTTTCAGCCATTCATTTTGTTGAATATTTTATTAGTATTTTTCTTCAACACAGTCGAATGAGTGACTCAAATACTCACTGATCATCACCACTGCAGTCCTGCGCATATGTCTCTGCCATTCTCCCCTTGTTTTCAGTTGTGCTAGTCAAATGTTACCAATTAAGCAGTAGTAGAAATCACTGTTATTCCTCTTTCCTCTCCTTCAAATGAAACTGACTCATTTAGACTATTGAATTGCTGGGAAGTGTTTAATATGGTAATTTCCAACAGTGTGCTTAACTGTTATTTCCAGTGTTTTGATGTGATCTCAGTCTAGTGGCATTTAATGGTCATAGGAAGGGGAAGCAGCTTCAAAATGAGCAGTTTCTGTTTTGACATTTAAGACAATAAAATCTATTTAATATATGTACATTAATTGCAAACATCTACGAAGACTAATGAGAGTAAAGGTATTGCAGCACAGAAAAACAAGCCCACAGATGTAGCTGTTCCATGTTTCTTTGACCTGTGATTAATACAAGATGGTAGGCTGCCTGGTTGAAGATTGTCTTATTTAATTAGACTTTTGTGATTACAGGATGAAAGAAGTGAAATCCCTCTTACTATACTGCTGTAATATGCAGTCGCAAAGTTGAAGCCTATAGATTTAAAGATTATTGTTGTTAATTTCTGACTTATGAGCCATTTATTCCTCACCTGAAATGATCATGATGTACTGCAATGAGCAGCATGTATTGTAAGTACATACTGTAGTAGGTGCTGTAAATTTGTATTTACTCATGTTGCATCTAGGGATGGCAGGGAGAGCAAGGGGAAGACGAAGGGGAGATGTGCAGCTACTGACAGATCCCCCTCCCTATTAATGATGAATGTGTCCCTTAAGAGGAGACATACAGGACATTGTTGTCTTTCTTGCATTCCTCTGATAAACAGTGCCGTGGCTTGAGCGTGGGTCATTTCCCTCCAGGGGCAGGACCAGGGAATGTGCATTATGAGAAATGTTCGGTTGAAAGTCATTCCTTGTGTCATAGAGAGCTGGCCAAGTACTACAAAAATATTGAGCATCTCTATTCAGCTTGGTAATAATCGTCTTGAGCCCAAATTGATTAGCAATCTGTTACATTTTGGGTACAAAAAAAAAACCCAGCCAAGGTTAATTTACTGAATGAGAAGGCTTTTATAACTTCCCTTTTAGCATGTCTCTTCATTGGCCTATATTAAATCCCCCCTGAAACCAGGAGTTAATTAGGAACACCAACAGAAAAGAAAACCAAGGCGGGCAGCTTTTTCTTCACTGAAAAAGCACAAATCTGTTGGTATCCACACTCAATTACTTGCCAATACATTTTTGAAGTGCTTGCCACGGACAGTGTGTTTTTGTGTTAATTCATTTACATGGGGCAATAATATTAAAAAGTAAACTCAATAGAACCTCTTTGTGAGGTTAAACCTGCCTCTAATTAATAAAGAGTAAATTTGAAACGGGAATTAGTCTATGAAAGGGAGCCTGTTAATGAAGTGGGTGAATAGAATGAAAGAGAGCATGCGGCCTTCCCTGCTGGAGAAAGGTTAATGACTGGATAGAGCAGACCAGGAGAGTCTTTCCTCTCACTGTGCTCTGGGTCTTGATCCTCTGGGCTTCCCCTCTTGTTGGACCTTTGTTTAGCATAAAACACCACTGTTCCAAAACACCCCTTGATGTCCAATTGCTCTCACTGCAACATTAATAACACAGCTTCATTATTAAAAAAAATTATGTCTCTGTGCTCTCGCATTTTAATATGCTCTGGCAGAAATAATCACACTCGTTCATATTGAATATCCTGTCGAGCTGTTGTCTGAACAACATCGGTATGTTATTTTATTTTTTTCCACATTGTTTAATCACATAGCATGTGCATAAAAATCCTCAAATTACAGTTCAGACTTTCACCACATCCTCTTCTACTGCATACATTCGAAATTGCTTATTAAGTTATTACATTCGGTGTTTTATAATGAATGTTCATTGTCAATTCTGCTTGTTTCACTCCACCACATCATCCAAAGTCATGCCGATTGATTTTAATTGTCCCTGTCTTGGAGATGAAGCAGAACACAGACAAAGTATTGAATTTTCATTCTTCATTTCAAGCAATATATACCCACTGGGGATTAGTTCATCTGGCTTGTGATTGAGGTGCCAAAAGCATGAGGTTTAACTTATGTTTTTAATGTACACAATGTTGGTGCATATTTTACCAGTATAGCATAGTACACAAAATTCTATACTTGGCTAATATTATTGGATGACAGAAATAGCAACTCTTACTACGTACTCACCTACAACTCTTACTACAGATGTCATAGGCTATAACAAATGTAACCAAACTAAACATAAAATCCTTACTTTGTGACAATTAAACCCTTCTCCAGCCACAACACTACAGTCAAAAATAACGGCTAATTCATACCAAACATTTGCCACTTTGGCATATTTAATCAGAGAGCAAACATAGTAGTTCTAATTTAGCAGTTCTGATGAAGTAGTTGCTGAAGAAAGCCATGTTGTATTAAACTCCACTTTGAACTAACCATGAAAATAAAGCAGTTTGTCAAAAGCACACTCTCAAGCCAGAAATCCAACGTTTCATGTTTCTTG
This sequence comes from Siphamia tubifer, assembly GCA_020466265.1. Taxonomy (NCBI): domain Eukaryota; kingdom Metazoa; phylum Chordata; class Actinopteri; order Kurtiformes; family Apogonidae; genus Siphamia; species Siphamia tubifer. The sequence continues at coordinate 23,882,480 of CM035797.1, read as the reverse complement.
CTACTTTCTTTCCTTGTAAAAAACTGCAGGCTTGCTGTTCAGACACATTACGTGTTTGGCATTTGTGAAGCTACAGTGTCAAAGGAACCACCTGTAAATCAGTGTTGGATCCTTCTCTTCTTTCTTGCTGGCCTTGGTGCTCTCGCTGAGGTCAGGCATACTCTCACCCTGCCTCTCCTCACTGGCAGAGACCTCTTGTCTCTTTGAGGAGAACAAGCTCACAAACTATGGCGTTTTGGGGCTCGAAGCTTCTGGGGTTTCACTTGCATCTTGGCCCACCTCCTCATCAACCCCGTTGCAAACCAAAATAGACTCCATAATTCATTCCAGCCAATCCTGCAAGAATGTAAATAAAGAACAAAAGTTGCCTGTTCTACACATATCAGAGGGCCTCTTTGGGAATTGAGCTTTCTTAAAACTGATCCTGCTGCAAGCTCGACCTCAGCCATTTCTGTCCACTCCATTTTCTAAAGCAACAGTACAGGGCAGTGCGCCATAGTCTCTGCACTGGCCTTATCTCACATTGGCAGACACTGGGTCTCCCCATAGTCTGGATTTCTGTCTGAGCTTGAGCTCCTGTGGCCTGGCTGTTCCTCACTCATCTGCATAGGCATCTCCTCCTTTATTCCACTTTAAAATAATTGATTTTAAGTTGTCCATTTTTGCCCTCCTGTAGCACGGTGTACCTTCTGAATGCTTAAGTTGTAGCACATGTCAATTAAAAAGGCATCACCCAGTAAAAGCTGCGAACAACTGTTGTTAATTAATATCTGAGGTTTATGATGTGTGATACAGGTCTGGACACGGCTCTTAGACTCTGATAACCATTTGCCCATGCCGTTGGAAAGTCATTTTGGGCGTAAGACTAATGAAGCTTGTCGGCTAAAATGAATCCAGACTGTGAGATGGCCTCATCAAGTACATAATCTTAACACAATCAGAGCATAAGCACCTTCATTTGGACTCCGCCTTAGTTTAATTTTTTGAATGGTTTCAAAATCACAGGACACAAAGTGTAAATGGGAATATAAATGCCTAATGAATAACAATTACATTCATTATTTTGCACTGTGTTTTAGCAGAAAGGAAGAAATTTTTGTTCAATTGCAGCTACACAAAGGTACAGTTTTCATTGTAACAGAAATATTAATTTCTGAAATCTCAATGTCTTCAATTCTGTCAAGTCAGTCTAATATAAGGCCACATTTGAATGATTCTGAGCCTGTTGAATATTTTGAATTACCTCTCCAGGTCACATTATCAATTCCCATGGTTTAATCAAAATTTTAACTAGACACAAGAAAAGAAACAGCAGCACAACCATCATTGGTTTAATTATTGTTCTCAATATCACATACAGTATTTCAGTTACTGCAGCTACAATCCTATATTGTGACTAGATACTGGAACATTTATTAATCATTAATCACCCACTCTGGGCATAGATGTAGCCGTGAGACCATCAAGTCATCAAAAATAATGGTTATGCAATCAAGGACTTATGGTGGCTAAGATTGACAGAAAAAAAAAACACAGAATTTCTAAAATCACTATTTTTGTCAGTACAATGCTGCAGCTATTGATGTAGGAACTGAAGGTTACTAGGTTATCAGGAAAACTATGGAAAATGGATGGGTATTGGCTCTGAAATTAAAGGGGACAGGTCATGCTCATTTTCCACAGGTTAACCCAGTTCGCTGGCATCTCAGTGACCTGTCTGTGACATGCTTTGGTCAAAATATCACATTGATGAAGAGATACAGCACCCTCTTAGACCTGGAGAAACAGCCCATTTCAAAACAAAATTTAGTGCCACTTGCTTTCATGTAAATGAGCCACAGTTGACTCCACCCCTCTCTTCCATGTGTTATTGATACAGAAAGGAGAGAGAAAGAAATGGAACCTGACAAAAGTTGACACAGAGAAAAACAGACAGACACTAACGAAATAAAATCAGCTGGAGAGAATCAAAGTGGGCCAAGTGTTGAGTTTTACAGCCCCGGTGCCTTTGGGTGCTGTTCCATTAACACACCCAGTGCATGTTCAGGTCCACTTTGACCTGGGCTGGCTAGTGTCACCTCGGGTCAGACAAATGCAAACCTGGACGCACACTGGGTCTACCGATGGAGAATATAATCTCCGAGCAGAGGTCGCTGTGACTAGTAGGTGGAGTTACCTCAGCTGGTGGGGTGGGATGGGGTGTAGTATGGAAATGGATCTATGTATGTGATGTAGGATGCATAGAAAATCCAAAATGGAGCTTTTCATCCTACTTCAATAAGAGATCGATCAAGAGAAAAGGAGTGGATATTTTTTTTTCTTCATAATTTAAGGGTCTCCTTACACATAGATGACACATATTTGTGTTTTAAAGACATTAAAAAGTGCATTTTGCATGATATGTCCCCTTTTCACTGTTATGAGATTATTATCATTAAATGTTTCCAAACAAATGTACCTTTAGTTTTACCAGGCATTAAAATAAACAAAGTTGAAGAAAACTGGTCTAATATTTTTTTTTTCTGCAACTGTATATCCATTTAAAAGCACAAGGTTATCCATGGAAACAAGATGAATTGGCTTCTTTGATTGGTAACAGCACAGAAGGATAATTGATGGACAGTATAGTAAACTTTCAGGAACTTTTTCAGGATGCATTGTGCTGCATTAACATTTTAAATTGTGAAGGCAGACAGACGACTGTGAAGGATATGGTGAAGTTTGATGCATCACACTTTGCTTTCTGGGTACATTGTCGTGCTTTCACAAGTTTATATTAATACTGTATTGCAGCCCTTTTTTTAAAAAAAACTGGAGCCTGTGTTCTTAATGGTATCTATCTTCCTCCTTCCCATGTGGTGTCTTCCATGTCTGTTCTTATCTCTTATCATTTGTCATCCTCTCAACCAGCTGAGTGTGCTCTCCTGTGCTTCTTACAAACACAACTGCATCCCTTGGCAGGCGGTGTATAGTTTCTCTTCTACAAATAGAGTCAGCAAGGGAAGCTCTGTAAGTCAAAGCACTCAACTTCCACATTTTTCTTTGCATTTCTTAAATTCTCACTGTGCTTCCACAATGCATAAGTAGCACACAGTGATGAGGTCCTCTTCCTAGAGGAAAAAAAATTCAGTGTTGTGTATTATTTTTTAGACTTGATCTTCATACTATTAAACTTGCTTTGGTATGGCGGTACTCTGTTATTCTGGCATGGTACAGTAGTTGTTGTGTATTACTAGTTGGACTGCCAAACGTAATGTGTTAACATGGATTGCTCTATCGTAATTAATCTGATTAAAATTTTTAATGCAAGTAACCCATATGTAGTGCAGAATTTTGGGTTGTGTGTTCAAATAATTACTACTGGATCAATTGTCCATTTGTTCATGTGTAATGGTGACAGGCAGCAGAACCAACACATAAAGATGGAATGCACTAAATGGTATGTTTGCCCCCTGGATGGGGAGAACAAACCCAAGAAGGAACAGTCAACTGACATAGTGTATTACGCACATTCTGCAGAAAGGAGTTTTCTTTTCGCTGAAGCACTTCCAGTTTAAAATGCCACATTAGTGCAAAGCATATGCTCAAGGATTCGGGCGAGCACTTCAGATAACGCATAGCCCAGCCTGCAACACACGTTTACTGCATATATACCCTATATATATATATATATATATATATATATATATATATATAGTCCCTTCTTTCTTGAGTCTTTGTGTATGCAAAATGAAATGCGATTAATATTGATTAAAAATGAATTGCATTTAATCGTGATCAATCAAAATTAAAACACAATAACTCTTGATTAATCTGATTAAAAAAAGTAATCATTTGACAGTGATAATTATTGAGCATAGTTGTCAGTGTTAAAGAAAGACCTCTACTTTTGTAATCTGATGTTGAACAATGGGTGGCATGATGGTGCAGTGGAAGATTCTGGATTCGATTGAAACATTAGTTGGTGAAATTTGCTGTGTTTAGTTTCTATGTTCTCCCCATGTCTATGTGGGTTCTCTCTGGGTAGCCAGGCTTCCTTCCATCTTCCAAAGACATGCACTGATAGGTTAACTGGTTACTGTAAAATTGCCAATATGTGTGAGTGATTTTCTCTATATGTTCAGCCCTGCAATGAACTGGTAACTTGTCTAGAGTGTACCAAGGATAGGCTCCAAGCGACCCCCGTGACCCTGGTGAGGATAAAGTGGGTTCAGAAAATGGATGGATGGATGATGTTGAACAAGCCATCTTAATATTTATGATTTCTCCTCAATAGAAAAAAAAAATTGTAAACCACTCTTGGATAAAACCTAAAGGGATTCACAGTTTTAAGTTTGTAATCCTATTATCCATGTTGGAAAATAATAAAAATTCCTCAGGGCATTTTAGCATATGGACTTCAGAGTACATAATTTATGCATGAGTTGGCATAACCTCGTCATTTTCACACGGTTAGTCTTCTGATATCCCCTCCATTCTTTTATTTAATTTTTTTTTGCTTTGTTTTACTCTATCTGCTCCTACGCAGTTTTTATCATGAGCTACTCATATTAAAGTGTCCTCAAACTGGGTTGAAAACTCAAGCATTTGAGCTTGTGAAAAAAAATCATGTTAGTTTATATATCCCTTAGTGTTTGATAGAAATTCAGTTTTTTTCAGGTGAACAGTATAAAACCACCAACGTGTGAGTGAATTTTTTTTGTTTTGGAGCAGATTTTTTTTCAGTTAGGCTGGTAATTAAAATGTAAACACCGTTTATTTTGCAAATGACTGTTTCAGTATGGCTGCTGTGGAAGGATATAAGTGTTCCTCAGTTTGTTACTTAAAATGAGGCCCTGCTTATGGAACGTAATATAATTAGAAATGATCTCAAATGTTAAATTCAGTTCAGCAACTTTTAACGTATTTTCATGTTGTAGTTTATCATGTGTCAAATGAAAGCAGTATATTGGCTTGTCCCAAAGTTACTGGTATCAGCCACAGAACATTTGTTGACTACTACTACCTTTTTAGTATTCAGTTTTATTTATGGCAGTATCTTGGAAGTTTTTCATTTCTCCACATTATGGAATTTGCTACCAGGAAAAAATATTTTTCTTTTAATGCAGTTCATGAAGTGATTCTCATTTTTGGGTCTGAAATGCAATTTCTTATTGGGACATGGTCACACTGTTCACCTTCACAGTGTTTAGCTCTGCACTGGACATGATTAAGTGTAGGCAAGTTTGGTCACATTGAGTTTCACTGGGAACTTGTGCAGTCACCCGTTTTGGCAGACTTGAGGGCATGAAACTATGCCTTTCACATTAAAGGTTTCTATTAATCATCCTTAAAGAAGATTTGCATTTCTCAAGGATTTTAAATATTGTAAATGTATGACCACCTTTATATTCAAATCACACTTGGTGTGAATTGTGAAGTCTAATGGTCATTGGAATGACAAATTTCACAAAGCAAAGAAACCAATGGTGATAATACATCTTCTACGCTCTGTCAAACTTGCATTAAATGTATGTGAATTAACTGCACCTGGGGACAAGACAAGGAGTCCAGGAAATGAGCCGGAAATGTAAGGCAATCGCCAACCAGACCATTTTGAACCTGTAATACAAGCAAATCACATATATGTAAACCACGGTTTGAATCTATTGTACCTCTTAAAGGTTCATATTTTTTGCTAAAGTCAACTGACGCAATGGGTTTTTCTATTCTGGCTTCTCCAGTTGGGTTTGTGATAACAGACGGTGGCTTTGTGTGATTAGGGAGTTGGCGGGTGACCCCAGAAGGAGCACCTGTCCGAGAATGGACCTGCTGCTCGCTGTGTTGTGCCTTTGGGTGGGTTTGGCATTAACCTCACTGTCATGTCCCCTTCTCCTCACTACCCCCCTCACCCCAGCCCTAAGACATACATAACCTGCCAGATCCAGTCTGTCATCATGGGATTAATTAAAATGCTTCTCAGCAAAGGCAGTGGATCCCTTTGGGGCTTTGGTATATGCATGAATGACATGCACATGTGTCGATGCCCTCATACACATAGTCCTGTGTGACATGCTGCCAGCTTGTTGTATTTTGTCACCTCAAGGGATTTATAACTACACAGTCTCCTCCTGTGATGGATGGACAGATCTCACCTCGGTGTGTCTTTTTTCATGTGCTGTCCATTAATGCTTTAACCACATTTATAATGTGCAACATTACTTATGCCTGACTAAATGGATTTGCCCAAAACTATGACCATCTGGCTCACACTGACAATTTGCATTTGCATAGTTTTTCTTGCAGTGACATCGATGTCAGAAGTTCCAAATTGCCTTCTCTCATTGTTGTTTTAATTCATGCCTCTTTCACAAGGCATGCTATTCAATTGAGGGGATTCAAATAAATTGAGAAGAAAAGAGAGGTTACTTATTTATCCTGGACCCTGGTGATGACTTGCCAAAGTGACAATGGAGGTGAGGGATACTAAATGAATTCTGTTGTCCTACATACTATCACTGGCTATCAACATAATTTGATTAGTGACCTGGTAACTATGAATGTGTGGGAAGTCTTCATTCAAGTCCATTGGGGCTCATGGGGCAAGAGTCCATGTTTCAGGGCTCAACCCCCTTCTATTTCAACCCAGCCTTTATGTCATGCATGCACTCAACCAGGGGATTGGGTGATTAATGACCGAGGCTCGTGGTGCCATTGACAACTTCTGGTGACTCTACACAAAAGCCATCACCCTTGTCACATTAGCACCAGTCTGGGAACATTTGGCTGGATGCTGCTGGCCTGCAACACAGGAAATATGTTGAAGCCAGATGTACGAGTTCCAGCCTCAAGCTCAGCATCGTCCTGCTGCAGCCGTTTTTTTTTTTTTTCTTTCCCCTTCGTTATTTCACTTTTGTGTTAGCCTTTGCACCAAGTCAGAACCCTTATAATAACATCATCTGCTCAGCACGCATTTCCTGATTTCATTAGTGCAATACTTCCATCAATGTATGTCTCATTCACCAGTTGTGTCTCTAGCTAATAATAATCCAGCATAATTAGAAAATGAAGAATGGGCCTGCCAGCTTTCCCAGCAGTGTTTTGTGAAAGTGGAAATTTTCCTCTTCTGCCAAAGTTTTTGTTTAAATGAAATGTCTGCATATTAAGGGAGATGAATAATTAGCAGCGTTAAAGCTTCTGGATATATTAAATTTTCATCCGACTCCTGAAGAGCTTTCATTTGTGAGGTGCACACAATTTTTGGTTTATGTGGCGAGGGGAGCAGTCTAGCAGGTGAAAACATGGTTATCATTCAGTGAAAGAACCTTTTTTTTTCTTGATTAAATATCTGAGAACACATACCTACACATGCAGTCTATTTATTGAAGTTCCATCTTGTTTTCAAATATATCTGCCTTCAACAGGAAAGACGAAGTGTGAAATAATAAGCCCCATTGCTGTGTTCATCATCTACTGTATCCTGTTTTCACCATAGCTGTCACCTTTAAGCAATACTGTTAATGACATCTGTGGCTGGGGTGCAACCTTTAGCACGTCAACCCAGTATGTCTCACCTCTACAAGCCTGACAACATGTGGGATGTCTTCAGATATTCCCAAGGTATTTTTCATTTTACCCTTTAACTGTGCTTTAAATGCATCCACTAAGTTCACAAGCACATCAAAGTGACTTATCAGTATACGGTAACAGACAGTGGCACATGTCTGAGGAAAAAGCACTGTTACTTGGCTATTGAGGAATAAAAATACATACTATGGGCTCTAGTTTTGAGGTGCAGCGCTAGTTTCCGGCCAGTGCAGCGCAGTTTGGTAGTTTGGCAGACCGCAGTGTGCCAAGATGGGTGTGGTGGCACACTCATGGGAGGTGACCACTGATTCAATAACAAGATTCACTGACTTCAGACCGCGGCGACAGTGCGCCAAGAGCTCACCAGCTGAAGGTAGGCCTAAGCGTGGCACAGCCGGTCGAGTGGTAGATTGGGTGATAGATTCTGCAAAACCAGAGCCCTGTATATTCATTCAGTTTCATTGTGTCTTTCAAAGCAATTATATATTTTGACATTTATAGGAAGAACTCCACACTGTAAAATTATCAAGTTTTATTGGATCATAAAATGTATATTTCAAAAACTGTTTGTAGAAGATGAGTAGTGGAAAAACGGAAGCAAATTGGTCTGAACACTACAATTCACCCACCTTGTACTGCAGATTAATGTAGGTTCACAAGTAGTCAGACTTGCTGTATTGATTTTTTTTCCTCAATTATTAAAAGCTAGTGATACATTTATTCTTAGGTACTGAGTTGGCATCTCTAAATCACTTGTTCTTTCTTTGACTTCAGCTACTAATATCTTCTAAAATTTCTGGTTAAAAAAAATTATATTAATACTAAAAATATGAATTGAAATAAATATTTATAGCTGATTTGTACTAAGGATGTGACTTTCGATCCAAAACACTATTCAAAATTCACTAGAAACTATTAGAGTATTATTCAAATATGGAAAGTGTTTCCACGACCCCCACAATGTGCACCCCAACGCCCAAACACATGTGATGACAGAAAGGATAAAAGAGGTAACAAAACATTTACTGAATAAACAAGAATATTACAAATCACACCAAAACATGTTGAGCTTCCCTGAGCAATTCATCTCATCTTCTGCATAAAACAAGTAAGACTTTTAATTTAGAAATCACAATAACCACAGCCAATGCTATATTTCTCTTAACTGCCCAGGCAGAACCGGGTGAAACAGCTGATTTCAGCTACAATGTGGAACGGATTTAACCACAATAGTCACATGAATCTATGCCAGATTCTTTATTTCAGAAATAACATGTCTACATGTTCAGGGTGGAGACGTGTGCGCAGTCTATTAACAATTAATCTGGCTGCTGAAAACACACAGACCTTGCTGGCACAGAGAGGTATGTGCTCACAAACTTTGCCAGGCAGGCTTATTTTTTTTGGTTCTGCATCTTTCTTGCATTTGCAGCGTTTGTCAATGCAGTGTGTTTGCTCCTGTAGGCCACCGTACAATGGAGTAGTGCAGCATCCGAAATTAATATTCTATCTATTCTACATGCGAATATTCGAAAATCATGTCCCATCTCTAATTTGTACTCATGAGTGAAAGTTAAATGAACAAAAATGTTTATTTTTACTTTCAACTGTTAACCCCCCCAAACAGGTGTTTATCAGACAGCAGCAACCTTCTGCTTCTTTGAGTTAAGATGATTTAGCACAATACTGATGTATTGTTTTTTAATTCAATCACAGATACTGTTGTTAATGTAAATAGTTGTTGTAGAGTAACTAATAATAAACATGGTAAGCCATAGTTGGTTGTAGATTCCATAAGACCAGAACGACCAAATGTTCAGTGCTTTTTTTTTTGGTTTGTTTTTGTCCGTCATCTAGTGTGTGTGTGTGTGTGTGTGTGCTTCATCATTTGTTCTGAATATTGTGGTCTATGTATTTGTATTTTGCCCATTTATCAAACATTTATTATTTTTCTGATGAGAAATGATAACATTATGGTAATGATTATCATTTAAAAACCCAGTGCTGCATATACGATTTATATGACATAAAAAGAAAAAAAAGCACCAGGCTGTTTTATTCACAGGACTTTTCTGTTTTGTATTCTTGTATTCTTTTCTGTAACATTGGTCAGAACAAAGGGATTACTCTACATCCCAAGAAATACGTGGAAAGTTCGATATAGTTGTATTTGCCAGATGTTTGTTTAAGCTTCAGGACTGTAGTGTCTATAGACACACACCACCCTGTTAACTTGAGCAGATTCTAAGCAGTGGCAAGCTTAGGATTACAGTGGCTTAGATCCTTTGACCCCCCCCCCCCCCCCCCAGACACACACACGCACACACGTACACACACACATGCAGACACACACATGCAGACACACACACACCCCATCTCCTGATTGAAATGCATTTGGCAGACTTTTATTCAAAAACAAAAGATTTCCTCCTCATCCTTCACCCACCCCATGCCCTTTCCTTCTTTTTAGATTCTTAAATTCCTCTAAATGAAAAATGATTCTCTTTTTCTTGGTATTTTCTACAACAGACATCCCATTTTGCTCCCTCCCCCCCCTCAGTGGGGAGGAAATGAGTTGTAGGAGCAGATTCCTCTCACACAGAGATCTCAGTAATCGTGAGGCTGTATGTCACCAGCACACCATAGTGACAGCAGCTTTTAATTAATCCCACCCCCTTGCCCTACCCATTGGTGGCTTCTCCCCAAACTTTTTTCCCCCTTATAACTTTCTGGGACTTTGTTTGTCTGTTTGTTTGGATGGTGCTGTGGGAGGGATTCCTTTAACTGCAGTCTATCAACCCACTGCAGTGTTCTGTGCATAACATGTATAGTTACGGGATGACACTGCTGTCGCTTTTCCACATTTCTGAAAGCGGGAGATAGCCTGCTAACTGTGTTCACGTGTTTGAATCCTCCGATGGCAGCTTCGCCTAGTCTGTCTCAAAGAGTTTGGTAACTGAGTGAACAGTGAGAGTACACAACATCCACATGAAATTGTAATACTCTTTAGTGGTGGTTCAGCCACACTAGGTCAGCGACGTTATCCCTTTGCTGCACTGCAGTGATCTCATGTCAAGATGCTGGAGGCAGGCAAAATAATTAGGCCTTGAAGTGTCTGTGTTCCCCTTCTGGTGCCTTGATGAATGGTGACATGTTGTATTTACAATCCTAAAAGGTGCTGACACTCCTGAATTCCTTGCTACTTGGACAAATACCAAAACATTGCTACCCTTGAGCAAATGTCTGTCTTGAGGCAGACTGAAGATGCAGAGTAGCTCCTGTCTAAGTGAATGAGCTACATGATGGACTTTTTTGGAGAGGTAGATTGAGCTCTAGCCTGAAGGTCAGACTGTCAAAGGGGTAATATCAGATCTGCTGAAGTGAGCAGAGTCTTTCACTGCTTAATCTTCATCTTCAAAACACCATGAAAGCCAGAAACAAGTTGGGGGCAATCCAGACCTCCGCATGTAACTGGAATAATGTTATTCTTCTCCTTTTTCCTCCATTATCGTTATTGGGTAAATGTGTTTTCTACAGGGCTGTTTGAGAGTCGGCATGAAGTTTCCCATCAGTACAGATTAAGTGATTATGCCAGGTTATTGCACTTTTTTCTCTCCCCTGTAAACGAAAATGAATACGGCAGCTGCAGATGAACACTGCGGAAACAGACCTTGGCTCGCTATTCAGTATGACTTGGCTGTAGCAGGCATTAGGTTAGCAAAGTGGGCTAAACTTGCATGCGATTAGGCTGTCAACATCTGAAAATAATGAGCTGCAGACAGAGCCACATTGGCATGCAAATACTGTACTGACATTTAAAGCTGGCTTAACATAAACGAGAAAAGAAAATGGATCGAAGAGGGGCTTTGGTCTTCCACTGCAGAGCTGCAGTGCTGCTGGGGGTAATGCACAAGTTGGACTCCTCAGAACCTCAAGGAATTAAATAATTATTCCCTTGCATCAGACTCCATGGACAAATGGGACTGAGGGTCGATTAAGTTCTAAGGGGGACGTGGTGTTGATCTCATAAAGGGCACCAGGAGATATATGGTCTCTTACAAGATCATTTAAACCACTTAATGGAGGACAGGAATTAATGGGTGCCATAGAGCAGAGTCAATTATATGGATATTTTCATAACATATTGTGTATAATTCATAGTGTAATGGCACAGACACCAATCAGCCCCTTTGCTTTTGTTTTGGTTCCAGCCTGTTTTAAATTGCGTTATTGACTCTATTTTGAGGTGTAGAATAAGTCTGTCTTAATACAGTGATATAGATGCACTGTCATTGTATGGCATTGTGGGGTGGCATAGGCTTGATGGCAGGAGCTCATGTTAATTTGTATTAATGTCAGATAATTTAGAGTTGCGATGGATGTACGTGCATGCTCTGTGCTCTCAGGCAAAAAATTGGATTCATTAAGAAGACGGAGGAGCCGGTTAGGTTTTTTGGCCCTGTGGTTTCAGGTCACTGAGTAATGTGAAGAGATGGAGAGGGTCCTGGCCCGGAGGATGGGGGTGGGCTGGTCAGAGATGGAGGAGAGAGGACAACACCCCCACACAGTAGCACATCCCTCACATTGACATGTCTCTAGCTAAACTGTTTTAGTCACCCTACTCTTTGACCGCTGAAACCCACTGCACTTGTTATAGAGAGCAACAAAGTCATATGACAGTCTTGGAACATCTGTGAAGGGGAGAGGTGATGTCTTTGTTTATTTTTTGCTGCCATGCTTATCAATCTGTGTAACTGTCTCTATGTTAATTAGATGTGTGAACAATGTGCAGTCGTTCAGCATTAAAAGCTTAAATAATTATAAATTGGCCTCGTCATATGTAGACAAAGCACATTAACACATGCAGACGTTCACACGAGTGAGCACAAGCCTCTCACTGTCGGATGTAATCAAGTTTAACTGATGAAGATGGCCCTAAAATCCAAAACATCCTGTCCCTTTTGTTTAAGGCTTCAGCTGTCTGTTTTCACCTCTAGTTGGTCATTGGAAAATTACACAGTCAAATGAGAGCCATGGGGGCTTTCATTATTGTCATTCTGTAAAGATCTCTCATTGGTTTAAAGCAAAACTGCTGGTCTTACTGTTTTCAAACGGACCACACCAACACAATGTATACAAGCAGGCTGGCAATACCTGCAACACAGTGCACGTCAGATTTATAGTTGCATTACATTCATTTCTACTTTTCTGTCTCAAGTTTAACTCACGCCTATACACATGCACATGTGCACATTTAACACGACAGCAAAACTGCAAACCTAGTGGGAGGCCCTAAGCTTTGGTTTGGTTTGGCTTGATTTCCAACCTCAGCTCCACTCTGCATTTATAGGCCATTAAATCACAAGTCTGTTTGATGTGCAAGCTTTGTGCAACAGGACATGAGAGAAAGGGAAGGAAAAAGCACCCCCACATTTTTGTTTTGAACATGTGGCTCTTACTTCAATACTAGGTTTCACAGATAAAGCATGTTTTTAACAAAACTGAAGCATTTGTCTGAACAATGGAACAAAACAATCGATGCAACTATCTCCGAAGACCCTATGATGCTATGACTGGGAATCAAAAATTAATTCATCTGAGGAAAGTGTTTCACCAGCCATAAAATATATTTTACTAAGGAGTAGTAAACAAACACATTTTTACTGGGCAACTGAAACGGAAAAGGTTTGTTGTGGTCAGTGTTACTATAAATAAGCCAGTGCCTATATCTGAAGTTATGACCATGCATCACTTAAATAAGAATTTAACAGTAAATATTGGGTCGAAAATTGATATGCTGTGCCAGCAGGTTGTTTTGTGGTATAAGTAGAGTAACTGCAACAATCATACGCTGATCAATTGCTTTTATGGTGGCACAAAATACAAAGAATTTAACACACACATGTATAAAAACATCTTTTTCCCCCCACTAAAAATGCATTGGTCCCAGGTGCAAGTAGACGCTGCTGTATTTATTTGCCAAACCCCAGAATTTACCAGCTTTTAATTCTTGGCTGTTAATTTTTGACTGCTTACAATATATACGTGTGTAATTTTACCTTTTGTCAGCTTTACATTAGAAACTACTCCTGATTTATATATACTTTAGTCAAAACCGAGCATTTTATATCATTTTAATATTAGAGAATCAAGAAAAAAATACTCTGATTAGAGGAGTGTTGCAGCACTAGATTTTGTTACTGCTTCAGTTCTCCAGTCACCTGCTTATTAGAGATTTGTGTTAAGTTACTAACAACCGACTGCAACATAACAGTGTTGTACATTTCTTCAGAGGCAATTTAACAGTTTAAACTGAGACAAAAGTAGTTTGACACTTTGACAGTATTCCTCCTTTGGTTAAAAAAAAACATCAACTTGCTTGCAGTGTTGTGAAAAATTTAATTATGACCCCTTTATTATGATACATATCATCTCGCCTGATTCATTCTAGTGCCCTGTTTGATATAATGCACTATGGCACACTTGCTTTAGATGTCAAATTTAGTAGATAAACTAAAAAAGACTTTCTTCATTCACTTATTTCTTTGACCCTTTTATGAGCATTTGCACTTAAGGCAGTTAAGACATGCTTTTCCTTTGTTGCTTGTTGTTTTTCCACTCCTATTTGTTTCATGTGTATACACACACACACACACACACACACACACACACACACACACACATATATTTATATATATATATATATATATATATATATATATATATATATATATATATATATATATATATATATATATAATATATATATATATATAAATATATATATATATATATATATATATATATATATATATATATATATATATATATATATATAAAAGAATACCCTGTAATTTCTTCCAGATTCCCCTAAGCAGAGCATCCTTATACTGTACAGGTACAGAGCACTTCATAACAAGCTTGTTTTTCTAGCTCGGATATGAAACCATTTTTCACCTTTTGAGATCCTTGAACTAAGTCTGACCTGACCTCTCTGACCTCTAATCAGTCATAGGGTATGTGGTGTGCTTTTTTTTGATCCTGCTAATGGTGCTGACGGAGAAGAACCATGCCCAGCCGCTGGCAATAGTGAGGTCATCCAGGGGTGCTTTGATAGCAGCATCTATAGGAATGCAAATGTGACCGGCTGCCTGACCACCACATTACAATAGGAATAACGGCAGCCTGGGGCAGACACTGCAGCTGTCTCCATTAGTTTTCATCTAGACAAATATAATTAATTTCGGTATGTGTCACATTAGAGACAAATGCATGTGGCATCTTGAGTTGTTTAAAGACTTGTCTGACCTCAGCGAAAACGAAGTGATCAAGGAATTGTTTAAGAAGGCAGATAGGTTAAGGGTCATTAAGTGATAAGTGAGGTCACCCAGGGTCATCGGTAGTCTGGAACATTAATTTTGCTTCATCTTTAGTCAGCTAAAATGTTCAAAGCTGATCTGTTTAATGTATTATTTTCAGCGAAAGGCAAAACAATAGAGACCTTCTTTAATCATTTAACCAAAATGTAATTTATCAGAGAAAGTGAGTCTGGGAATGGCTTTGCTGCAGTCTGTTTGAAAAGTGGTCAGCATATGTCATCCACTTTAAACCCATGTGAGTAATTTACCTAAAAAAACAAAAGTCTGATGATGGGTTGGTTCTAAAGACATCACTGCATTTTTGTCAATACATTGTGAGAAATGAGTGTCGTTAGCTGACTTTATACATAGTCTCTGCTGAGGCGGTAGTGCATGTTATTTCTCATCATTTGTTGCGTTTCACTCCCTTAAAATGGCAGTGAAAAGCTGATCTTAAAATATCTTCAGATCTTTTCAAACACAATGAAATTACAGAAAGAAAGTCTCAAATTTCTGTCTGGTTCTCTATCAAAGTTCATTACAACAATATTTCCCTTGTAGACCACTGGCCAAAGTGTAACATCTTAGTTTGGAAGATAATCTGCTCACTTTGTTTTTGTTTTCCTCTTCTTCTTTTTTTTTATACCCTTATTGCTATTTACTTAAATACCATGCAATTATGAGTGTTCAAGCAAACTAAAAAAAAGGTATTGACAGCATTAGTACGGGACCTTTTCAGTATTCTAAAAGTAGAGTGACTGTTTAGTTTAATTCCAGGTTAATGTGATGTATATTTAGTGTACAGGGCAGGGTTGGTGTATACTTAAGGTTTGGATCACTTGAGCAGCTTTTAGCGGCTCCCCTTACTGTAATTAAAGCTTTCACTGTGTTAAGAGCTTGTGGGTGTGTGAATGTGGATATGTGATGTTTTTGTGATACATGCTGAATACTTAGGTGCTTTTGTCTGAGAGTTTAGTCAATACTAAGGTCTACAGAGTGCAGTCTGTAAAGCATTAACTTCAAGTTAGCTTTCACTGTTTTATTTTGTTGTATTTTTAAAGCCCTATAATAGGTCATTTTGCTCCTTTTGCATGTGTTCATGGACTTTCGCACGAGTGAGCTGCTACCATGTCATTAAGTGTGCAGCCGGGGGCCAGAAGCAGTAGATATACTCTGTCCTCTGCAGGAACGGGCGTCCCCAACAGGGTCTGCCTCTACCACCCTCCATATGGTGGCCCGTCATTAGTTTTCTCTTGCCCTGGTGCCTGGTAGGTTCATCAAACCCTAGAGCCCAATCTCTCCAAAGCCTTAATCTACTCTACTGTGATATTTTACTCTTTGGCCAATCGGATAAGTTGCACATGGCTTCACTGCACGAAAGAACAGCAGCCTCAAGCAGATGCTGCTCTACAGGCTGTATGCAGAGTGCAAAACTGGGTTTCAAGAACATTATCCAAGCATTGTTAAAGAGTTCACTATATCTTGGAAAGGGAAATGTAATTTTAAGGCTATGAGCTAAGATGTCTGAGGTCATATATCTGTGAAGGATGAAGGTGCATTAGGTTATTTTTTGTCACTTTGAATTTTTAGATTGCACGTCTTGGCAGTAATTTGAGTTATGAATGAATAAAACAAATCCCTGAAAGAATTTCCTGTGAGTTCACGTGAGCAGATTAAAAATGAATAATAATAATTTAAAGAAAATACTGGGATGATAGCACTTAGCACAATAGAATCTAGATTTGGTGAGTATTCACGGTGAGAAAATGCAATGATATTTTTTATCCACTTTTATTCTGTAATATGACCAATATTTTTCATATTCAAGTGTGTATGAAAAAAAGTCAGTTTTTTTTTATTAAAAAGCTAAATACAATAAGCATTGGATCAAGGCACATACAAGACTGGCCAAAGGGCATACAATGCACTTTGGTTTTCAATTGTAAAGAACAGTTAACTTCAAATTGTGGCAACATAATAATGTGTTCATTTGGAAAACAATAAAAAATAATAATCATAACAAGGAGTTGCTGACACTGTGGTAATTCTAATAAAAGCCAACTTATCGTGTTTTTTTTTTTCTTTTTCTCGGCCTGGTGTCTACAATGACGTATGGTACATGGTACTAAAGAATGCCGCCATTGTCGTTGGGCCATTGTTGGCTTGTACAAATATAGCTAGTGGGGGGTCCTCTGTGTCAGCCTGCCCAGTCTTCTTGTTTTGAGGAGCAAAGAGCTCCTTAAGGTCGGTGTGCTTTATATGTCCTGTGCTGTGGCCTACAATCCTATCAGAAACACAGAACTCTGCTCGGGTTGCTCCACTCTATTTCTTCTTCTTGCAAATAGAAATAACCACACACTTAACAAAGCAGAGAGAAATAAAGCATGGCACCTCATCTTTAGTTATTTGTACTCTATACTAGCTGAATACCAGAATAAGATCCTTGGGCAGAAGTACATGGAGACCACTAGCAGCTGCTCATTCTGTAAGAGGGCAGCATGCCTACTTTGTGAATTAGTCGATCAGCTGTGCCTTAGTTTATGTCATGTAATTTTTTTGCCTTTTTGTTTTTAGACAGCCACAAAATTAAAAGAATGACCTGTGCTTATACTACAAGGTTTTCTAAAGTCTGATTGTTCAACACAGCAATGAAAACCCACTTTCACAGTTGACAAGTCATTATATCTCAGTAGAACACAGAGTTTCTTTTAGTTGGTTGATAACCTTAAGCAAAGGAAATACAGTACAAATTACTACAAATCCCTAAAATATAGAATTGCAGTTTGTTACAATACCCACTGGTGGATCAGTGATGGCCTGCAACTGGAACGTTCTTCTTCTTCATAAAATGTCCTTAAATATAAATTATATGGCAAATGTACAGAACATTGCTTCCGTAGTCTTATATATCCAGTGTTGTGTAAAAGTCTTGCCACTCTGTTACAGTCATCCACTCACAATGAATGTTAATGTTCAATATCATGAATGGGAATGGTCCGAATCTGGTATTCCACTGTCTCTGTAGCTCCTGTTGTTAATACTGTTCTCACTATGTGGGCTTTTGTATAAACTCAGGCCATTAGGTGGGAAAATTGTGTGTATCACAAACTCCTCCTTGGACACAGGCAAGTGATTTATAGGTATCATCTGAAAAGAAGTCTCTCGTATTTCTAGAATGGAGTTGTCCTTCTTAGTGCCAGCCTCAGCATAGTCATCCTTTCTCCTACGGCCTTTGTTATAGGTGCAGTTCCTTGAAAAAAGTGAACCATTCCTGTGGACATACCAGCACACAAGTGCCAACATGATTATTGCCAAAAGAGCCACCGCTCCCCCGATGATGGCAGCCAAAGGCAAACTGGAATTTTTGTAAGGCTCTTTCTCCTGCTCTCTGTTTAAAGTGGTAGTCGGGTTGTATGATCTGTGAGAACCAGTTTCTGTTTCTATGCAAACAGGGGTCTCATCTGACAGATAAATGTTGCTAGTCTCCATGGGAACCATGCATATCCTATAGGAAGACTCTGGTTCCAGGGCAGTGAGCAGGTACTCTGTCCTCTCCCCCTGAACAATGGTCTCAGTGATGGAACCAAAAGCGGGGCTGTGTCCCAGCTTTAGCCAGCTGAGCCTGAGGGCAGTCATGGGCTGAGACACCCTCCATGATATGTGTATTGTATCTGCGCTACTTGACTTCACACTGATGGTGATGATCTTTCTGCCTGAAGTTGTAGTGCTGTGGTAATTCTTACCAAAGTCAGGCCCTTTTATTACAGGTCTCTTAGTCACAAATGAGGGCCACTGAGGCTGTGAGGGCCGTGGAGTGTTTGAGACTGTGCTTGTCTCATATGTGGGCATGAGTTCTGAATCTGTGCAGTCAAACATGTCTGTGGTTAGGTCTTTAATCGCCATGCCTTTGACCTTATCTGGACCTTGGCACATGAAGCCACGCACATTCACCTTTGACGGCAATGAGCGCAGCCAGTCCCGCACCCATTTCATTTTGCAGGTGCACTGCCAAGGGTTGTTTCGTAGCAGGAGCTGTGTAAGATTGTCCAAATCTTCAAATACGCCTTGTGGTAGGCTGCTCAGGTTGTTTCCAGACAGGTCAAGGCGATACAACTGCCTCAGAAAGGCAAAAGCCCCAGGCGGGACACGATTAATGTGATTATCTTGTAACTGCAGCTTCTCCAAACTGGTGCCTGGCAAGTTGGCTGGCGGCGATGTCAGGGAGTTCCTCACGAGTGAGAGTTCAGTCAGGTTGATCAGGTTGATGAAAGCCATCTCTCCAATTCCACGGTTGTTGAGCAGGTTGCCATCCAGGACTAGTCGCTTCAGGTTGATGAGATCTTGTAATGACTGCTCTGAGATGGAGGAGATGCGGTTGTCATCAAAGCGCAGCTCCTCAATGCTCATAGGTAGGCCTGCAGGGATGGTACTAAGGTGATTCCTGGAGAGAAAAAGTAGTCTGAGGTGATTGCTGTCCCTGAAGGCCCCCTCTTCTATGCTGACTGCTGATACTGAGTTATCATCCAAGTGCAGCTCCTCAATATAGGGAATTTGGGCTAAAGAGGAATGGGTAATCATGCGGATGTTGTTCTCCTGAAGGTGCAACTCTTTCACTCCAAGTGGAAGATTTGTGGGAAACTCATCCAGATTGTTACAATAAAGGTAGATCTTTTCCACATTTGACAGCCTGCGAAGGTCTGTAGGAATGCCTGAACTCTTAATGCGGTTGTTTTGCAGAAAAAGCACTGTAGCATCCTGGGGTAGACCAGAAGGAATGGACGTCAGGCCACGGTCATTACAGTAGATGAAGGTTCCATCACAGCGGCAGGCTGAGGGACATGAGGCGTAGGTTACCAGTGGGTTCACGAGACCCAGCAGCAGCCCAACTCTGATGAGGAAGAGGATAAAGGCCTTGCATTGACACACCATCTTGAAGCTGTGTTGTCTGGCAGTCTAATCACTCAAGGGCCCCTGGGGAGAAGACACAAGGGTACATTTAATGCACAAGACCTTTAAAGGAGAGCCAAATTCCTGTTCTCATAATTGCTGAGAGTTTTAAATGCTGCCTGCAGCACTTTCTAGATTAAATAACTGATGAAAGAATCAGTAGTTGTCCTATTAAATTGATATGCATTGATCATGTGCATTTCCAGACAGTGAAAATAATAGTTTTATTTAATATGAATTGTTTCAGAGCTCGATAAATGTCACTCACTTATAATTTCTAGGATTACAAGTTCCAAAGGTACCATGCATGAATATACAGAGCTACTTTTTGTTTCGTTTTGATAAGATATGCTTCAATTTCTTAGTTCTGTGAACTAAATCTTTGTGTTTCTGCTTTTTAGCCGTGACTTGTGAAATGTAATAGTGTTCCCTAGTTGTTTTACACATTTCTGTATCTCAAGGCTGCCTTTCATCGCTAGAGAGCACAAGGGTGAACAAAGTCAGGCTTTGTTGATGAACTGCTATGGAACTGGCATAGTCGTAAGTCCTGTTAGATCATTACCTATGTATTGGGCCATTCAAATTCTGAAATGCACCCTTTAGCACCAAGAAAAAACCTTTGATAAGACTGTCACTTTCAAGGAGGGCATGATTTTAGAGTCAGGTGGTACAGTTAAGTCTTTTGTTGAAAAAAAAAATTACATTTGTGCACTTCATTTATCCTCACATATCACTTTATTATTACCATTAGTCATAACTGTGGCAGATTTACATATTAGAATTCTTACTGTTTATTTTTTCATGAAAAAGTTTATTTTAATAATTCATAAAGTTGTTGTACATAACCTTGAAATCAACTAAATGCAAAGTGGAATGTGTCATTTGCTTGTCTACTGTTGTTCACTGTCGATGTGTAGTTCCCTTTTAATTACTGACATACTAATGTAATTCTTTAATTATATATTCCTGTGTGTCACATAAGAAATTGAGGTCTGGTGAGTGGAGTAGAAAGAATCAAAGCCATCTTCATTTGTCATACCTGATTTATGCAGTGTGGTAAATCCTTTTCCAGGCAACAAAACCCCAATCAAAATTTCCTCTTGATTTGCTCTTATCCTTTCTGAAGGAAAAGTTTGTCAGAGGGGTTTCTGGCGATATCCTGACCTGGTCAATGTTTGCTGAGCTGATCCTTGTTTGGATGATGACCTCCTTTTTTGTTGTCAAAGGCTCATGCTTTCAATGCCTTTACCATGGCAGATAAGCCTTTAGAAAAAGCATCCGCTCTTACTGACAAAGCATGCACTCTCAGGTATATTAAAAATCCAGATGGGTGTTGAAATTGTCAAGCCCAACAGCCATAACTGCAAATGAGATTTTTTGGGTGTTGTAAAGTGATCCGTATGTAGAACAGAACGACCTTTAGCATCGGCTCCTCTTTGTAATCAGGCCCGACGAGCATGATGAGGTGACACAAAGCTGGTCTGAGCCATGCCAATCCTCTGTGCTGCAGGCTCAATCCAGGCCTGTTCACTTGTGTACTCCAGATCTTCAGGTAACCCAGAATCCTCTGCTCTCTTGTCGAGCCAGTATACACATTAATCCAGGGCTATAGTCTCTTTTCATAAAGCAGATAAGCAAAGTTTTCCCTGCCTCTGAGGAGCAAAACGGGACAGTGTGCTTATCCTTGTGGACCCAGCCGTCCTCACGCATCTGCAGTTTGACTCATCTTGTCCTCTCCTCACACCTGGGTTGGTGGTCTGAAAAACAGCAGACACAAACATATTTACTGGCCGCATTATGCTAGTTCATACAAGATCAGTGTTTAGTAATCGGACACAGAGAGATTGAAATTTAATGAAGATTCATAAAAGAATGTAATATGTATTTAACAGCTTCACATTTGACTTTTGGATGTTTTAAACATATAATGCATTTCAAGTGTTGAAATAGTTTTCACATCACAGAAATAATAACCATAAAGTACCAATAAATCCAAAGTGGCTCGGATAAAGCTGTATTAACTGCAGAGAAGTGCTGTTGCATAAGATATCACTGAAATCATGAAGTCTTATTTAAAAATAACCTCTACTCATTCTTCTAGGCGAGTATTGTTCCTGCTGACCTTTAAAAGCCTGTTAACTCAAACAGCGCACATTTATTTTTCTATGGTGATATGTACTAATATCTGCGTATTTTGGAGACGGCGGCGATCTGGACTGTTACACAATGACTTAGGGTGGAGCCCTTCTGTCCTTGGTTCATTTTGCTGCTTAGCTGAGGTTTCAGAGTTTTACAAAGGAAATGGTCCTGTGATTCACAAATGCAGAACTGGGCTTCTTTCAGAGCATGGCTTTGCCCAGATTCCACTGAGATGAACTATGAATCACTGAATGTTGACATTGTTTAAAAGCACTCCTGACAAATAAATTCCATTTAAATTTTGCACGGGGGGCAGCTTTTGCATCCACCCCTGTCACTCCTGGGTCCTCTCGATGATGCCTCTCCTCCCTCAGCCCGTCCTCTTTACATTCTCTGACTGTTTTTGTTTGTTAAAATAGAACTTCCCTTGCCAAGGAAAATGTTATGTTTCCTCTTTCCACAATAGCTTTGTGACCTTATATGTAACCATCCGTACGGTCTGCTGACAGCCACTGTGTGCTGTAAGACATGTAAAGGTAAATTAGTAACAAGGGGCCCAGCCATTTAACAGTTGTAGCCCATGACAAGGAGAAGATTAAGCAATTGAAAGGCTTGTAACTCAATTACAACTCCTGAGATGCTGTCTAATGGTAACACCCTTCCATCCGTCTGTTCCATCTAAACACGGGCCCACAGTCCAATATTATATTAGTGCTAGATTAGAGTCTGGGGGAAAGCACCAGATGTGACCTCTGCTAACTTCTGGAATAAAGGAGTCTGAGGAAAAAAATATGGAATATGTAATGTGAGTTTTAGAAAATGGTGGTATGATAGAGGGATATATACTGTCTGTTGGAATTAACTTTTAAGGGAGCACTTAGTCAAGCTATTTCAGTTTTAAATAGCTTTTTCACTTCGGTTTGAAAAGTTCTTCTTCTGATTATTTTTTAATGTATGTAGTCTTGATTGAATCCTTGATATTTTTTTTTTGCATGACACAAAAGAAAATGACTGTCTGGTCTGAGGGAGAAGAACAGAAAGATTGATTGTCAAATATTCATGTGATACTGTGAACACTTTCAATTATTGTGGCTTTTGTTTTGTTTTTTTTACCTGCTACAATTGTTACCAAAGCAGCTTTTTTTTGTTGTTTAGAAGATTACATTTGCATAAAATTTAGCTGAAGGGTTGAAGAGAGTGGTTCTTCATTAGTGAACACACTTGGTGGCTTTTTTTTGGGCAAAATTATAGGCTACATGATGTAAAGGTCTGCTTTGAAATAAGTGCATCATGATTACTTTTCAAGTGCCAGCTTAGATGCTTGGCTGTTTTTTTTTCTTTTTCCACGCTCATCAGATTTCAGGCGAGTGGCCCCTCTCTATTGTTTGTTTCAAGGCAAGCAAGTAGACCTTATAGCCCCGGCAGAGTTGGTTGATATAAGCAAACTATAAACTCCTAGATTTTACCCCTGCATGTTTCACAATGGTAATAAGGTGTACTCTATTAAATGTACTAATATACTGTGTTCAGATGTACACAATCACTAGGGGCCGAGGTTTTATTTTGTTTTGTTTTTTTTTTAGTGATGGATGTCTTTCTCTATCGTTCTAATAAGCCCTACTGGCCGACTGGAGTTTTTTTTTTTTTTGCCCGGATAGTTCGCAATGGCTTCTGCTTCATTTAATTTGAACTGGCCAAGTTAAATTGAGCATCCTGGTAAAATTGTGTGTGTATACAGCTAGTTACCTTTCAGTAGAGAGCGTGGGAGGCTTGGACAAAGCTGGACACTGATATCCATTGTGAGCTCAACATGCATAAATGCACATTAGTGTGCAATAACGGAGCCCAGGACATTGTGCCCTCTGGTTATATACTGCACAAGAAAGGCTTTGGGTAAAAAAATCAAATAGAAACAATTTCATGCTTGTCAAAACTATTGTAGATTGTAATGACTTTTAGTTCCGTAAAGTACAGAATAATATTACATTGGACATATTTAAGAGGAAAGGAGCTGTAGAGGTAGTAATGGCTGACTTTTAAATTATTCATGAGGCCTGAAATTAATTTTGAACCACAGCAGAGTTCTCCAGTGGGAAATCATCTTGTTTGTATCTGCTGTTGATTATTCACTATAATTGATTGTATAGTTTTTGAATTATGATTGATTGTACACGACATAGTATTTGCTGGTTATAGTATTTTGCTGTTAATCAGATTTGATTATTTGTTTTTCCTGTCGTGCATTTTTTTTTTTTTTAGCATTTATATTAACAAATGTAAAACAAAAAAAAGTGTAATTCTGGAGAAAGCAAATAATGTGCTTATTTTAACTGAAAACACTTGAAGCCATGCTGAAGCAATACTAGCCTTCAATTCTATTTTGTAATTTTTGGTTGTCTGTTTATTACTTTGTCAGTGCTACTAATTCACACATTATTCTGTTTTATGTCACGACACCAGGCAGTGAACTGCTGTGGTGCCATGACACAATAGAACATTCATAGTCACATCTCAATACACAGGGACACATGAACACATTTGCAACTGAAGAAAAAAATGGCCAAAAAATTCTGATAGCTTCACAGATTTGGTATGTGGCGTCCTGGCACTGGCTTTAGATAGGCTGAACAGATGATACGTTTGCAGGCCCATTAAGAGCACAGAGAGTCTGGGACAGACGGGGGTCTCTTTTGTAACAGACTGAAAGGAGAGATCTCTAGCAGCTGCAATGGTTTTCCCCACATGGGGGTGGTAGGCACTGCAAGATGAAATGTGTGTGCGTATCTGTATGTGACAAGCAACACCAAAACATTGAATTCCCATGTTAAGCTTGCATACAGGATCCTGTCTTCACCAGGCCAGACTCCCATCTACTAAACAGGGATTTGTTAACCTCCCTTTGGCATGGTGTTCCCTGAGTCATGTTGCCTGGGAATGTTTTTTTTTCCCTGCAGTATTTTTGCTTTGCAGCCATGATCACACCTATTCTATACTAACAAAGTCTATTTTTTCCCTTGAAAATGATTGTATTCAATGCATCTCGTGCATCTTGGTTGTCAAATAAATTCAGAAAATCAGTAAATTGTCCTCCTGAAAGGTGTAATGGCTTTTTATGACAATCAGACCACTTCTCCTTCATATTTTATGCTTTACCTTTTAAGTCGAGAACCCAGTCTGTCTGTAGTGACCTGGTTATTAATAGTATTTAATCTGAAATGTGAAAACGATTAATTGGGGACTTTTGCCTCAGGCGGTTATTAGTGAAGACGATGAAATGTTTCCTAGGGTCGTCAATGTTTAGACTATTTCTTTTACACGGCAAAAGAGCTACCAGTACACCTCTTAAAGTGGACTCGAACCTTCTTCTATCTGGTGTGTTTACTGGTTCAGGCCAGTATTACTCATTGTTAAAGCTGGAGCCGACCTTATTGTCACACGAAGACGGTGTTAAATTGGATTAACAACTGTCCCTGTCTCACTGTTGCCTATAAGATATACAGTCTAAGAAGGGTTTACAGAAGAAATAAAGACAGCCACTTTATTACATTGATCTAATGGAACAGATATCAGGCTTGTAAGGCCAGAATAAAACAGTCGGTGGACTTTGACTCATCAGCACCGTGGTTCGACAACATAGTTGTCCAGAATTCACTGTCACTCGGTCATAGAAACAGGTTTTTAATCTCACTGCAAACCTCCTTGCGTTTATTTGTGACGCAAAAAGAAACTGTCAATGTAATCGTACTGTATGTTGTTGCATTAAACTATCCGCCGGTGCGTAAAAAGGGAAGTTGAATGCGTTTTTACGCTGGTGCGTTCAGGGGTACCATCGTGACTGCGGCCCTGCACAATAATGCCCACATAACATAACGCTGTTCTCGGATGCGTAGATCTCGAGACGAGCTCACATCTGCTCAGTTAATTTCAGTCGAGTATGAAAGTGAAAAGGGAACTTGTCCGAGCGGAGGCGCATTTAGCGGAGTTTTTCCAGCTGCCCCTTCATCTTTAACTCCGCGGGATCTGCGCTGCAATTTCAGATGCACACCGGGGAGTCTGCTCGGACTGCGACGCCGGCTCTAAATCACACACTCTCCTAATCCTATCAAGTTTGCATATTCACATCCACCACTGTTAATTTTACCTATAGCAAGGGAAGCATGTTATACGTCCCTACATGTTTATTTAAGTGGATTTGGCACGTTTTAACCACTATAAAGACCAGGATGCAGGGGTGTAAACCTGCAGTGCACCGCTTTGTGACGAGAAATTAAAACCTAAAACACAAATGATGTTTGGAGTTTTATATATTTTAAGAAGGAGATTTGGTGCTCTGTGTCAGATACGCGGGATGAACAAGGGGCGCAGAGTGGGATCGAAGCAGCAAGTTGCAGACACCGAATGGGCAGGAGATGACCAAATAGAGGACTATATAATAAGTCAGATTTTTTTCCTCCCCCTCTGTCGTTTTTCAGTGGAGACAGCCACCACTGTGTGAAGTAAAAGAGCCAAAAAAAAGAGCGTTGCGGATGATGGGAGAAAAGTGCACACATGCCTAAAGCGTTACCGACGGAACCTACCGACCAATATGTTCTGTCTGGGCCGGGAATTTAAAAAAAATGGAAGGAAAAGAAGGCAACTAATTTAATACAAGCCACCCCTGACACCCCCTGTGCAACTTTGAATTCCTCTTGAAGGTCCAAAAAGATTGGTGAAAAAAAAGGAGATGCATTTCCAATAGCACCGTAGCAGCAAAAAAACGGACTTACCTCTATAATCAACCAAAAACAAATGGAAAGTAACAGGTATCCTCTTAAACTGGGAAAAATATAATCCAATCCAGGCTATGAGGATTTCAAATGAGATCCAAAAAAGGCTTCTTTCACACACAAGGCTAGAGCTAATTGGAGTTTTTTTCTCCCTCTCCCTCTCTCTCTCTCTCCCTCTCTCTCTTTCTCTCTCTCTCTCTCTCTCTCTCTCTCCTCTCTCTCTCTCTCTCTCTCTCTAGCAGTGTTTATCGGTGTCCCCCCTCACACACATACACAATCTGTAGGCTGTGGAAGGACATAGGTGCACGGGTAGATCTCAGTACAAATGTAGAGTTGTGTTTGCCTCTAGCTTTGCTTCAATAGACCACTGATGTCATCTGGAGGAGGGGCTTCTGTCTCTCCCTCCCTCTCTCTCTTTCTCTTTCTCTCTCCCTCTCTGCTTCCCTCTTATTTTGTGGATCCATAGCAAAGATGTAGTGTTGGAGAGATGCACTAGAGGGAGTGGAGGAAAGGAGAAAGGCAGTCACATCCTTGTCAGATACAAACACTTTAGAGGAGCAGGTTATCATGTGTTGGAAGGCAGCTCTCAACTGCCAGAAATGAGCAAGAGGGAAACGGTTTATATGTGCATCATGTGTGCCTGCTGCTGAGAACTAACTTGTTGCAGTTATTTTTTTTTTAACCGGTCTGAGATTTTGTCAATCTGAGTTTAGTTATAGTGAGATGATTATATGTATTTATACCAGATGTTTATGCCATCAGGGTTTGTTTTTGTGTGTTATTTTGCTTTTGTGTGTGTATTTTGTGTGTTCATCTGCTTTTTATTTAAATACTGTAAAATAAATCCAATAAGTTAGTCCAAATGGGTAAATTAAATAGGTTATTTTTAACCGACAGGTGCAATGTTTGTTAACCTGATTGACTAGTTTCGGGTACTTGCTGTAGCCGTCGTCAGTAGCATCACACAACATTTGTGTAACCTCGTCTTATAGACTGTGTGACAATTGATCAAACACACTGCACCTGTCTGTTAAAAATAACCTGATGAACTTTCACAAGAAAATAAATTCAATGCTGCACCCATACAACAAATAAAAATATTGAAATTCTCTGAAGCAAATACAAGGCGTGCTTTAAATAAAACTGAAGCATAAAATAAATTAGGAAATGTCAAAATACACTAGAATAATGACTAGAATGAGAAATGAGGAAAAAAGGCTTCATGTGAGTGTTCATTTGATTAAATGGTAAATGGACTGCACGTATGGTGCTCAAATCGCTTTACATTCGCCTCACGTTCACCCAGTCACACACACTCATACACCAGTCCAGTAGGTTTGGAAGGTTCTGTCAGTCCTACTGGGACCCTAAGTCAGGGTTCAGCGTCTTGCCCAAGGACACTTCGACATGTAGACAGCCAGAGCCGGGACGTGAACCGTCGACTCTTCGGTCATTGGACGACCCGCTCTACCAACTGAACCACAGCCACCCTGATTATAGTGCAACTCAACAATTTCTAGTAATTCAATGTATTGCAACTTAATTTTTCCCAATTTTATAGACTTGGCTCCTTTTGTACAAAGCAACTGTTAATACAGTTATCTCTGCAAATCTCTAAAATCAGACCACAGCACTTATGATATAAACATCTGCATCTTTACAAAACCAATGTCAGTGACCCACCGTTGTATGTCAACAAACAAATCACAAATCCCTCTGTCGCTAATTAAAAGTGAACAGGTGACTGTAACCCTTTAGAACATTCATGTACTATATCTGTTGGTGCAGTTTGGACATACGAGTCTGTGTAACATGCACTTTTTTTTCCCCCTCCTGCTGCCTGTTTGACCCTCTTTTTCATGTTTAAATGAGAGCAAACGGTAGGTTTTGTCTCTTTGAGGCTAAAAAAGCAGCCGTGAGTCACCCTGTTAGTCAAACGGTTGTGCGGCAGAGCTGACCTAGCCAACACTCTCTCCTGCTCTGCGTCATATTCAGTATATCCCCTCTGGCTACCTGACGAGGCTGACACCACAGCCCCGAGAATCGAGCTGCAATAGAGCAACTCTGTTTGTCAGTTTCATGTCAATGCCAGTGGGTCAGTGATCTGTCTGACACTTGTTAATACAAAGACTTCGTTTACATGTCAGTCATTAATGATAATACGACTTTATGTTAATTACATCAAGCCTTTTATGCAATTCAGTTGTGAAAGTCCAAAGGGTCTCTATTAATTTTCACGAAGCAAACATTTTTATTGTTTTTTTTTTTTTATTTTTTATTTTTTTTAAAAGGTGTTATACCAAAATAACTAGCTGAGAGACTTCAGGCTTTCTGCCTGTTGAGAGCGAGCACCTGCCTGCTACAATTAATAAAAAAACCCTGACAAACAAAAGAACCAAATATCTCAGCAAATTAGCATTAGAAACCTCCTAATGTTTTGCTCTGACAGTAGGTGAATGGAGAAGCTTTACTTAACAAAACTCTGCAGATCTCCATAGATTTCAGGCACAGAATATTATAGCTTGTTCTCAATAAAAAAATGCTATTAATGTTATTCACAGCAACACAACTCATTTAAAATGTCCTCTATCTCTGTCTTCCGTTCCAACCATTGTTTGCTCATGAAGTGATGTAGACCTTTACTCCTGGCAGTTGTCATGGCCTCATTAGGATGGTTTGTACCAGACAAGTGTTTATAAAAGTGTTTGACCAATGTTGGCAATTCATGCTTGGCTATTTTGCATGGACAAGGGAATGTGTTCCAACTTCGGTCTCCTCAACACATCAGTGCACAGTTAATTCATGAGTGCCATCTTAACTGGAGTGCCTAACTGAACAGACACTTAAGTTTGGAGCATCTGCCAAAACTACTGAGACCTGGAGTTCATTTTTTTTTTTTTAGATTTATTTACTTTCCAGCTGGAGTGGCTCTCACTTTTATTTAAAACACAATGTTTGTTTGTTTTTTCTTTTTAGAAAAATACACATTGTTTGCCTGTATGCTGTCATTTGGTGGTAAAGTGGCATAAACTTCTCACAAAGGCTAGTTGCTAGTTTTGTAATGGTTCTTAATTATCTTATCATATTGATCCAGGGGTTATGGTGGGAAGAGGTCAGTCTCAGACATCCTGGTTTGATCCTTGTCTTCACTCCAGGGTGACACGGTCCTGAAACCTGTGCCTGACCTCACCATAGCTTCCTTTTCTAAATCGACTGCAGACACATCTGTCAGCGGCTGCTGATTGACCCTCTCTCAGACATACAAAGAGCCCCACTGGAGGACGAGGGTGTTGGGTTTCCGTTATCTCAGGACCTGTAGACCAGTTAATTTTTTTGTTCAACAGAATAGGTGCTAGCTTCTTCCAAGGATCCAATCTACGCTGTCTGGTCAAATTCACAGTGTTTAGACAACAGACAGGTTGTTTTCAACCCTGTTGTGCATGTTTGCAAAAGGGAACTGCATAACTAAATATATTAAGACACTTTTGCTAAGTGCTGGCTGAAGTGCCTTTTGACTCTGGTGTCAACAAAACAAGTGTGTGCTTGGTCTTTTTTTTATCAGTCTGTCTTGAACGCAGTTTTTTCTTCCATGACAGACATTCGACCAGATAATTGATTTACTTTTTGCTCTTGTGATCAATAGATAGCGCTGGCAGTTGGCAGACTGTGGTGTCCTACTTTTTGGACTGTCGGCCAAAACACAACCCTGGTCCAGTTGATGCTGTGTAAGCTAGGTGTTATGGATATTATTTTATCTCTCTCAATTTTTCATTTATCTGTCACTTAAGCTTAGCGTGTGTTCACTGAAAAGCTTGTGTGAAATACAATAGGCCCCAAAACTGCTCAGGGGCTCACAAGGGAAAAATGGAGACTGATTTCCCTTCATGTCTCCTTCCGTGCTCTGACTGGAATTCATTATTGATAGACTTTCCGTGTTCTTAACCAATGCCAAATTAAGGGGAACATGTAAAAGGCTGCTGCCAAAAGCCCCGCTTTGTTTTTCATTTACCTTCTCCTTTATTTGCATATTCATCCTCTACAGGCAATCAGCAGCAATCTTTGCTGTGGGTCTTTCATCTCCTCACTGCCATCCTGACAGGCAGCTTTTCAGTATCACAACAGTTTAACTAGGATTTGTGGATGAGAGGTTCTGTTGGCTATGCTTGAGAATTCACATTTTTGATTAGCAGAGGATGTAATGTTTGTGGCAGGGATAAAAAGAGGGTTTATAGAAAAAAAAAATGAATGGGTAAATATGTAGACGGATGTTGGATTTCATTACTGTTGGTTTGTATAAATGTAAATGTAGACCTCATAGTGCTGTGCAATATGGTTGTCAAGAAAAGTTTTGACTGAAGGAACTATTTGGATCTCCATTCATATGAATGCAGATCCAAGTGACATGGAACACAGCCACACCATGGCATGATTGCTGTACTAGTCTTTTCTAATGCAGATTCCAGATGTTGAGGAATAGGCTGACCCCATCATCTTTCAAGACTATGATGCTGCCTAGAAAAAGAAAAGAACCTGTAACAACAGAGACTAAAGGGGCCGACATCCTGCTGCCTAGGAAAGCCCAGGGGCCTCAGTCTGTAGTCATTTGAGCCATGTGTTTGTAGAAGAATGACAAGCCATGCAAATAGCCCTATCGGCTGTTTTTTCCCCTCATCTTTTGTGT
Organism: Siphamia tubifer; assembly: GCA_020466265.1. Taxonomy (NCBI): domain Eukaryota; kingdom Metazoa; phylum Chordata; class Actinopteri; order Kurtiformes; family Apogonidae; genus Siphamia; species Siphamia tubifer. Next base: position 23,851,023 of record CM035797.1, on the reverse strand, counting down.
TCTTTAGATGTTTTTGTGGTTGCTGTTATGTTGTCTGCAGAAGACAGAGAAGGTTGGGGATGAGCGAATTCCATGAAAAAAGTAGAGGGGGGTAAGAGCTGACTTGTCAACTTCAGGACCTCCTATAGGTTAATGACTCCTGACACAATGCTCTGTGATCAGATTAGATAGAGCACTCTCCCCCCACTGCACTAATCAGCACAATAAAAGGAGTTAAAAGATGGAATTACCATACAGTGTTTTCACAGTCCACCATACATCTCTAAAGTAGCTAATTGAAGAGCTTCCCTCTTGCTTTGCAACTGGTAAACATTTCTGCACTAAATCAGTAATTAGCCAACTTAGCATCTTTTTGCCAGTCTTAGCTAAATGCAGACATTTATCTTTACAATGGACTCTGCATGCCTATGTAAGCACCCACAGAAACTTAAGACAAACATATCTCTCTGTTGTTCAACTCGACAGCACATTCCTACAGTTTGTGAATGAATTTAGTCTTTTGACATTAGGTGTGTGAGTGTCTTATGAAAAGGTCAGTCAAGGTTTAGAGGAAGTCGGGGCTAATGTTATCAAGTGAAACAAGCCAAGTCTTTGCTATTCTGGATAAGATAAGATGGATTGTACATGACCTCAATGTCCGTAATGGCCCTGATGATTGGAACAAATACAGGAAGTAAGGCTGTTTGGCAACCACATTTTGGTTAAAGCAAAGAGGGTGTACTAAAAAGGGAGGTCTCATCACACAGAGCTGCCATCATTGTGATCAAAGTGTTCACTTATCTGTGCCAAACACTAACTCTGACTGCGTTTCCTCTATGATCTGAATGACTTTGTTTACTCTCATGAGTTGTATCTAAAAATTACCCTTTTTAATGATTTCTCAACTCACTGCTTTAACACGAGAGATTGCTAACAAAGTACAAAAGAAACTACAGATTTAGAAAAATCTGTTTATATGCTTTTCACAAAGGTGGTGTCATCAAGTTGAAGTTGTTCAATTTCTGGCTTGAAATACATTCTCATTATCCAGTTCCCCACACATTTGTGGTTGTTGAAGGTGATACGGTTCCTTTTCATCATTATTTTATCGTCTATGGAAGGTAGATAGAAGTAGGTTGACATTTGGTTTGCTTTGTTGAGGTAAAAGTCTCTTCAGTTTAAGATGCTGTGAAAACCTGAGGAACTGCAGCCATGTAATTGGAATTAAACATCCTCTCAATGTGGTTTGAGGTAACACCTCTCACCATTCCAACAACAAGGAGGTGTCTGCACCTCTGTGTCTGACACTGGTGCTCTAGCACTTATCCTGAGTGACTTGGATATCAGATGTCTCATTTCACTGCAGCCAGGAGCCATGTTCAAAGGGAGCCTTAAGAAAGTAATGATGGTGAATAAAAGGAGTGGCTAAAATGAGAAGTTTAAGACCTAACTGAAAGAAGTGCTCATTGAGGTCTGCCCACCTATTAACACAAGACTGTAAGCTGCTTTTGGTAGAGCATATTTTTGACTTAGAAATGATGGTAACTAGAGCAGATCCATTTTATACCCCCACTGCAATAAAGTAAAAAATCACGAGGAACCAGTGTGAATATGCATCTCTATTTTTGTCCAACTGAAAACCATGTTAATGGATAATCATGGCAATTTTTATCGAATGAAATAAGAGAATTAGACTTCTTATGTGTTTAAAGAGTTTCTGTGCAAACAGAAAGATGGAAATGAAACGGTCTTTCTTGTGCCTTTAAGGTGAAGACTGTGGGCCCAGAAACGGTATTTTCCTTCCTTACAGATCACGGCTTTGAAAAATATTCTCTGATTTCACGATGAAAAGAGACAAGGCTGTGACTTTTCACAGGTCTGTAAGAACTCTTCATGCTGACCATCAAAGACCACCAGTGAAACCGAGGGAATCAATCAGCAAATCATTGAAAGAGGAGATGGGTGGATGTGTTGAGTAAATAGTGGTTGTGTCATTTTAACCAACATCAGTCAGACAAGCAATAACAGAGTTGTGAATTTATATTCAGCGATAGGGAAAAACACTAGGGGCAGGATCTGCTAGAGTTTGCCAGTCGTTGATGCCTTCACAGCATTGGTGTAAAAATGTGTGTGATTTGAAATGGAAATGGTCCCTTTCTGTGGAAGGTGTTATTGGTGAACATTCTTTCTGTTGATTGAATTGTAGCCGTCTGCATCAAGTTTCTGCATAATGGCGCAAGAGGCTCTCAAAAATGTATTCTCCTCTTGGTAAAGGTCAGTGTTGGTGTGTAAAATGCCAGCATTTCTTATTTGAAAATATCCATCACCGTGACTGCATCATCTTTCTAAATGCTGGTCTTTCCATATCTATTTAAGTTGTTACAATTCACATTTTCACATCTTTTCTATGATCACATGTGTGCACGTGTGTTATACTGTGTGCACACCTTTTGTAGATTCTCAATAGAAGCTGTTTATTGGTATTTTTGTCCTTTTTTGATTTTCAAATCAATCACAGAGGTCGAATTACTGAGGCATTAATTGTTTTCTCATTTTACTTCTGTATTATTTTACAGGTTTGTTTTCTCTCTTATTCATAACTTTCTCTCTACTGCTCCAGTGACCCAATTTTTCCTTTCTGATCATTAAAATTTCATTGTCATAATCAGTATTTCTGTTCATGCATTTCACCTGAGTATCTGCCATAGGAAAAGTGGAATTTCAGTAGCGTCATGCGTCACATACATTGATTTAACAACCAGTTCTGTACTACTGGTTTTGATTTGTAACTCCTTAACATAGATAGCAAATCTTGAGCCAAAATCCTGCCAAATACATTAAAGTTCAGTTTGTACTCCAGCAACACCCACCCCCAGCTCTCTCAGGATGGGGAAACCCCAGCGGAGGCTCCATTTAACCCCAAAGGATTAGTGCTCATGCCTACTTTAGCATTAGTAAAAGGGAAAACGTCTCAGCACATTGACTCAATAGGGATTCAGGCCTGCTCTACTGGCTTCCCACACAAAAATGGACAAAAGGGAAAAAAGTGAAGCTTCAGCTCAGCCTTGAATAGAGCTAGATGTTTGCCCAGGCTGCTTCACCATTTGCCCTTCCGCTGCCTTCACAGTACATAACCAGACCAAAAATACAAGTTTGTAATCTCAACAATAAATGCAAAATGAAAACACACAACTTTGTCCATTTTCTTCCTTTACTAAAAGTGTAAGGGACAGTTTTAATTGTATGTTTTGTTTCTACCAGTATAATATGGACAGTTTCCTGGTTCACTATTGTGTTTGGACAATGTTTACCCAAAGTCTTCTTTAATCTTTGATGCTGAGCTCTAGAGGAGAAAGAAAAGGAAAAATAGACTAGTGGTGTTTTTTTTAATAAGCTTTTTTTGCCTCGGTCCCTCTTACAATTTTTCTTTTTCTCTTTGCCTCATAATTCATATTCTCCTCGTGTATCCTTGCACTAAAACAGGAGCATAGCTGTCCCTGTATGGAGTATCTATGCCTTGTCTGTGTTTGTGGAGAGGGGCATAGTGAAGATCTGGTCAGGGGCAGTGTTGGGGGGCGTGGCCTCTCTCACAGGGGTCCTTGCAAACTCTGAGCTCTGATTGTTGACTTTAGTCCTCGGTTGACATTCCCTTGTGTTTGTCTAGGCTTTCATCACGGCTCCGTTCAAACAAGCTCCAGCAACTGATAAAACACATGCTCTCACTGGCTCAGTGCATCTCAGACACACTCACGCTGTGACACATGGGCAAATTTCAATTTGGGTTCATAGCAACAGGTGAAGACCCAAAATGGAGTCATGGCATTAGCAGCTGTATAGTAAATTTCCAGGACAGGTTGTGTAAAATGACTTTAACTGCACTGACAGCTGAAGATAATATGTCATAACAGTAGCTGGATGATTCTGCATATTGGGAATACTGGAATAAAGAATTGGATGAATGGTTTTGTCTTTCCCTCTGTGTGAGGGTGAAAACAGCTGTGTTTCTTTTACTTTTGGCACATCACTCTGCTCTGTACACTTTTGTGTTGGAACTGAAGAGTTGGAAGCAACCAACAGGCATTATCCTGCCAGTCAAGCACCATGAGCGTATTCTCTTTATGTGAATTGTCATTTACTCTTGTGTGGATAGCTTCCAGGCCCGCCAAATTTCACGCCTGCACTGGCACCTCAAAGGTGCAGCAGGAGAAGCAGAACATTGCAGGGTGTTGAATCGGTAGCACCGGGGGTGTGGGCTGACAGTGATGTCATAGCCACAGAAAGGGAGAGTGTGATCCTTCTCGTGTAGTTGCGACTTGGAGATGCGCGGGTTTCACAAACCAGGTGCAACCCACACCTGCATGTATTTTTTCCACCTTGCTTAATTAGAGTTCAGTATCCTACTAATAAATATTCTCACTCATGTCTCACTCATGTGTATGTGCACATGGGTGGGAGCCAATGGGCTCAATTGGGAATTATCTAGCATTCCCTGGAGAAGGACTCTGTTTCCTCCTTTCTGTTTATCCACAAGCGCATACTTATTTCCAGCTAACATGTTACAGGCTCAGCAGTACATTACCAAGTTCTGATAGGACTGTGCAACAAGACAATACATTAATGCGATAATGTAGAAAATGTGCATATTGTTTCATATTATTCACTATTATTCATTTTTCTGTTGTCACACACTTTATGAACATTCCTCATCATTTGATACCAAACAGGTTATTAGAGAAGTATGTTTTTTTAAACATGGCCTATTTATTGACTTGTATATGAGAAATCTGATGTGGACTTTTTTTCCTACTCTGTAATCATCTCAAACAGTAAAACAAAAGTACAGTTAAATGCTCAAAATAAATTTGAACATTCTGGTGATATTGCACAGTTGTATATACCAACATTCTGCGTGTTTCTTCTTTTAAAATACATTTCTGATTAGATCTCCCAGTTAACTTAGACTTTACTGGGTTAGTGATTAATAGTCAATACAAGTGTGTAATAGTTGCGTACTGTAGCTTGACTGCTTTAACTGTTTGCCGTGCCAGCAGGAGGTTCTTATTGTTGCGGAAGTGCAGAGAGCAGGTTCTTTTCTGTCACTGGATCTGTCAGCGGGTTGGTGGAGATCAGTCACATCTCAGTCTGATCTGAGGTAGAATGTGTCAGTGGTAATAGAAGAGTATTCATTATCCCTTTACTGTATTGTAGCAGTGCTCTGTGTGATGTGCAGTCATCTGCTGGGCTATAATTGGGGCTAAGGCTGCTGAACCCGTGTGTACTCCAGCAGAATGCTGTGACACGGAAAACTTCATAGAGACTCTGGTGTGATTTTTCTCATAGACTGACAGACATTTGCAGTTTCTCACATATCCAGCTGTCAGTTTACCTCAACCACCCTTTATATATTGTTTTTGTCATTGTGAGCCTTGTGTTTGACAGTAGGGATACAGATGTCAAACATCAGTTTATACCATGTAAGGTCAGATAGGTGCTCTGTTTATTATGGTGTATGTAAGCTTCAACCAAGGAAAAGTTTTGACGCAGGGACTCCTCGACTAAAGTTGAGAAGCCCTGATATAAGGTTGTAAAGGTAAAGAAGTTATTTTATTTGATGCAAGCAGCCTGTCCCTACATCCCGAACCTCTGATTGCTGCCACTTCCACCCACATCACATGGTCAACTGACCTTGCCCCTCCATGTTCAACAAACTCTCTGTCTTTGTTCATTCAGGCTGGTTTCCATGGTGACCAGCCTGAATTACCACATACAACACAGACATGTAGCTCCAGAAGCTGCCCCAGCAGGTCCATGGATTGTACATTATCTTGTGGATATGAAATACGTTTAAAGCCTTTAGCTCAATTTAACACTATCGGAAACTTTGAGATGTCATTGTGCTTTTTATCATTGTCTGGAAGCTAGCCAGTGTGGTCAGTTGTGCTGTAAGAAAATGGTTGTGTTTATGGATCGTCCAGTGGGCAGTTATAAAGGTTTTTTTTTTTTGTTTTTTTTTAAGAAATGTACCTTCTTGTTTAGTCAAGATTTCTTTGGTCATTAGAATAGAACACATGACATACTGCTCATCCACTCACCCGTCTCCAACGAGCTGTATCAGACATATCGGAATACAGTAGTTAGGATTTCAATAGAAAGACTACAGTACACTGACCACAAGGTTAAATACAGACATTAGAGAGAGACACTTGCTGTTTTTTTTGGGTTTTTTTTATGTTTGCTGGAGCACTCCAACATTAGAAATTAATTAGTTTAATAAACCATAAAATGAGCCTGTTTCAAGTTGTAGGGCAGATGCAAAGAAGCAGCAGTTTGTTTTCTTTTGCTGTTAGAGATGCTATAATTGTTATCTACATCTACTGCTGCTATTTGCATTGAATAAAAAGCACATGAATAGAAAATAAAATGATTGTGATTAAATAAATGAGTCTTCGGTGATCCTAAAAGGTCTCTTTATAGATGGAGATTCTTTTCAGAGCTGACAAGCATGAGCAACTCAGTGTTGACGTGCACAAAATATTAACTTTGTCCTTTAACCCCAGAACACTAACATTAAAATACATCATCAGTAACGCTGGGTATATTTTCATTCGTTCGTTGTCTCCTGCTTTATCAGGGTCCGGGTCGTAGGGGCAGCAGCCTCAGCAAGGCAGCGCAGACTTCCCTCACCCCAGCTACCTCAGCCAGCTCCTCCAGGGGAATCCCAAGGTATTCCCAGGGTAGCCGAGAAATATAATACCTCCCTGGGGGAGGTGTCCAGGAGCCATCCTCACTAGATGTGCGAGACACCTCGGTTGGCTCCTCTTGACACGGAGGAGCAGCAGCTGTCTTGGACATCCGGGACATCTCTCCCGGATGTCCAAGCTTCTCATCCTATCTCAAAGGCTGAGCCCGGCCTCCTGGTCAGTCATGACCCAAAGCTCATGACCATAGGTGAGGGTCAGAACATAGATCGATGGGTAAATTGAGACCTTCGCTTTCTCGCTTAGCTCGTTCTTCACCACAATGGATCGGTTTAACACCCGCATTACAGCATATGCTGTCCCAATCTGCCTGTCAACCTCTTGCTCTACCCTCCCATCACTCATGAATAAGATCCCGAGGTATTTAAACTCCTCCACCTGCGGCAGGAGGTGGAGGAGACAATAAAGATCTATTATTATTATTATTATTATTATTATTATTATTATTACTCAACCTTTTACCGGCTGAGAATCATGGCCTCAGACTTGGAGGTGCTTATCTATCAGCCGCTTCACACTATGTTGCAAAACACTCTAATGAGAGCTGGAGGTCATTGTTCAATGGAGCTAAGAGGACCACATCATCCGCAAAAAGCAGAGACGAGATCCTCCTGCCCCACCAGGAACCAATCTGACTTACTACCGGCGACACAGACCAGACTCTCACTCCTTTGGTACAGGGACTTAATGGCCCTCAGTAGGAGACCATCCACCCCATACTCCTGGACACCCCCCCCCCCCCCCCCCCCCCCCCCCACACACACACACACACACACAGGATATCTCTGGGGACATGGTCATAAGCCTTTTCCAGATCCACAAATGTAGACTGGTTGGGCAAATTATCATGCCCCCTCCAGCACCTCAGCGAGGGTTTAGAGCTGGTCCACTGTACTATTTCCATTTCTACAATTGGTGTTATCACCTATGGCCAATAGTTTTTGAGATCTCTGGAAGTCAACAGTGAGATGTCGCAAAATTAACTTCTGTTACACTGTTTGTGGGTGTCAAGCATAGACATATTACGCTATAACTTAATCAATACTGAATATATTATCATAATATTACACGGACTCATGCACATATACATGTAATGAAATTATCAATATTGCAAAAGATCAAAGTTCAAGCTCGCATTTAGCAGAAAGGTCAAAATCACATTATTAGTTCTAATTCAAGAATGGGTTGTCATAGAAACTTGAGATTGGGGTGAGATTAGGCATTCTCTGAATACTTTATTTTAAAGAAATGTATACACATTGCAACTAGTGATACTAACCATAATGTTAACTTGAATGCTAATAATGTCATGTCAGATTCTGGTCCAGCTCTGGATATATATTTAAATATCTGTATAATAACATTGAAATGTAACCTTTACACTTCCTCGACATGTTTTCTATTAAATAAATCATAATCAAGCCCCAATATGACAAATTTTTATTCCACTTATCCAACTTTGGTGGATTCTGTCATTGACATTTATTATTATTTTTTTATTTATTTATTAATTCATTCATTATTAAAGGTGAATAAGGTATACTGTATATCAGAGTGTGCATTTTTGTTAGCAGTTGGTGTAACTACTGTTAATAAATGTACAATGATACATGATGGATATAATTTCATATTTCTTGTCAACTTTAAATTTTTATTTATTTTTAGAAAAACATGGTGGGTCACTGATGGACTTCAGTAGCGGCCCCACCACCAGGCGTAGCAAGATTTCTGGGGTAAAACCTGAGGAGCATTTTTTCTTCCTGATATTTTCTATTTTTAGCAAATCAGATTTTGCAGTATATCATGAATCTTAAAGCTTTCTTACTCCATGAATTAATTAAAATATAATAAGTCAAACTGAGTTTTTGCTGATTTTCCGTGACATGTTAGATGTGCATCTTATACTGCACTTGTACTTATTGGTTAATGCAATCAATTTAAATGTTATATTTGTTATTGTGTTGGATGTTGTCTTTAATTTTACAAGGTTTCATTTGAAAAATGCAGAGAAAATTGCTAGATAGTTTTTCTTATTAGCTTGTCGGAGTTTGTGCAATACTAAACTAGGTGTTTATTTGTGGCACTTCTGCAGGTGCGTCTTTGGCTTTGCAGTGGCCATGGCGAGATTGGGTGTGTGACTGTAATTACTAATTTAGCTAAAGTGCTGCAAAAACAAACAGAGCAGGAAAAGCTGGAATGATCTGAGGATAGCTCCCTCCAGCTGCCTCCAGCTCTAATCTGCTCAGGTAATTTTCCTCAAACCCATCGATTCCATGCATGCGATTGAATTTCAATGCATCCATGATGAGATGGTAAAAAAGGAGAGACAACAAACACTAGCACTCAAATTAATTGGCAAGCAGATGCATGGTCAGAGTGTCAGGTGATAAGTGCTTTGGTGAGCTTTAAGTGAAATCTTTATGCATGTCTAGGGTTATGTAGTGCTTTCACCCATCTTTCATATGCTCCTCATTTGCAGTTCCTCTTTGAAACATTTACCATCCCTTGCATGTGGCTCACTCAATTGCCTTTGCCTACAGCTATTATTTGATTGTATCGCTATGAAGTGGTAGTATATTTTTACAGGTTTCATTCAGTTTAGATTCTGATAATCAATTCGTTAAGTTGATTGGTAGGTAACAAACGTGTGTGTTTTAAGGAAATTATCTGGAAAATCACAGTACATAATTTTTTTAAAACATATATTTAATACTGATCAAACATCACCAAATTATATCTTTAGATTTCACTTGTGATGGTTATTTTTTCATTTTGCACTTAAGTAGTCTTTACTAGTAAACAACCATCAGTCTGGTAAGAAATGTACCTTCTTAAGATGATGGCTTTTCTATGAGTTGCTATTTATTAACCACCTACTTCAAAAAGGCATAGAGAAAAATGAGATGAGTGACTGCACTATATTTGGCAATTCATGGTGTGTGTGTGTGTGTGTGTGCTGTTGTTTTTAAGTTGAATCAATCCAAACCTGAGCTACACTGTAAAACCAGAGTTAGCAGGTTCAGTGTTTGAGTCTATAGGTGAAAAGAAGAGGCAGTATGGTGTCAATACTGCTCATAGATATAGAATCAGACAGCTTTATGAGATTTGTCGCAAAGTAAGCTTTTTTTCCTCACCCTCAGTCCACGTATTATTTCTCACCTCAGCAACCTTAATTCCTATGTAGGCAGGTATGGAATAGGTGCAGTCCTTTATCACTATAGTGGTACAGCTTTACTGCCTGTGCATGCTCTGTACAGTATGTTTCACCCTGCCTCAGGATTAGGTGTGAAATGGGTTGCTGTTTTATCGTAAATGTTGCATCGTTTTTATTGGGATGCACAGCACCTGCCAGTATTTACACCTCTTATGGAACAGTGGTCAGCTACAATAACAGTTTCTTTGGGGGCAAAAAGCTTTTCTTTATTGGCAATGCAGCTTTAATCTTGGTACTGTTGTGTGATGTTTGTGCTTAAATATTCAGCCAATAATAAATGGCGTTTTTCCTGCCTCCTCTGAATATTCCTTTTATCTGGGCTTTCTCTGGTTTTTTTTTTGTAATAGTGATGTGTTTCAAGTAACACAATTTTTCAGAAGGCTCATTTTGAAATGATTATCTTTTACATTGATAGCTTTGGCAGACTATGCAGCACATGCAGAGCTGCTGAAGATGCCTGTATTTAGCTTGTTGTATATAGTAACTTCAATCTCCGCTAATTGGAGTCTAGGGGAGATTCTCTGGGAGTGCTCTCTAAGTACTGGCCCACAGTTGTCTACAGGTCAGAGGGCAGCTCTAAGATTTGCATGAGGAGCCATGCTAGAAAGAACATTTAAGCCAAGCATTACATTTAAAGCAGTAGACAAAGTAGTTGGAATGCCATCCAATATCTCTTCATTCCCCACACGAAATGGCCTTGGCCACCTTCATTTATTTCCCTCCTCACTTTATCTCACTGTAGGTGTTTTTCATCTGTACGGATCAGGAACAGTCCACGCTTTCACACCAATCACATCATAACAAATCTTGGCAAAAAACAGACAACTCAAGGCGCTGTCTCAACATCTGAATTTGATAGCAATCAGTAAATTGCCATCTTAAGTGTAGTGGCAATGCATTAGTAATGGGTTGTGATCATAACCTGGGAGCTGTGGATCAGGACAGCTAAGCCTATTGTTTCAAAGGACAAAGCAGGGTTGGACCAAGCATTGGCGACTATTCTAACTCCTTTTGCCTCAGTCCACAAAGTTGAATTTCTGATCCAAAGCTCTAATCCCCCATTTCCCAGTCTAGCTCTCGCTCGGTCAGCCATTAGGTCCTCTCTTCTCTCTTGTGGACACTCATGCCACTGTAGCATCATTAGCTGAGGCTCAATCCTATACCATCCTATGCCCCCTGTGAAGTCCCTATTGCTCTTTTAAGGAATGGCCACTGTTTCCAACAGTATTAACTCTTTGGCTATTGGACTGTAAAACTCTTAATTCCAGCATCTTAAGGAGTTTTTAATCCTCTTGAGCAAAGACCCATAAAATGTGGTGATGAACCAGCCCATGCATGTGTCTCACACCACTGCCTATATCAACAGCTATTATTTGGTTGTAGCACCATTAAAGGGTACTAGAGTTTTCTAGTGTTAATAGTCAATTTTAGACTCCGTTGATCAACCGACCATCTATTGTTTTAAGACAAACATGTGTTAAGAATTTCATTTGTAAACTGCTACATATGTGTATAGGTGTGAACCGAGATCACATCTTTTTAACGATATATCATGCAGCTCTAATATTATATATATATATATATATATATATATATATATATATATATATATATATATATATATATATATATATATATATATATATATATATATATATATATATAATATTAGAGCTGCATGATATATCGTTAAAAAGATGTGATCTCGGTTCACACCTATACACGATTGGCTTTTGATGAGTGACGGATTTTCCACCATGAGCCATGGCACACTTCAGTTTGCTTCACTTCTCCTTCCATAAAGTCCACTGTTGTTGCTTCCCCACTCAATCAATCATAAATGCACCTGCACATCATGTGGTTGTGTGTAGCAGCAGGCTTTCTCCCTAAACCAATCATGAATGGACCTACATGTCACATGATTCAGTGGCAGGTAAGGCAGAAAGTCATACACACAACAGCATGAGTGAGGATATAGGCGAAGTCTGTGTGAGGAAAACGGGTGAAAACCCGGCGGAGGTCTGTGCTTTTTCTACTTAAGTCATTAAGTGGGTTAGGAAAAAAACAGAATGTTGTTATTGTGCTTCGCATTTATTCCTGTCACTGTTGCATTGACGGTTGTCTTGAAGTTGGAATTGGAATGCTAGACACTTTAGTTAAAAACTGAAATGCCATTCCTTAATAAATATAGTCATGCCATACACCGTTAGAAAGCTGAGAATGTCCTGTATCATTTAAAACCAGTCACAGATCAAATTGGTGCTCATAGAAAGAAACGTAACAGCTGTTAGCTCAGTTAGCTTCTCAGCTAACGTGAGGCTAACATATCAACATTACCTATAATTTTGTTGACCCTCCCTTCAATAAAGTCAAACGTTGCATGAGCCTTCCCTATTTTCCTCTGGTGGCCCCTTACATAAATAACAAACAGTCTCTTAGCTGACAAATTGTGCAACAACAATGCTACTTTAACATTACTAAAGCCATAGACAGACTATTGCCATTAGCTGCGTTATATTCAACATTTGCTTCAATTTCACATAAGTTTATTGTGAAATGCTTCAAGAACATAAGTTTACAAAACAATGTGGATGATCTGCATTTCATAAGGCAGGTTGTAAGAAGACTCCTGTATAGGGAGAAAAAAAATCCTTTAATTGGTAATCTTTGAAACCTCTCAACTCTGCTGGCTTCTGTTTAACTGCAGAATGACAAGGAGCAGAGAGATACAGAGGCAACCCCACCCCCCATGTGCGCGCGCGCGCGCGCACACACACACACACACACACTCACACATTTTCCTTTGAAGCCCTTAGTAATAAGCCAATGATGTTTTTGTTGTATTAGATGTCGGGGTGGTGCAACCACAGCTGATGTTACTATTGTATTGATTTAATGATTCTTTCTTTGGTTTCTAGTTCTGAGACAAAAATATCCATTGCTTGTACATAGATTACCAATTACTAATTAATTTGGGGACCACTTGACGTCTGCTACAAAAAAAAAGATCATTCTTGCATTAGCTTTATGGAATTGTTTTTGAATTAATTTACACTGAAAGTTGATTTAAAGAAAATAAATCATGGTTCAAATCACAACATCTGCCAGAAAAAAATCTGTTTTTTTCTTCAGTCTGTGTGTGTGTGTGTGTGTGTGTTTATTTTGTCAGTTTTCTGACTTAACTGCAGATTATTTTGTCATTCCAAATGAATGGAAAGTTGTTGTCTTTCATAATCACTTACCATATTCTATTGATCCTGAGTTTATTATATTTCCAACCTAATGCATGTTGAGTTAATATCTAAACAAAAGAGTTCAGAGTTGCTGTATTGTCATGGTAGTGACCATGTAGTATTAACTTATGCTGTGGTTCCACTAGTATTGCTTCAGCTCACGTTTGCATTTCCATTATCAAAAAGGATGTGGTAATGTGGCACCTGGTACAAGATTTTTAGTATCACCTCTGCTGGGGTGCCAAGCAGTCCCAAGTGATACTAAAACGTCCTGTGTAAACAGTCCAGACACTGATTGGTGGAGTTGTCTGCATCCTTGCTTTATCAATATATAACTCACCTTTAGAAAAAAAAAAAGATGTAGAGTTCCTGTAAACAGACCGGTAAGTTAATTCAGTCCACAATACAATGATGATGCTCCGCAAAACAACACTGTGGTCAGTCGTGGAGGTTGATACATTTCTATCTTTGTTGGCTAACGAAAAATTTCAGCATGAGCTTGATGATGCTTTGCAATGACGTCCAGGTACTGTAGTATCTGTAATGGAAACACTCTCATGGAATAGCATGTGGTACCTGAGTCGAGCCAATACCATGTAGGCACATGTAGACATGGCATTAATCTTAGTCACAACTGAAACATCAGTTGTTTAGTCAAAAATAAGATGCGTTATAAACCTATATTTTATAATAATGGTTGGTTAGGTGTATGTGTATTTCAACTCTCCTTATTAGTGAAATCAATATCGTGTTTTTCATTTTCCTACATCATACAATTACAACATTATAAAATACTGTATGTTAAAATATTAATAAAATTAATATATAATTTATTGTGGACACCATCTACATTCATTTGTAAAAATAGCTGGTACATGGGGGTGTGAGAAAAAAGTTTAATGTAAATATCTTAATTACCGTAATTTCCGGACTATAGAGCGCACCTGATTATTAGCCGCACCCACCTCATTCTAAGAGGAAAACCGATTTTGTACATACACAAGCCGCACCTGTATATAAGCCGCATGTGCCCACATTAAAACATGTAACACAAACACAAAATTAACCCAAACCCGACTTCAAGTCCCGCGAATGAAACTAAATGCCCTTCATTAAAGTCCACAGTCCAAAAATCACAGCCGGCAAAATGAAGGGAAAATGATACTTAAGGTTTGATGCAGACCTGCAGAGTCCGGGTCCCGTTGAAAGTAATCCAAGGGGAAAAAAAGTGTATATTTCCAAAGGTAAGGGAGGGAAAAATGTCCGCCGCATCCACAAACAGGTGGCTGGTCGTCGCCTCGCCTCATCTATCGCAGAGTCAGCGATAACTTTAATCTTTCGCAGAGAGTTCAGGTCAAAATCCTCTGTGCCAACGTGCAAAAATAATCCACAGGGTCTGGTCGAGCCTCTGTCTTCTCTCACACACCGCCGCGGGTTTTTCTTTAAGCAACTTTTTACCCCCTCTTCCACTGTCCGTCACCTTTACCGTTCCTACTTAAACCCGTCACCCCGCGTTTGTTCCGCCCCTCCTTTTTCATTCAGTCTTCCTCGACGCATATATTCCACCGGTCTAAATCTTACCTTTTCTACTCTAGCGCCTCTGGCGGCCGTTAGGAAAATTACATAAATTGGCCGCATCACTGAAAAAGCCGCAAGGTTGAAAGTTTGGGAAAAAAGTAGCGGCTTATAGTCCGGAATTTACGGTAGTTAATGTGATGTTTTGGTTGTGATTATGGATTGCGAAACTTCTAAAATATCTTGGCCGATCACTGAACTTCATTAAGCGCTCACTGAGAAAAGAAAAGGCTTGCTTTGCTGGTTCACACACGCACAGTCATTTACACACCACGGCGCTTCAGTCACTTAGCTTTTTAAACGCGAGGTTGAGTAATGTTATGTTACAAGCTCATTTTAACCCGTCATACATTCAAAACATTCAATGTTACAGTGCTAAATATGGTGGGGAAAAAAACCTTAACGATGTCCACCAGCCTGCGTCAGTACTGCACAAACTCCTTTTGGCGTAGCCAACCTGTCATTTTAAGTAAGTCTGTCAGATGGATAACACAACTCATCCACCATGCTTTTGGTTGTCATGGTGACAACTTGCTGTCAGAGTCTCTAGCTGCTAGGTCTAGAAGTTCTATTACCTCACGTCAGCTTTGTGTTTTGTTTGTTTTGAGTAAACGTACTAAACTGGTGTGAAATGGTCGCACCGCATTGATTAATTGATCTCTGCACGAGCTCTGTGTTTGCTATTCATAAATTCCATCTTCTATTACTAATGCTCAAATGCTTTTTAAATATATGCTATGGAGAGATCACAAAGCTTCCACTTTATAGTCTACACGACAATGCAAAAGAGTTTGTGCAGTGGAATGACTGATGTTGGCAATTTTTTTTTTTTTAACCAATGACAGAATATTATACCCGAACAACGTTGATGTGGTCAACCATCGGTCAAACGGTCATCAGACAGACAAACAAACTCTGGCAAACACAACCTCCTTGGCGGACCTCTCTTCATTTGAAGGGGGGATGTCTGCCTTGGCGGAGGTTTGCGCTCTCAGAGTGCTGTTTTAGTTAAATACATGTTCCATAGATCTGGTGCAACATGAATATGGTCAAAGGTTTTCCAAAATGGTAGATGCATTACAAACACTTTCCAACCAAGAATTTGAACCAATTCAAGAGAATACCTTTTCTATGCAATCTGAGTACTACTACTACTACAATCTACATTTGCATTTATCTGTCTTTGTTCGTTATCCAACATCATGGCAAAAGAACTACAGCTTTTTTTAAGTAAGAAAAACTGATACATTCATAACGTGTGCCATAAATGCATAGTGTATTGATTTGTGTTTTTGAAGATCAATATTTACTTACACTGATACTGAAATATCAAGGAATATTCTGTACTGTGTAAAAAAAAAAACTGAACACGGTGTCTCAAACATGTTTTTTGAGTGATGTGATGTTCTTAAGAGCAGAAACGCATAAGCACTCAAAGGGCATTAATGCTTAATAGAAATTGGATTTAAGAGCAACACATTCAGGATGATTAGGGCTGCACCCAGGCATGGTGTCCTTCTACAGTTACCTGGTTAGTGCCAGACTACAACACTCAGAAGTTGTATATTAATGTATGCCGCCGATAGGAAATTATTTTTGGAATGTTTTTTTTTTTTTTCATTAAAGAGCAAGTTTCCAATGTGAGTGAGAGTGAACGTGCACTGTGGAACACACAACACAACAGAGCTGCCCCTCTTCAATTCAGTTATCTGATTAAAACACTTTGCAATGTGATACACTTTGAAGTTCAGCATGAGTGGGGTCACAATACATATTTTTGTTTGATATAACAAAGTGACTATTCATACATTAATGGTTGTTTTTATCTTCGGAAATTGTTCTGATTTGATCATCTTTTCCAATTTTTACAGTTTCACACTTTACACTGTGCCCCTTTTGCCCAATATTATTGTAACATGCATACATTTTATAAATTGGTGAATCACACTCAGCCTCAGCTATGTTTTCGTATTATGTGACTTAAGCAGCAGCTATGATGTATTTACAGTGAGCTGAGCAGTAAACAGCCTGTAAATGTTGGAGGTAGGACACATGTCCTGTTGTACTAATTTCCAAAGTGGCCTACAGCGTTGTTTATGTAATGTAATCATTTGGAAACAAGGACATGATGCATGCGGGTGGGAGATTACAGTACTGACCATACAAAGCAAAAGGTACCATATGTGCAAGTTTGGTTTTTTTTGCTTTTTTTTTCTTTGAGCAAATTAGCTAGTTAATTTGGAAAATCATTGGCACGTTTTGAGATTGCTTTAAATGTGTATCATTTTAATAAACAGGAAAATTAGTCGGCACGTTTACTGTTACCTAGGATGTTGCAAAAGCTGTTATGGTGTTGTGACGAGTGTACTGTGTAAATACCATGCCATTTAAAATGTCCAGCCTTAAAAACATTTTCCAAATGCATTAAATACACCAGAAAAAAATTATATTGAACTGCCTTATGACTCATTGTAATAGAACGTAATCATTGAACCCACATCTCATCTGAGTGAACTCTTATCCTAAGTTTAACTAATATATCCGCCAGCTGATGCATATCGAGACGATGTTTCAGTTTTTATTTTTTGGTATCAGCCTGTTGCGTTGGCCGATAAGGTTTTTTTTTTTCCCCCTGCTGTGATTTACTGACAGGCAAAGTTCAGGGCAGCTCCATGTTGGTGCTGTCCACAGAAAGGCCATGCTTTGCCCCTCCCCTCAGTGCTAAAATCCTGCTGCATCTGTAAATTTGATCAAGGTTTTAACTGTTAAACTTGTTACAAATGTTGCGCACATTGAAATTGGGAGTAGAAAGTCACATGAATGTAGGCACATATGTGAGTCAGAATGAAAAACCATAATACCCAGTGCATACCTGCTGTTGGAGTCAGAGCTTGTAGGTTTGGAACATTAACCACAAGAAAAGAGGAATCAATGCTGTCGTTGTTAAATCACATTTTGTCTTTCAGTAACTCCCCCAACGTGTCTTTAAAACACTGCTAAAAAAAAAAAGGCGTCGAAACCATTCAACAAAATGTGGTGTATTTTCACACAAAACGCCATTTTTATGGCATAATGCAGTGGAGACAACAGCAGTTCACTACTGGTCTGCTTCACATCAGTTTCTTATCTGCTTGAAGCAAAAGCGGGTGCCACTGACACGCACATTTACACACACACTCGCCTCTTACGTGTGCATGTTCTACAGCGGACCAGAGTAGACCCAAATATAGGACAACCCTGATTATACAGACCACCACATTTTTAAACGTCTATATACATCCTTCTATATTCAGATCAATATGGCATTTAAAGTAGGAAGGAAACCGATGTGTACCTTTGGCCCTGACTGAAATCCCCTACACACACACTCACTCACACACACACACACACACACACACACCACCAGGTTAACACTGCTTCATGTCTGAAATTGGCTATCAATCATTACGAGACGGGCAATTTCTTAAATAAATGTGATGATGATTAATGGTGATTTTTATTGATTAAGCTACATGTGTAGATGGACATATTTTGCACAATTCTTTTAAGTTGTTTTTGCTGGTGTAAGCCCTTTCCTACTTTGTGCACTGACATAATTTTATTTATCCTTCATTAATGGTTAATTAAGTGACTGAACATTTTATTTATTATTATGTGAAATGTTAATGTTCTACCTTACCTTTCTCCTTTTTTTTTAACCAGTAGCTTAATATTATTTTTAGTTCAACAAATGTTTCCTTTAAAAATTTTTTTTCTTACAGTACATTTGTATTGGTTATTGGCCAAGGCTGATGCAAAAAAAAATCAAAAATCAGTATCAGCCCCAAAAAACTCTGTATTGGTCGATCACTACTTGTTATTGTGAAATGGCTTAAGTAAAAAAAAAATAATACCACAGTACTTTAGAAGTCAGGCATTCTAAAGTAGATTCCTGTGAAAGATCGGTTTTATCACATAGTTTTTCTCTCTCACTGTGGAGTATAAAGGCAGGCTGTTCTCTTGTCCATTTTATTCATCCATCTTATTTATATGCTGCTGCATTTTATCATGTCATACAATCCTTCCACACATTCTATACTCCAGACTTTCTCCAACTTCTGTATACGTTTCAAAACTTCAACCAGATAAAGGCAGACAAGTGGAACAAGAAGGAAAGTGAGAAAGCCTCCCTCCACTTAATCTCAGAAGAAATAATTGAGCTTGTTCTGCCAAGTAGGACTGGAGAGATGACACAGCTTGCTGTAGATGATGTTGTGAGTGCGGGGTAAACATGTGGGCCAATGGCTTGTGTAACCATTAATTAGTCAAGCCTTAATATATTTCAACTGTGGTAGGCATCTAACAGACTTCTTAAAATTCTCCTAATACAATATTTAAAAGAAAGTGAGTTGTTTGTTACGGTTTTTAATCTGATGACGAGCCAATGACAAAAATGATAAATGAGAAATTTAGCAAACATTAATGCATCCTTTTTTCACACTCTACTAGCTCACATATGCAGTAACAATGCATCACATGGTGCAGGAAGTATTCTATACATTGCAAGTGAAACCATTACATACCCTTAACCCTTGCTTTTCTATAAGCAACAGAAACAAGTAACACCTGTGGACAGTCTTCCTGCACGATTTGCCTTCTGTGACTCTGTACACTACAGCTTAAATCACACCTTTTGGTCATCACACCAGTCCCCACCCTTTTCTGTCCATCCTCCTTTCATGCCTACAGAACACCAGTGCCCCTCTGCAAAAACCACCATGTTGTTATGAGTCTGTTTGGAAAAAATTTAGTGTTTTGTGTTCAAATTGTCACTTATACACAATTTCTGAATGTAAAGGGGTGAAATAAGTATGCTTCACCTGGGAATTGAACCCTCATCCCCCAGGTTCTAACCCTGCACTCTAACCCCACCAGTCTCTCAACTACTTACAAAATGACCAAAAAGTAGGATTTGTCACATGGATGTAGATGTAGGAAAACCACTCTTCACAAAAACTGGGATTTTTCCAGAATTGTAAATTTCAAAAATTAATTTGCAATTTTATAGTTTTCTGTCAATAAAATGGTGCATCACTTGCCTATAAATAGTCCAAAGTGAATAAGTAATAATTGCGGGAACATGGAGTCACGTTTAAAGGCAAATTGCCAACTTTGTGTTTTACTGAAGTCATGATTGTCAGAGTGTATGCATTGTCAGGCTCAATGAGACCAACATTTTTGTGTTTGTTTCATGTGTGTGGAACATTCCTACAGGCCATATTTGTTTTTACAGGTGTCGCTTCAGAGCACACTTTGGCTGGTAAGGGGTTAATTTTGATATTGTGAATTTTTACATTTTAAAAAATTTTTTGGCAGACCTGACATGTGTGCCAAATTTGGTGAGTTTTTTGAGCATGTTTATGGGATAAAAATGTAGTCTAAAGCATCACAGAAAAATAATAATATAAAACAAATGAAAAACAATAGGGCCTTGCCTCTTCAGGAAAGTCCCACTCACTGTGTGTGTGTGGGACTTTCCTGGCTCCTTCCAGGCTCGGTCCGTAATAAACGATAGAAACAAATCTGAACAAGGATGTAACTTTCTAGAATGTGCCTTTGAATGCAACTGTCATGGTTTACATAGAAATACTGTATTCTACCATGAAATGTGTTTTTAAATGCAACATCGTGGTGTATTGTGCATAGAGGTAACAAATCAAATGAGATTGTGCTTTTTGTAGATTTTCATGCATGATAAATGTAATTACTGATATCTCACTCTCTAATTTGTAGTGCCTGAAACATGCTAACTATGCATACTGACCAGCTGTCTTCTGTTACTGCATTGTGTTGAGTCGGTACAAATGAATCCTCATGATATTTCAGGTCTATATATCTGAAAATCATCTTTAGCCATGTAGTGGAAGCACAAGCATTTATTAAAAGAAATCTCTATTGATATGTAGTAGGTTTAGTTTAGTATTCTGTCAAATTGGAATATCATGTTGTAAAGAGTCACAGCTGTGCAATCTATCCAATGTGCAGACAAGGGGTAAATGCAAACAATGCAGATGGTGTCCACATAAACAATGGCTAATCACATTAAAGTTTAACCAATTGCAGGGAACGGCACGCTAGGTGTGATAAATCAACATCATCTTGGTCCATACTGTGGTTCTTTTGCTAAGGGCCCTTTTTTCCATCACGACCACAACATATTACCTTTGAGGGAGAATCAATTTGCATTTCGATTTTCTACACTGGCTTTATGCTGCATTTGAATGGGTGCAAAAGAAAGTCTCAAATAAAAACCCTAGATTTTTAGCTAATTAGAGGATGCACATCCTAAGAGAGTTTGCAGCATGGGTAATACATCACAGTCCAAAAAACCTGCAATAATATAGCTACAGTATGGCTGTTGCTTTTTGGCGTTGGAACATATTGTGCTTCATGTTGTGTTGAGATTTTGTGAATTGGGACATCAAGCACAAACATGTAGTGCCACAATCCATCAAACAGTAGTAGGTAGTGTTAATAGAAAAGACGAGTTTCTAGGGAGTACTATTTTTTCCTCTTTTTTTATGCAGGCACCGATCTACAAGGAGTACAAAAATGTACATTACATTGATCAAAAACTTCAAACCTTAATATGCAATCAAATATGCTGCTCATGCATATCCAGGAAAAAATGTTTACTTACTCGATATATTTAGGTACTACAAAAACTGTTCATCATTTACTGTAGTAATGATTTGCACACTTGGCTACTGTTGCTGGATTCTTGATTAGCAAATTCTCATCAAGACATGACATAATCAGTGTTTATTTCTCATTTTGACTGATGAACGTGCATGGGCACATTTCCCGTTGAAGGCCACTGAACTATGGAATTATCTGATCATATTTGCTGAAGTGAACATCCTTCCTCTGCCTTCCTAAACAAATAACTGTCATTTTATTTTTATTGGATCCCCTCTGCTCTAAGTTGTAAGCCCATTTCCTGGCTGCATGGGCTGCTGTTTCCTGTTCCATGAATCAGAGCCTTTCCAAGAGAAACATGCAGTGGCTCTTTTATATCTGAAGGCATATGAAGGGAGACCAGGCTTCTGGTCATGGAGTACAATGTATTCCACAGACCGTTTGGAAGCAGAAATTGCACAAGTCAAATTGACATAATTATAAATAAGTGCATTCCATTTAGATGTATCCATTTCGAGCTTGAGTATTGTGCACTTTGGTTCGCTACAAGGGCCTGAGGAAACCAATGAATGAATTTTATGAGTAACACCTGTGGTTTACTAGCTTTAACAAGCTAAGATGTCTGCTTTGAGAAAAGGCCTGCTATAGATTAATTAAATGTCAATCTAAATTTAAAGCAATTAATTGATCTACTTTATTCTAATATAATGTAGCCTTCTGGTTTGTGCAACACTTTATTAGTTTTACCATTTTCAGATTCAACTTTGTGTCCCTGTAGAAGAGTTGCCCTCATCAAAAGGGTGATGTGATTAGTCCAGACTGTCCCTCAACAGGATGACTGAAAAGTAAAACAATTTCTTCATGCCAAAGATGACCTCATTTAGTTTTGGATAAAGTCTCGTGTTACGTGGCCAGATAGCACAAAGGTTGTAACAGTACTGGAGGATGGGGGCACCTTCACTCCAGAATAAAAGGGTAGTGGATGACGGAAAAAAGTATAGTTGCAGAGGTTTTTATTGGCTAGTTCCAGAAAAATACATAACTAACTAATGCCATCTATTACAACAAAGACAACCAGTAGCACAATGTGTGAAAAATGAGGAAAACATAAGTCATAATTTCCACATTTTGTGTTGTAATTAATAATGTTATGTTGTGGACTGAAATTGGTGAATGCATGATGGGACGTTGTACTTGGACTACACCTACTGTAGGCTATGAGTGAAATTGTCACTTCAGTAACTTTATTGCTAATGTATCAAGTAGTATAAATTAAACAAACAGTGCATATACAAAATACATGGAAACAGATTTTTTTTTTCATATAAACCAGACCCTATGTTATTACTGACAAATCTCTGAAAAATACAGAAATCCTTAAATGAAGTCACCATTTATTAGAATATTCCTGGTTAGACATCTTTGTTGTTACTTCAGAATAACACTTTGAAATGAAAGTTTTGACACATATTAAGATTCAGATATTTTATTCACTCACTGAGAAAGAAACTATATTATACATGAACAGTTTACAGATGTACATGAAAGGGAACACCGAGTGAGGAAGCAAGAGTGCTTATAGATGCATAAAGAAATAGATGCATGAAAGTTCAAGTGCGATGAAAAGATTGTTTTTAGACTGAGACAAACAATAAGCGTGATGGGGACAGAGTGTTGCTGCAGTGCTCCAGATGGACAGGGTTGTATGTGCTGTTGGAGGGCTCTGAGGCATGAGGACTACGTGGTGCTGAAACAGATGCTGCTCTTTAAATGAGACTTCTGACATTAACAGTGGTTAGTAGACTCCTGTGAGGCCTCCCTTTACAGCTGTTCTGAGGCCATTTCGTCTTTTAATTGGGATGGGAGAGATCATAGATTACATTATTCAAACAGGAGACACTCTGGGCCAATGGGGTGCTTCAATGGATCTCCTCCCTTTTTACTTCTCCTCTGGGCTGCGACTTTCAACCTGGCCTCCTGCTTAATCAGCCTCCTGTACAGAGCATTGGCCCTCAAAGACCAGCGTGATGATAACCATGCAGGAGACAACTAGTTTAGCTGCAAGAGTCAGTCTATTAGTACCTTATGTGTGTGCATGCTGGATTCACTTAAACCTTGCTGGTTTCCCTTTTTCTCTGTTTTGAAATTTATGCTGTGAAATCTCACCCCAAAAGTAAAATAGATAAATATGTATCGCTTTTCACAAAGCTACTACACAGCCAGTCTAGACATTCCCTGTAACCAATACCTACAGTCTGGCCAGCAGTGACATGTCATATATTTGTAGGAGACAATCTCTGTTTTTATGAGTTAAATATACCCAAGAGACACCACTTGAGATTGCATATCTGCAATTGGAGCGCAGAGTGCTAGGAAAGATTGACACACGGCTGTTAACTCAATTCAAATTTGATTAGGCTAAATTGAAGAATGAATGCCCTCTCTCTTTGAGTTAGTTGGGGGAGGAAAGAAGTATTGACAAGGAATCAGTGCTCACTGAGCAAGCTACAGAGCTTGAAAATATCATTTTTTTTTTTTATTGCAAAAGACTTCAGATTTTGCAATGTCAAGTTGATATTTTCAGGAGAGGTTGAATCCACATCGGAGAGAGGCGGGAAAAAAAGCCAGCATGGCACCGTAAAGCACTGCACACATGTGCCTATCTCACCTACCAGACATGTGAGCACAACAGGAAACACTGACCAGAGGGCACTGAATTTGGACATATCCATTTCACTGTTGCACAGGGTGTTTCACGAGGTTAATCCTGCACACTTGCATTGATAGAATTTCAAAGTTTTCTGTCTGTGGTCCAGTTTGACTTAATTTTTTCCCTCTCATGAGCCCAATAGAGCTAACAATAAAAAGGTAAATTCGTAATGTCTTATGTTTATCACTGTATAACACAGCCTATATTGTGTTACTATGTGCTGCTTGTCAGGCCTGCATTGTGTTTTTGCAACTATCACAGGACCCTTCCCCATCCTACATCAGAGCTCATGAAAGATGGAAGTGAAGATAAACTACATCCTCTTTTAGACGATGCAGCAGTGGGCGAGGCATCCACTTCCCTTGTATTACTCATAAATAAGATTGAACAGACAGT
Source organism: Siphamia tubifer (assembly GCA_020466265.1). NCBI lineage: Eukaryota > Metazoa > Chordata > Actinopteri > Kurtiformes > Apogonidae > Siphamia > Siphamia tubifer. The sequence continues at coordinate 23,826,480 of CM035797.1, read as the reverse complement.
TCCTGCAGAAGCAAAATAATTCTTGTTGCAACACCAACCAATGAAGGGCTTATTTAATCAGATAAGCTGCTCTGGTTTCTATTATCAGGACTTTTCTGTTGTAGCTCAGGAATATTATATGTATTTATTTATTTATTTTTTTTGGTGAAAGGCCTGGTATGAACCACTATTGTTACATTTATGTTTTTTTATTCCAAATTATTCATTTGGAATAAAATAATTTAGAACTAAAGCTATTTGTTTCATGTTTATATGTACATCTTAATTCCAAATAAATATTTTAATAATTCCACTCTGTTTTCACATTTATTTTTGTGACAGTTATGAAGCGACAGCTCGACTGAATCAACCATAGGAATCAACATATTAATGCCGGACCAGCAGCGTGAAATATGTGCGTCATTGCCAGGAGCATGTGCAGAACAACTACAATAATGTTAAAGTGGAATTAACTGTTTACATGGCACAGGAATTATCCAAATCGTAATTAAGATAGGAATAAACCAGTGACTTTATATGGAAGTCAACTGAACTGGCGACTCATACAGGGTGTACCCCGTCTTCAGCCATTGTAGCTGGATTAGGCCCACAGTGACCCCCGCGACCCTAATGAGGATAAAATGGGTTCAGATGACGAGACAAGACTTTATATGGAATTAAGTTTATTCAGAATTATCATTTTCAACTGGAATTATGTTGTTTACATGATCATTTTAAAGCAGAATTAACTTTTATTCAGAATTAAACAGGAATAAAAACTATGTAAAAACCGGGCTAATGTGTCTGAAGCGTTGTGTTTCTTTGTATAAGGAGTGATAAGCCAATTAAAGGCTTTGAAACTGTCGTCCGGCTTTAAAATGGTTTTGGTCCTTTCATTGGTGTCTTCCCAGTAATTAGAACTTCAACATCAATGATCAGTCTTTCTTCTTTGAAGCTGTGCTTTAATCCGGGTAGTGTCACATTCTTTCAGTGTGTTCAGAAAGAAAGTGCAATGACACTAATCTGATGCCAAATCTGAGTTTAGTGTGATGGTGGTTATTATGCTGTTAAGAAATGCCTCAGTCTTGGCATTTAATTAAAAAAGATTGAAACAATTTCATGTCATATTTACTACCAGTACTTTTGTAAAATGTGAAATTCACACACATATCTGGTCTGATCACCCGTAATCTTCCCAATCACTGATTTACACCAGTTTAACCAGTGCTGTTGCCAATTTCATTGAGGTCATTCATCCATTTTCCAATTCTTTCTGAATTTTCGTTTTAATCATGAATGCTTTTTAGCCATCTGAGGCTTCAGTTTTCTCTCCCCTCGGTGTGCACTCACATTTACTATTTGGAGGCACAAAGACAGGAGCCATCTTAGTGAGTGGAGTAGCTCATGGTTTGAGGTTACCTTGGAATACAGATAGAGCTTTGTCTCTAACAGAGGTCACAGAGCCATGTCTATCTGTCATATTTCCAAAAAATTAGACTGTATTTGTCTAACATGTGGCTAACTGACCTGTGAGATCTTTTCATCCATTTGTCATGCTTGTTTTTTTTTTTCCTCTGGACTCATAAACATACAAAGGCAGAGTAAAAAAAAAAAAAGCTTGGTGTCTCGAGACTGGGGACCTGTCCCTACTCATAGTCTCTGATTTGTGGGTGACAGGAAAGACTAGCTGAGGTTAATTCTGGAAAAAGGATATATCACAGTGCTGTGGCACCCAATGCATTTCAAATGATGTGTCCTTGGGATGCAAGGTTACTGCTGAGTCCTTCTCCTTTTGCTAGAAGCAGGTTGTGTAAGTATAGGTGTTACTGAATAGGCCAGACAATGGAAAGGTCTTGTTGACTTGTGAAGAGTGTGTGTATCGAGAGGTCTACCTGCCCTCTGATGTTACTGTTGGGAGTGATTTTCCGAAGTTTTTCATCATTACATTTTCCACTGCAACAGCTTTCACATCCTGCATCACAGGTCTCAGGGCAGTTGTTTTAGGGACAAACTTTAGGTTCTACTGTAATTGTCTGTAACAATATTTTACACAAAGAATACACTGTTGTAGTTAGCAGCATCATTACATGTAGTACACAGTAACAAATGAACATATAGATAGTGTATGTGTGTATATATAAAGGATGAACATCTGTAAATAAATGTTTTTTTTAATGTCTCGTTTGAGTTGTGACCATCGACACATGTTTGAGTATTTGAAAGATGATTTTTATATGTGGCAAAGAGAATAAAGAAATATTGTGTTGAGTTTAAACAGCTAAATGGACTATATGTCCTGTCACACATGATGTTCGCCATTAGAAACAGCCACTACTTTTGCACATTTTACTTTGATCTTAAGCTTTGAGAGTGAGTTGAAAAACTAAGGCAAGAGGTGAAATGTCATGTTGAAGCTGCAGAGAAATCCTTAGGGACTTAAGAATGTAGTGTAGTCGATTTATGTATTTTCAGTCTAAGAATTCAACAGCTTTTTTCAGCTGTTTTGACATGTAAAATCACTTTTTAAATGGGCAAATATGTGTAATGATGACATAATTCAAGTACGATAGGAAAGTTATTTGATTTTTGACTGTAATGTCTTTTTTTCCCTAAGTGGTAATACCTGAAAGGGTGGGACCTGGGTTCTCTAGTACCAAAATGCACCAAAGAGTGCTTTAATAAGAATTATTATATTACCCCCTAAATGTGTTTTTCAGTTAAAGATGGATATTTTCTATTTAATTTGCTGATTATTTGGATGTTTAGAAAAACTTGGAGTAAAATCAAAGGTCCTAACATTACAACAAAGAAAATTGTAGAAGATATTACTTTTCCCACAAAATAAATCATTAACTGAATGTTAATGATTTATTTTGATAACTGAGGTTTGTACACAAGAGTGTAGAAACCTCAGTGATTTCTCAAACTACATGGATTTTGCTCATTCAACAATGTTGTAAATGATGATTGTGTTTCCACATTCACTACAAATAAGTCATATCTGTTGTTGCTGGAAACCTAAGAAACTCCATTTTTACCAGAATTATTCCTAAGTATTGATAGAATTTTAGTGGTTCAGCAGTTGATAAATATGTTGAATCAATGGATGCTTTTGGCCTCGAGGTTTTTAAAGGTTAATCATAAACTTCTTGAAATCTCATCACTCTGTTTTTATCTTAACTATTTAAATTTGTGTTAATATGTTACATTGGTTGAGAAAACAACCTGTTCTCTTAATCAGAATATCCCAAAATACTTTTAAAGCTTGCCCTAATAGCTGCCTGGTATTCTGGTCTGATTTAATTTTTGGGATACATGTTATTTTACACTGGAAGTCTGTAGGATCTGTATTCTTATGTAGGGTCTTAAATCAGGGAAAGGACATTTTAAAATGTATAGTGGAGAAAATACATCTGGTGTGTGTCTTGGCATTTGCTAGCTCCCAGATTTTCTTCATGACCAGTGTCAGAGTTACTCTTGGTACATGTGTCTCAAAGACTTTGATCTTTTTCAGCATGTATAAAAGCCACGTAAATTGGCTCTCCAGAAGTGACGGGCTCCTCACAATATAACTAGTGTGGCGGCGTGATCTAGTTAGATTGGTGTTTTGGAACTGTCACAGTGAAGCAGCTCTGTTTGCTGCCCCGCCTCCTATTGTACAGAGACTAACACAGGAACACCAAAGCTGACAGTCTCATGCAAAATGGACCTGGTCAGGCAAGAGGAGTAACTCTGAGTTTGTTTCTCATTACTAGCCACAGTATTTGGTTGCTCGGTCTAAAAGCAGATGTGAATTGTTGAGTAGTTGCTATTTGAGAAGGAACCGTCAGATTGACAAACGCCCGTCATCTCCCGGCACTGGTTTAAATATTTCCTGGTGGGAGAGTAAGTTGCTCTCACAGGAGCTTTTCTAAGCCAACAGGAAACTCTAAAGTCACGCTAATGCTCATACATTAATTTTCAACACAATAGTTCATACATGTCCATTTCATCAGCAAATCAGTGGAGGAGAATCTTGTGTAAATCTTGGCTTTGTACCTAACCCCACATTAAGGTGTTCTACAGTTACTGTGTGTTCAGATTTAGCAATGAAATAAAGCGCTTGGAGGCAAGCCAATTAACAGTTGCAATTAAGTATTACTGCAAAGTTCAGCAGGAGGACGGCAATATAATTTAGAGAGATATAACCATTGTCAATCTATTCTCCTTGTTAAGTACCCCCAAGGTAACCATTTCAGTCTTTCAGCTTGCGTCTGTCAATTATTTAGTTTGATGTGGCTGATTATGTGTCCCATTTTCCTGCGTTTGTTGGATAGCTTGTGTAGCTTCCAGCTACAGCTTGTATCTGTTCATGCTTCATAGTGTTTTTATATTGCCAAGTGAAGTGCAGGTCATGTATTAAAACATAGTCTGAATGGTTAATGTTTTAATAGAACCTTTCCAACCTGTCAGAGGATATTAGAACCACTTACATTCACCCTTTACATCTGTTGAACAATCCGCTGCTTAAATGTCATTAAAATGTAATCAAAGCAGGATGAAGTTGAGGTAGAAGCTATTACAGGATAAATGTGACTCGGTCAGGATGCTTTAAACTTGATTTAAGACTAATGTATAGTGTCAACTGAGTTGATTTGAATAGGTGACTTTTTGCCACACAAAGAACCATGGGACACAGGAATGGCTCAAGTTAGTGGGAAAAACAAATGACGACAAACATGATTTTTTTTTCCTGTCCTCAACGCCCCAATTCAATTGGATATTGAAAATCATATTTATTTCATGATAAAGTCAAGACATAGAAAACCACTGCCCCTTCTGAATTGCCAACTCTCATTGTGCTGTTTTACAATTTCTTCGGAGGTTTGTTTTATACACAGTATGTAATATCCAGGTTGTCCTTTTTTGTTTTAACAAAAGGAAGCAGATTCAGGAGAGCAGGATTTAATCCATTGGGGTTTTGTGTACATGTATTTCTATGAACAAAAGAGATGCTTGAAGATGCACTGAAGAGAACAATATATGATGTAGTTAGTAGATGCAAAGAAGGAACCTCAACATAGTATTTCTGATGATTCATGTATGTAAAAACCCTTGTTTCAACTAGTGCTGTAGTATTTTTCAACTCTTATATCTAACGGGTAGATAATGGTACTTGTTCCTGCACAGTTGTCTGTCTACTCTTTTTAGTCTTTAATGATTATAGAGTTGGAAAAAAGTAACAACCCTCACAAATCTGTCTTGCATTTAAAAGCCTGTTGTTGCACGACACTATTTTTGTTTTAGTTTTCTAGCCTGAAATCATAGCTTGTGATTCCAGCTGGGCATAATGGAAGGCATTCTCTTTGAGGTGCAAAATTGCTTTATTTCCATTACAAAGTATGAAGAATAAATAACATTTGCAAAGAAAATGGCTCCATTATGTTCAAACTATTACTAATGTTATTAAAGTTAATAGAAGCATGATCCTTCATCCAATAGGGAGTAACTGTAAAGGTTCTTTGCATATCAGTAGACTGGTCTGAGCCTTGTTATTTAGATGACATAATTCATACTTTCTACTCGTGTTAATTTGTAGCATAAAGTAAGCATACAATATTTTGTAATGGTCAAGTATGTAAGTAATGCTGTGAGTTGTTTTAGTCTTCTTTCTGTAGTCCAGGTAGATGAGACTTTGTGACTCACTTCACACATCACTGCAACACTTTGCAGTGCTGTGATTAAATAGACACTTTTGGGAATGGATGCTCTTAAGTGCTTGTTAAGTGCATTTTGCTAAGGAAGTAAGATAACTTAAGATACATTTAGTGTTAAAAAAGACTATGCACTCATCCTTAATGCAATGTTATGCACTTAAGCCATATATACAGAGTCTACATTGACCTGGCTATTGAGGTGAAGTCCCCTGATACAAGACTTTTATTTTCAGCGAAAAGTAGCAATGCTATGTCGAAACAATCCTTACTTCTGGAGATGTGTATTGTACCTAGAGCCATGTGGGTCTTAACTACACCAATGCCCCTCAGTAAGGAAGATGTCATATCAACTCCACAAGGCTGACTCCTGAAGCGCATAAATCAATAAGAGGCGTCGGATCCACATTCTGCCACATCTCCACAAACACACTGAGATGTATGAAATTTACAAATAACCTGTCCATCCATGACAATAGTTCTGGATGTCTAACACACTTAAAGAAATGTCGAGTATCAGTGACAGCATTACTTTGCATGTTGAAACCACTTTGAAAGAGCATTATTTACAATACACACTGAAACAACATTTTTTTTTTTTTTAATGTAACACTTGACTGTTTAATGAGCTAGTATTATAAAAAGTTGAAGCTGCAGGAGCAGGGGAAAAACTCTTCCCTTTTTTATCCCAATCAAAAGACTAATTATTGATATAGATGACTTTGATGATGTTGCATGCTGCTGTGGAAAAGTGAAGCCAAGCTAACTTTGCTAGGGGACTTGTATTTGACAGCATCTTAACAGAAAATCAGTAATTAAACTTTGCTACCTTTCTAATGGTGTGTGTGATTGGCCAAATATTGTCTCATGGGTCAGCTTTCTTATTTCCTGCAAACTACATCAAGAGGAAGTGGAGTCTGTCAAGCTGCACTTAAAATACGCTGACTGGTAGTTTGCATAAATAGGCAAATTAAAAACACAATCTGTAGAAGTAGAACATATATCTGCACTAAATAGGGTCTCTGTAGTCCTGTATAGGGAGTTCCACATTATGTAGTGTTATTTGACTGTATACAAAAAAAAATATACTCTGAGTAAGTTGACTCAAATATCCAACAATGCACTGTTGTTTTAGTAGATAATTACTGTCTCGCACTTTCCCAGCTGTGAGTTCTGATGCCAACTGTCATGTAACTGAAATATCTACTTACTGCTCACTGCATTTTGTTTATTATAAAGGGAGGATTAAATGAATGAAGCTGGTACTTAATATGGGATCAAGTGGAGCTGAAGCCCTATTCAGACAAAGATTCACATCAACATGAGCTGTAAACTTGCAACTACTTGTAAAGTAGTTTCTGAGACTCTGCCACTTCAAACCAATACAATAACATGGTGTATTACTTGATTATAACAGTGACTCTCTTCATTATTTGTTGTAGCTACTCAATTTCCAGGTTTTTCTGATGGTAGAAAATGATTAGTAGTATGTTAAAATATAAATGAGACTAGTGATGAGTTAATAAGCATATTTGCATTTCTGATACTACCAAAAAAACAGAAAGGCCATGCATTCTTTAGCCTATTCCTGGTAGATTTTCTCAAGGAATTGGTTGCGCTTTTAAACATGTGAGGAAACAGTGATATAATACGACAGGATTTTACTTGGAAATAGCCCATGACAGCACTGCATTTTGTGCTAACAGGTGAACTATAGCTATAAAGACCGAGAAACGCTATATAATGCTGTGTTGCTAAACCAGGCACAGGAGATTTGACAAGCCGAGTGTCAGACGGAGGCATCGCTTAAGTTTGCCTGTCCAGTTTAGCAGGTTCAGTTCACACCTCAGCTGTCTTGTCACCTCTACTGCTTTGGTTTGATCTAAGCTAGACAAAAATGAACCATTGGTGCAAAGTGGCAAATTACAGCTATAGTAAGGCTTTTGTTAAAATGACAGTTAAATTAGCCAGTGGAATCAACTGTAAAACACTAGAAGACAGACAGCATAATTTAATAAGATTTTTGGAAGATAACGCAAAGTGAATGGTGCATGTCTACACTCTCCAGGTGCCTTTACAGTTAATTCTTGCATGTAACAGAATGCTACTGTGGGTGCTGTAACTGTATACTCTTGTGCCATTTAGCATCTGTATTTAAAATTTTACTTGTATTGTGCTACTGTCCTGTCCCGTAGGCATTTTAAAAATTTGTTCCACATTTGCAGCAGATTTCTCAATAGGGTTTTCTCTTAAGTAGCATGCGTGTCTCCACTTCTCTTCCCAACACTCCAAAAACAGTGCTAATACTATGAGCTGCAAGGAAAAGTTTTAGTTTTTGGGTTTGTGGTTTTTCCACAATCTGCAGGCATTTGTTTGTTGTGGTGCAATTGTGATTAAAATGGTGGGAATGGATCGAAACATTCCATCTAACGAACCTCCGCTGCCCCTTGGTGCATTATGCTTTCAGAGTCCATGCCGTGAGTGTTTCTCATTCATGTTAATAGGCTGCAGCGTTGCTATTGAGAAGAATTATCAAGTAACACCTGAATCATTGGAAAGTTGCCATCTATGTCTAACTTTGCTGGCATTGACTTTTCCTTGGTGTCAACTTCAGAAGGAACACAAGCTCTCGCTTTGCAGAGCCCACCTACAATTTATATATATTTTTTTTGTAATTTCTCCGGCTCTTTTCTTAGAATTGGGGTTTGAGCAGATGCAGGTAGATGTATATTTATGAGGGGGATGTGTATTTCAGGGAGAAGCAGTGTTGTGAAAGGTGACCTTGTTAGATAAAAGGAGGGCTCGGAAGCCAAATGATGAAAGAGAATGGGATCATCCTGTGCTCATTAATGTGGATTTGAAGGTCAGGTAATTATAACAATAGACGTGTGGGCTGGCTTTGGCATCTGGTATTGTTGCTTTGTTATGAAGGTGACAAGTCTGCGGAGGAAAGGGATTAATCACTGTGACACAAGTCTGTTGTCACATTGATACATTCAGACATCATAACACTATTGCTGTAGTTCTTGAAAGATGCTGTGAAAACAGCATAATTTCAACCATCAACAGTATATAATAAGTACTGCTAAGAATATGAATACACTTAAGAAGCAACCCACGGCCACCTGGTTCTGTAATGAGTTTTTGGAAATGAAATCCAACATAAAGTATAATCAAACCTTCTTAATGCAATGACTGATTTTTGACACACCAACAAATGTGCTCTAAAGCTACAGAAAGATCCTTTCACCAGTTAAATGTCACATCACACAACAACAAATCCACATGACTAGGATGGGACATGAGTGTGAGTTATTGCAGCAATAGTAATCAGCCCTCAACTGTGTTTGAGCCAGTCAAGCTTTTAATGGTCTGAAATAAAAAATACCCTACAGCAGCCTAAAGTTCAACCTATTATGTAACTTAATGGAAATATTGTTCTTGCTGAGCATCGGTAGAGTATGACGTGTTTGTTTGCTACGTTCACCAAATCACTTTAACCTAGAAATCCTAATAAATGGCAAACACATGAGAAGGGTTCCTGCCTAATTTTACGCAACAACAATATATTTTAACTAAATCATATTTGTTGTAGATGACAGGAGGTGTAGAACCTGGCGACATGTACATGTGTTAAATACACAAACCTAAACCTTCGCATGGTAGAGCTCGTTCTAGATGCAGGTGTTGGAAACTGGGTACAGTAAACTTGTTTTTTTTTTATTTAACTATTAACTATTGGGCTAACTGCACAGCTTCCCACGGAGTCTTATATTTCCCTACTCTAGTCTTCTTTACTGTTGTTACTGATGTCTGATTAATTTTTTGAAAATGAATATTTTGACATCTTGATTTCAACATAATGCAGTGATGATTATTGTTAGGTTAATTTATTCAACATTCAGCTTCAGCTTGACTCTGGACTTGTGCATGTGCTGCTAGCACTGCGACTGCCTCCACCACAAGTTTGTCTGGCTCATTCAGGCTCCTCAGGGACCACTAGAAGCTATAAAGAACAAAAATGCCAACCAGTACTATCAGGAGAGGCAGCATGTGTGGTGTTGCATGCATTTTTAATGTGCCACAAATAAGAAATACCACTGTTGCCTCTCCTCTCCCATCCCACAACCGGTGGCTCGTTTAAGTTTTATTTCTATTTGTGTGAATATCGGCAGCTACTGAAAGGAAAAAAGAGCCCCTATCATTAAAGGTTAGAATTGCCTCAGTTTAACACGGAGCTCCACAGACATGAAATGGATTGCTCTAGATGGAAAACCCTAGCTTTAAAATTTCCATTTGTGCAGGGTTATGTCTGTTTCTATGTGCAGGCGTGTTCATACTGGCCTAGTAGCAGTGCTTGTTAGGTGAGCTGGTGCAGTGGAAAAGTGTCTGTGTGTGGAATAGCACATTGGCATACGTGCACTATAAGAAGATGTGATGATAGTTCAAGTGAGGGGAAAAAACTGCTCTACAAATCATCAGTGTTTTCGTCTGAAAACTGTTTCCTTGATTATTTCAGGCCGTATATTTGCATTTTAGTGTGTAATATAAATGAAAAATGTTTCATTTGAATTACAGTAACGGTGAATATGGTACATTTTAATTAAAGCAACAGAATTAAGAAAATAATCATTTGACTTGGGGGTACAGATAGCAGCTACAGTATAACTGACCTAGATTGCAGTTACAATTGGGACAGTTTCTGTAGTTATTCATATTTTTAAATTTTGCCTTATAGATATGTAAAAAATTTTTAAAGGCAGCATTAAAACCATTGTCCCAAAGACGGATATTTTGATGTTTCACTGAACCTTGTACTAAAAATCCTGGAACATCTGAAGACACAGATATGGCAGTTGGATTATATTGCAGTAGCAGGTTGCAGGTTGTTTTGAAAAATTGCACCAAGATTTTTTTTGACTCGGCAACCTATCTATTTGCAATAGAGCAGGTAACCCGAGCCATAAAACTTTTTTTATTAGTTTCTGTACCACACCTTTTACCCTGGAGCCACAGTAGAGCATACTATTAACCTCGGAGCTTATTGAGAAACGTGTTAGGATTTGGGAGGGATAAGGTGAGTGTATATTTGACAGAACATATTTAAGAGGTTCAATAAAGGTGGCAGAGACCAGAAGGGCGATGGTGGATCGGTTTACTGCCTTGAAGTTTTGTGGTTACGCACCAACTCTTCCCATTTAACTGTATGATCTAGAGCTCTGCTGATGACACCAAACATGCAACTCAGATGCATGCTGTGCTGCCATTTTCAAACACAGTGGTGTCCACCATGGTGGACTTGGAGCAGAGGACGGAGGTGGACGCTCTGGCCTGTTGAGGCCAGTGCCACAGAAGCTGTAGTTTGATAAACATTCTGTTTTCTCTGTTTATTTGAAAAAAAAAAAATCAGCTATGGACTGTGTTCATTTCTGTAGAAGCAGCCTTAGCTGATAAACAATTAATTTGATAGGTTCACAAATTCAAATTCTCCGTGACAGTTTTTTTTATCGGCAGCAGTGAAGGTGTGTGGTGACTTCGCTCTTAAAAACACAGATACATCTTTTTTTTTTACTACAGCTTTAATCAAGTCAGAGCACAAAAGTTACCAGGGCCATGGCCCCCCTGGCCCCCCTGGCCCCCCGTTTTCCGCAGTGTGTGGTGGGATCATCATGTCTGTGCTGGCTCCCTGGCGTAGTAGTGCAATTCATAAACTGTGCCTGTCACACTCGCTGGCTCGGGTCCAGTTGTCAATATTCCCTTGCTGTGAAAATACTCACCTACTGCCTTGTCATTGGCTGAGGGATATATGAGGTTGCTTTTAGGGTTAAGAGTTCAAAGGGCAGACAGGAAGTGGGTGTTCCACAATGACAGTGTAGGCAGGAGTTTGATAGGCCAGACTAATGGCGTGCACCAACAGTTCCTAATGACCTGCCATCTCCAGGCAGTGTTGGAAGCCCTTCCACGGAGATTTATGAGCCATGTTGTGCTTACTACGAGGATGACTTTCAGCAGCAGTGCAGAAAACACCAAACCATAGCCTACTCTTCTGTGTCTACTTCTTCTCATTAGACAAGCCATTGCAAGTCTTACCTTGAATGCTACAACAAGCATTCAGATACTCTGAAATATTAAAGCTCAAAGATCACTGAAGTATTTTGTCTGTCTCATCAATATCGTTTTAGAAGTAAGGATATGTGATCTGTTCTATCCTTGAAGAAAAATCGATTCATAAAATTCTCCAGGGTACACACACCAGTGGACACTAAATAGAGGATGAGACTGTGCTGTGGTTTAGTCAAAAAGCTATTAAACATACATTTAAAAAGACAAGACTGCACGTAGGTGCTCAACTGCTGTAGAAGACAGAGATAATGGCCTCTGATAATGCTAATTGTTGGCTCTCCAACTGCTTCCCTTCAGGCAGAAATGTGTTGATTCCCTCACAAGATAGCTAGGCAGAGCTCAGGGCAGGAACAAACAGTAAGGAGAGCTAGTTTTATAATTAATACACACAGTATAAAATATGTATTATGGGGTACATGCGGCCAAATATGGATTTCTCTTTTGATTTTCACTCAAGATAATTGAAGCACTTCTTACTTATAGTGGATAAGGCACAAGCATAATACCTTTGCTGCTAAAAGTGTTGTGTAGTCTTTGTGTTCCTGTGGCTTTGCCTCTCCACCAGCTGTTTCCTATTTTTCTCATGTTTGAAGAGGGACTGTCAAAATAAGTCATCATCCATTTTGAGATTTTAATGTCTCCCTAGATATGTGTAGCTGTGGGCTAAGTTCACTGACACTGTAGGTTAGATGTTTTGTATGCATAAGCAGCACAGTGTGCTTTAAGATAAACTGCCAAAACATGTTTCATGACATCTGATCATTAAAGAAGGGGATACAGGGAGAGAGGGAATGAAAATGCATAAAGCAGCACTTTTAACCCTCCCCATTTTGAAATTTATCAAACCCACTGCAGAGATGAGATGGATGTCGAACTCTTCATCTCCCAGCGGGCCATTGACATGATCACACCAAATCACATGTGGTTAGCAAGCATCTGCACCCCCACACTATCCTACCCCATTTAGCACAACTACTAGCTAAACTCACCCCTCTCCCTCTGCAGACGCACATGCACTGCAGAGTTGTGTCAGACTGATTAGCAAGCACATCTCCAATCTCTGATTAGGTGTGGAGTAAATGAAGCGCCCCCCTCAGGTATGCATTTCCATAATGTCAGGTAATTAAACCCCAGTGTTTTAATAGCTCAGGAATAGGAATTCTCCCCAGGAGGCTACACAATGATGATAGACTTCACTGAAAACTAGCATAGCAATAGTTCACTTTAATCTGGCAAATAAACTATTAACTTTCAGTTGTACTGTTAATATACGTAGTGAAGGACAATCCATTTAATGCATTTCATTGATGAAAAATTATACATACTATTGTGTGTTTCTTAATTTTATATGCTGAAGGATGTATTTTAACATCAGTGTGTCTGCCTATTACTACACCAGCAGTTTAGTGCATTTATCGACCCTTTTAACACGAGCAGAACATTTCACAGGCTGCTAATGAAAGACAGTTCTGGAAATGCACATATGAGTTGTGTGGTTGTTGATTGCTGACAGATTCCAGAGCTAAACAAAGGCTGGGAGAGTACAAGTGTCTTTTTCATCACAGAAAAACCTGGAGAGGTGCTATTGTAAACATGACAGTGGATTGTCAGTACATCCCTGTTTGAGTTGTTGTTTTTCGTGTGTGTATGTTATGCTCATACAGATTGTGCATGCGCACACGCATAACAAAAGGCCTTTGATTAAACAAATTCTGCAGCGGGAGAGCTTTCTTTGTCCCTATGCCCACTTGTATGAGAACAATGCAGAGCCATGATGGCACTTTGGAAAGGTGTGGTAGATAAATGAACTCCAGAAGTCCTCTTCCACATGTAAAATAATAGCTATAGTGATCTGATAATGCTCTCTGACACAATGTTCATTATAAGTCACTTTTGCACCAAAGGGTTTTTAAAAAATAATAAGCACTTAATGGTGAAACATTCACAGCTAATGATAGCTGGGAATGAAGATCATTAAAAGTATGTTGGAGTATATGATTCTTCAGTGACCACTGTATGAACTAGACTTCAAACACATTCTTACTGTCAGGAACAACCCAAATTAAAAGATGTACTTTAAACCCCCTCTAATCTTTATCTCCTTATGTGCAGAGGATGGCACAGACAAATGAAAATAAAGTAATTTTAGTGATGTACTCCCAATTTAAAGCCATGTTACCTTTTACTGAGCTAGTCAATTGTAGCAAATATTGACAACGATGACATTTACTTAGTTCATGTTAATTTTCTAGAACCTCAAGGCTGACAAGAAGTGAGTTGACTTTTATTTTGTATTCTATAAAAATGAGGTAATTTTCTTTCTCTGGACCTGCAGCAAGTTATGAAGCAGTTACATTTAAATTAATAAATAATAGAGAAGGACACAAAAACAGCCCCACTACACATTCTTTGTTTTACAGAAATGGAGTCAGTTGTCTCGCACTACGGGCCACTGTTAATTGCATTTAATGAACCACATGTTTTACTGAGCATAACCTCTGTCTTGTTGCCAGGGAAGAAATCTGCCAAGGAGTGAATATTGAAATTAGCTGCTGACTGAATCACACCTCTGTTGCCAACTTGCTGACTTACTAAAAAAAAAAAAGAAAAGAAAAACATTGCCACACATTTGCTGGAATGATCACTTTTGTCTGTCAGAGGTGATAAATGAATAGTCATATTACAGCTACTTGCTGCTTCGTGTTACCTCTGGGTAACGGTGGTGCATTGGGATTCATTGAAATATGCTGTAAGTCGAAGATATATTGCATTTATGAGGAATGAGTGTTACTGTTTGCTTTCTGCGTAATTTGTCAATTTAGGTTATTGGCTTGAAAAAATAAAACACCTGGTAAATTATGACCTGGAGTTTGAATAGTGAAATTGTTGCATTCATCAAAAATCATGACGCCCAAAAATTTACAAATGTTCCTCACTTTATTACTAAGTTTAATTTATTTTTTTCTTTTTCTTCACAGCTAACTCCAGTCTTCTGGGAGGAGGAGGAGGTGAGTGACTGCCTTTGTTTTGTTTTGTTTTTTTATCATATCACCTCATTTTTTCCCCCGATGCTATTAAATCAATTAAAGTTGTAGTGATATGATGTGGCATATGGCACATCTTTATTCCACTGTGGGTTCATAGCAGACTTCAGTGTCTATTTCACTCTAAGTGTCTTTGTTAAATGTGGCCAAAACATTAGAGCGTCGCACAGAGCAACCTTGCACTGTGCCACACTGAGAGATGGTCATTATTTTAGCTGCCTGCCGAAGAACATTATCATCAAAGCGATGGAGGAAATCTGAGGCAGCCAAGTGTGGCGTGGGCATAATGGGTTGGGAACTGCCCAGTTCATGTTGTTCTTTACCGAAATTTGACTTTCATACTGACATGATTGGAATAATTACTTTTTACCAGGTTAAGATAGTTAGTTGTGGCCTGCTAATTTTTAGTCTGAAGGGAGCTTAAATATTCAGCATGCTGAAATGGTCCAATGTCGAAATAAGGCCATTTTGTCAGACATAATCTGTTTATCCATCTGTGATGCTGTCACTTTGGATATGTCACATCTCCTGATATTCTTTCATTGTACATGGTCATCTCACTTGGTACGTTAGACATTTCACTGTCTGTTTGCATGTATATTTAACCAAGAAACAGCCAGACAGATTTTATTCCAGCTGCCCTTAAAGGTGCCATTTCATGGTTATTTCATTAATATTACTGTGTTCTCCATTATTATTGAATACATTGTGTGTTGGTTCTACTTAAAAACAAAAAACAAAAAACAAAAAAACGTCTGGGGGTTGCTGTTTCCAGCTGTTTTTACACGGTAGAAAAATGACTTGAGGTGGAACAACAGAGTTTACAGGTCCTTCCTCATACATGTCCACATGAACCACTTTGATCTGCCATTTTCTTCCAAGTTTGAGCAGCAGCTACTGTGGTGCCCTCTTCTCTTGTAGATGCTAATGCTAATGCTACTTCAGATTCGCTGCAATGGGGGACGAGTTTAACCCCACGTGGGTGACGCTAACGTCCATCTGACGTCAGATGGACCGTCTTTTTCTGGGTCCCCTGTTCTTATTGTTGTTTTCTGTGAATGCCGTATGCAGCCACCGGAAGTGACAAACCACTTTCAAAGGCAGCATGTGTTGGTAAGTTGGGGTGACCCATCAGATTCCAAAAGGAGCGTGAAAAGTGGTTTTCAGTGGAATGACACCTGGTACAACATAATTTCAGTGACATTTCCAGATATTCCCTAGTTTCATTATTTTAACCAAAGGTACCTCTGTCTCTCTTATTTGTAACTGTATACTGTAGTATGTCCAAGAAAGGGTTTTATTTTCTTGGATAGATACTGGCAGTGAATCAAATAATAGTGGTAATTGCAATAAGAACTTGTGCAATTATTCTCACAAAGCACTGTAATTTAAGATGGCAATGCTGATATAATCACAGAAAGTATAAACATTTTAAAAATAACATTTATAGGACTGTGATTTTTGTAGTAGTTTAAGTTGATATGTTTGATTTGATGAAAAATAATACTAATTGTATAATGGGTAATATGTATATGTTCCTCTAACTATGCAATAATCATAACCCAACATTACATCATTCATTGTGTTAACTGGCCACAATTTAAATTCAATTTACTGTCAGACAATGAAAGAAGGCAGAATATTACTTTTTTTTTTTTCTTTGAATCTTATTTCAACCGGGTATCAATTATCACAATAGTTGATTCATCTTATAATTTATAAATTTTTGCAGCAGTAGAGGCAATTGGATACAATTGCACTATTGTCAACAATGATTGCAACATGATTTTATCACCAAATTCTGGAGACCCTGTGGTGAGAGGTTCATTGAAATAATATTGAAATCATAATGTGGCCCAGTGTCCACATTGCAGAGCCTGCAGTTCTTTGCCAAAGGTAAAATGTGCCACAGTAGATCATTATAAATGAGGTATTGTGAGGCTGCAGAGATGCCCCAGTGGAATTATATTCTCCTGAGAGCAAAGGAAGTTGGTTGTCTGGTACCAGAGGGTGCAAAAGAAGAAGAAAAGGAAAACATACATACCATCATTTTTGTGTGTGAGGGTAGTATATTACATTCTGTCAAATTAAAGTCATTTGTTCGTGCATATCACTCAGTTTTATGCATACTGTCCTTCATTCAGAGAGCAACACATGTGGAGTCTTCATGAAGTTTACTGCATGACTGTTTCTATATTTATTTATGTAGTGGGGCTGGAACACCTGGAATGAAGTAAGTCATTAGAGGCAAGGGACAGGCATAAAGTAACATTAAAGCGGCAGCTCAGTACCTGCTCTGTGCACATGATGTCCATTAGAGAGAACACGGACCTCTTCAAATCTTATTCACATCTAATCATTCAGCCCGGAGTGGCCCTCATCATCTGGCACAAACAAGATGAGCAAACTTTCCAGCTTTTGTCTTATAGCAATGAAGCATTCCAATCTGTATCAGTGAACTGGAGAGGTCCTCAGTGCACAACCATCTTAAGAACTTCTGTGATTGAGGTCAGAGGTCATGAGCAAACGTCTTCATAACCAAGCGAGGCCTTTTACAGCAGGGTATGGCGTACTCTTGATTGGTGTCTGTCTCTGCTGAAGTTGACTCTCAGTATTGATTTTCTATGTTCAGAGAAATACATGAGCAATTTTCTTTGCTATTATGTTTTCATTATTGTTATTTTGTGGCAAATCACCCACTCTCCAGCCTCGTTGATTGATCTGTGTTCTTCTTGAACTAATAATAGATGGCTTTTTTGTTTTATTTTTATTTTTTTTATTTCTCACTTGCAACACAGCAGACGCAAACATAGAATCAAATTTGCAGCTGTCAACAGTGGAATGTGAGATATCATGTGTCAATTAATGTCATACTTTGAAAGAAAACATTTGAGCTGATTGTGACCTGCAGCTGTGCTTATTAACTCCAGAGGAATTCTAATTGGAGCTAGTGCCACTTTTTTGAGAGCAAAGCCTCCTTTCATTCTTAATTGACTTCCAGCGATGCTATTCCTGCCAAGTTACTGGCACAATCTACAAGGTCAATTAAGTGTAAAATGTTAAGACTCACATTTTTCTTGTTAATAATGACCACAAGTTTGTTGTGTTTTATGGGTCCAATCATAAGGAGTTTGTTTTTGTGTTATTTTTCACTGTGTGAGAATGACGAGACAAACATTAATAGGAAGAGATTACTGTAACATACCAAAGAGTGGGAAAATGTTTTCAAAATAAGGCTCTACATGTTTGGCTTTTATCTGCACTCGGCCAAAATGGGGTTTTATCTTGGAGTGTCATTATCACTTGAGGGTTGTTTCTAAACCCGCAAAACTGTTCTCTCTGTTCTCACCACCTCTATCTGTGGTTTGGCATGTGAGGACCTCCTGCTTTGGTGGCAGCAGGGATCGATGTGAAGAGGAGATGTGCTCTCATATAGGGCCCTCCTTATCTCCCAGCTGTCTTTTCAGGTCTCGGCAGAGGGGCAGCTTCACAACAGGATGATCCATCATGTTGGCCTCACACACCTGAGCCATGTTTTGTTCCCACAGCTTTGGAGGTGGGCCTCCTGCCAGAATGTAAAAACTGCAAAAATCTTTCACTTTATACTTGGAAACTTGGTTTACTAGATGTGATTTACTAGATTACTAGATTTACTTGATATGTTTTTGCTATATTTTATTACACACACACACACACACATATATATATATATATATATATATAAATTGGGGTCAGTATGTGTGTTTTCTTGTGAGTAAATCAGAATGTACATTAATTACCTTAAATGTCACCATGACGATACATTTAAGAGTAAACCAGATATCAAATTGACTTTATTTTTACATGAGGTACAGAAGAGCAAAGGTTGGAAAACATACTATTTGAACGTCTTATTTGATAATGTCTTTTATGGTGGTAGTATGTGTTAGAATTACCACCTCATGATAGGTGTGTTCTAAAATCATACGACATTATCTAATGTATTCTTCATATATAAAAGTCACTACTGTCATTAAAAAAACATTTCCTCATCAGATCCACTTTTACCATGTCTGATTATATGTATATATACTATGAGTATTTTTTCATCTACTTTTTTATTTAAATGGGCTGTGGGCTCAGTGTGTGGGCTCAGTTAAGTTGAGATGTATTGGTGGAAGTAAGTTAAAGTATTGCCCTTTAAGATTTTTCCTCTATACTGGCCATGCATTTTCATATTTCTGTGAAGAGAAGAAAGCCTACCAAATATTCTCATGCCTTAACCTTCCTTAAATCCTTAGAAATCACTGATGGGAATTCTCAGTTGTACATCTTCAGTATTATGTACACAATGGGGTTAACAAAAATAGCACAGTTATCTATGTTAGACATGTTGGTCTCACTGGGATTCCATACACACACAGAGGAAAATAACAATGATCTCTGATAATAGCACACTAAATGAGGCCTATGTGAATAGAGGGTAATTATGAATGGTACTAGGTTGCTCGTGTGATGTGTGTCACAGCATGGCTGGATGCTGCCACAGTCCCTAAAGAATAGACCTAATGTAAATGTCATGTTGTCTATCTCTCCTTTCCCCATTTGTGTGTTGCGCATGCAAACTCAAATGTGTTAGGATGTGCTGCAATGATGCCATGAAGCCCCTTGTAGCCAGAACAAGAAAGCTCCACTCCTCTTTGATGTCTCCATCCAGAAGGGGAATTGGCTCATTAGCATCTAACCAAAACCAGTGCCCACTTAGCACTAGGCTTTAACTTGACCACCCAAAAAATTATTCTTCTCAGGTTGGCCTGTCTTTGCACTGGTCCAGCAGAAGGGCACATATATGGTTGTTATACATGTTGTGACTTGGCATAATTTAGCTCCAGGCTGCTAATGCTCATAGAGTTCATGACTGTTGGTCATTACATACATAATATAAGCAAAGATGTTTAGTGCTCTTAGGATGCCATGTAAGTATCCCAATTAATGATACAAGTCATAGCAAACAGCAACACTTTGTAATACAGTATATGTAGATAATTATACCTGCTTTTATATGTATATATATATATATATATATATATATATATATCCCTGCTCTCCTCTGAAACCAGAAACTAGCAAATGTGGAGTCATAGAGACATGACAAGTTAATGTTCTGAAGCTTTTGGGTGAAATGTGAGAATGTGTACCTATTATACATTTATTTGAAAAGAAGCACAGCATTAACATTGCAATTTAGATGTTATGTCTACAATACCAACTTCAGGGCTTGTTCTTACTGCTGACTCCTCCAGCATGCTTAACAAGAAATTGTATCGAGTTTTGGACATGTTTGGATAATCCTTTATCAAGAAGTACTTTGCCACACTTATCTCTATCCCCATTCGTTATGCGAAGAGCTCTGTTTTCTTTTCCTGTCACCTCCAGGTGAACCATTATCCACTGTCTGGGTCCTGCCTGGGGCTTGTTTATTGAGTAGATTGGAGGGGACCAGGGCTCAGTGCTCGGTGCAGGGGGAGGGGTAGGTCAGAATATTGGAATGTGTTATGTGACGGTTTGGGCCTTGTTTGGAAGGCCTCGTGTCCCGTTCAGTCACACTAGGTCTCTGAAAAGCCCAGGACTCCCCCTTCGTGGTTAATCTGTCAAATATGCTATATTATTCCCATAACTCAGATTACACACAAGGCTTGACTGATGGTCCTCGGTTCACAGATGGTAGTAACAGCCATTAGCATAACTTATGACAGCGATAGAGTTTTTCCCCATGGAGTAACCTAAATAATATAAAATGATAAATTGGATACAAAGATTCTTCAGTCAGCATGGTACCCTTGGGATTTGCTTATCTCCTCATACTTAGCGGGCACTTACAGTAGTTACACCCAGATCTAGGTATTGGTGCGGTAGAGTGTGTGTCAAACAGCGTTGATATATGTGCATCTTTCCCCCACTCCAAAATTACCACTGTTGTTACGAACAGTTTATCAGGTAAAACATATTGATATTCATCTTTTTTGTCTTTGAGTTAATGCCTTGTATTTTTGCTTCTCATTTCAATAAGTAGTGTTCAGGGAGGAGCCTTGGATTACTTGTTTCATAGCTTCATCTAAAAATGGCACAGCTCTGTCACTTTGGCTTGGGCTAGTGATATTCATTTAAATAATTAAAATAAGAAAAAAAAAAACCTGAATTTGAATTGGCCCCATTTTTGCATAAGCACAGAAGTCATTTTGCAAATTGCTCTCACTCAGTAAAATTATAACACGAGAGTTGACGCTACATATCCCAAGTGTAATACACTTGTAAGTCAGTTTATGCATTGTTGCGCAGCTGCTGAAATGTTGCAGAGAGACTGCGTCATATGCAAAATATGTACAACACTCTATTCAGAGGCAAGGTGCAAGTGTATTAAGTGCCTACTTTGAGAAAATATACATTGAGCATAACATGTGTGCTTCTCTGATAGCTTTTTTATAAGGTCATTAAACCTGTCCATGGCTACAAATATAGTTAAATTGAGCACAGTGACATTTTAATGGCCAACTAGCAGGAAACGGCTATTATTTGTAAAATTGCATGCCACGTGAGGAGCCCCCCCTGCTGTCAGATAATTTCATCCAATAATTACAAAGATGACATATTTTAGAGGGCATTCCATTGAAATTAACAGGACAAGGTCATCATATGGGCTGCAGTTTGTGATGTGCAGATGGAAATTTCATTTTAGCTTGAAAGCTCTGCCATTTCTGTCTCCCTTCTGCCACCACAGAACAGTCACCATGAATAACCCCACCACCTCCAATCAGCAGTGATGGATGGACTAATTGATGCAGAATGATTAGGCCATTCATTTTAGCCTACAACAGTGGGTTCCATATTTAGGATTAGCATTGCTTTATAACAGGAAAGGAAGAAGAAATGGTCAGCGAGTCAGTGAACACTAAGGGGAATAACAAACACTGGAAAAGGGAAATATAAAAATATAAACATAAGAAGTCAAAATATGGACAGAGATACAGCCATTATGGTGGGACTCACAGGACTGGTCAGTTACGTAAGGCTGAGCGTATGCAACATAAAGTGTTCATCAGGATTTATGAAGAGGTGTGTGTTGGGAAGATGAGAGGAGAGGGAGCAGCATATAGCTGCTACGTGTTCTGGTATCCTTCTCTTAGCCTATGAATCATTCATCTTTGTCCCCATGTATAAATCAAGCTGCCAGTCGTCGCCTGCGGCAGTCATGTCATTAGCTAGTTGACGGCATCACTTGATCCTTGGCACTGCAGTGCAGACCAGGGAAAGGCCCAAATTTAAACGGCAGACTATCTGCTTATAAAAGTGTAGGACACTTTCAGATTCTGCTTGTGATGTGAAAAGCTCTGTGGCACTAACTAGAACCATAGTAGGTTATGCTTTCTTAAACATACCATTCTTACGGACAGCTGCACTTTACTGGTGAATGGACCATTTCCTTGAAAACACAGAATGTCTATATTTAATTCAAACATTTTAGAAAGTTTGTATGTAGCATTTTAAACATAAAAAGGACTTGATGCATATTTTAGGTGTAAAACGGACTTTTTGCTATTATAATTTGATTGAATTTGTGTAAAGTTTATCTTTTAATCCATTGTATATTACAAGCATATTTAAAGGAGACAATGGGATATTAGGGCACACTAGTTATCATTGGTACCCTTCACAACCTTTTTCACTATGAACTCTCACTGCTTTTCAATAGCAAGGGGGCATTTAAGGTGCAGAACCTCACTCCTGTAGAATCTCTTCCATCTCATAACCACTGAACCAGGGGACTGAGAAAGTCTGGAGCCTTATCACTTTGAAATGTTGCCTCTGCCAGCTACAGCTCCAAACCTCAGGGCAAGTACCATGCCTCGAGGTATCTGAGGCAGACTGTTGAGTGCTGCTGCATTTGGGCTTACAGTTTTAGTAAATCTGTATTTAAAATGATGAAAAATTGCCGTAGATATGTTTTATTTTTATTCTTTGATGGTTATCTGGCATATTTGTAAAGTGTGTGTCAGCACACTGTAAAGAAGCACCCAGTAGGCAAAGTTAGCTTTTTAGAATCATTTAGTTATAAATATATACCGTATATGTGATATTGCAGTTAGGTCCTCTCCTTCCCCGAGGGTTGGTGCTGTAAACATATCGCAGCTGCTTGTTTCCCTTTGTGTTTGACCTCCGCAGCTTCTTTCTCTGTGTTTCACACCCCCCTCACTGTCTCCTACAAAGGGGAAGCAAAGGTGGCCTTTGACTTTAATCAGGGGACAGGAAAAGTGATAATTCCACAGCCTATTTTGCCCCATTTTTTTCCCAACCATTTAGTAACTTGCATGATTTAAGCATCATTCATCTGATTGTGTCTCACCTGATTATAGACAAAGTGAGAATAGCACCACAGGGTTCAAGGATTGGGCAATAAAACGTCAATTTAGTTCTCTTCCACATTGCCTCACACACGACCTCCCCCAGCACCCCAAACCCCCTCCGTGCACCAGAATTTCTGGGTCAGTTGTTGATATTTTAGCCTACTCGAAGCACTACCAAGTCCAATGTCAGAGCACATTTATGTCCTGCTCAGGCTTTATTGTGGCTGTTTTGGGGGTAGATCTGGGATTCAGCCTGTCCATTTTCTTTCACATGCATGTGTCTGTGTGTATTATGAATATGTGCCTGTGTGACTGTGTATTCATGACAGTGCATGCGAATGTGAATGTTACTGAGCATGTGAGCAAATGTGTGTCTGCCTGAGTTTGCAAATGTGTGTGTGTGTGTGTGTGTGTGTGTGTGTGAGATTCTTTCTCTTGGATAACTGGATGCTGAGCTGACTTGTCAGTTGACTCAGTGGTCAGTTTTGGTCCCGCTGCCCCCAGCGGTGTAAGATGGAGTGATGAGATCTGACAGATGGGGACAGTTCTTAGCAGGGCACTACCCCATTCTGTAGTCCCACCAATCACAGCAAGGCTACTACAAGGACATCACAAGAGGCTCCGAGAGCTTACCCACATGCTCACAACAGATTTTGTGATGGGTGACATGCCAATATACCAATCATAACAAACCCTGTGATTTTCTAAACCTTCATTGAGATTGGGGTATTTGTACTCTGGGAATTCTTGCACAAAATATATTTGGAAGACAGGACACTTTCAATAACAGAGAGGTGGAACACAAAGTAAACCGAAACATCTAAAAAGACAACAACATAGCTTTTGTGATCCACAGTGTTGTGTGAATATTGCTCTGGAAAATAGGAAATAGTTCCAGTGTCAGAAAGAGGGGTCTGATTGCTTTACTTTGCATGGTAATTAAATGTACTTAAATGTCCTTTGCTGGGATTTGTAACTGTTATATATTATTTTCTATCTTCATAGGTAATCACTTAAACAATAGAAAAGCAATAGGCAAGTCATTGTAACAGTGAGGTTATTCTGCCTGCTCTGAAAGCTGTGATTTAAAAGCTCTGCTTAATCAGTCCTTTAGTTATTGGACAATTGTTATTTTAATACAATAATATGTTTAAGTGTGCTACTGTTGTACATGGTGGGTTTGTGTGCAAGTGTAAATGCTGAATGAATGTATTGTTTATATAGCACAGGATTGTTTTTTGTCCAAATGCAATCTTTGTAATGAGACCACACACAGCTGGAGGGAGTGTAAGAGACGTGTGCTAACTGTTAACACCAAATAGATCGTTTGTTCACCACAGTTACAAAATTACTAACCTATTTTGAGATGTTAATGTAGCATGTACCCTTCTGTTATGTTAAATTGGAGCTGGCTCACAGACCTTTATTGTACCGCCAGCTCTCACAGCAGAGGTATGTGTTTAAGATGCGTGTCTATGGGGTTTTGTCCTGCCTAATCAGTAAATTTCACATTTCCAATAATGAACAACCGCAGAGCACTGATTGCTCTCAAGTGCCTAATATTTATGATGGCACGGGGTATGTTTATAGATCTGAGGAACAAACAAGTGTCAGTGCGTGAACAAGTGTTTGAACGCATACACACGAAGAAGAATATTCACATTAGAGTCTCCTTAGAGTTGGTTGGTGGCTGATTAGTGGCACTTCTTTGACACTTCCTCTGCAGACTGACCTGATACAGTGGCCTTTTGCCAACTAGTAACAAACTGTCAAGCTTACTGCATTTCTCAGGGGGCAGCCTAGTTAGCTCTGTCTGACAGGCCGCTTGCCTACAAGTAAGGTTTCAGCCCAGGCAGGGCAGAGTGATCTCCAGAGGCAAGCTGTCATCTTTTTGTCAGACCACAGGGAAGAGGAGGAGTTTCTTTTTCTTTCTATTTCTCTCTTCCTCTCTCTCACTGACTCTATCTATCTTTTTGTAAGTGTCAGCCCATTCCCCTGGTGAAGATCTTCACTTTCTCAGTGCCTGTTATGCTCCTCTGTTATGCCTGGCTGTTCAGAATAAACAGGCGGATGTCAGAGGATGAAACGCCAAGTGTCCCCAGGGAGCTGGTCCCGTCGTTGCAGTAACCCCTCACGGTTCCCTCCTGTGGGCCGCAGCAGTCATCCCGGTATGCGAGCTGAGAGTGACACCGAAGACAGCCAGTTGGATTGAGGTGAAAGACACTCCATGTGTCCTTCCTGAGGGGAGAGATGAGCGTTTATACCACAGGGATGATGCCCACCACTCCACCTAATCCTCTTTTCCCAGACACTTCATTATCACCCTCACACTCCAGCCATAGCATGTGTGCACAAAGCAATCTCTGTGGAGAGTCACAGAGAATACCACGTAAACATGGAAAGAGAGTAAGGAGTGTTGGGAAAAGAGAAAAGGGATGTCGAGTGAGGGAGAAGAAAGGTGTTATGGAGAATGACAGAGGGATGCACAGAGTAGAAAGTGTGGTTGATTTGTTGAAGAAATGTCAAACACAGTGGGTGGTAGTGAGAAGAAAACAATTTATATTTGTTATTTTCTATTTAATTTGAATTTATTTTCACTATGGAGGCATGAACCAAGAAAAAAAATAATGGAAAGATGAGGTAAATCTCCCTTCATTAAACATCACACTGTAATATACTTTGTTGACAGTAAAATAATGACGGTCTTATTTGGTGACAAAAAAAAAAATACAAATTTGGGGTGAAACTGTTATTAGTCGTAACAGATTTTATGTAGAAATATTCTGGGAGCAAAAAGGAATTGAGATACGGTTTATACAAAACCAATTAATGCTGGTATATGTGCTCTTTGGGCATGTGCGGTAGTGTCTGCTGGGAAGAAGATTAATTTCTGAGTGGGAGAGTGCAGCAAAGCTATTTGAGCCCACTGAAACATGTTGGCTCTCTACTGTGAGACTCGCATTAGCACATGCCATAATTGATGGAGGAGCATACTTAGCAGTAATAATGGGCATTATAGGGGGTGGTATCAAGACATTATTTTCAGAAAGCTCTAATTAAGCTTTTTGCTGTGGCTTTGGCGTAGCACTGACTGTCCAGTATCATCAGGAATGCTTTCTAAGCCTCTGATAAACAATCAGTTTGTTCTGGGCCTCCCATATGCAGGGAAAATAAACAAGTTTATCAAACAGTGAGAGACTGAGCTCCTCTCAGCTCACTCTGGTCCCAGCCCTGATGAAAAAGCAGTCGGCTTCGTACCATAGGGAGCCATTGTGTTTACAATCAGTGGGTGGACGGACCACTGCTAGCTAGGGGAGATTAGACCTTTGAGACCAGCTGGGATATTTTCACCACCGGCCAGCGACACCTGTGGAATTGCAAACAAAACTCTTATGTCCCCCCCCTCTTCACCCCTTGAGTGGACAACACCACATCCAAGAATTGTAGTATTGGCAGGGGATGTTGGATTTGTAGGTCTGTGACTGTGCTGGTTGCGGCACATTCAGTACTTTTACATGCACATTGAAGTTGAGCTATTGGCAGTAATTGGACTTAACTGGAGTTCCACAGAAGCTTGAGTTTACATGCGAGTGAACATTACAGCAAGAGATTTGAATTATTGCTCCATTTCCAGATGTAAGGTGACGCTACATACCCTTTTACAGTAGCAGTCGTCCAGTTGGCACCATAGATGAAGAACAAATGCAGCAGATTTGAAGCAGTAGATGGACAATAACTATGCAACAGCTCTGTATATTTCCTATGTACTGTACACTCTGATTTATTACTTTGTCTCTGGTCATTTCCAGAAGGGGGAGAGTCCAGACCAGTCAGTTGTCAAGCTAAGGTTAGCTTACATACATGAGGAAATTTGATTAGAATTGTATTATTAGACTTGGTTACTCCAACTTTTAAAACTCCAGTTCAATTTGATTATAGTCTGACCAAGGTGTATACATCGTAGGGCTGCAACTATCAAATATTTTTTATAATCGAGTATTCTGTCCTGCAGCATAGTGGTGCAGTGCTTAGCACTCGTGTCTCGCAGCAAGAAGGACCCTGGTTGATTCCTCCACCAGACCTTTCTGTGTGGAGTTTGCATGTTCTCCCAGTGTCTGCGTGGGTTTTCTCCAGATACTCCAATTTCCTCCCACCATCCAAACACATGCACTGATAGATTACTTGGTTAATCTAAATTTCCTATTGGTGGGAATGTGAGAGTGATTGTTTGTCTATATATGTTCAGCCCTGAGATGAACTGGACTCATACAGTCTCTGCCTTTGACTGTCATAGCTGGATTAGGCCCCCAGTGACCCTAATGAGGAGAAAATAGGTTCAGATGATGACGCTGCCTTCACCCAATGCCACGACCACTTGTGCAGATGTTGGATTTAGGAACTTTTCTTTTTACGTCTCCTTGATGTTTCCTCTCTTCTCCCTTAGCTAGTAGGCTCAAAAGTTGTGTATGTAGCTAGTGATGGAGGTGGAGGTGGGCTGAGCAAGACAGCTGCAACATGATAAAGGCTAATACACTGCCTGGCGTTAAAAACCCCCCCAAAAAACTGCCTCTTGAATTTAACTAATGCCATTGATAATTACGACAGTGATAGACATGTTTCGACTACAGTGACTTATTCAACCTTAACTGGTGCAGTAAGTAGATTCTAATGCTGTCAACAACTATCCGTTTGCTAGAGAGCATAAGCGTGGGACTGTAAATGCAGTCTGATCAAGCCAGATTGACCCTGTTCCAGGATGATGGATGACTTGGTTAAGGAAAGAGATGGATGAAGTGATAGCACATCAGCTCGAGTGTCTATAATACAAACCTATGCAGTGTTATGAATCTGGGGTTGTTTCAGTTGGCCTGGTCTGGGTTCAGTGACATTACGTGTCCATAAAATGAGGTCAGCTGACTACCTGAATACACTGAATGAATATCAATGGAACCCCCTTGAGGGGCATATTCTTCAGAGATGCCAGGATTCATCAGACTTACATGGTGACAGTGTTTCAGAGTCAGTGACCTCTTTTAAATCACTTCCTAAAACACATTTTTATAGACATGCCTTTGTGTGATGCCTCATTAATATTTGATTTTAGTTTTTTTTTTTTTTTTAGTATATTTTAATTAATTTGAAGTGTCATGTGTCTGTACATGTACTCTACATTTATAATCCACAGCAGCAGTTTGGTGACTACATTGATAATGCTGCGTGCAGTATAATGGTGGTTCCTGTCCTACACTCCAAATTGCTCGTTTGGACAAAGTTATTATCTTGACCATTTACTATGTAATGGGGCCCTATTGGCAGCACTATTGGTGTTTATGGCATGATTGTGTCTTTAATCTTGCATTGTGCAACAGAGGTGCCATTTTGGGACCCCCCCTGCAAAAAAATAAAAAATAAAAAATCCCCATAACTCTTGTCCATAATTATGACTTCTGGTACAATGGATCATTGTGATGTATGCTATATCAAGCTCATGTCACAATGATCCACCCCTCAACCATCTCACTCTCAACTTCAAGTCCAGTGAGCTACAGCGTCGTTGACTCCAACTGCGGGCTTTTTTATACATTAATATATTTTTATTTTCAAATAGTTGTACTGCCAGCACTGCCTTGATGTTCATAGGCAAACAGTTGAGCCTTGTTCTCACAACAGTGAAATTTTCTCTGGGCTGATGTACTGTACTGTGGTAATGCTTAACTGAAGAGCATCAAAGGAACATATTTTATTTGTGTTCATTATTGCAGCAGGGATACGTGAGCATATGTAAGCTTTCATTTTGCATTGATCACTGGCAATTACATGTCAATGCTTTCAAGGCTATATTCCAAGTTATAGCAAAAGTAATCTAACAAATAGTGTGTTTCTTCCATCACCCATCTTTGAAATGTACAGGTGATTCCCTAAAGATATTCTATAGTAGCTGTTTTGTGCGCTGCATAAAAGTAAACCTGTGGAAATACTGCAGGATACACTGATAATGTAAGCGTAGGCTAACACCCCCCTGAAACACAACTTTATCCCTTGGTGGGCAGTGGAGAAAACCTCACCAAGCGTGACAACAACAGAATGCTAAAACACGGTTTGGGCCAAATGAGCTGTGAATGTAAACATAGTAGTGAATTTGTTCTGTGTGGCTTTGGGGTGGACATGTGTTCCCTCAGCATGTTAAATACTACATGCAGTCAAAGTGCCAGACAGGCCAGCAGAGAAAAAGGAAGAAACATTAAGGGGAGATGAAAGACAAAGCAGATCGATAGCAAAACGATATAGTTATGATGATGTCAGCCTAATGATGTGCATCTTAATGGGTATAACACTGCACTCTTTTACAGTGGCTGTGTGGGTTTGTCTGGATCCTGCGTTAAATTGGTCATACCTTTATGCCTGGGCAATATGACCTCAAATAGGGCAGTTTATGTCACATGTTTGGAGTTGGGTGGGGTATATTCTTTTGCTCACCATCATCTTTGTGGAATCCAAAATATTTACAAACCACAGATGTCAAACTTATTTTAGAGACAAGCACAACAGAATGAACCTTCACTAACGTTACTTGGCCTTCGGCATTTGATCCATCAGTCATTTCCTCATCTGATGAGGAAATGATTGATGATGATGGTTTGAGTAATATCTTTATAGCATTTTGCTTTTTGTCATATGGATTAATACTGACTACAGAGTGGGCAATGTTTTACTGAATGAACTTACTTTGTTTCGGTGTTACTGTCAGACATTCCTCCTCTTGGTTGCTAACATTTGAGATGGTGAAATAAGTTGGATTCATTGCTACAGGCGTCCTGTACTCCTTACATATGACGGTGGTTTGTGATATTCCAGCTCATTTCTATCCAAAAAACTTCCACACAGGCTCCTTTTTTGGAACCACTTCAGGGGCTCTCCCCAGAAATTCTGATCAGGGAGGTGCGTTGGTCCAATCCCACCACAGCGCCTCGTGATCGTGATGTCTGGATCACCCATATGCCTTGTGCTTGGTCATGATTCCCATCAGCGAGAGTTGTTTATGGGAACTTCTGCACCGAAAAGTGGCCTTTTTAAATGCTTTAAATAAGTAAATAAGTTTGCATGACGCCAGAGGCAAGGAGTTGCTCAGATTGAAGGATCTCTGCTCTGCTTCGATGCTACTGTCTGAGGAGCTTTCAGCCTCTTTAACCCCAATGAGCTGATGAGTCACACTGCATGATGCACGTGAAAACACGTCCACAGTGGGGTGGCATTACGTCATTAAATTAGTATATTGTAATTTTTTATTTTTTTTCTCTGTCCATATTTTTTCCCTGGTAATATTGTGAATGATGCAATATGGCCCACCTTATGGTCAATTTTGGAGCACGAGTACTGCTAGTTTATGTTCTGTTTTCTTGTCCATCTGGGAATATCCTTTCATCTCTTTCAGTCTATTCTAACTCTTTATATATATGAGGTCGTTTCATGTATCTTTTCTGTTTCTGTGCATCCTCTCTAAATAAGGCAGACTACCCACACTCTCGCTGCAATCCTTAGTCTGGCGCAGCTGTGAAATGTTTTATTTACAGAGCTTTAATGAGATAAGAGGCAAATGTTTGGGAATATCTGTCTGAGGATATCACCATGCTTGTATTATACTTTTAAATGTTGATTGGTCATTTGGCAGCCGCAACTCTTGTTGCACCTCAGTATGGCCACAAACATAAGCAGTCAATGTCAGGGCTAGTCGAAATGGTGGTGTTGCTGTTGTGTGTGTGTGTGTGTGTGTGTGTGTGTGTGGGGGGGGTAATATGCATCTCTTCTGAATCATTCTACTAGGCTATTCTACAAATGGCTTTGCAAACTTTTAAGTGTTTTGCTGGTTTAGCTTAAGAAACTTCACATGTAGAAGGGCTTGTATGTTGTGTATATTTGTTTTACTCTTGTCTTTTTCTCCATGTGAGACTGACGCAAACAAGTTAAGGAATCAAAAGGGCCAAACAGCATGGAAAATGGATCTGTGCTGGGTAGCTTGTTAATTCTTCTGCGTGCCTCCTGAGGTGAATCGCTCTCGATACGGACGCTGGCTTTGATCATTCACAAAGCATGTCGCAGCAAGGTCTGCATCGGCACCCAACAGATGGTCATTAAATCATGCGTTTTATTTTACTGGTGCTTTTTACATTCCTGCAAGATCTTTGTGCTTTTATTGCTGCCATTTAGGATAGCCACCATACTGATTAAAAACATGCAGAGGCTTTTTGTTAGTATGCCAAAAGACCTGATGGAAAAACAATGTGCATACTAACTAAACATTAATTTTAACCCAACACTCTTTTCCCTCAGCAGGGTTTATTCAACTCTGAGCACACAGAAGCATAGATATAAGACAATATTGTGCTGGGAATTTTTGTTGATTGCCAGAGGTGCTTTGGGTACTTTAATATTCGTTTTTAAATTTTCTTCTTCAGTATGTGCAAAAATGATGCTTTGGACTGTGTGGTAATATAAGTAGCTTGAAGGCTTGATTGGGGATGGTCAGTGTTTCAGTTCCATTTGGCCCACAGAAACACTGTTCATTATGTGGGTCAATAATGGCAGATTTCTCACCTCCAGTCAACTGTGGTCTAAAACGCTTCTTAATCTCAGTGTCAGTCCGCGTCATGGTCATAAAGACAGAAATGCTTAATTACATTTGCATGATTAGCTACTGAGCAGAATAGGAAATCCACCCTAATGATGTATGTCATCTAGTAGGCATTTAAATAGCTGACCTTCGTTGGCTACCCCAGCAAGACAAGAAACAAATGATTAGATTTAGTCAATTATACTTTTGGGCCTGTAGGCTGTGTGACACCTGATAGTACAACAAAAAAAAAATGTGTCCGACATACATTAATGCATATACCTCATCTGCAAACTAAAAATGTAGGTTTATGTTGTCACTTCTTTGTGCAGTGAAGCAGAAGCCTTACTTTGGGATTTGCATTCACCCTTTGAAAATATGGTATTTTACAATATTCTCCATTTA
Organism: Siphamia tubifer; assembly: GCA_020466265.1. Lineage (NCBI taxonomy): Eukaryota > Metazoa > Chordata > Actinopteri > Kurtiformes > Apogonidae > Siphamia > Siphamia tubifer. Next base: position 23,794,247 of record CM035797.1, on the reverse strand, counting down.
CTATTTCCAGCCACCATTTGCATTTGTTTATGTTCTTGTTTATCCAGTGGTGGATACATGTGTACAGTTTCTTCAGTTTAAATATGCATTCATTTGCATCAAGTGTAAATCGTTTTTGCCATACAACTGTTGCAAATGAAGCCTTCTGAAGTAAACACCCACATAAACACCTACATCAAGTCACATTCTTGTATTTTTCTAGCAGGAATTGAATTACACCCCCCCCCCCCCCCACAATGCTCCTTTTATATTAACAGGTTAGATGAAGTACAAAGGTTGCCTATTATATTAGCACTGGGGCCCAAGTTCCTGACATGGCAATTTGCCGTCTTTTCTTTGGGGTGAACAGGGACAATGGGCTGCTGTAGGCTCATACAGGTCCCTGTTTACTGCAGTGTGAAAGCGGCTTGGCTTTTTGCCCCCAGGGTCAGTACGGGGATCTCAAACATCACAACTGATGAGCACTAATCTGGCCTCCTCAGCAAACACAAGCCTTTCTCTGTAACCTTCAAGCCGTGAAACGCAATTTACAGAAGTGGTGGGGGGTTTTCAGGGGCTGTGATGTAAACAAGCAAACTGTGAAGGAGTTTCTTCGCGCACACAAAATAGTTTGCAAGAAATGCATCCTTCTCATAATTTTGTTTGCCTCAAACAGTAGTTCAACTGAAAAATGCAGAAATGGCGAGCCCTTTTTCTTTTTCTTTTCACCATGGTTATTGTGGGAAGTAGGTAGTCATCCACAATGACAGATGTATTGTCGGAGGATCCTCGATTACAATGTTTGTTAATTTTCTGTTTTCACATCTTTCAAACAATATTGTGTGGGACAATATCTCAGGTGTGAATACTTAAATAAAACTTTTGTGTTTTCAGCATTTACCAATAAAATGGTTATTGAATAAATATTAAAATAACAACTGTGGAAAAAAGGATAAAATATTGGGACATTTCTGCAATAAAAGATATATTTGTAAATCTGCCACCTGAACTAATTAATAAGATAGTTGTCAACATTTTAAAATGAGTATCAGTCAGTTGTTAGTGTAGAGAACTGTAAATTAGAAGCTTTACCTGTTGTTAATCCTGTCACTGCGTGACTTTTTTAGAAACCATTTCAGTGAGGACTTTCTGTTAACTATTATTTGATATTGAAAATGTCTGAAATACACTACACTTGCTTCATCGAGCTAATACTGCAGTTGATTAAAGAATTTAAATGGTCCATTTAACCCCGAACGTGGGCAAAACCTACCTGTGTGATAGTGCCATTACTGTGCAGTAATTTCTTGAGGCAGCGGCTTGAATTGATCCCCTCTCAGCCATCAGGAAGTTTTAGTGCTGCTATGTGTGTGCTCAAAGCCCAGTTTAATAAAGCTAGCCAGTCACAAGCCGTTAAAGTGGAGGAAAACAATAAATAAACAGACGAGCTATGTCATGCTACACCCCCCCTTTGCTTCATCTTCATCCTACCACATGTTCCATATGCTTAATGGAAAGAGGGTAGTGTCTTGTTCTCACTGTAGCCTCAACACCATGTTATAGTAGACAGGAACTGGTTCCTACAAAATGTTATCTAATCACATCGCAAAGCCAGCTATTATACTTTTGACCACACGGCACATTTTTTTGTTGGAAGACGCTTTAAGTGTTGCAATTACCTGTAAGCATGCAGATAATTGACATGCAAAAATAGAGTAGAGCAGAACAAGCCTGCTCTACTTATATATAGTAATAAAGTATATAGTAAATAAATAACTTAAAAACATTTTCTAATGTGAATGACTCATGGGGTACAAGAGGAAATAATTTTTCACTAGGTATATGGGACCTTCATAGAATCATGTTTCATCTGATTTCATCTTTGCTTTTCCGGCTGCAAGAAATTAAAGCTTTTCTCATAATTCTTGTGATCTCAAAATAAACTAGACAGACTTTTCCTAGTGTAACTACAACAGAAATCTAAATCCAAACTAGAGACAAATGAAAATGAAAATGAAATACACACATATATATATATATATATATATATATATATATATATATATATATATATATATATATATGTATATATATATATATGCACACTTAACTACTGTATCACTTCTACAGTGCTGATAAATCACAGCTGGAAGTGGGATTATAGTTTATGAAATTGGCAGTCTTTATTGAGTACACTCCAACATTCAGCATCATCAAGGTGTGAACGGAGAGCCGTTTGATAATCTGACAAGTATTTCTGACATAAGTGTCTTTCCAGTGAATACACCTGAGAGTTTACATTTAAAATGCATAGCAGTACATTCAGTTTTTAAGGCTACTTGATTTTCTCTCAGAAATAGATGCACACCATAATATGATATATATATATATATATATATATATATATATATATATATATATATATATATATATATATATATATATATATATATATATATATATATATATATATATATATATATATATATATATATATATATCACAAGTGTGCATCAAACATGAATGTTTTTATTATTATGCACAAGCATGCTTGTAGAAATGCGTTGTAACACCGCTGCCTCCACAGGCCATCAGCTAGGCAGATTGATGTTGAGGGGCCTGGCTGATGGAGATAGAGTTTATCTGCCGCGGGCTGGGATATGAAATCTAATCACATGAGTGCCAGGTGAGGAAGTGCAGCCACAGATGAGGCACTAACGCACACATCACACTTGTATTCTACAAATGGCAAGGAATTTCTCTCGGCAGGGTTGAGAAAAGCGATAAGACACCCTCAGACACAAACTCTCTTGCTCCATAGAGCTGTCCTTTAGGGAGAGAAAAGAGAAATGGGGAAAGAGGAGACAGTGAGAAAAGGCATTAGAAGAAGAGACTGAAAGAATAGTAGCGATTGAAAATGTAAAAGTATATGATATATGAACACTTGAAATAATTCACCACTTAGGACGCCACATTTTTTATTCTGATTCCCCGCTTTAATTTAAAAACCGACCTCATGATCTGTTTTGCTGTTTCTGTCTGCGGTTATTGAGTGGCTACAAAAGAAGTGTAGCAAAGAAGTGTAGCAACACTGTTGATTGTGGAGCAATGGGTTATTGTTTTAAATTGTACATTATGTCTTTCTCAAGATGCATCAAGCCTTCTATATGTGCTTTAACCCAATCTTCAGCTGCATGTGAATCTCACTGCAATGGGCAGAACATCAGTTCTTTAGTTGTTCTGACAGAAGGAGCAAATTAGATTTTAGTGCTCTCCAGACTCTGAAGTACTAGTAAAGTCTCCTTGGACATGATTTGACTCCAACAGTGAGAATTATACCAGTGTTTTCAGTTATCTGAACAGAGGCCTTTTTATTTGTGAGACACAATAGCATTTTCTTTGTTGCTATTAAATATAGCCAGCAAATTAGTTGTAAATGTTTTGTATTTACATGTACATATCTCCAAATAATGGTAGGACATTTTGAAATAACAAGATTTAGGACCATAATATCCAGCGTTGAGCCTTATTAAACAGTTTTCCTTGATTCCCCAATTAAAACAGTTTTTCTAACTCATTATGTGTCATCTTTTAGTTTCTTTGAGTCACTAAATTAGTCACAATTTTGCTCATAAAATTTTGTAGGTGGCCACTTAATGTATACAATATTCATGCCTTTTAACTAATTGCTTGTAGGTACTTTTACTTGTCTCTATTCATAACCCCATTGTAAACATAGTACTTTGAAGATGGTTCAGTAATAATGACAGTCTTGTGTAATGTGTTATCATTGTACCTCAAGTCGCAAGAATATAACATTCTCCCATGTATTTGTTCTATGAATCACCGTCTAAAGGGCCTGACAGGACTACAAGTACAAAAACAAATAACCAGGAAAAGTACCTATATATATATAAATGACCTTCTTTGAGAAATACTCAATCTCGCTCTTTGAAAAGCATTATTTTATGCTGTATCGTCTGTAGGAGGACATGAATTGCAGTGGAGTAACCTTTTATCAAGTATGCTTCACAACAATCTGTTAAATACTTCTCTCATGGTTTCTATAAAATACGTTTTTAATGAGATGCATACATATATATATATATATATATATATATATATATATATATATATATATATATATATATATATATATATATATATATATATATATATATATATATATATATATATATATATATGTGTGTGTGTGTGTGTGTGTATGTATATAAATATATATATATATATATATATGTATATGTGTGTGTGTGTGTGTGTGTGTGTGTGTGTGTGTGTATGTATGCAGGAAAGCACTTGTGTAACATGACATGGAGTGCAAAAGGTAAAGACCAAGTACAGTGGCTTTAAAAATATAACTTTGTACAAGCAGGGAGAAGTTAGTGGCCAGGCTGTAGAGTTATGTAACGGTGACGACGGCTGCTCAGTTAACGTATGGGTATTCCTTTTGACAACCCTTTCAGATGGAACAGGAGAGGGGGGAGGGTAATTTAGAGTTCAGAGATGTGACGAGCAAATGACAACATTTACAGCCAGTAATTTGTATTTTTTTTGGATGGATTTTATGCATTTCATAAAGTAAAGTTGTAGTCATGGTTTAAACAAAGCAAAAAGCTGAAAAACAAAAGGAATGCATTTTCACTTACTCTTAATGAACAGGCTAAATATAACTATAGATGAGCTAAGGCTGTGTCATACTCATAGAAAGTGAAAGCCTATTGCAGTAGAGTCATGTCTGACAGATCCGAAGCATTAGTTGATAATTACATCTGTCAATCACATATTCAACCCCACACAGGTCTGGGAACACTGTTAGCAACATATCTTGCAGGTACTTGTTTTCTCCGATCATGTCCATCACGCTGTTGTGAATACACAAACATATATACCATCTATCAGTTCACTGACCTTTAAAACATATTCCCAGGGCGTCTGCTGGGACTTAGAGGTGAGGAGCACAGAAGATATGATTTTTTTTTTTTTTATTGTCAATATATTCAATATTATTATCAGAGTATGACGTCCATCAAATGTGGTTTATTTAGAAGGAAAATGTTTATAGATGTCACGCAGCATTGTGTGGATATTTTGTTTTCTCCCTAAGATCACAATACTGCAAAATAGCTGCCTTAACTTCTTATAGAATGGCAAAAATGAAAAGTTCCTTGTCTCCCATTGGTGAATACATAGAAAATCTATTAATTCTTTCTGTCATCGTTAGTCAGTCATTCTTTCAAGTCAAAATGGGCTGTAGATTTTTACAGGCATGGACAGACATACAGACACTAGTACTCTCACAGTGGTAAGTAAACATTCAATTGCTTACAACTCACGTCTTTGAGATGATTGGTTTTCAAATTAACTGGTTTAACGAAATTAACTTGTCACTGGGATAGACAGTAGACCCACATGGCAAATACATTAGACGTTTTAGTGCATTTAATAGCTGCAAGTGCATTTTACCATTAAATGCTTTGGTTACATTTGACAGTGTTGACAAATATTCAGTCTCAATCAATTTATGTTCATTGTGAGCTCGAAAATTATCCTAAAAGGATTCTAAAACTGTGACTAATGTGGCATACAGTTCTTTATGTGGTGCTGTTTTTTCCATTCTTCTCTGTGCTGTGGACACAACTGTGTATCTCCAGACACATTCCAGCCCCAATTTATTTGTCAGAATATGTCATACTATAGCATGTTGTGTATTAGCTGTTAAATATGCAAGCCTTGCCCCATGTCAGTATATGCACTGTATATAAAGTGAGAAGGCGTTAAAGGGCGTGAGAGACACGATGATCTCTCCACCTGATGACGGACAGAGCCATCGGATTGCTCGAGGGAAGGCTTGCTGGATACATCCCTATCACTTGTTTTTTTTTCCAACATTCTTGCCCTTCACCACCCGTCCACACATCCTTTGGGCTCTGCTTGAACTGATGACCCCAAAGCTAGGGTGCTATGCCATCCATTTGCCAACAGGAAGATTGTTTTTCAGCCCTTGAAATCTTACCCTGGAAGATCAATGTTGCAGCTGGCCTGAGACATCCCAGTTCAGAGCAAAGATGGTCACAGGGGTGTGAGGTCAGGGTCTTCTCCCAGGCTCCCTGTGGTGTGTTTAGGGAAAGATAGGGCACTCGGGTTATCCTTTCATTGATGGATGGGATTGCCTCTGATAAGTTCATGCTCGTCTGCTGAGCTGTACTGACTTGGTTTTTAATTTAAGTACCAGTTTTAGTTGGTAAGTAATTTTGTCTCGTCATCTGAACCCGCTTTATCCTCACTAAGGTTGCGGGGGTCACTGGGGTCCTAATCCAGCTACAATGGGTACACCCTGTATGAGTCTCCAGTTCATCTCAGGGCTGAACATATATAGACAAACAATCACTCTCACATTCACACCTATGGACAATTTAGATTAACCAATTAACCTATCAGTGCATGTGTTTGGATGGTGGGAGGAAACCGGAGTACCCGGCGAAAAACCCACGCAGACATGGGGAGAACATGCAAACTCCACACAGAAAGGTCTGGTATGGGATTCGAACCAGGGTCCTTCTCGCTGTGAGGCACGAGTGCTAACCTGCCATATTTATGTGACCACTAGAGGGAGTAATGAGTGACATTATTGGGGCCCTGCATTGAAAATTTACACCACGGAAGCTTTGACCAAAGCATCAAAAAGTAACAAAAAAAAAGGATGAGAACTTAAAAAAAAACTTGGAATTAAATAGTGACAGTTATAATAGCTAGATGCACTGTTGTCATTTTCATCACTAGACAAAGTTCTAAATGAAAAGAATGGGCGAGTTTGAATGTGAAGCTAAAACATGAAGGTAAAACATTATGTTTCAGAGTAAATGGTAACATTTCTGACTTTGAAAAAATCTAAACAGATCTTTAGCACAGCTATTGACACAAACTTTATAGAAAATTGGAGCTATTTGTGGTTTTATTGTGATTCTTTTTTGTCTAAAAACAGAGCTAAGCTAAAAGAGTGTTAGTGCTACAGTGTAAACTACATTCTGATGCAACATGTGAATATCATAAGCCACAATGTTATTTTGACTGGCTGTCAAAATAACTGTGAGGAAGAAGACTTGATGATGCCATAATACAGAAGTGTGTATTCAGTGAGTGGTATGGTGTGTGGAAACAGTGTTGATTACCAGTGTTTATCTGCTCTTGACAGTTTTTATTATCAGTACTGCATATAGCATAGCCCCTTTACTGTTAGTATTTTGAAGAGAAAAAAAACCCCTCAATATATAGATGTGTGGATTGGTGTTTTAGTCATTTTAATCGCATTAGTTTTGAAATGAACAAGTAAATAATAAATGTATACACATATGTTAATGTTTTACCGTGCCTATGCTGGGTAATTCCCAAAGTAAAGAACTGAGTTTCCCTCTCCTTGTCACTAACAAAACTATGTAGTCAGAGGAGATCAAAATGGGAGAATCTGCTTATGTTTTCAGTCTTTTCTGCCCACCCCAGACCCATCCCCCACATGTGCTCATATATATATATATATATATATATATATATATATATATATATATATATATATATACACACACACACACACACACACACAGTAGCTTTTTTTCTGGCTTTACAAAACTGGACTGAAGCAGAGCGATTTCATGCTTTCAGCTTAGTAATGGCATTATGCAAAATACCATTACCGTGGAAAGGACACTCCAATGTGTAGAAGCAGGTCAAGTGCTCGTTTTAAAAGGGGGGAATCTGCAGAGACATACAGACCAACACAAACAGCCATGTCGTCCTTACTCTCATCTGTAGGAGCTATTAAAAGGGAGACATTTTAGCTGAAATGATGGTGAAGAAAGGTCCCTGATAACTAATGGGCTTTGTTAGTTTTGTCTAAGAAGCACACTAGACTGAAACATCTAGAGTGCCCATACACTATTTTCCCTTTTTTCCTCTCTTTTCTCAGTCTCTCACACTCCCCATGTAAAGGTGGGATCGACATTGTGGTGAATATAACATAATGGAAGCTCTTTGTTTGCTCAGGTGCCGATCACTCACAATGGGCGCATAATGGAGGAACACTTTGGAGACAGATGTTCACTCTTTATCACACTGCTAAATGTAACCCTCTTAGAAGCAATGAGAGGGACGTGAAGCACGGGATCACTTTTAACTCACTGCCACTTAAATCTGTTGTTTACATTTGGAAACTTTAGTTTGAAGTATTTATTGCACGATTTTAAACGGCTACTGAACCAAATGATTGGCATACAAATGTACCTGTTGATTATGTTCCAGGACTAATTCCCTTAAATAAATCTGTCAATCCTGCGCATATTGATAGATGAGAGTAATTCCAGCAACTCAATGAATGTTCGATAAAATAAGCATACATGGCAACGGACCAGTGTAGCAGCCAACATAATTTTATTTTTAGGTTTCCGCATGGCATACTTTTCCAGGAGTGTTTATTAGTTATGGGTCACCTTGAAGGCTTAAGAGTAGACGGAGGGCAATCAATAGCTAAGCCAATAAGGAAGCAAGAGGGTAAGGTTAAAAGGGTAATCCTTGATGGTAAAGCAGAAAATCTATAAAATAAATGATTCCTCCACTCCGGTATGGTGGAGGAGGGTGTTTATTGGGCCAAGTTTTGGAACTTGCACTAGGTTACATCAAAGCGAAAAAAGAAGGAGAGAAACTATGCAATTCAACTCCAACACATGGCAATTTGCAGGAAGCAATAGAAAAAAAACATTCCACCATGTCTTTCTAAATCCTTCACAAAAGTTTCAACAACAGTCACAAGATAGTCACTTAGTTGAGGGTAGAGAGACAGTGGCTGCAGGGATTTGATGTAGGAGACATTGACTGTGATTCTGTAGGTAACAATTTCAAGCTACATGTCAGCTTTGTTGGTTTTCACTGACCAGACATTTCAGTCAAAAGGTTTTGTGTTTGTGATACAAAATATTGAGTCCTGATCTGTGTCTTACCTTTAATCTCAGCCATAGGATTGAAAATAAACTGAAGAGTTGGGTTCATTTGGTAGAATAAAGAATCCAGTTTATTCTGTGTAAAAGAAAAAAATAAATAATGGAATGACGTAGGTTATATGTATGCTAATTTCTTTTTTTTTTTTCCACCTTTATTGTTATGGTTATTTTCAGTCTCTCCAGGAAATACATTCAGGTCAATTAGTATTTGGTCATTGACAAACACATAACTGCCATGTGTTCCCGACTGCAGTATTTTTATCCAAATATTAAAAACAATTATTGTATATTTTAAAGTTTTTTTTTATTATTAATCACTTTACCTAACCAATGTAAATGGAGGAGCATTGTGTAAAATGGTTGCAATTCCTAAATACTTTCTGCTAATTTTTGTTTTAAGTCCTGCTTCACTTCACATCCACTGTGCTGCAATATGGAGACTAATTTACAACATGTGTCAATGTCCAAATATTTACGGACCTGGTTTTATGTAATGTCCTTAGATATAAATAGAACTTCAATATGACGCAGTTGTAGAAAATCTATGTTTTTGTATTTACGCCTAGATTGTTTGAAAGTTTTTTTTTTCTCCATCGTCATGGAAACCCATTTACCTGAATAGAATTCCTCCCTAGTGTCACAAAATTGCATATATACTTGAGTGTTGGCTGGAAAATTCTCCTGCTGCTGCTGGACTGAAAGCCACGCTACAACAGAGACTTTCTCAAAGTTAACTTGATAGTGATTATTGACAGAAGTATACACCATCTGTCATTTATGTGACCATTTTTCTGCCATTTCAGCTATGTTAATTGGTAACCTTCCTGTCATAAAGCTGCAACTCTAACCTTGACAGTGTTTCCTGCCATTTCTACAGTACTCAACTCCCCAATAAATCATGTGCACTTTTTATGAGCTTCCTATTAATGATGGTCTAGGCACACATTTTGTTAGAATTGGTCACACCTGACTTCTCTCTAGCCATATGTGTCACAAAAACAGTCTCAAATGTCTTCTGTCTACAAGTTAGGGCCATTTAAAATAAATTAATAAATAAATAAATAAATGTTGTCATACAGTGTTTTTAATTGAGCAGGAGGGATGAGGCGCTAATGGTTTTCCCAGCAGCACACGGTAAGTATCTCAGCATTTGTTGTCTGACCTGTGAGTGAAGGCAACATTTTCCTCAATAAATAATTAACACTGCCATTCTCCCTTTTGCTATACATGATGCATATTGATGGGATTCTTCTGTTAGAACACAAGGCATATTTAATATATAATGCATTCAGCATTAGCTTGTTTAAATAGTTGCATATCTCATTTCCTCTTGTTTTTAAGATTACATTTTGTTAACCCTGTGAGATTAGCAAGTATTGCATCCATCAGTTTGGTGCATTCTAGGAAGAATGTTTAGCACAGTATCCGGTCTGGCTTTGTTCGCATTGCACTGATGTAGAATGACAGGGTTTTTTCAAATGCACAAATGGAAATTTTGAGTCACAGCAGCTCATGGCTGGCTGAATCACCACGACACTACAAAGATTCCCATATCGAGACATATCAGCACAGGCAAACCAAATGCAGAGTTGAGGGTCCTACACGTCAGAAATTATTCATTTCCTTGGACGGGTGTGTGCAGTGTGATCTACAACAGGTTTTTCATTTGTATCCTGTCATAATCTTGCAGTGGCTTTCTTGAAATGTGCTTGTGCCAACAGAAGGAAATGACTGGACAGTACTAGCATTCTGCATTAATTCAATTTCTTTAATTAACAAGTCTCATACTACATGAAAAAAAAAGGCTTTTGTTTGCTTTTATCACTGGTGACAGTTTTTCAGAACTACTGTCAGTCCAGCCAATTGGATGCATGTTCTTTTTTTTTTTCTTTTTTTTTTTTACTTCTGGAATACAGCGTTTGGTTTTGAAGCTGGCTGTTACTCTGTTAGTCTGGCCGTCAGTGGGTGGCTGAGTGTCTTTTCGTGCTCCAGCCAGCTCACTGTCTGAGGTGGCTGCTTCCACTCTACAAACCCTACACTTTCAAACACCCCATTAGCACGTGCTAAGTCGAGCTGAAACTTTTTAAAGCCAGTCTGACTTTGTACATGTAATTACTCTCTCTTGCAATTTAAACTCAAAGACCCCTTATCCCCTGTAAAGGCAAACGCGAGGTCATAGAAGATTACTGGCTGAAGTTTTTCTGTTATTCATTAGAAAAGTCACTCAAATGAAACAATGTTTTTGACAATAGATCCACACTATTCACATTTTTCTGTTATGGTTACTCATATGTATAAATTAAATTCACTGTCTATTATGTATTCAGAGTTGTACCATGCATGGGTGTTACAGCATGTTTTTATTTGACTTTGCACTCCATAGTTTTAACAAGCTGCCTCAGCTGTTGTATTCACTCACTCACACCATTATCTGTATTTCTGACTTTCAATTTGTAGTGGATCATATTCCTGTTCAGGTTTTGTATGAATGTAGTTGTCAAAACAGCTGAATGATAAGATAGAGTATGCTTTTGTTTGCTTGTTGTGACACTGTGATAGGAGAATATTCGGAACCTAAAGATGGTAGTTATACTTTCCTTGTCGTGCTTTAGATAACACACTATGCAAACTGAGACTCTTTAAAAATGCTTGGGTTTGTGGTTGGAGGAGGATTGATACGGCATATTACATAGGCTAAAGCTTCAGGGTGCACACACTATACATTTTTATTTTTCACCATATCTCTCCTGACTGTGGAAGTTTTAGACTACTGGGTTTTTCCTTGTGCCCTTCTGCATGAGGGAACCAACAATCAACATGCCATGGATAATTTTACTATTTTAATCTTACTGAAAAAATGCTTGCCAGATGCTAGCGGCCTTTTAACACGTGATTTCTAATTATGTTAAAAGGCCTCGTGTGCTGATGTGTCCAGGGGTTAAGCAGGGTTGTCCTGATCAACCTTTGACACTGGGGTCATTCATAAGGTTCTCCTCTAGGCACGGCTCCATTCTAAAGGGTCACTGAAGGGGTCACCCATTCATCTTTAGGTCTATCCAATTAGAGCATCGGCAGCTGAATCAGAGCCTGGTATTCATTGGAATATTAATTGTTCTCATTGATTGGCATGCAGTGCAGCTAAGTGTCCTCTGAGCAGCTTACAATGACAGGATTGTATTCTCATCGCAATCGACAGGCGTTCCCTTGTCTTTTTTTTTTCCCCTTGTCAAGGCTTGTAAGATGAGCACTTCAAAAAAAAGTGCTCTACATCAGGTAGGTGTCGGTAAAAAAATATGAGGACACACTACGCCTTTCTGTGTGCCTTTAGCCTACTGTGAGATCCCACATCCAGGCTGTGTTGCTTTCTACAGGTGAAGGGTTGTCTGATAGCACTGTGGAATGATTTCCAATCATCTACTCAATTTATAGGTCACGTGGGAGGCACAGCCTGCTATTGCACACTTCACTGAAGCACATATTTAGCCTGGGACTAGCATAATCTGTAATTCTGATGGCATTTAGTTTAGTTATTTTGAAATTATGACAAAAAATACAGTGATCTCTTGAATTTTGAACAGCTTTCATGCTATTAAATGTCAGATCTGATTTTGTTTCCACCAATCCTCCGGCATATAAAATACATTTTGATGAACTGCATCACCAGTTACAAAAAAGTCTGCAGAGATGGTGAAATATAAGTTTTATCTAAAGAGTTTTAATGAGCTTGTGTGTGTTGTTTTTGAGAGAAGCTCCCTTATAAAGGCATAGTGAATTTCGCATGACATCAGCAGTGAAATCACTACACTATTGAGATGGTCATACAGACTCTACTTATTTTTGCCTCTCTCGTCTCACGCTTATTAATATTCACAGTTATCATGTATTTCAGAAGAGCCTGTGCAACTGAGCTTTAAATGCAACTTCACAGAGACTATTCTGTTTCAGAACTGGGACAACACCCCCACCCGTTTGGAAATCTAATTAAACTAAACTAGTTTTTATCTGTTCTAAATGACTTCAGAGAACCCATTCATTATGCCTGCCCTCCAGTCCTGTCACAAATATACTCCAGTATTACATTTATTTAATAAATAGGTTACTAAATGTTTTTTCCCCTTTTTTTCTCTCTTTATTGTGTAATGAATTGTGTGCTTAAAAAACCCCCCAAAAACAAAAAAAACAACACACATTTCCATCCTTTTAAACGCACAAGAAATGCCCCCCCCCCCCCCCCCGATTTCACCATTTGTATCGAACCTTTTAATCTACCTTGTTGTGAGGCCACAAATCCAATATAGCATTTCACCTAAACCACCAGATATGATGAAAGTATAATCAAGTGATCAATGAAGGGATTTACTCTCTTCCATTTTTCCTGCTTTTCTGCAACCATAGCAACAGGAAGAGGATAAAGCTACAGTTTAGAGAAGCTGCACAAGAGTCACCCTTGGATTTAATCACCTGCTTAGCTCTATGTCACCATTCCCACTCTGCCAGGCTTCGGCAGAAATGATCTGACAGATAGGAGAAAGAGTGGAATGAATTGCTTCATTCATTCCTGGTTTTCGTAAATGCAAGAGAATGGAAATGATTATCTTTTAACCTCTATCAAGCATCCCCGACTCATCTTTTGCTCTATTGATATGGAGAGAAATAGGCACATTATTTGTCAGCATTTAAGTAGTTGAGTGGCATTGGGTGTCAGGTATTTTAACTTGAAGGCTTGTGAAGAAAAGATGCTTAGAATTTCACACAGTGGCTACAGTTCCATGATGATTTTTAATTCAGAATTATTTATTCAGAATGAAATAATTGAGACATAAAGCTATAAAGCTGTGTTCCGCTGTAGTTTATTCAGCTTTAAGAAGTGGGGGTATGTTAGAGGAATTAACTGTTTCCATGCCAGAGGTATTATTGAATTTGGAAATAAGAATGGGATAAACCAGTGACTTTATTAGGAACTAAGTTTAATAGTCATTTTCAACTGGAATTGGGCGTTTACGTGGTAATATTAAAGAGAAATGAACCTTTATTCTGAATTAAACAACAATAACAACTCATGTAAACGAGCCCATTGACATGAATGTGACGTGTTTTTCAAATAGCTTGCAGATTGATATTAATTTGAGCTATATGGTGTGCAAACCAAACTTTATTTAGTTTTGTGAAGTGGTTTCCTGAATTCACGCACCTGCTTATCAAATGTTTTGGTCTTCTGCTATAACTGTTTGTCTTATACTGAAGTGTATACAAGTTAAAGGTCATTTAAAAAAGGACACATAGCTTTGAACATCTTCATTTTGTCTCTTGAGATGAGCTGGTGTACTGATGTGTCTGTCTTCCATCACACTGCCTGCTCAAGGGATCCCTGCCTAATTGGAGCTATGGCGATGAGGTGGTCATGGTACCTGACAGAGAAGGATGACGCTGATGGAAGAAAGAGATCATTTCAACACTGACTGCTCACAGCCAGGCTGTTCTACAGCACGGCTGTACCGGCCACACACTGTTGATTGATTTGCATTGTAGATTGCATAGACTTGGAGAGGACCTGGCTAGCTTTCCAGGCTGTGGCTGTCTGAAACGTAGCATAATGCCTGGCTAGTGGCCCAGTATGTTGCTCACTCTTTCATTAATATGGGAGTGCCAGTACACCTGGCCACCAGACAAACATTTGAGGCAGCCTCAAATGAAGTAAATCAGTCATGGCATCTCGGTGTTAATGGCCCATTGACCAGACGGTGATATTTTTTTCCTTCCTATTTGACTCTTTGTCTCCAAACTAACCGTCTTACTTTTTCTTGTCAATAGTTTCCTATAGTTCTAGAGAGGTGGACTACAGTAACAGGGGAGTAAAAGTAGAACATTGTATTGTAAACTATAGATTCCAGAGGGAAGATGACTGAGGAAACAACTATATTATTTGGATCTGATGATGAAGTGTTTTGGGCACATTTTGTACTATTTTGCTTCTGTGGAATAAGATTTTTCTGAGCTGGCGGCCACACAGCTGAAAGTTCATACCCTCTGTGTGCTGAGATGGAGGCCAGTTGAGGAGGAGTGCAGAGGACAGGTAGACATGTATACTTGATGAATTCGCAATTAGATGTCAGTGTATAGTAGAACAATATAGTAGACATGCATCTCTGCATTTTATTTTGCATACTGCGGTCTGTATCCTGGTATCAGAATTCTGTTTTGTTTGTTTTTATTCTAATCTAATTCATTCTAAACAAATCTAAAGGCAAGTGTATTTCAAGGAGGTAAAAATATTGATTGGCTATGGTCTTAGCTACAAACTTTGGAAATATTTATGAATATTGTTTTACAAGCTCAAAATATTATGATCTCTATTTGGGGCCATGCCTCTGACAGTCTGTATGGTTTTAGAGATAAATTTACAGCAGTGAATGGCCTCTATTTTTATGTCGCAGTTGTAGAGCAACAGCTTGTAGTGACAAAGAAAGTAATATATCAGTGTTTGTTTTCTCACCTTTTCTCCACAACACTTGACAGACATTCTACGAATATAAAGGTAATCACAACACATTTACTTCCCCAAAATGTTAACTCCTTTTTGATCGCTTCTGCCATCTGGATTTGATTGAAAAATGTTGAATGCATATTTGATCAGTATGGATTTTATGAGTATCTAATTTGAGTGAAATAGCTGTTCAGGGCTCAACAGTTGTATTTTAAGACTAAAGTAATTTATAGAGCAAGTTCATTTTAAACTCAATTAATTAAACTGCAATGGCCATTTTAAGACCACAAGCTGTCTACACGATTTTCTGATTCATTTTAGCACGTCCCTTTGCTGCATTTATCAGCATATTTCAGTCATGATGAGCCTTATATGCTTCACACAAAAACGTTCTGTACCCAGGAACACTGCAGTTATACATCATTTGTGCCACCATAAAACGAGAACTCACAATCACCTTCAACCCCTGGGTGTTGACTACTGTGTTGTTTTATTTTTTATTAAAGTCAAGATGTATTTATAGTTAAATACCAACTCCATAAATATACGTCTAAAAAGGTAGACGAGTAGATGCAGTCTGTGCAGAGACAGAAAAGCTAACCTCTGTATGCGTACTGACATTTCTTGTGTGTTTGGTGTTTACCAAGGTTGTGCCAGGTCTCCATGCTGGCCAGCTTTGTGTTTGCTTTTTCTCTAGTGAATAAATCCCCTGGTTTAATACTAAATGCCAAGAATGCTAAGAAAGGCCTGGTTGCCTTTGCTTGAAGAAGAGCATTGTTCTACACATGAGTAAGTGTTGCCCGTGGATTTCCCTGTGTTACAAAAGGAACATTACGGTTCCTTTTATATTTGGTCTTTTGATGGTAAAAAGCAATCAATTTTACATCTTTGCTGAGAATTACACATGTTTTTTTTTTTTTTTTTCTGTGGTGCTCGGGGATCACTCAGACTGAATTTTTGTGACATGATTTGTGATCTGTGGTCTTCTCTGCTGTAGGGGAAAATAATAATGCAGGCTATTACCATTACAGTTTGAGTTTGATCAGATCAGCTACATATAAATTAAATCTATGCATTGTTTTCCTTTGTGCAGCACATATGCAAGAAATGAAAGGATCATGACTCACCCTGATGTCATCCATTTGTCTGGATATCATCGTCATGCTGTTATTTTTCTTTTGTTTCCTTGAGTGGAAGATTGAAGTGATGACGTGTTTTGCCGTTTTGTTTTCAGAAAAGGTACAAGCCGGACATTATCTCGTCTAGTGTCCCTGTGCTCACCTTATCTGTCAGTTTTGCCAGTTTCTCCTCACTACTGCTGTGCTTTTAGATGAATGTGACCGGCTTCTGGGTATTAGTGCACGTTGCCGCAGAGGCAGGTGCATAATATCAGATGTTGGTACACAGAGGGTAACCACAGATTGAATACAGACCACATTTAAATACCAAAAGGTCCAAATCTTTCATGGTCCACAAACACACTGACAGTCTCGCTTCTGGTCTCATTGCATCTCACTGACCACAGATGTGCTGACCACAAACCACTTCATTTTGGCAGCTTTCCACCCAGATGACAGCTAATAGAATTGTTCAGTTTGTGACAAAATATAGTAACACCAACACCCACAGAGAACTTTCAGTTTCCCTTTCTTTAGTCTCTTGTGTGCATATTCCTTATTTTTTGAGGTAGACTCAATGTTAATCTGATTTTAATAATATTTTAATCTCTTCTTTAATGGCATCAGCAATTATGCTGTAAATGGATTCAATATATCCCGTCTTGGGATAAAGCATGAAAAATGGATCATAACCTGCTTAAGAGGCTGTAAGGAAATCATCAGATTAGCTCTAAACAAAGAATGAAGCGCACTATTCTTCTAACATCCATCACTGCTGCACCACTGCTCAAATGACATATATGCTGACCTGACAGATTTAAAGTCAGAATTGATATCTAAGATTCTCAGAGGGGACAGTGCACTGGATTGTAAGTCCACATATCACCGCTGAAAGGTCATTGACTTCCATCATAGTCCCAATAACTGATATCCAGCTCTGCCACTTTCTGATATGGCAAGTGTTGTACGATGCCACAGTTCAGTGAATTGTATGGTGTTTAAAAGTGGTCATATTTTGTCTGTTATCCATGGTTTTTATTTCCATCTTGACACTAAAATGCACTGCTCAAAAATGTACGTAGAATTTGATATAAGCAGAGTGTAAAATAAGAAATATACTCGTAAAGTTTTCCTTTTTGGGTCAAAACAGTGTTTGTTTGTATCCATTGGTGATTTCTGTCTTTAATATGATGATATAGTGATTCTGTGGCTTCATAGACTATTTAAATAAGCATTAAGTCGGGCTGTGGACAAACATCTGCCACAGTAGAGGCCATTATAGGGTACTGTTTGATTTACAGTGTCTCCGGAGAAAAGTGGATGCTGCCAAGCTGCCTATTGATGGCAGGGATGAAAGAATGAACATGCATTTCAAAGTATGAGTGGCCAGGGACACTATTAGACTCCCTAAGACCCGCCTTCATTCCAGGGTGACTATGACTTATTGTCATCACCAAGGTGGGGGAGGCGAGGAAAAGACATCTGCAATCGAATATACTAGTGCAGAGCCCATAGAAAATGTGACATTGTTTGCTACTAATGTGTTGTGGAAGTGGGTGAAATGAGTTGAAAGGAGCAGAAAGCTAAACTATAATAATTAGTTGGTGTAACTCCCCCATCATCAGCATTATTATTATTATTATTATTATTAACCTGTTATTAAGCGAGCACCACATCTCATGTCAACTGTTGAGGAAATCACATACTTAGTCATGGTCCAGTATCTGCACAGTAGCTGGTCTGAAGATTTATGTCTTGGATCTGTCATTTCCAAGTGTGCTATTAGCACAGTGCTAGTCTAGTACTATTAGCACAGTGCTAGTTTTAGTTAGACATTGTGTGTCACCAAATGGTTCATTAAATCAGTTGTATTCCAGCCTTTACATGTAAATGTCTTTAACACCTGTAGTCAATGCTGGGTAAGTTACTTTGAAAAAGTAATTAATTACAAATACTAGTTACTTCCCCAAAAAAGTAATTGCATTACTAACTGCATCACTCCACTAGCAAAGTAATTAGTTACCAGGAAAATATTTTTTTTATTTAAAAATGTCAAAGAAATGAAAAAAAAAAACAGTGAGACAGGGTATTCATCCTTGTTCTGTGATGTTACCTTGGATGTGATTTAAGATGCTTCCTTAAAAACACTATCAAAGATATATATCAATGGTAAAAGTTAAGCTAACAGAAATAAACCATGTTATCACAATGATGTAAACCGCCGACCCCCAGCCCAAACTAAAATATCAGACTAAAACAACAAACACAAAACACGCTACTGTGCTGAGGGCTCACTTTCTCACAGCTTCATGTACAGCAGCTATATAACTCACCACATCATCCACAGGTCTGTTGCATTAGTTTTAGAATTACATCTATTACATACAAGTGTCACAGAAATTTAAAAGGGAAGGATTGTTGATTTTACCTACTCAGGGTTCAGCTAAAATAGTGATTTCAGAGCAGTCCAATCCTAATATCTGGTTAGTGCAATGTCATTTGTGACAATAAAAGCACCCGTTAGCTCATGTTAAATTATGTGAATTTCATCGGTGTGGTGCAAATCACACTTTTGGGGTTTTGGGTTTTTTTTGTCATTGGGGTTCTTTGTTTTGTAACACTTTACACAGATCCGTCCAGGAAGACCAGACCAGGACCTTGCATTAAGTTTGGGCACTATGTTGATGTATACTGGGGTAGAAATGAAATGAGATTTTCCTCAATGCTGTTTCCACTACAGTAGGTAATTGCCATCATGTGTCATTTACATTCAGAGCTCAACTGTTGTTGGAATATCCAAATATAGTATTTACAGAATGCAGCCCATTTCATGAGGTCACTGGTGTCATATCCTGTTTACTTTCTATTTAATGTTTATTGTTCCTTGCATTTCATGAGCATGAAATGACATTGGATGAATGCCACCAAACATGCTCTTCTGAAAACTTTTCGACTTGAGTTAAATTACATACATACTCACCAACAATGAAGTGAAAAAAAAATAAGTTTGTTTCCATCAGTGCTGGCATATCCACATGTTTTTTTTTTCTCTCTCTCTCACAACAAAAACATAGTTTTTGTCAAGAAGATCATCACCACAATCCTTTAGAAGAATCAGTTTTAGAAATAGCCGGTAAGTATGTTAAAGCTGTTCTTCCCCAGAGAAAAATTATCTACTTAATTAAAAGGACCAGCAGGAGAGGCCTGAAATCATGACGGTATAATTATAAAAGCCCCATTTTGGTTAATCCTTGGCTCTGCAGCAGGGAACTTCACATAGTGGAGCCAGGCCATGACCACTAGTTAAGCACTGGGACCACACAGGGTTTTTTTTTTTTTTTTTTACAAGAGGAGGCATTGGGAGGACGTTGGATTTTAACAGAGTATGTGGAGAGCCAAGAGGAAGCCTAAAGGTCTTAACAGGCATTTTACTGAAACATAGCCTGGGGAGAGAAGCAGACCAAGATCATTTATGAAGGATATAGGGAGTCAAGTGGTAAATCATAAGTCAAACCTATGCATATTGTGCCAAGCCCTCACAGGGGAGTGGAGATGTACTGCAGTAGTGGATCTTTTACACCATCAAAGCCAGTAGACGAGTGATAGTGAAGTTTTAGTAGACGGGTTCTACACAGATAGCGATCAACAATTTAATGATACTTTTATCTTCATGTACTGGCACTAGTATGTGTTTACACTAGAGTTGGGAATGTTAGATGTACATAAGGCCGATGTGACATGCATCTTGATACAGCATCTACGATCCAATGTATTAAAGATACACGAGTGGCATCTCATGATGTGATGTGATACAATTCACACCCACTTCATGATACAGAGCAATTCAACACATTCATTCTATTAAAAATATGCAGTGCAATTCAATGAGCTGATTATCAAATAAGACCATGAAGGTGCCTTTAGTACAGTTTCAAAACCTGTGTCTCGCATTCAGTTAGGGTTGGGTACTGAATACTGGTACCAAATATGTACTTTCAAAACTGTTTTGGTTCTTAAATGGTATTTAAATTGGTACTTTAAAAAGAAAAAAAAATGCAGCCAGAGACAAATGCAATTGAACTGTAACATCAAAATTGAACTGATGACTTACTGAACCACATCCCTGTTATTATTACGCTAGCACTACATGTCATGTCACTAGTTGAGGAATTCACATACAGCAGTTAGTTAGTAATATTTGTAGTCGGTATTAAAATGACCCGCTCTAGTACTGTCATGGTCCACAACCAATTAAGAGTTCAGAGTTTGACCAATCAACTCTATGAAGATGGAGATCAGTTGATTAATTAACTCAAGTCATGTGTGCTGCTGCTTGGTTGGAACAAAAAAATCTGTAGCCACATCGGCCCTTTGGGAATGGTTTGCCCATGTCTGGCCGAGTCTATAGGATGTTAAAATGAGATAGATGCTAGTGTAGACTTGCAGAGCAGTTTGAAAGACCGTATGCTTAAGCTCAGTGTATGGATCGTCTGTCGGGCTTGGAAATTATTCTACCAAGTTCATGTGATAATAAACTTTTACCTTCTTAGTGTAATAAACGTACTGTCATGGTTAATACTCACAGGGTTTTTTTTTTTTTTCAATAAGCATCTATGTAGCTGTTCTTTTTTTAGGAGCAACATTTTGTCTTACTAAATGCAAAATGCACATCTACAAATGGACAAGTGAATGGTGACAGATGCAGCGGTGAAATCGACTCTCTTCATCTGCACAAAACTCACCTTAGCCCAAAAGTTCTTACGTCTCCTACTAGGAAAATGATGAACACAATGTCCTGACAGGCTGGAGATCGCACAACCAGCACAAACACAATAATTCACCATCTTGACTCTCAAAATGCTCTCACTATATCTCACTTGCAACTACTTCAACTTCTACACATACACCCACAACGTAGAATTCAGCTCATTCACCATTATATGTTTACCTGGTGTTATGTGTCCCCTGCAGGAAAGGAATAATTAAATTTCCTTTAAAATCACCACCTTTTATTTTAATTTTATGTAGATAGGGTTTATGGATCATGGTCATTTTCACACAGGTGTTACAAAGTTAATTTATAAAGTCTAAATGTAACAATGAAAAAAAATTCACATTACACTTTAACACTGGAACACATAAATACACTTTTGTCTTTGGAGTTTGTATGCTTTTCACATATCTGTGTAAGTTCTCCCCAGATACTATGGCTTCTCTTGCCATCTAGATCCTGTACATACAGCTCAATGGTTCACTGGTCAATCTAAAATCTAAATCACTTGCACTTGTGAATGTGACAGTGAATGTTTGTTTGTATATGTTAGCCCTATAATGAACACTACTTGGGTCAACTCTGACGTCTCCATGACCTTCACAAGGCTTGAGCGTTTCAGAAAATGAATGGATGGATTTGTAACTAAAAACTGAGCATGAATTACTTGTATGCAGTGGTAGATATACCACTATAGAGATGTACCAGCATAGCGGTTTTATTTATTTTATTTTATTTGGGTTTTCACAGGATAGTTTAAATAACAGCTGTCACTCGAGTCAGCAACAATGTATTGTTTTTTCACTCCAGAGCACTGTGTCCACAATATTTAAGACCATATTAATTTATTTTTGAAAAAAGGGTCATGTTAAAATTATTAGCGTATGTATTTTTACCTTGTCAAAATGTTTACAGTATGCAATATTCCCTTCATATATTATATTGGGATGCATTGGCATGTACCAGTGGACCATATTCTTGGCACATAAAATATGTTTCACTGATAGCACTGGCAGATAATTATGTGATAAATGGCTGAAAGACTATAAAATATTAGCTGTGTATATACTGTATTTACAGTGAAGATGCATTTTTGTGTGAAGGGGTAGGGGACTGAAAAACAATAAAAAAACAAAACAAAACAAAGAAGTAATATCAGTACTGGTATCAGCTAAGGATTTTGCAGTTGATAGATTCATTGTATTATAACGTTTTGTGAGGCAAAGCAAACTTTATATTAATTAAAGCCTTCAACATAGAATTGGGTTAGAATTTGGATATGGACCCTTTAACTGACACTAAAGGGTTTATATTTTACTAAACCCAAATTTATTAGTCTTTGTCAACTTTGTTTGTGTATTAGGACCCTAACACTTGAAAAACATTTTATCACAAGTGGCTGAAAGGGAAAAAGAAGCGTACAGTCCACATCATGGAAGGGGTGGGGCATGAAGTGGCTCATTTGGATTTAATGAGCCTGGCCAGTACTCAAAACAACCATCCTTGTGTCATTAGTTAGATGACTGGTCTGTGTTAATTAATTATTTATCTCATTTACTTAAACTATCTATTTTATCTTATTTTATCACTGTTGTTATATAGCTGCTGCTGATTTTATTTTATGTATTCTATCTCTTTTAGGACACTGTATTGGTTTTGTTTTCCTTCTTAATCTATGCAGTTATAATTGCACATTGTTTTTAAACTAGGGGTACGATATTTTATTTCTTCTGTACTTGCGACAAGAAATAACAAAATAA
Organism: Siphamia tubifer; assembly: GCA_020466265.1. Lineage (NCBI taxonomy): Eukaryota > Metazoa > Chordata > Actinopteri > Kurtiformes > Apogonidae > Siphamia > Siphamia tubifer. The sequence continues at coordinate 23,771,127 of CM035797.1, read as the reverse complement.
AGAACCTTGAAATGGGGTCGAAGGTGGATCTGTTGAATTCAGACCTGAGCATAGCATTTCCAGTGTATGTAGACCACAGGGAAATGTTTTAAAATGCAGAATTCCCTTTTAAAAACCAAAATATCAATCCTTTAAAATTTGTTATAATGAAGACCTAATCCTGAAAAACAGACTATATTATTTAAGAAGACTCTCTGAAAAGGACCACTCCCAAGAACTAATTTCTCCACACTACTTAAATATACAAATTCAATTCATGACTTACTAACAGTTAAAAGACAATCACCAGTATAGTTTGAACATCTTGGGATGGAAGACATGCAACAAGATATCTGATACATTTTACCTTTAATTATATGGCAATTTGTGTGGTAAAAAAAGGAAAGGAAACTGGTGCTTCTCCTCTTTATTGTGTTTATAGGCTGTAGATTCTTTTTTTTTTTTTTTTTTTTTTTTTAGAAATAAGTGATGGCTGGAAATACCAATCACTGTTCTTAAGCTGGAACTGCTCTACTCCATAGTTTGCTACAGATGCATCATGGTTAATGTTTTGACTTCATCGTTCCATAGTTGGAGATAAAGCTGCAGGAGGTCAGATCAAATGCCACCCAGTGGAAAACAACATGGAAATAGTGATATAAACATGATGTTTTTGGTAGCTTGAAATAATTGCGAGCAATATAGTGTTGAAATTCTCTTTGTGTTCATCAGTCACTACCAAGCAGTATACTATTATTGTTTAGCAAACAATCTATCATGGAGGGACATTAGTGCTGAGCTCGGTGGTAAGGAGGTGGGCTCTGTGTTGTGCCGGTTCGTCTGAGAGTCCAGGCCTTTGATTTGTGTCTCACAGCTGGGCCTGGGGAAGACGTTTCAGTGGGCAGCTGCAGACGCTTAATCTCCCCTGCACTGACATGGGCTCAATTAATAGATAGCACACTTTGGGGTTCTGCAAGAAAGTTGTCAGGGTCCTGTCAGATAAATCACTGCAGAGGATTCCATGTCGGCAACACAGGCTCTGGCCTTCGTGGCCTGCTGGTCTTTGTTTGCTTACTTTGACTTACAGAAGGCTAATTGTTTTATTACAGCAAGGGACAGCGAGGGACTTTTGTTGACAAGCGCTTCGATTACCTGAATTACAGGCTATAGTTTATAGAATGTACATGATTATATTTTTGTTTTTCGTGCAAAAGTAATCAGCAGAATTGTCAAGAAACACTCGTGAACATAGTCCATGTTTGAAAAACCACAGGAAGTACAACACTTTAATCATTTTTCGACTTTCATGTGTCTGAGGGCAAACTGTGAATGGGAGATCACAAAATCAACTTACCACGTAAATGCCTCTTCTTGAGCTTCATAAAAGACACATAATCATTTGTACTCAGTAGCAGTAGTTGTTTCCATCTTTTCTCTTTTTAATCATCTTGTTTACAGTTCTACCACAGTAGAAAATGAATAATCATCTGAAGAACTCTGATGGTCTTCTCTGAAATGAAAGAAAAACTCTTACCTATGATTATATTGATTTTTGAGCCTCATGTTATATTCTTTCAAGCTGACATCACAGTGATGTTTTTTTTCTAAATCCAAAAGACCATGTTAATTTGTCTTTTGCGCATCTTAAAATCCAGTATGTTTCCCCCATCAACTGTTTACACAAAAATTGTTTCAGATTAGAGCAATGTGATTAAAAAAAAAGAAGAAGAAAGGGACAACGAGAACCAGCACATTGCTAATATATAACATGTATAACAAAAATATACACTTACATATAAAACTCTAAACCATGAGTTACATGTATATTTTTCTCGAAGTGGGCAAAAGGAAGAAATATTATTTAATACGATAGATTTCAAAAAGAGAAAAGGGGCAACACACAGAAAACTCAAGTGTATAAAGGAAATATTATGCTGCAGCATCCTCCTTCAGATGGTTGCCAGTGGAGGACTTAACACTCACGCACCATAAGTTGCTTACTCCCACAAGCATTTCAAACCTGCATCACATTCTTTACATGTGATATGGAAACAAGTTGTTTGGAGACACAAGAGAGAGGGAAGGATAAAGCTGAGATATACAGAATTATCTTCTTGGCTCATGTCTATGGAGGTGTGTTCTCAGTGCCAAGAAGCACACACTATAGCATTCATGGTTGGTTTTACTGCTGATTGAATGTATATTCCTGATGTGGTAAATAACACAATTAATAAAAATACCTATTTCAGGTCGTGACAATTGCTGTGATGTTCCCAATCCTTGATTACTTGGCTGCGTTTAAACATAAATGCAACCACCACCTTTGGTTTCACAAGCGAGATGTAGTAAATGCTTGAGAAAAATAAAAATTATGATGACCTTTTAATTCTATAGCTCTGCGTGGTTTTGTCATGCCGTGTGCTGCTTTGCAAATGTTAATGTATTGTATAAAGCTGAGGGTCTTGCTGCAGAAGCGCCTTGAAACAGCAAACCCAAAGAACCATGCATAATAGTAACAGCTGTTCATGCATTTTAATCCAAAGCAGTGGCCTTTCATTGAATGGCTCCATCTTTCTTCATTTCTGTAATTACGAGGCTTGCCAGAGAATTTGGCCTGAAGATTCAAGAGTCTGAAGCAGCACCATGGTTGCTTTTCTCCCCCTCTCACCAGCTTTTAAAACTTGGTATTCAGATTGCTCAGTAATTGTGTGCATTTGTCTAACCCTGTCTACTGTTGTTGCATCGAACAAAGTGCTTCTGTTTCAACTTTCACCTCTCGCCAGGTTGTTCTTAGAAAGCCATCCTTTACCATCAGGCAGCAACTCTCTCTTGGGTGACTCAAAGATGAACTCTGTGCAGGGAAGTAATTTATGATGAAATTGGCCAGGTTCTGCACTGGAGGTTGTGTTTTCTAGCCGTGTTTTCTCAACATTAGTGTGGCCCTTATTAGCCTAACTTCTCAAAGAGGGCAATTTCTACAGGCAGCAGCATTTAATTATGTCTAAATGAAAATATGTATGTTCTAGTGAGTCGCTCAAAGGAACAAAAAGATCAGTCATGCTGATCGAGCTCCTTGTCATTAATATAATTTAAAACCAGACTCCATGGTACATTAGTGATAGAAATGGTAGAGCTCCATTGATGTCAACTAAAAACATGATGTATCTAATCAATAATTCACATCTTGTTCTGACTCTTGATCTAGTCAAAGGGGAGCCCTTACTGGTCAGCAGCAGAATTATACTTCAAAATTAGGAAACTCATATTTCATTTGATCCTTTCTGGCAGCTGATTAACTCCTCACCCGCTGAGAGGGATGGCAAGCTTCTTGTGAGGAGATGCTCCCTGGAGCTTGTAGGTTATATGTTGTCTACCTTTCGTACCAAAGATGTGCAGCTCTCATAAACCCCCACAATGAGAGGCTTTTGATATGTTCCCTCACAGGCAAGAATTAACCACATGTCATGATGTTCTTGTTGCTTAGAAGTGCCTCTGTGGAAGAAAAGCAATGAAAATGTATACACGCTTACAAACATCTTACTTTACAGACAATTATCATTTGAAAGACAATTAATCCTGAAATGACATTTTGACAATACAGTAGCTGTAGCTACAAATGCACATCTTAATGATTATGCCGCTCTCCACGGAAGAGCCAAAACACTAATGTAAATATTGTTGTGTGTACTGTAGGCACAACAGCACACACACACATTGTGCTTCAGATTGGTTTTGCTGGAGGAAACTATATGATACTGTCTACTGACAATCTCCTTTATTCCCTGTTTTTTTTTTTCCCTCTAGCAGTAATAGTAAAGCTGGGGTGCCAAAGGTAATCTAACCTAGAAGACGAGGCGATAATAGCCACATTGACAGAGTGCTTGTTTATAATAAGAGACTGGATGAGGAGTCAAAGGTGAAAAATGAGTGTGATATTGAAGGTGGGAGAGAAAGGAAGCTATGAGAGGAGGTTTGTGTTTATCTTTGATTATTATTGACCTCACACTCAGAAATGAAAGTAGCTTTTGAGACTCAGGTTGAGTGGAGGAAGATACAAATGGAGCATTTTCCATCAGGATGCAAAGTTGTAAGCAGCCGATTATAATATGTAACCTCGGCATGATATGAAGCATTTTGTCATGTTTCTAGAATGTCCAAAAAAATGGGTATTTTAGAAGAACTGGGATTGTCTGGCCCATTCACTTGTCAACTGCATGTCCACAGTTAAACTTACAATAGATACGATACAGTTTACATATTTTTTCTCACGCGAAGTATGCCAGTGTGTACACAAACTCACCCTACACTATGGGGAAACACAAATCACCACAGCACAAGTTGAAAATTGGGGGTGGAAAAAAAGACCTGTAAACACTGGCAGCTTGTCGAACCTAGTTTGTCTAAGGTTTTGTTGACATTCCAGGTCTTATTAACTACAATTTGGCAGGAAGAAACTTCTCCTCACTTTAAAGTGAAACTGAATGGTTACAATATCAGTGCTTGTGGTTATTTGTAGTACTGTAATTAGGAACTGAAATTGGGCCATTCCAAGGTATTAAAATGAAAGGGAATAAAACAGACTTTTCAACTTTGATAATTAAAGTACAGGATAATCTGTTCGACTATCCAAATTTCTAGGCTGCTTGGAGCACAAATTGGCCATGTCATGTAAAGAATGCAGACAGTGTGCTTCAGGTTGTCTAGGACAGAGTGACTCCACCAGCTCAGACAGAGACACAAGACGGCAGTTAAAACAACGTCTTTAAAGCTGAGGGTTGGGGCAACGAGTATTGTCCAAGGCAGCTCAGCACGGCTGGGGTTTGGCACCGAGTTGTCCACAGCTGTTAGTCTCCAGCTTTCCAACGACAATGTCATATGAGCTGTGGTAACCCAACCTGCCATTTCTTTATGGCCCTGGGAACAACCGTGTGTGTGCTCCAAATACGTCAAACTTTAGCCTCTGCTTCACACATTCACTTTTGGGTTTAGAAAACAGAGGAGATAATCTGCTACTATTTTTACATTGTGTTGTTTTTAAGTCATAAAATCCGACTAAAGACTATTGAACTTCCTTAAACAATATCCCTCATATGACACACTCACACACACCTGTACTCATCCACATGTAGACAGGCCATCAACACTGCATCCTTTTTGTTAAGTGATGTCTTTTTAAACATTAATGTATCCCACCCAGATCATTAGCCTTTATGAATTTTTTTGTACTCACCCTTGTTTTGCAGATTCAGCTCTGCTCCGTAGTTGTAATACATGTTGAGATATTTGTATATAAATGGAAACGTTCATGTTCAAAGCTATTTGTGCTATTTTTCTCTTTACTACGTGAGGCACTCCACAATGAAATGTGATGGTATGTGAGTGTACATTGTGTATGTGTATATTTGAATGATATTGTACATCTCCCTATTCATCCATCCATTTTTTTTCTCCATCTTAGGTTCTTACATACATAATAAGAGCCCTGTGACGGGTATCTGTGCAGGATTTAATACACAGCTATTATTTAGCAGCTTACATGTCATCAACATGCACCCAGCACAACACACACAAACTTCACTTCACATGCAAATGTTATGCACTGTACTTACAACACAACTGTCTCGTAAATAATTGAGAAGTAACAGAAGTGCATCTGTGTTACACAATACAGTGAAATGACTCGAGACTGACATATGATCTATGATTATGGTCCGAGGGCGGTGGAATGATGCTATCAATGAATGCTATCAATTGAGATTTTTTTTTTAAAGGATACAATATGAGCTGTGTCAGACTGAATTACTGTACTAATGATGGGGGGAAGGCATTGTGTTATTACACTGTTCAACAAGGGTTCCATGGGTTATTGAAAGAGCTTTCTATCATTAATATAATTCAAAACCACAAAGTACTACTCTAGTGGTGATGGAAGTCGTAAAACTCCACTGATGCTAACTAAAGGCTATTATCTAATCAATAATTCATATCTGATTCTGACTTGAACTAGTCAAAGGGGAATCATTACTGTTCTGTAGCAAAATTACCCAAGAATTAGTTTAACTGTTTGTCAGTAGTCATGTCTTTGAACAAAGGGTTCCTCTTTGTTAATTTGCTTCAACTTGAGTGGTTGACGAACTGAGATTAAATAACCTGCAAAATGGCAGTAGTTGTTTGTCTCTATCCACCGAACTGTTCACATCTGCAGAGTTTTCTTGGAAGTCTAATTTCCAACTGTAAATTGTTGCATTGACTTCATATGCTACCTCTCTTCATCGGTCTCATGTGTGGTTTGAGACATTTATTTCCAGATCTGATATTTTCCTCTCCATCATAGCTGTTCCACTTCTTGTCTTGTTTTTTATTTTGGCGATTTCATCTACAAATTTTCCATAGTTATATCTGTAATTCTTAACTACTATGCACTTTATGCCATTTCAATTACATAATTTACATCCTCGTTGACATATTGGTCAGCTTTGGTAGAGAAGTTGAGCATAACAGGGTTTCCACTGTGATTGTTCTCATTTATTCTTGTTCCAGCTTATACACTGTCAGAGCAACTGTGAATCATGTAAGCATGAGCTATTTTGTCACTTTGGGGAGTAACATCTGTGACTATCTGCTTGGCATTCTATTAGTCCAAATCCCCTGTTTACTTGGGTATTATAGGTAAAATGGTGATCATTATCCCTTTGCTGGATACTTGGTTACAGTTGAAAGTGGGCTCGGGCTCCTGTTGCATCCAAAATTGCTGTGATTAGGACACGTAATCCTGTATCACAAGGGAATAGCCACAATGGCTAGAGAATATTCCACCTGACATTTAGCTCAGCCAGATTTCTGATTGGCACTTGATTAGCAACTAATCCATGTCATTATCTCCTTCAGTGAAATTAGTTGAGTAGAAAATCGTGCCGTAAATCATAGAGGTGGAATTGTGGAGCAGCTTTGATCAGTGTACCGCTCTAAAAGTGCTGCTAGGACAGAAGAAATATCTTGTTGCCATGGATACAACAAAAAGTGAGAGGAAATGCTGTATATATAGAGCTTAAAAGTTTCTTGTATGTCTTTACTTTTTGTGTAGATACTGCTTTTATCAATACTGAAATTGTGATTGTATTGATAAGTTTTGGTTCCTATCCCCTAACCTGCTCTTTAGGTTTTTAGATATCTGAGTAGATCAGCAGGTAATGCTCATATAGGCAGAAAGGTGAAGTTGAGGCCTACCTTGATGTGAATGACTGCCTATTCCCTTCTGCTAGATTATAGACTGATATTCAGACTCGTGCTTATCCTGCCAGGTAGAATCCGGCTCATGCCTCCTCCCCCCTGCCCACCCTGCGCTGCCTTCTCTGGCTCCAGTCCTGAACCTAACCCTCAAAGGAGCGGAAAATAATTAGGAGAGAAAATTGCAGCTGACACTATTTCTGAAAAGCAGGGTATTGTAATGAGAGCAGAGCAGGTATTCATTGTGTCTGAGGGAGCGATTGAAAGCCCTTGGTTTTTCGGGCTGCCTGGGAGAAGCCCAGGGAGAGTAAGGAGAGCTTTGCTGAGTCCCTTAATGCATGTGGGAACGAAGCCTTGAGAGGACAAGGCAGAGGTGTCTTCAACAATGGCAGGAGCCAAGGTTACAGCTGAGTAACTAATTCAAACTACTCTAGAGTGACACACACACTCTCATGCGCACACACTCACTGTCTTTGTCTCTCTCAATATGTGTCTCCCTCTGTCTCTTGCTCTCTCCTTGTTCCCATTATGAGTTCAGAGGGATGCTGTCTAGCCACCGCTCAAAGTTATCTTCATTAGCTGTACGGACTTGCTGGAGTGGCTGCTTGGGGGAAGCTTTCTGTGTGCAAGGCACTCAGAGAAGATGAATAAATGTTTTGTCCCACATAGGCCTGGTCTAAAGCAGTGGCAGGCTGCAAGGAGAGATAGATGAGGTATTAACTGTTATATTTTTCAGCCGAGGCAGAGGAAGCTCAGTGGCGGGGTGGACAGAAGCAGATGCTGCAGCCTGAATTTTAAACCTGTTAAATGAAATGTCCCCCATAAAGACATTTTTAGAGGAGCTGAAATATACTGTGCATCACACAGTGGGGACATGCTCATCTCAAGATTGATACATGAAATCCAGGCCAAAGATTGGGAGATGAACAAGAGAGAGCAAGAGGGAGAAGTTGCTTGATCGGCTTTTACGGGTGCCTCATCTTTTTCTTTATTTCGCAAGTCTATGAATTGAGGGTGTAATGATACAAAAAGCAGGTACATTTTTGGTGTAGAGGTCTTCAGTTCTATATGTTTTCAGTACAGTGAAGGGAGAGGGGAGAAGCACTCCTTAACTACTGAAAACTTAACAAGCTTTCATTGACAGACCCAAGTTCTGTGAGCCTGTTACACTCAATGTTTTAATGCGTGTAACCACATAGCGAAAGTCAGTCAAATGTATTTTGTTTTATTCTCTTTATTTCCACACAGTCATATCAGTTACTTTTGCTTTTACATGAGAATTACATTTGCAGATTAAAATTTATTGTCGAAATACAATGCATCATTTTTTAGCAGTCTTTATTTTTCTCTATGGAGCAGAGGTCTTCAACCCCCTGTCCTCAGGGTCCACTGTCCTGCATGTTTTAGATGTCACCCTGCTCCAACACACCTGATTCAAAGCAGTGGGTCATTGTCAGGTTTCAGCAAAGCTTGATGAAGAGCTGATCATTTGAGTCAGTTGTGTTGGAGCAAGGTTGCATCTAAAACATGCAGTACAGTGGGCCCTGAGGACCAGGGTTGAAGACCTCTGCTGTGGAGTGATGCTGACATGTCCTCCTTCCTGAAATGAATATAAGTGCCGGTCTTGGTTAATGAGAATCTGAGGCTGCCTTTGTCATGTTGCAGGCATCCATAACGTAGGAATCTGCAGGGAATTATGCCTAAATCCCACTTAAATGAGAAAATTGCATGTGGGTCATATCTCCACTTATAAAAATTGAGAACTGATCTTAGTTGCCTAAAGGATGGACATGGGATGTTTTTACAGTCAAGTTTGATTGCATTGCAACCTAGTCGGCAGTTCAGTAAAGACAAACAAAAAAAAGCTACCTCTCCTTATCTAGCATATCTTTCTAAAAATAGTTTAGGACAAATCTGCATTACACTAAATATTCCTGAGTGGACATTACACTGAACACATTTTCCAGTATGCCACTTGTGCATTGTTTAATGTACATTACTGCCAGCTACTATGCAGGAGTGTTCAGTTCAGTTATTTTTATTTGAGCAGTTCATCTTAAAAATAAATAAATAAATGAAATACAGAACAAAAGAAAAGACAAAAGATTTCAGAGTCATCACTCAAAAGAAGTAGGTTGAAGTTCAGAGAACATATACAAATCCTACCCCTCATTTAACAATTTTACAATACAAGTATAACAATTTTATTGTTATTTAATTTGCATCACTCATTTCAATGTCCATGTTGACCATATGTCTGTTTAAAACTGAACCTCCTGCATTATTACAGGGGGTCTATTTTTGCAGCACTTGCACATTTTTATTCATGGACATACACATTATAATAAAGGAAAGAAAACAAAAAAATGAGTGTGGGTCAGAGTTCTCCATTTACATACAATGTGGTCAAAAGAAAATGAAAATGCACTGATTTAATTTAGTATGATAGTATGAGAGTAGTAAGTGACACAAATAGCACACTCTTGATGCTGGAAATAAGGCAAGTTTATTTGTATAGTACATTTCATGCACAAAACAACTCACAGTGCTTTACATAAAATGTTAAAAGCATAAAACAAAGAAAACAGTAAAAAGGGGTTTTATGTTTTGTTTTGTTTTTGTTTTTTTTTTTCAAAAGAACTGTGCGACTTTAAGTTCCTGAATAGAATCTTATTTAAAGGCAGCTGAGATCAGGTGAGTCTTCAAATAAGTTAAATGCTTGAAAATATATGTACCAGTAGTCAATACTACCAGTCATTCATCTAGGAAATGATTTCTCATACATTTTTATAAATATAATGAAAAGTTTAAAGTTCTGTCAGCAATAATCATGTAATTGTAAGCCCGCTGGTCATGTGATTGACTATGATGACTATAATGTATATATGTAGGGTCAAGGTGTGGATTAAAACACAACTTCAGAATCACACACGCTTTACCTGTAATGCATTTGTGATACTCCATTCCATGATGCAGCTATAGCAAATGTGTAATAACAGTAACCAACATTTTGTCAGCCGGCCCTATCAATAGAGGGTTTTTTTCCTCCATTTTCAAGAACTGTGAATGTATTCGCAGGCTTGTAAGGTCTTGCTGACATCAAATTCACAGTGAGACACTGAGTAGCCCTGGAAAAAAGATTTTGACACTCGGAGTAGGTTATGCAACCATGAACAGGAAGAGCAGCAAAATGGAGGCTGAAACTATTATCTACAAGCTCATTCTTCAGCTGCTGAGATGAAACACAGAACCCCATATGCCTTTCCTCTCTGGGTTCCCAAGGTGCTCATAGGTTTGAGATCAGCCCAGTGCAGTAGTGATGGGAGGATGTATCTGGGGAGAATTGACTCCAGCGGGAACGCTGCAAACTGGAAAAGGCATTATTAAATGTTCCTAACATGGCGGGCTTTACATGACCATAAAAAGATCACAGTTTACTTTGCACCTGTTTTATTAAAACACTGAGGAGACGTCATCGGTCATAGGCTGTCCTTGCTGCTTTTTGTTGTAATTTTTTTTTTTTATAGGAACAGCTCCTTCCTATTGCATTGTGGCTAGTAGCTGTTTCACTTTACAGAGATATTGCAATGCCTTTTTTTCTTTAAATAATAAATGTCAATATATTTATTAGCTTGACCGTTTGACAGTTGGACTAATTTTGCTTAGATTAATCAATTGTATATGATCACTAATACCTACCACAAATACCTACTGATAACTGTTTTGAGAAAAGTACCAAATTTCAGACCGTTAGATGTGTCGATGTGTTTAATGAATGGTCACTACTCTGAGACAAAATACAACTGATGACATTCAAGTGTTAAACCTTGTTCATTTAAAGCTGTAGCACAATGCACTGAAGCCATGCATTGTTTTAGGGGAAGGCTTACATTATGTCCGCACAAATGGGAAGCATTCTTACAGGCCCAGAGCGTTTATTTCACTGTGTGGATTTAACAATTCATATTTGCTGGATGTTAAGAAGCAATTATGATGCAAATGTGTTGCTGATGATCACGGGCAATCTTGTTTGTGCAGTGGATATTATAAAAATGTCAAGCCTTTAGCCAGTGCTACATCAGCTCTGTATGGTGTTAAGTAGCTTTCATTGTCACCAGAGTGATCCCCCCCTCACACACATCACTGTCAGACTCATGTTACTTTTTCGAAAAGCCATCAGGATTCGTCTCTGTCAACTGCCTGTCCCTTAGTCCATTAAAGATGATTGATAGAGCTAGAAAATCTTCCGCCCAGCTGTTGTCGTTGACTCATCCCTGGGAAATTGAAAGGATTTCAGGAAAAGGACCATCCCTCATCAAAAGACCTTTTGTTTTTGTTGATGATGTGAAGCAAAGTACAATTATGAAGACGGTGCATGAATAAATGTAGGCCTTTTTAAAAAGTAGTTTGTGCTGGCATTGGCAGAGTGAATAATTATTACACGACAGATGAAGGCAGTAATTACTGTTACAAATTACCTTGTATCATATCAATATTAATTCAGCTTTTTAAATCCTTCTACAGTACATCAGTTATTTAACAATATGTAAACATAGCTTCCAGTAACATGCATGCTATCTTAACTCTGAGCCATGTTAACTTTGATGGATAAATCGTGTCTGAGAGGCTTGTTATCTCCACTGTCTCCACAGTCTTTACAAAGAGAAACCAAAGAAAAGATGTCTGTTTGTCCTGCCACTGCTAGTGTTCCTTTGCTGGCACTGTTATCCTCTAATGGCTTGTGAGGATTTTTACAGGACAACTTGAGGAGGATTTTATGATGTTTCAGTGTGATTGATAACATGCTCTTGGAAGGATGTCAGGCTTTCAGAGACGGATAATGTGGATTTCTATCTCTCTGCCTTCTTGTGTAAGACGTGCCATCAATCAAGTGTATCGCAGCCTTAACCCGGTAAAATTAAAACCTTAGGGGGGCGGGGGCCTGGGGTCTCTGTAGAACCAGGACACACACATCAGCAGGGAGCACGACAGAATCAGAACACAGATCCACATCATAACAGGCTCGCCACAGAGGACAGGACAGATAGAAGATTCCCACCACAGGGCAGAAAATGCAGTTTAATGATCCGACTGTATATTGCTGTTGACAGTGGAGAGGGATTACAGGAAGAACAGTCTCATTTTCACTGTGTGGAGGCGTTATTAGATCCTAGCCCAGCTAATTTCATTCCTAAGCTTGTCAATATTTACCAGCAACAGACACAGCGCGCTATCGCAGTCCCATTCTCCCACCAGAGGGTAGATACAAGGAAAATAATTTGAGGACATGGAGAATCTGTTATCAGAATCAAATTCAGGAACATAATATCCAGTTTAGCTCCTTGTCCTTGGTCCTGTTTCTGTAAATGATTGTTTGTTTTGACATAATGAAGTACACAATCTACTAATTAGCTCAGCTGTGTTCTTGTGTATCCTTTTGCATGTTTCTTCTCAGGTAGGCCTTACCTTTCTTGTCATGTCTTTGTGTTTCAGTCGATGGCTGCATACACAAAGCGGCGGGGTCCTGCCTGTATGATGAGTGCCACTCACTAAATGGCTGTGAAACCGGCAAAGCCAAGATCACCTGCGGATACGATCTCCCTGCAAGATGTGAGTATCAGTAATTAATACATTATTGTTTGTTCGGCAATGGCCACACCGGTACTTTGCAGGAATATGCTTTAGTCAAACCACTGCCATCGAGGGCTGCATTAGCTGACACTTAGCGAACATTATGATGTAGTGGTAAACATTACAGCAGCAAAACATGCACAATCCAGCATAAATCTATATTGTTTTTACAGAAGAGCCTCATTTATTCAGACCTAAGGCTCCTGACCAGCTGGCTGACTATGCTGGCACTGCACTGAAGCCAGAAATTGCTACTGGTATCTTATTTTTCTCCTCAGCTGATTGATTTTAAAGGCTTTATACACATGCATCATACTTCAAACTGATGTCATAGTTTCACATTATTTAACATTCATCTTCCATGGTGTGGATAAGTAGGATCATAATGAAAATGGAGCACTACGTATTTGTATATGATACATACATTATAGGTACATTCGCTCTGTACCTGCACATAATGATGATTAGTATCCAACACAACAATGGAGTGGGATGCTTAATGTCCAAAATAAAAACATTTTAATCGTGATTTATTAGTTTTGAAAAGTCATTTGTGATAAATGAGGAAGTGTTATTTTCAGGATAATTAATATGATTACTGTTTGTTGTAAGGCTGGATGGGAGTGTCATATGCACACAAACAAAAACATTTAGGGAGCTATGAGTTCTTTAATTTCATTGATTTATTTATTTTTTTTTCATCCCTGGTGATTAATCCTCCCTATTAGGGAATCTCATAACTCTTTGACGCCCTACATATGATAACAGCGGCTGCAACAGTTTCTTTTTCTTTCTTTTTTTTTTTTTTTAAATCTGCGTTATAAGCATAATATTTCACTTTTCAAAATTTGATGGGAGTAGGTTTCACATCCTTTCAAAGCACAACAACTTTCTGGCAGCAATTCAAGCTCTCTTCTATTTTTATTTTTATTTTTTTCATTTGGTGATAATTGTTATCAAGTCTCCTATATTTTGAAGCTTCTTTTCTTCCAAAGTTGAATGGCAAAACATGATGGGATGGAAGAAATGTCACATGGAGTAATTCGGTCGAGACAAACGTCCCAGTAGTCCTAACCTAACCCTGAAGGATTTCTTTGAGACAGCCAAGAGAAGACATTGAGGCCCAGATGAAATTAGGTTGTGTTAATACGGTATGTCGTAAAGATGTCAAACAAATGGAGCAGATAAACTGTGAGTCAGTCTTGTGGGCAGCCAGTTCAAGTGTCTGCACTGCCAAAACAGGGTGCACCGTGACAATTTAATAACCCTCAATGTCACCTGGGAGCAATCTCACTGCCACTGGGCACTGTTATTGTAATTATCTCTGGGCAAAACACCTTCTCTGTGCTGATAACTTGTTGTAGATGGTGTAGTTTTCTTTTCCTTTTCTTTTTTTCAGGGAACAGTTGGTTCTTTCTTTACAGTTGTTTCATTGCACCCATCCAGTATCTTATCTACCATTTGTGATGACTGTCATCACTGGTGTTGTTTATTTTGTCTTAGAAATGAACAGCTATCTGACATTTCTTTTTGCGTATGAAACTCTGATGACAGTTCTCACTTGTCCTCAAAGTCTATCCACTGATGAATTTCTTTCTATTCTTATTACTTTCTATCTCTGACTTATTTGTTATACACCTACATGCACATTATGAAGTTGTTTTGGCGGCAAATAATAATCTATTCATGTGTATGGAAACTCAAATAATAGTCCATCCACCCCCTCATGACTGAACAAAGTAAACAAGGCAACATGCAATTTTCCCATTTCTGAATTTCCCTAAATTCTGCATAGTGGCATGTAGGAGTAACAAGAGTAAAAGCCTGGCAGTAAATGGCAGTGCATATTAGATTAATTCAGAGCTAATGTTATGATAATGGCTCTCTACTGTGGTCCGAGCAAAAAGGGTAAACTGATTAAAATTGACATAAATTAATTCTAATATTTGTATAATTACATGATTAATTTTTTTGCAAATAACCTTGTCATTATTCAGAGTAGATGAATCATCATAATAATGGACAAAGGTGGCTACATATATTCACTGAGCAATATAAATGTTATACATATTCTACACATTAACTAACAAAACAAGGTTGGACATTTAATCTGTCATGTAGATCACTGTTCTATTAAGAGAGAGGCGACTATGAAATTATTTACAGAATTTTGGCAGAATATTTTTGATTTTGTCCATTTGTTATATTGTCATGCATGAAATATCATGATATTGAAATAGGTGAACTATACTGCGATACATGGAAGAGTTACCTAAAGTTCCTTGTGATGTTCACTTTTAACTTTTATCCCAAAAACAAAAATATTCAGCATCATTTATTTTGTTTCATGTGAATGCAGAACTGTAATACGTGGCTGATTGCAGGCCGTTTTGTCCATGCACATTTTCATTACTTGCAGAATCTCTTCTGCTGACGCATATCTGCAGATGGTAGTTCGTCTATTCTTCCAAAAGTGAGAAGAACACAGACAGATGGACCATTTACATCTTGGCAACATGCAATATTTCGAACATGGATGTCCTCCTTCCAGTTTTGCCTGAAGATTAGACTGCTTTTTGCTATTTTCTATAAACACCTAAATCTCTCAAAGGAGTGTACTCTTCTTTGGGGACCCCCTCTCTGGAATACATTCCACTGCATATAATTAGAAATAAGTCCATTTAAAACCTGAATAATGTAGCCCAAACTTAAATGATTTTGCTTTTAATTAAGTTTCAGGGATTTAGGCTTGGCTTCATACTATACTTCCAGTCATTTCATGATTTAGCCAACAAATGCACAGAAGTAAGCAATCCATCATACAATAATATGAATACAATTTCTTTTGATCTTACAACATTTTTTGGTGTCTCAACATATCCCTCCAGTGTAAAGTATTTCATTCAACACAGTTGGGTTTTCCTGGTTATTTTGTAAGAAATGGAGAAAATGTAATTTGAACGTAATACTCAAAATCACACTAAAGCAATAAAATGCTTCCTTTGCGTGCTGGAAAATTTCTTACTGCCCACTGGGAGAAGAACAGTTGATCTGAAATCAGAGTTGTCCTTGTTTGGTGATTTGATGTGCTGAGGCAATGGAAAATGACCGCACTAACCCGCCCCATCACAGCCTTTTTTTTTTCTTCAGACAAGAAAATTGCTCTCTATTACATGTCACTAAGCAGTTTAGGCTATGAATCCCAGTGGCAAATGAGCCTTTCCTTTAAGAGGGCCAAGCACATGTGGGACTGATTATTATGGGGTTGGCCCAGGATTATTAATCAATGACAGTAATTACCCACCTACCATAGCGGAAAGACAAAAAAAAAAAAAAAAAATCTGACAAGGAAATTGTCTATTTGCCCTCATGTTAGACAAGTTACTCATCTGTTTTCAGATTAATGACTGAATGAAAAGATGATGTCAAGATTTACAATTTATCACAAAAAGCCATGCCCTATTCTTGGAAGATAAAATTTAAGATCATCTAACTTTGCCTTATTTCTAAGTCCATATTAATGTAGTTTTGTTGCAAATCAAACCATAAACCAAAAATCACTGCACACTCTGCACATGGAGTTTTAGCAAATTGGAGATGGCCTTCTTGCCAACTGCAGTAGACTTCATTTTGTGTATTTTTGATTATTCTTAAATATAATGAATGAGACCTGTCTGAAATGCACCATATTATTATTATTATTATTATTATTATTATCATTATTATTATTATTATTATTATTATTATTATTATTATTATTATTATTATTATTATTATTATTATTATTATTATTATTATTATTATTATTATTATTATTATTGCCATCGCGCTGCCTCTGTCGTCATCCACAATTCACTAAAATCGCTGAGTTCAGTTTCAGTTCAGATCCAATAAAATAATTTCCCCAGTTTCCACCAACAACTTCCAGCTTTAACCACAGTAATATGCCATTACCCAAAAGTAGGTAACTTTTGTTCAGTCAGATGTTACCCCAGAAGAGCTTTGGGGGGCTTCCTATACCATTCACTGTTTTTGGCATTTGTTAATAAAAACACACAGACACACAGTGGGATTGGTTTTATGATCTATTGAATGACTCCATTTTGTTGATAGCAAGACATCCCAGCTGTGAGGCCCAGAGGAGCACAGAGCCATTGGCACTATCTCTATCATTTGTGTTTTGCTAAGGTTACATTTAAAGACTATGGAGATATTCCAGGTTTCTATACTTTTATATTATCACAATATTAGACCTTCTCTCTCTTCTTGCTCAGTCATTCAGTTTGAGAGCCTTTTCAAGTCCAACAATAATGGGCATTAAACGGCGAAAACAAGCATGCACAAGGTTCAATATGTTCCATAAAACTGCATTCAAGTTACATCTGCAAAAAAAGGAGAACAGAATCAAAAGAACACTTATTTTTGAAGGTTCTTTCTCATTATACATTCTAATACATAGCGGGTGAATACATTAGAATATGAATTGATGAACTAAATATCTTACCAAATCATTTTCTTTGGTCCCCTGTGACTGAACAACAATTGACATGCATTTTAATGCTGATCTTGTTTACTGTACATAATAAAACACCACATTTGCTGTGGGTGACAAAGTGTTAATTTCATTTAAAAGTTTGACACATTGTCTGATCATCCGCAGTGTCTGAGCTGTACACCAGCGTCATCTTATGATTATCATTCTGGTCCACACTTAGAACATTTAGCAAAGACCTTATGGGTTAATCTGCACTTGCACATTTCAGCCTGAGCTGTCACAGCAGACCTAGAAGGTATTTAGAGTTCAAACTAGACATCTGCTTTGGAAACTTAATGTCCCAGAGGAACTTTTAGATAGATGCCGGGTGTTTTCTTTCTTCAATTGTATTTGAAATCTTTTACTCTTTGTTTTCTTCCCTAGGGCTACTTGAGATTGACAGTCCAAACGTTGGTACTGTTTATTGTTTAGTTTCTCTCCTTCACCCCATTATTCCCTTAGCTCCAAGTATATGCTTTAAATAATCAAGGCTATTTAGACACAAAAAAAGAATGGCCAACTGTCTATTTAATCTTGTTACTATCATAACAGTAGCTGCTTTTCTTTGTCAATTATCTGTAATACTCACCAACTCATTTTATGCAATAGTTAAGAGGATGACACATTTGCTTTGAAATGTATGGAGCTTAATTACATTGTGTGTAGTATTTACACAATATAGCTAGATATTTTTTCCCTTTTTAAATACGTCAAATCTAGTTGAAATGACAAAACGTGTAGCTTTTGCTACGTAAGTAACTGGGACCTCTAATAGTGCTCAGTGGGATTCAAATTCATCCATTTTTTTGCTCTGATTTATCTCCTCTGTTATAGATTTCATCCTTTGGAGAAGTGCCACAACTCTATCCACTCTGATAGTTTGAAGGCACATTGTTATCCATGTGGCATCAAGCTGCTGGCATATCTTTGATGACTCTTTCATCTAAAACTGGATGCTAACTGTTTTGAACCCACTGAGCCAGCTCTCCATAGTGACTAGACGCCTTTGCCAGTGCAGCAACATACAGATCTGCAATGTATTTATTTTACTTGCACTCAAGACTTGTAATATAGCCTTGTGTATGCAATAAATCCATATGTTATCTGTAGCCACATATTGCAATATAAAGTGAGACAGACTTCCCTCTGCAGACTTCCTAATATTGTTATATCCAATGTTGTTGTGTTTTATGCCATCCTGTCTTTACCACATGGCCTTGTAATGTGGAATCATCATACTGTACTTTGCATTAATGAAGTCAAATATAGAGATTCCTGAACTGAGCTTGTGTTTCACATCATCTTGACATCCTACAGCTCAGTTTTTTCTCCATTATTATTTAATGTTCTATGCTAAGCAAAAACACACGTCTCTTTACAAGATGTAGAAATATATGTGTATATATGTATATGTGCTGCCACAAAGAGATATTTGGCATAGAATTTTGGAACTATACATCACAGGAGATATTACATGACTTAAATATACTGTACAGAACCCAGAACTGAAATACTAATGCAAGGTATTATTTAACATATGCCAACACATATGCCATTAAAACGGCACCCAGATGGTTGAAATAATGTGAGAAACTTTGAATACTGTCCAGCACATCAAACCCCGTCGTCCTTGCACACATTTTACCTGATTTGCCCAATCTCTTATCATTGCGAAAACACATTTGTAGTGACGGTGACTTTGACCTTTGACCTACATTCACCAAAATATAATGCTATGTATTCTGGCCCACATGCACCTTTCCTGAAAATGTCATGGAAATTGGTTTTTGCGTAAAGCAAACAGTCAGACAAACAGACAAACAAATACATAAAACCAATTCAAAAACCCTCTCCCCTTTGGGAGGTGAAGTAATTAAATAAACTGTTTGAAATTGCTAGGACAGGAGGTCCTCTCTGCAGAGGGGGGCCTTCAAGAGCTTCTTGAAGGTAAGAAGGGATGCCCCTGTTGTTTGTACTGTTGGGTAGATTGTTCCACCAATGTGGAACGACTCGTGCAAACAGCCTGGGTTGTGTCATGCAGGGTTTGGGGACTGCCAGACAGCTCATAAGACATAATAAGACACAACCAGGAACTTTTCAATGAGATATAAAGAACTTATTGAGAAAATCTTGTTTCACAAAATATTACTAAGACAATATTCTCTTCCATTGGCATTCATTCATTTTTTTCCCTCTTAATTAAATTGTTTTATTCAGGTTAATACAGACAAAAGATGTACTATATATCTCAAACAATTGTGTTATGTCATACATGTGATTGAACCATCTGTCTGACTTGTTAAAATGATCTACATGTCATTCATCAGGTTAGGGTAATATGAAATATTCAGAACTTTGACCATCATCAGAGAAAAAAAACAGTCTTGCATAATCTGTTCAGGAATAAATACATCAAATACACCATAATGAGAGGGAAAGTTGATATTCTCCATCTAGTAATGGTGCAACCCTAATCACTCATCAGGAATCATGGTTTCACATGTTTGTTTTTTTTTACTTAAACACGCATAACTCTGCGTTTAGAACAAATCATATTTTTGCATGTGTGTTGATGGCTTTAATAACCCACAATAGCAGATCTATTAAAAGAGGGTTTCAAAGCTGAGCAGTAAACTGTATTATCAGGGTGAAAGACAACATGGAAGAGCCTCAAACTTGAAAATAGAAGCTTTGCTTTTTGCCTCAATTCTTGTTTTTGGTTGTGAGCTCCAGGGGAACATGTAGGACCATAGTTAGACAAACACCTGAGGGAGAGACACCCCAGTTCAGTTCTTTATCTACTGCTCACTTTGAGTTTAAAATGAGAGTCTCTGGTGTTTACTGTAACTGCACCTGTACTAATAATACTAATCATAAGCCTGTGATAAATTTTGCTCCCTGATAGTATGAGGAATCTTTTCCCATGCCCTATTTAATCTGAGGGACCAGGCCGTCTGTTCTGTCTCTTTCCTCTTCATAAACACAGATAAATCACAGCAAAGTACCCACTATTACTAAGTGACATATAGCTCATTCTGATTAAATTACCCCCAGAACATTATCATTCTGCCAAGCGTGTTTATCAAAGCAGTCTCCACCCTGTTACATGCAGCTGGGCTGACATGTTCAGAGGGCCATCAGGCAGCCCCTAATTTGTTAATTTGTAGGCAACTTGTTGGTCATGATGAAGGATAAAGTGATGCCGAGCCACTGTTTGATGGTTTTTGCATCTTTTGACTTTGTGTGTTTATGCATGAGGCTGTGTGTAGCAATATTAATGTATGAAATCTTATCAGAGACATCCCAAAATAGGAGTTATTCAATTAGATGATATCTCGTTCCTGTTTCCTGTGAAGGCCCACTTAATCATTGCCTTTTAAAAAGAGATGGAATCTTACGTGACTATTTTAAGAACAATCAAAACACCTTGCTTTTGGAATGACCACCATAAGTCTTTTGCTTCATTTAATAGTTTTTTAAGGGTTCCACAATCCCAGGGGTTTATTGAATTTCTCAGTCCACAGAAGGGCTGTAATCCTCTCAAAGCTGAAATATGACAATAACACGTTTTATGAGATTTTCATGCCACAGCAGTGAATTATTAACATTGTTAGTCTTACTTTTCACAAATGTAATAGCTAACATGGCAGACGGCTGAACAGACTGTACTTTATCTCTGCATAATGGATCAAAAAAACACAGAGTGACTATTACAAGGTGTTGTTTTTTTTAAATTTCGTATTCAAGGCTAGTAAAAGAAATCCTTTGTTGTAGGTGGTAAATTGATGGGGCTTAACTCAACGCTGGTGGCCATCACAGTTCCAACCCCACACACAGTGCTAAGTCAACATCTTCCCTACTGCTCACTGTTAGCACCCACATCATAAATGTCACTTATTCATTTCACACACTCTCCATTTACCGCACAAGGTCTACCTTGGACTGTCCCAGACTGTTTCAATTGTTTTAGTGCATTTGGTAAAATAACCTCTCAGTCTGTCAGATTTTGAAATTGTGATGGTTTAAATATGATACTTACACTTTTAGCAGAAGTGGTATTTTTCTTGATCCTGTTTGCGTTTGGAATTAAATCAAACAAAAATACAAAACATAAGGGAGACAATTTCCTTTGAACAAAAACAAAAATCTTGTTTAACACAGTGCAGTTAATAGTCAAACCTTGCTCATTCAATGAAATATTAAGCTGTTTATGGTTCTTTATCACTTCATGAATAGTTAATGATGAATAAATTGACTATGAGAAGAAAGATCAGATATTAAGACGAGGCCAGATGTTTTAGCATTATTTATGAAGGAAAAACTCCGCTTCCACAGGCTGATCAACTCCTCTTGATTCTCATCGGCTCTAATGGATGCACTCTGAAGGAATGTAACAAACTTAATTTTTCTGCATGTCTGTCCCAAGAAGACCTTCATGTCCTCTCTTTTTAGATATTTGTTTCCTTTGTTGGCTGGCTTGTCAATCTTCTAGGCCTCTTGAGAACTGGAGTAATTTGGTAAATTTGCCTAAATGGTGATACTGTAATTATGTGGCATCAGCTGCCCAGCTGTCAGAGAGACTGCCAACGGTCATTCATCACCAGGAAACTAGAGGTTGGGGGTAGTATTGTGACTGATAGGATAAACACTTGCAGAAAGAAAGTGGTGGTGGTGGTCTCACCCCAAAAATGGCTGAAAATAGGAAGTGAGAGGCCTTTGGAGTAATGGGGTGCAGGAACAGCTACAGCCTGTGGTGTGCTCGTTGTGTGGCTGAGTTGAGGGGGGGGGGTAACAAGGTGTGCCTGAGCCCCAGATGATGGGATGAATCAGGCGGTTTGTGGGTGGCAGATGAATTGGGCCCACTGAAGGGTCAGGTTTGAAGTGGAATGTGGCAGAAGCTCTAATGCAGTCCTGCCTTCCTATCACATGCATCATCCCATCTGTCCATGAGTAAACCTGGACTAATGAAGGCTTTAAAAGGTTCATCACGCAGCGATGGCATATTGATACACACACACACACACACACACACACACACACACACAGTGAGAACAGTCACTCCCTTGGTGCCAAAGTCTGTCATTTCTTTCTGAAGTTTGATCTAATGTTAAGTAGTAGAGTAATCCTTTTAAGTAATACACACTGCCAAGAAAAAAATCAGTTAAACAAGGTTGAGGATCACAGAAATTTAATCTTCTCATCTGAAGGGCATTCATAACCACTTTTCACCAATATGAAGCAGGTGCCATTTAAATTCATGAACCTATCTTTTATTCAAACAGTTGAATAAAGTACATTAGTTTGAACCTAAAAATATAGTTCATAAATGGAACTGACAGGAGAGTAAATTATATCTAGTTTTTATCATGTTATGCTCTCTGTATCGTGCAACACCCTCAATTCATGACACATCTTTGATTACAAAGATCATGCTCAAAGCTGGTGTATGCACAGCCTGTTTTATTAAGTGGCACAAAGTTCCAAGAATCTTGAATAGAACCAGTTGATATATATATATATATATATATGTGTGTGTGTGTGTGTGTGTGTCTTAGCTATATATTGTCTTAGTTATAGATTAATCTCCTTAATTTTTGTCCAAGCCTGAAAAGCTTCCCCCCTGCCTGTACTTTTTTTGGCTTTCCCCAGAAGCTTGACTAAAGCCTTTTTAGAAACTATACACTATCAACATGTGCAATCCTGTGTGAAGGCACGTCAGTCAATGACATCTTATCTTTGACTACTGCTAGTTTAAAAGAAAAAAAAACATTTATTTTGGAGCATAAATGACCAGTCAAAAACAGTTGAATACAAGTTTAATAAAGTGCCACATCTAAAGGAATGCCCAGACCCCCCCCCTTTAGGTCCTGCAGGGGCCACCAAGACATTCCCAAACCAGATGAAATATATAATTCCTCCAGTGTGTCTTGGATCTGCTCCAAGGCCTCCTCATGGTTGTACAAGCATGAAACATACATCCAGGAGGCGTCCTAACTAGATCCCTGAACTGCCTCAACTGGTTCTGCTCGATGGGAGATACAGCTGCAATTCTCTGAACTCCTTCCAAATGAGCAAACTTCATTGAGTTGCTGAACAACAGCAACAATACGTTTTCATTGTTGATGGTTGAGAACAGGAACAGATTAACACAGGCTCTTCCCCACTTGCGAACAGGACCTGAGATAACTAAACTGCCACTTAGAGCATCAACTCATCGTAATGGTTCATCCTTCTCCAATGGTAAAACATGGTCTCTGCTTTGGAGGTGCTATTAACATGATGAACAGAATCGGTGACAAAAGGCTGCTGAGACAGAAGCTAATCTAATTTAGTGACGCCAATACAAACCAGGTTCTGGGTAGAATTCCCAGTATCCCATACTCCCAAATGATTCAATGAGGTAGAAGATTACCTAAGCCCATAAAGAATACTGGAGTTCCTAATTGTGACAAAGTCACAATAGTCACATTTATGGTAAATGTATTGCACTTATATCGTGCTTTTCCACCTTCATGGTGCTCAACGCACTTTACATTAGCCTCACATTCACCCATTCACACACACACACACACACGCACTCATACACACATACACCAGTTGGTTCCTAAGGTTCTGTCAGTCCTAAGTCAGTGTTCAGTGTCTTACCCTAGGACACTTCCACATGTAGACCGCCAGAGCCAGGATGCAAACCACCAGCCTTTTGGTCATTGGACGACCTGCTCTACCAACTGAGCCGCCCCAGTAGTTGATGTAAACTACTTCATGTTTAAAGGTCATAGGGCATTGTCGTAGTCAATGCAGGAGGAAAGAAACGCATGGAGAATCATGTCCATTTCAGGTTTAGAAACCATCGACCTCAGCTTGGAAATATTGCACTCATGATGAAAGCATTTTTTATACCAGCGGTTTACAGTGAAAATCCAAAAGCATAGCTTTATCGAAGTATGCCCTGAGGTTACACAGGCTAGACTGCACAGAAGGGTTGAGGAGACCTAGACGTTGTTCAATGAGGTGAATAGCACTGTCAGGAGCCATAATCTAGAGGATCGTTACGTAGCAGACCACATATGGCTTCCAAAACCATAAATATATCCACAGACTGTGACTCTCATTGAATAAAATGTAAAGCCCATTGTTTACACACCTCTATATTACGGTATCGTCATGGTTTCTTCTTTAAACAAGCAGTAAAACCACAAATAAGCAATTTTTTTTTGGATGATTTATGTTAATAACTGCAGTAATGTTCTGTTTGGAATTAGTAAAAAAAAAAAAAAAAGGTCAAAACTGCCACAGTTTAGTCTAATCTGTGGATCAACAAATTGTGAACATGGCAACATAATAACATAGCATATTGATTTTATAATTTCATAAGTAGAGACACTCACTACTCTCTAGTGGCCACTTTCATCCACTGGACAGTCAGCATGAGTTGGTCGGTCCAGTTCATGTTTCTACAGTCCAAAAATATCTGCGTCTTTGGTTAGAGTTCTTTATTCTATAGTTTAAAAAAAAAAAATAGAAATAAATTAAAACTAATCATTAAATACCCTTTAACCTCCTTGTCATATTTGCAAAACTATCTTCCATGGTTTGTTCCATTTATTAAACATTAGTAAGATGATATTTAGTCACTAATCCAGTCAGTTTGCTGTAATTGGTGTGAATTGATATTTTATGCTATAGTATGTTTCACTCTTAATAGAGATTTTAGCTTTATTTATGGCTTCATAGGAGTTTGCCAGTATTCAGTTCAATTATATCAAATACCCAGTATATGCAGACACTCTTCATTTCTATTATGATTCCTCTTGGCTTCAAGCTGTAAGAATTTCATGTGATTTCATGCTTTGTTTTGATGATTGACTGAATAGAGTGTTTGACGCCACGTGATACTTTGACTTGGACCGAGCGAAAACCGCCACCTCTCATTTCTCAGTGCGGAATTTATGTGAAGCACCAACATCTTCTGTTGACAGTGTTGTTGTCTCAAGAAGAAAAGCAAAGTTTTAATCTGATGGCTTTGTTTACCTCTCATTGAAGACCAAGGATAAAAACTAATTAAGAACAGGGAGTAACAGACTCCTGTAGTGCCATTTTCACAGCTAATTATGCATGAATACAGCCTGCCTAAATAGTTGCTCTCTAGTCTTTGATGTTTTTTTTTTTTTGTTTCCCTAAATTGCTATGGTTATTTCTGCTCATTAGGCTTTTAAGATTGTAAATGCTGTCAGGTTTTGTCTCTTTTTTTTTTTTCCACGCATCCCTGAATAATTTTCCTGAATTTACAAGCTGACACAGACAGACAACGGGTACTCAGTTTGTAAAGTAAATGCATTGTCTTTATATATAGTCATGTGATCTGTGTGTATATCCCAGGTTGCCATTTTTGGGTTTAATGTCACGGACTTAAACCTGCACTGCAGCCCTTAAAAACCATTAACCTCCCCATAAAAGTGCATATGGCTGTCTATAAACCTTAATGGGGAAAAGGACCAATAGACAGAAGCCTATGTGTGCTTTGAGGGACACCGATTTTGAGAAATGCGGAAATGAGACTCTATAAAAATGGCAAATAAAACTTCTTTTTGATAATATTATGGGGCTGGGAGTTTTTAAAGTCTTAGTCTAACTTGGTTTACGTAGTGTCAAAAACCAATATTTTTTCCAGCAAATGTAAGTTGGTATACAGTACCTTTGTGTGGCTGGTTGAATTTCTAATCTCATTCAGTTTCACAAACCATTCAAACCACATGAAATAAAACATGTATTGTTTTGGAGCACTTTTTTTTGTTAAACATTGAAATAATTTGCTTCTATAATATATTCAGATCTTAACAGCAAAATGTAGCATTGGGGAAAAAAGTCAGACACAATGAAAAGTTTATCAATGGTAATACAATTAACAAAAATAGATTTGTTCAGGTATATTAAATTATTTACATATTTTTTTTTACCATTAGACCATCAGTGTAGAAGATGGCTGTGCTCATTGTGGCTGTATACTATATGGAAGTGCTGTAATCCAATCATTGTTTCAAAATAATGTTAAATTGACTGCAGGCTGCTGTAATCTGGGACACGTTTGCTTATAACTTTTTATGACATACAGTACATTGCCTGAGGTGCTTTTGTCATGCTACCTGTTTCCTGGGTTGTTTTTAAAGGGATTGCAAGGTGAGAAATGGCTCTGTAGTAAGTAGTTTTATGGCGATCACCTTGAGTTGTTTCTCTGGCCAGGAGACCAGAGAGTGTAATGGATCTGCTGGGAGCCTGGAGTATGGATTTATGAAAGTGCAGGGCTGGAAGGAAGGATCATTCACCTGCCTCTGTTTTCTACAGAACAGAAGACACCAATGAATAACATCAGAGCTAATCCAAGGCGATGTGGGTTTGACAAACAGTCCAAGGCAACTTTTTTTTTTTTTTTTTGGCATGGAAACCCACAAAGTTATCATCCAAAACTTTTAGGAACTTTTAAAAGTGTAGGACTATATCTACATTAAGGTTTTCACCATGTAAGCAGTGGCTAGCAAAGTTTCTGAGATTATTTCAGCACATTTCAGACAAGCAGACAAGCAAACAAGCAAATTTGCAAAATGGTTGCAAATTGCTTAAAAACACAGCACCTAGCACAGACCTAGAAGGATAGAAGTGCCTTCAATTTAGTGTCCATGCTGGTTTAACAGCAGATTTCTGGATGATGTCGTCTTTTCTTCTGGTAAGGGTCACATGATAGGGATGCAATGGGGACTTATAAAATACAACTAGCAATCAGGCACAGTTCTTTGCGTTATGGTTTCCAAAAAGTCTCCATTTTTGTCCACCTAGACTACAGCAAAACCTAGAAGTAAAAAAAGATTTTTAATATTTTCAAACATACTTGTTTTATCTTAAAATGCTAGTTCTGTGGATGCTAACTGTAAATGATGCACATTACACATTTAAAAAAAAAACCTACATGTGGATTATCTAATACAAAACATAACTGCAGATATAAGCATGAAGTAATATCCCTATGAAAGTTTGTTGTGATATTTTGGCATTATTGTGCACACGACACACGAAGCAGCATCTCATGCAGTGCATGGCTGTGCTCTGTAGGGGACCAGGAGTAGTCAGTAAAGGTCCCCTCAATGTGCACGGTGGTTAGGTTGGCAGGCCAAGCAGGGGAGCGTCCGGATCAAGTTTCCTCCCCCTGCTGTCTAATTATTGACCCATCTGGTATTGTCTTTTCAATTGTTTCAATTATGATGGCACTGGTGTTGCTCAGCACCCTGGCGTCAAGGCATGCATAATTCATGTGCAACACCCTGGACTCCACTCAGAGCTGTAGGTTTGAGCTGAATGTCAATACCTCCTCATGCCCTCAGTGGAGCAGAGGGTTGTCTGTATTGACAGCAAGGCAGATAAGGAGAGCAAAAGCAAGTGCTGGCAAAGACAGTCGAGAGTGATGCTGTCATGGTGTGTATAGGTGAAAAGAATTCCTACTTGTGTGTGTGTGTGTGTGTGTGTGTGTGTGTGTGTGTGTGTGTGTGTGACACTGAGAATTAAGCTGTCTTCACAGCTTGTGTTTGCAGTTGCCTGATATCTGACCTCATTATTGTCACCCTCAGACCTTAGAATCAATACTGTTCAATTACTCATGAACCACAGCTACAGCAGTGTTTAGTTGGAAGTTGGGGCAAACCAAGGGTTAACTTGTTCATCAGGGAATTGACAGAAACAGTCACTTCCATCACAGAATTGAACAGAGCCTGAGAAAAGGTAAAAGTCAATCAAAGGGAAACGTTTCAGGAAATGTGACTGTTCATTAAAGAGTTGTGAAGATGAAAGGAAGAACAGGTCACATCTTTTGACACCCTACTGTGATGGAGGTCCTTCTGGGAAGGCGACGCACAGTAATGACACTATGAAATGTGTTGTTACTGGAAACCACTAACAATTGTTTACCTACAGATTGTAGCTCAGCAGATTATCCAAAGAACGTCATATTGTTCACTCTACCAGCTTTATCCACTCCCGTCTTTTGACAAGACATTTTGTTATGACACGAGACGCAGGGAAATTTTATGCAGTTTACGCCGTCTGCTTGAGCACTCAAGAGCACCATCACCATCTGTGTCGCTCTAAAAGAATTGTTTAACAACTTTGCATTTCAAAGGTTGCTGTTTTTGTTCTGTTTTTTCTCAAATGAAACTAGAGCGTCTCTTGCATATGAATTTTAATTTTCGTCATGTCTTCTGTGAAAGACTCAATTCAGTGCTTGTGGACCGATGTGATTCATTCTGTATTCATACAGTGACCTCTCAAAACAACTCACCTTCAATTGCAGAGGTGCTCTCATTCACACTGGCCTACTGGCCTTCAGCTCTGTCTCTGGTCCCCCTGCAGTCACACTAGATGTGTGCTGAATAAGCTGTCAGGGCTGTAACAAGACAGAGAATTCACTCTGCTAAGTGCATCTCTGAAGACCTCAGCCTGCAAAAGTTAAATGATGCCTCTGCCTTCAGGGGGAAACTCCACACTGGGAATATTAACCCCCTGCACCTGATTCAAGGGCATTTGTTTAAGGGAAGAATTACATTTCCTTGTGTATGTCATTAGACAGAAGAATTTGTTATATATGGTACGATGTACTGTATTTTAGACTTCATTTTTAAAACCTCTCACTGCAAAATACAAATTACATTTATAGCAGCACATTCTTAGTGAGATCAATTATGTAATTAAATATCTGAAATGCTTATTGTAATATTTCCATTTCTGATTAGTGAAAAGTTATTAATTAGTGTCCTTTAACTTCTCATCTCTTGTGCTTGGCTAGCCCAGGCTATCTATATGCTCATTTTAGCAAATATTGTGTGGATTTTGACAACCTGTTTTTATTCCTGCTTATTTATTTTTTTTACATTTTATAACTAGTTATGTCATGATATTTTAACATATATAAGCTATAAATGTCCAATGAACAGTCCTGCATATGACATAATTGTTTATCAGCAGCAATGGTTGTATTAAAAACTGAAAATATGAAAAACTTCAAGCTGGTCACTTAAAATGTTCAGTTTTTGGCTCTATAAGTGAATGGGACAGAGAAGCATGGTTAACAACCTGGAGAGGTAGTGGTAGTGAAGTGGCTCATTTGGATTTAAAGGGCCAGTGTTTAAAACAACACTACTCAAATATACAGTAAGATAGAAAATGAGCCTGTGGAGTTTAATTAATAAATAATTCAGCTGTAAGCATAGCATTCACAGTTTATTTAGACCACAGGGGAAATGTTGTAAAATGCCTAATTCCATTTAAAAAACATAAATATTACTCCTTTAAATGTGAGCTCAGCAGGATTCTGCTGATTTGTCTCTTCTTTGCTACGTTTTTACGATTTTTCTTGGCGTAGCTCTCTCTACAGCTTCATCGTACATATTAAAGGTGGGGTGGGAGATCTTTTTTTTTTTTTTTTGGAACATTTTTTGCTATATTGCTTGAAAACTTCTTCACGGTCCCATCACTCACACTGAAATAGAATGTTTGCAAAAAAACCCAGAATGTTTTAGTTCAGTCCAGAGGGTGGAACCAAAGGAAAACTCAAAACACAAATCATTGTACTGATCATCTTAATAATGATATATATATATATATATATAAATGATTTGTTGATACGTCAATCAAATATCAGTCCAACCCCCACTTCTGCACGTTCACATAAACAGCCATGGTGGAAAAGATGACAACCGGCAGCAAAACCAAAGTAAAAACTGCTACAGCCCTGACGAAGCTGAGTGAAGAACGGTACAGGATAAGGGTGGTAATTGCTATGGCTTTCTAGCACTGGTCTCAACTGAAAAAGGAACAGGGGCTCAAAACCAGTGCCAAGGTGACCATGTTTTTACTCAATAGGTGATACTATTATGATTATATAATATTTGGACATACTATTCGCTTATTCACCCCGTCAGTGAGAAAATTAAAGATATTGACCAAACATAATGTTCCAGCAGGTTTTGTAAAGTTACCAACACTGTGTGTAATTATCCTCATCCCTTAGCTTTCCCATGGTGTTTATTTCATGCTTCTAAACCTTTTGTTAGCTAAGCTTCATGTGACACAAATTGATAAATGCTTGTTGATGTATTTTTGAAGGCGTGGTTTTGAAGGGTGGGCTGACAAAGAGACATGGGTGTGTATACTTTCAAAATATTTCCAAGATCTCCTACCCTACCTTTAACTGTTGTAAAACTCTCTGTTACTTCTCCCATTTCAATCATGTGCTTTTATTTTCAAAGCAATCAGAGACAAGAAGGGTAAAAAAAATAGTGGTCAATTACTCTACTGGAGCAGAGCGGATTGGGAGACTTTAGCTGGACATTGAAGTGTCGGACATCTGTTTTCTCTTCACACTGCCCTTTAGCTCTGTCGCTGACATTGGCAGCTAGCTGCCAGTGGTGATTAACAACTGGTATTGCCATTGTGGCCTGCATGTCTGAGAAGCAGGGATAAGCATGTGAAGGTTGGTCTGCAGCCGCTAGCACCATGCTGCTAACGGTAGTTGCACAGCTTATGAGCTAATTGGTGCCCTGAGGCTCAGTATGCAGCTGCTAGCACCATGCCGCTAATGGTAGTTCATAAAAAAAAAAAAATGGTGAGGTTCCAATATTCAACTGGACATCTTCGGAACTCTTGTTCCTGCTGTTGTGCATTTTTATAATGAAAACTTTATTTGAAATTGCTCTTGGGCTGTTGCACTGATGTTACAGGCATTTAAATCCTTTGTGATGTTTTTTTCCCGGTTATCATTTGAAGTTCCCCATTTGGGAATTAATAAAGTCATATCTATCTATTTAGCTCCACAGCTAGCATGACCACTGGCATGACTCTGGAAATTAGGACACTTGTGTCCAAAGGTAAGAATAAAGGCCCTAAAGTTAGGACACTGTTGTTTTGATTGCCGTTGTTGTTGGGCGGTTTCAAGAAAAACAACTTGTGAATAACATATAATGTATGAAGTCAACATATATTCATTAACTTTGAACACCCATCAAAAAGAAAAAGATGATGATGATGATGGTCAAGACCATATTAACAAGAAACAAAACATCACTGTATGTCACTGTAAAGAGTTGTATATACATTATATAGGCCAACATTTATTCACTTGAAAAATAAAGCATCAAAAAAATTATGAAAAAAATAAATTTATCAAAAATTAGCATACAGTACTACTGGCCATGGCTTGTCCACAACAACTTCTCCAACAAAAAAGCAAAGCATTGTTGTGTTCATTTATGCTCATCCAAAAATTATCAAGAAGAAAAACATGAAAAATGACAGTTAACCATGTAATTTACATTTGGCCTATTACCTTATCTAGAGGAATTTGGAAAAACAACACAAAACAAAAAAATCATTATTAAACATTACTGGACAACAAAACATTAGTTTAGAATATTCATTTGTTCATCCATAGGCATCATTTAGGCCCTTCCTTCATTCTGATCTTTTTTTCTGGACTGTTCTGCCAATTCACCGAGGAGAATCAGTCAATTGCGTGGGCGCAGCATTGAGTGACATGCACAGTGCAAATGTTTGTATACAGTACATATCCCTGTAGACTATCTCTGCCTGTGAATATTGTAGAATAGAATGTGTAAATATTGGGCGGAGATTTATGATGATTGATGCAACAGTGGTGGACGAGGGTCCGAAAGGAGGACAAAATGTAAAAAGTGAGGATGCGTGACAGACATCCGGACAGGCGGCTCTAAAGCTGGACTGCCTGGACGAAATCCAGAAGGATGGTCACCCTATCCACAGCTGAAGCACTAACAGACTTGACAAACGTCAACAACTCCAGCTGCCATTGTGTCCTGGCTCTGTTAGCAATTAGTGTGTTGTTCATTCTGGAGCTAATATTTAGTGTACAACAGACAAATATCATACAACACTAGCTAAGATCAAGCATCAATGCTCATTATTCTGCCAGTCACTAATCAGATGAAACCAATTAGACATGGGTCATATAATGAACTACAAATATCTGACAAATACTAGATTAAACTGACAAAACTGTGTCTAATAGTAAAACACACCCCAAAGGAAAACAAAGGGCCATCAAGTAAGCACAACAAACCTACGGGACAATAACAACCAGGATTGAGTATGCCAACATGGACGCTAGTCAACAAGCATCCAGGCATTGTTCATAAAATAACTTCATAAACTAATAAATACTGTAAGAAACGGTAGCATCACCAAGACCATAAAATCACTGAAATGCGCATACATTATAGAGAATATATGTAAGCCGGCTCTGCCATTGTAAAGGCCTGTGAAATGACGTGAGCCAGGGGTGCATGGCTGAAGGTGTATTTGTGTGGTAGTGTCATAAACCGTCATGGTTTACAACACATGCACTAAGTTGCAAGTGGCAGATTTGGCCCGAGATGCACTAGTGGGTGGACGGAGGCCTTTCATTCAACCCCTAAAGTGTTTAAAGTAAAAATGCAGTCTAGTTCTTCTTTAAGGCACTTCTATTTAATGCTTTGCACAAATGGAAATAATAATACTATGAAATAGAATGGAGTCTAATACTACATGATGACTTTGTTGCAAAAATGTATCGGTGGATTCAGCAGGCCGAAGGACCTATTGAACTTGAAATGTGCACAAG
Source organism: Siphamia tubifer (assembly GCA_020466265.1). NCBI lineage: Eukaryota > Metazoa > Chordata > Actinopteri > Kurtiformes > Apogonidae > Siphamia > Siphamia tubifer. Next base: position 23,738,083 of record CM035797.1, on the reverse strand, counting down.
TCTTGTACAACAAAATATATTTCGAAATCCATTAGTGTGGCAGTCTAGGAGTCAACAAAAATACTCACCTTCCTTCTGGTAATAACATTTTTAACTTGATGCTCTGTGCTCTTTCTTTTTACATCAGCCTCATTTTCACAAGGTCTGTACAATTGCATGTGAATAGTATCTTTTCAGTCGATGTTCTCTCATGTCTGAATGAAGTTGTGGACAATATTAATATAAAACTCACCTTTGTCTGACTGACCAGGACAGCACTTTGACCGTTTGAAGACACATATTCAACTTGTGTAAAAGATTATTTCATCTCCTTTTCTCAGACTCTTTATATTAGGAATAAAAATAGGAATGATATTTCTATTTTTTTATTTCTCTTTTTATCTTTTTTGCACAGTGTGGGGAGTCAATCCCAATTTCGTTGTGCTCAAGTACCATGTATGAAGGCTCAATGACAATAAAGTTGAATTGAATTGAATTGAATATATTAGTTGGTGTGGTCAATACGGTCGGTCTCAGCTAAAATTAGTCTGATTTGCTTGAAAATGATCAAAATTCCTCTACATACTATATTGATTAGGATTCACATTGATTTAGTAAAGAAATTAACCTAAAATATAATGCATCATGATGAAGATGGGACATTTGTTTGGCTGACAGTTGATCAGAACAGCTGAAGTTGTGATATTTTTTCTGTTCTCATCTTTTAGGCTTGTCAATAACTCTTTTTAACGTCATTAGATTTCATATAGCACAAAGAATGAAATGACAAAAACTGAGGTTTTGAGTCTCTTTTTTTTTTTTTTTTTTTGCCAAAACGTCTTGTTGTGAGGGTTGTAGTCAAGACCACCTTTGTCGAGTCCAAGACCAGGAACGGTTGAGACCAAGTCAAGACAGAGTCCAAAAGACTTGAGTCCAAGCCAAGACCGAGTCCAGGACAGAAAAAATACAAGCTGTATGCATGACAGAATAAAGTCAATAATTTTGGGTTATTATTTGTTAAAGCAAAAACAGTGTCACAACACCCAGGATTTCTAAGTAAAACCATTCCCCTTGATATCACATAATCTAATCTAAAGAAAACAGAATGATACAGTACAAAGTGATACCTATAGTTACAAGTACAACTGATACAAATACCAATCCACTTCTATTACCACTGATAGGTACTAGTACTGAGTATTTGAGCAACTAATTACAATATAGCTTCACTCCAGACTTAGACCAGAATGACCAGTATTACCAGTGTACTCTTATGGTTGGTTTATGCCTTCCCTGGAAAAACATTATTATAACATTTTGTTGTTTAGATGTGTGTTAATCACAAAGACATCTATTTTCAGAAAACATTAAAGTTTGGTTGGTTTTAAATATGGTTTTATTTATTCCCAAACAAAGTGCAGAAGTTGTTTATGGAAGACACACACACAGCGACACACACACACACACACTTACTTATTTTACCCTACAGTGAAGGTTGACACAAAGGCTCAAGTGTTTGTGTAGCTGCTACAATTGTAATTCACAACAACCAATCGTTTGATTTAGATTTTTTTTTTAATATATATATATATATATCATAAATCCAGTGATACTAGACGTACAGTAAGTGATAACTATGTCCAAAAACACATTACCCTGCCTCATCTTCCACTACGGTAGCCTTATGTTAACGTTAACATAACACATAGTCATAGCTTGTTGTACTGCTAGACATTTAGATCAAAAACTTGGCTTTGGAGTTACACTCATTGACTTCTAAAAGTTTTGAAATTAAGAAGTGATAGGTGTGAATTTTTCACAATTAAATAGCCGGTCAGTCTGCGCGTGTTCATCTGAAAAAGGTGAAAGTGAGGCTGCATGTTGTATAAACTGAAAGAAGGTGGACTTATTTTTATCCCTTCGTATGACGTGTTCTTTGTGAAATGACTTCCTTTCATAGATGTGAGTGAAATGTACTGTACCATATTCACTGTGACATTTACAGTGTGGAGCATGAGCAGAGTACATATACAAAATGACAGGTAAACATTCCTACCTGAAGAAAGGTTCTGAATAGATCTACCAGTGAAGACTCTAATAAGCTTTTCCTCAGTAGTTTCTCATGACAGTCTACAGGAAGGCAGAAATAGATAAAATATGAAGACCAGACAACCATTCCTCAAGTCATTCTGCTCATTCCTCTAGAAACATTATTTTCCTGTTGATGTAGGACATGGAGCCAGGCTGTTGTCACCCTCTCCTGGCATGGTGACACACACACAGCTGCACAGCCCACCCCCACCCCACCCCTCCACTCATCTGCCTACTGCTCCAAGGCCATCGATCGGGGACTGTCATACTCTCAGGGGGAATAGGATGGGCTCCTTCCCTGGCACACTGTTGCCCTTCCTAGGCAGAGTCACAAAGCAGCAGGGGGCTTGGGGAATGGAGGTTGCAGTGGGTTGGAAGAGGGTGGGGGTGGTCATGGCAAGCAGCTGCGTTCCTATAGATCACTTCATTAATATCCCAGGGCAAAATTTTGAGGGGCCACTGCAGACTAATTAGCCCTGTCTGACCCTTGCATCTCAAAGAGGTCGCTTCTTTCCAGGTTCTACAGAAACAATCCAAAACCGAGTAACCCCCCCACCTCTTCCCAGCACTTATTCACTGTCACTGCCTTTACAAGAATATTGCAGCAAGCAGAATAGTTTTCCATTGTTTCCTGCAACACATAACGTACAATAAACTGTGCAAAGTATGAAGTGCTATGATACTGGTGGTGTAGCAAACCACACATCCATGCTGATGTATGACTAGTACGATAGTAGTAATCATACAATCAGTACAGTACTATTGACAGTTCACTGTAGGGGTTGATTTATCTGTAGTTCAGGCCAGTTAAATGATTAAATATTTAGATTGTGTTTAACTAGTAGTGGGTCGTTCGCAAAAAAATCTGAAATTTTTGAAATGAATGTTTGTTGTTCATTTGTTTGTTCGTTCGTTTGAATGAACTAGCTGCTATCGTACTCACTAAAAACATCTGATGGGAAGATCACGTTTGTGAGTGTTGTTCATGTTTAACAGATAGCAAGACTTAGAACATATGATGGTACATATTTCTACAGAACATTACCGTTAAAATATTCTAAGCACAAGCAGTATATCTGAAAACAAAACACACCGACTTTTTACGCAGTCTTAACATTAGCATCACTTCAGTCATACACTCACAAAACAGCTGACAATCACATTTGTGCTAATTAATTTCAGATTTAACAGACAGCTAGCCTGGAAGCTCTAGACAACTTGGCCACAAACTATATTTTAATTGATTTAATACAATCATGAAGACATAACTGTTGGTGTTTTGCTTGGACGACAGTAGGCTTGAAGTTAGCTGGTATCATCTCATTCACAACTGAAAAGAATCATTTCATGAAACTCCCCAGAATCGTTCATGTGTGACCCATTTAGGCCATGTGATGTGACGTCATCAGAATGAAGGAAGGAACAAATCACTTGGCTGAACTGAATGACAAGAACTAGTTCCCATCAAAGAATCATAATGCCCACCACGGTTTAATGATGCATCATTTTGCACACTCAAGAGTCAGTATGTACTGTAGTTAAAGAGGAAAATATTAATTACATTGTCTAAAATCTTGGCATACGCATGTTAATTACATTGTCTAAAATCTCTGCATATACATAGTGTTTTACCATGAGTTCATTTACCTTTATCTCAAAGCATGTAATACCATTCAGTGGCTTTCTGGTCTAAGAATGACCCATCTGCGTTGGTACAGATAATGTAAATTAAGTGCTGCTCTTCATCTAGTTCTAATTAAAGTGCTTGTTCTTCTTTTTTTTCTCATTAAATCAGTTCTTGAGAAGGAATCCTTGCCTCCTGTTAAATTGTTGCTGAAAATATTGGAAACTAAACCCTACACTGGTGGGGGGAAAAAAATTGTCAAGTGTATTTTTTCCTTTCTAGTCAAAATACGTCATCACACTTAAAATGAGTCAAGATCAAAAGTAAAGTTTCAGTGATATATATTTATATTTATTTTTTTTACAATAATTCTTGAAAATCTTATTTTGAGAAACCCTACCAAAATTATTTTCACTTGTTGTAGATTTTAATATATATATATATATATATATATATATATATATATATATATATATATATATATATATATATATTTTTTTTTTTTTTTTTTTTTTGCTTGATTCAATGTATTTTAGTTTTTGCTTAACTCAAGGGGAAAAAAAATCTTCCTTTAATGGTATGGTAATGAAGGAGTACTGATGCATCACTAGCACTACGTAAACAGTTATTTGTCAACATCTGAGGATGATGCTCTACTTTATGTGACAGCACAAATGCTAATAAGATAACCATTTAATACAGATGCACAGACATGACCAGCTAAGCATTTTTTTTAATCAACTGGCAAAGGTTCACTGTCATTTCAATCTCTTCTTGAATGAACCAAAACAGCAGAAAATATGGAAATACTCATTTGTCCTGAAGTGCGGTTCACCAAACAATCAGCAACTATACATGAAGTCAGTAAGCATTAGATACACATGATGAAGTAGTTCATTCGGACAATATCCAACCATCTGTTCAGAGGTCACCTATTACCTGGACTTGATTTGGAGTTTGTCAGATAGTAGTTAATTTCTGATCTGTCTCTCATTTGGTCCTCTAGTAGTAGTTTTTTTTTTTCTTTTTCTTGTTGCTATTGTTCAAAGTTAAATAAATCAAAATTTTCATGTTTTGTGATTATGAATGATGTGCTATTTTTTCAATATAAGTGTGTGTGTGTGTGTGTGTGTGTATACCTATGTTTCTGCGTACCTGCCCATCTGCGTAGAAGTGTTTGCACAATAAGCGGTGTCTGTGACAGCAGCATGGACAGTGTAGCACAATAGGAGCAGTGTGTGCGCATTTGGTGCCAGGAGACAAGGAGCCATCCCTCATTAGTATCATCTGTTTTCCCAGATGGCAGGGTCAGAGCAAGGGGGAAGCTTGATGAAAGAACCCGTCCTACAGGGTGACACTCATTCTGCTGCACAACACTCAATACGGCCCCTAAAGCCACATTCCCAGCTCTCACAGGTGATACCGGGGCTTTAGTGGGATTCACAGTCAGAGAAAAAGAGCGCTTCATGTTCTCAATCCCGGTGTTGAGCCATGTACCCATACTGCAACCTGATGAGTTTAACAAAGACACACAGAAGCAAAGAAAAGTTAACTCAAGAAGGTGACATGTCAGCCTGTTGCGATAAATGCCCCCCCCCCGAAATAAATAAATAAAGAAAAATAGAGACGGGGAAATGTTTAATGATGATTCTGACACCTGCTCAAACACAAGTCACCTGCAATACTTCCCTCCAAGATGCCCTAATGACTTTTTCAATGTCTCATTAGAGCAGAGCCTGGGTTCATCTCAAAGCTTCATGTCATGGCACAACACTGAAAGAAGGCGGAAGCCCTCTATGCCATTGTCTGTGAGGCAGCAGCAGCTTGTGAGGGTAGGACAGGATAATGGGTGCTTTCACATTTTACCTTGAAAACTCACCAAACGGCCCTCATACCAATTAAGAGCTTGTTTTTCACTGGAGTGGCCATTATCAAATCTGACCTTCCAATTATTTTTCTCATTTTCTTCCTGATTCTGTCACCCCAATGTGCCCGGTCGGCCTCCAGAGCCTACGAGGATGGACAAGGAATGGGTAATGCTTTTCTAAGTTGACATCAAAAGATCCAAGACACAGAGACCCGAACACTAGTGCTCCAATCTTCTCTGCTTACGAGTAATTGTCCATCAAAAATAAACTAAAATAAAAAAAAACAACAACAACACATAAATCATGTATCCTTTTAAAAATCTGAATATATTTTTTCTTTTCATATTATTGTAAATAGCTTGTCCTCAGCTCAATATTTAACTGAAATGGCACTATAGTATATTTTATTTTAAATAGTCTTTGCACATGTGTTTTGTGGTTTTGACATATGGAAGCGAGTTTCAGGGACAGTTAAAAATTAAATATGTGAGGTAAAACCAATACGTTTATGTCATGTGTTTGAGGGTGGTGGTTGTTAAAGCAAAGCTCCAGGGTCACAAATCCTGGATATTGAATGATGATGATAACCTTAACACTCAATAATGAAGGCGAAAAAAGAAATGGGACTACAATTGTTTCTTATGAGCAGAGTTGGAAACATGAGGGTTAAATGTAAGCAGTGTTGTGACTTCAGCAAAGCCTTTACTACTTAAATATTCATTTTGATCCAGTAAAGTATAGCAGTCATTGCAGGATATCATGCTGAGAGTTTGATCCCATCTTTTCATCTCTAGTTATCATTTCTGCCAATCTTATGATGACAGCCTTGGTTATTTGCTTTAACATCACAGAAAGATAAAAAAAAAATTAAAAAAATAAAAATTGTAAGAAATATGTCAGATTTACAGATGATAATGAGCAATGATTTCCAAAAGCACATAGTGATTTTTTTTTAGTTTATATTAAAACTGAGCACAAGTAAAAAAAAAAAAAAAAAAAAAAAAATATATATATATATATATTGGCATCTTTAGCTGTGTTTTAGAGATTTACAATATGCCACATTTATTAATTTGATACCATATCCATATTTATTGGTATATTTTTACGGTAATTTGTAGACTTGCTTATACAGTAGACAAGGTTTCTGTGAAGTCTTAAAAAGTCTTAAAAGCCTAGAATCTACACATCTGCATATAACACCTTAAAGTCTTTAATAGGTATTGCATTAGACATGGGAGGTTTATTTATGTTGCCATAATCTTGTATGCTGTATTTCTTTTCCAATTAGACAATTTATATTGAAACTAAGAAACTATAGTCACTTAACTTTACAACCCTCAATAAGAAATTACTCAGAATGGTTGGAATCAAGGCATTTGAGTAAATAAATCCATTTTCCTAAATATGAGGAATCACAAAAGTTCCCAACATGGCTGTGAAATGGTCAGTTACTTCTGTTTTACATAGACATGAAAAGGTCTTAAAACATCTTAGATTTATTTTGTAAGAACACTGTATAAAACATTTATTTGAAAAATGTATAATATAATAAAATAACGTGAATATAGTGAATTTCAAGGTGAATTGACATCAAAAAATCTTGAAACGAAGCTAATTGCATAGAAAATGACTGTCAAGGTTCCCTCGAATGCTGTAATTAAAACTAGTCAAAGAGTTTTGCAGAGGTTCTTTAACCATCCCCCCTGTTTAATTCAGACAGAGACACAAGACTATCCAACCATACTTTCATTCATCTCTGTGAAATAAAAGCGCAAATTTAAACCTAGATGATCATTTGACCCCTGGCTGTGTTGTAACGCTTCGGGGGTCATCTAAAGTCCCGCTACAAGAGAAGACATTGTTTAATTCATCATCCCTGGAACATTGTTTCTGTCTGACTGCAAGTAATGACTCCATTAGCATTTTCAGCAGAGCAGTGAATACAGTCTGGGACCACATGCTTAAAACATAGCCCAGTTTCCACAAAGTGGTACGCAGCAATTATTAACAGCGTGGAAGAAGATGGCAGCAGAGTGAAAAATATGATTTGAGTTTTAAATTGTGTATTAACATCCCCAGCAAATATTGACAGATGACACATGGAGACACGTGTAAAATAACAGAAATACAGTTAAGATATGATATATATATGTGTGTATATATATATATATATATATATATATATATATATATATATATATATATACTGTATTAGGGTGGCTCCTGTGTATGTGCTAAAAAAAATTATTACGTGAATTTAACTCTGGCACCCATCCAAACATTGCCAATGGTGAATACGTGTTTTGTTGTAATCATAGGACATTTAGAGGTGGCCCTCAGCTTTCATTAAACGTTGAATTTGTCACTAAATTGAAAAATATCAAGATATCAGATTTTGTTAATGAACATTATATCCAGAGCATGCAGTGAACAATATTGTATTGTATCGTATCATCATCATCATCATCATCATCATCATCATCATCATCATCATCATCATCATCATCATCATCATCATCATCATCATCATCATCATCATCATCATCATCATCATCATCATCATCATCATCATCATCATCATCATCATCATCATCATCATCATCATCATCATCATCATCATCATCATCATCATCATCATCCAATTACAATGAACTTTATCATCAACATTATGAAATCATTACATCAATCTCTTCTGACAGGAAGAATGTGAAGGTATATCTCAGAAATAATTACAGTGTCTCGCTGGTACTGGCCGTGATAGTTTTCACTATGTTCCTCTTTGTGCAGTCAGGAAACTGTCATCAGTGTTGACTTATAACCTTCATCTTTGGTCAATTTTTTGCTGTAGTCTTGAATAAGTGCAACTTTCTTTGAGCGGAAGTGGAAGTTTTATTATTAGTGTATGATTCTCTATATGCACAGTCATTCTCTTATGATTTTGTGAAGAAGATTTAAATTGAGGTTTTGTGTTTAGGAGGAGATATTGAAAAGAGATGGGGTCTGTTTTTAATACTGCTGTTCCTGCCATGCACTAGGAAAAATTACAGTGTATGAAGACATTTTAATTCTCTCCAGTTACGCAAACAAATAAACATGCAGGATGTTTACTTCTCCAGCATATGTGGAGAAAACATGACAACCAGTTCAGCAGTAGAGCAGCACAGTGCTAAGATGGCATATGTTTATAGACCCTTTAGCTGAGCACATACACAATACAGGTGAAAATGCTGCTGATCAGATACATGAATAAAGGGAGGTGAGCTTTTATGTTGAAGTAATTCACCGTCTCCTCTTTCTCTCTTGATATGAACCATCTGCTGTACATTTCAAGACTATAAAGAGGTATTGATAGAACATACATGTGTCAGACACCAAACTAATGAAATGAGTGGAAAATAATTTCATTCCATTCACAAACTATTTGCTTATTTTTTGTCTAATTTTTGCATGTGCCAAAAACCCTACTTCATTATTTTTGAATAACACTTGAAATATTTAAAGCTTGTGCTCAGATTCTGGAGTTGCATATGCAACAGAATCCCAATTCAGTCAAGTACATTATGAAGCAGATGGTCCCTTAGCAACCAGACACTTTGATGTTAGATGATGTCTGGTCTCTGACTAGCTATGTCATTTCAATGAATCTCCTGATATGAAATGCAGCAGAGCCTCCTTAACTACCTCATTCAGAGAGACTGTACCTTCTTTTTGACTGAGATAAGTAGTAACTCATAGCAGTGGAATAGACATGCACATTGCAGGTCATTGCTCTCACTGTATTTGAGTCAGGACTGCTTGTCTGCATGCTTTTTGAGATTAAATAAAGAAAACAGATTTGGCCTCAAACCTGATGTGATTTACTGTATTATTACAGTTCTAGTTTTATTCGAAACTAAATGGGACACTCTGGAGGTAGCATGTTATGGTTCAAAGCAGTACTGCAAATGTGCTTATGAAAAGAGCATGTTTGAGGCATTAATGTGTAAAAATTAGCTTCCATTAAGAACATGTTAATTAGGATGAGGAAATATGCCTGAAAATGTTCTGATAAAATGACTTGTTATTCACAATTATCATAATTATTAATTGCATTATTTTTTTTTTACTTGAAAGGGATTAATTGGGCTCCAAAGAAAATAAAATAGTTGGTTGATTGTTGTATTGTTCTATTTTTTTTTTTTTTTTTTTTTGGTAGAACATGACAAACGCACAACAATTCATAAACCTGAGGTAGAACCAGCCAAGTGAGTCTATGGCAGATCAGCCTTCTGGGTGCTATCTAGGCACTGACATTAAACCAGACATTTAATGAGCACAGTATAGTCATATCAGTGTAACTGTATTGTGATAATTACCCAGCTTTAATTTCAGTATTTTTCCCTCCACTTATATTTCAGGGAACAATAGCTTTCATCATTTTAGTTGTGTCTTTACAGGGCATATTTTGATTCAAGGATATGGGAGATCAGTATGGATTGTACTTGTCTTAAAGAGGAGTTAAAATTTTCCACTGAATGTCAAAGTGGAACCCCTAAGCCCACTCTGTAAAATACTCCTGCTTGCTCTCAGCTTGTCGGGCATTTAGCATCGACATTACTCCCTTCAGTAAAGCAGGTGGATGGGGATCAACATTATTGCTAGTCGAAGCACTTCTCAAGGACTTTTATTTCATTTCCGTTCAGGTTTTATTGTGTTATCGATGGAATTATATGAAAGCAATATCTTTCCCCAACTCCATGTGCGGTCTTTGTGAAAGATGAGATTCTGGCATTAAACCCACCTGTTTTGCCTCAAGTCAGCAGGCGTGTGTGCTTACCCTCTGTGCACACACATGCAAGTGCATAAATTTGTATGTGTTGGTACACATTAGAGCAAGCACGAGTGTGAAATTGACCCTGCAGGCAAGTTGATATGGATTATTTGGCTCCTGAGAAATGAAGTGACCACCCACACATCAGCCAAAATTAGCTCAGATACGAAACATCCATTTCAGCCTTACCCTATCATTGTTTCGGGATTGCTTTTGTTAGAGGGGTTCATTTGTATTTTTAGGCTAATATTCCCCTCTCACTAGCTCATCTTTGATATGCTGTGTTTCTATCACCTCATTAATGAGATGATAGTGAGATGCAGTAGCAAGAGTGGGAAGTAAGAAATGAAAAAAATAATTAGCTCATTCACTCCTGCCTTAAATTCTTACCACTAAACTTTATCAATCCCACAGAGACAAATAAAGAAATAATAATCAGAAATAACTCTGTACAAAAATACCTGTTTATGAATAGTCTGACATGCAAAAGGAACACGTGTATCAACCCAGTTCTGTTTCTTTGTTCGGGTTTTTTCTACGTTTTCATTTTCATTTTATTTTATCCGTTTTGAGACAAGACTGACATTAAAGTGAAATCTGTCGCTTAATAACAGATCATTTTAATCTGGAATCACGGATGGTACCGTAGATGGCTTGATTAAATTTTTCAGTTACTCTTAAGTGGTATTAAAGGAATTGTGTCTTTTCCCCTTTCACGAAATGCAACATCAGAGGTATTATTACAACAGTTTTTCATCAACCTTGGGGTCACCAGGAATTTGTAGTAATTGATAAAAAAACAAAAAACAAATAAAGTCTGACTATAAAGGTGAGTTGAGAGAGACAGTCACAATACATAAGACATGACAACATGTGAGGCTGAAACTGAAGCACTGTGGAACTGTTTATCTGTCAAATGTTCATTGTGGCTGGTTTAAGATGTTGCATAATTAAGTTATTGTTTGTTCAGTGTCAATAGGTTGATTTTCACATTGCTGTATAGTCAGTGTGCGTGTAGTTTACAGCTGTGCCAATCGTTCTAACAGAGAGAAGGAAAAAAACAATTTTTAGACATTTTAGAGATTTTTTAGAGTCCAAAGATTGCAATTCACAAAGGTGAGAAATGGAAAAAGCTCACAGAAAAATGCTATAAAAGTGGGTTTTAAATCTGCATTTGCGCTCGGGAGGAGGAGAGTCTGTTAATGTATGTGTCTGCAGTGACCACGTCGTCAGAGGTTTGTTCAAAAGCTAACATTTTTTGTGGATGTGCTATATATCATTAGGTTATGGTTAAATGCTCATTTACACTGTTCTAATATGTTTTACCTAGACACATCAAAGCACATCAAAATGTGTTGCATGTTTATTTACTGTACATTAGCTGCTACGGCTAGCTGCTAGCAGTAGCAACCAATGTGTTTTGTTACTTTTAGCAGCATTTTAGTGATGTTTTAGCTGTGTGTCTGTTCTCGAATTGTTGTACACTAAATAATTGTACATACAGTAACAGCAATAGTGCTCTGTAGGTGTGTTTTTGTGGACTTTTTCTTTTCACGGTTTATCTTCATTTGTTTTTGCTCAGCTCTTTTAAGAGTTTGTTTTAAATACTCTATGAAAACACCCCCAGCAAGTGTGGAAATATCTGAGATTTTTGCTGTGAAGTCAGTGTATGGGTCTCAGGAGAGCAATGCAAGTGTGTATCTGTTCCTCCTCAGTGTTGATTGGATGTGATATTTATCAGCTGTTAATGGGGATGTTATTGACCTTTTATCAATCTCTGAGATTGAATGTTTTATCTTAAGTAGGCTAGATGGTGTGCTTTTAAGATACCTCTACTGTGATTGTGTTCATTTAAAGTGAAGCTGCTGGTGTGAAGGTTTACACTGAGGAATGAAACGCACTCACAAACACACACCACTCACAACTTTGTAAAAGGAGGAGTCTCACCAACAGATTTAGAGAGTGATTCAATAATTCATGACCTGAAGTGTTTGAAGGAAGTTTATATTCTCGTTTAGGGTGGTCATGTTGACTTTATACCCGATTTTATGCACGTGCAGGTCTGTGAATGCTTGTATGTGTCTGTATACATGTTTGAATATCAGCTGACAAAAACAAACGCACTGTAGAGGGTCCATGTGATGCAAAAATGTCCACTGTTTCCATCATATGTGATTTATGTCTTAATAATTTATGAATACTTTCTCCTACTTCCACTTTTCGGCACATTTTTCACCTAATCCTAGCACGCTCTTTTTCAATTTTGATTTTCTTCGTTGTAAGAAAATTAAGATATAAGTGTATTCATATATATATATATATATATATGCAACATTTAAATTCAGTGTAGATGCATGAAATCCACAATATCTTGCGTCTGAAATTTGTTTGACCCTTAGGTTTTGGCTACAGACTAAAAAGATCTCTTTTGCATGTTATCATCCACTGTTATTATGATTTAAATGTATAGCTTTAGTTGGAACATCCTCAGTCTCCAGGGACTTTTCATCTGCATCACATTACAGAAGTAATGTATAGTTACATACTTATTGTCAGGCACAGGATAGCTTCCACAATAGGAAACAATATTCAGCTGGCTGCATTTCCGGTGTATTGCCATGAAGATTATATATTTTTCATCAGCAGGCCTCATGGTGAATATTAAGGCAGTATTCCCAGAGGGGTGGAATCGCTCATTTTCCTGATGCTATTTTGAACACAGTAGGATTGGACACGTAGCATGTTGCTGGTTAAAGAGGCGGATTACCCGTGGAGGTATTTCTGTGTTGATTTCTCCTCCATGAGAAGCCATTAGCCTCCAGGGGCAGTGACGAGGTCTGCCCATTATTCAGGGACAAGGTGGTGGAAATGGAGAGGGATAAGACACAATGTGCTCAGGGCCAAGCCGCTCACTTCCCTGACCTGCTTCTCAAATGGCTTTTCCACACTCTCATAAAAGCCATTGCGCTGCATTTTAAAGAATAATAGAATCGCTGCCTCCTCCCTGAGAAACTATTTTAGCTTTGTAATTCCTTGGCACCAGGGCATTTCTTTGAAGGTGACTTCACAGCAAGTTTTCTTTTTACACCCCTCAAATGCCTATAAGAAAAATCAAATGCTCTCTTAAACAAGGGCAGTGTGAACATAGTCGATTTTGTTGCTACATCTGGTGATAAGAATGAAGCTGCAGAGAAAACAAATCATGTCTTTGAAATACTGAGGTGTGTGAGGTGCTACAGTAGTATGCATGTCTGTGATACTTTCCCTGCTGTTCTACATGCTCATTGTCTTGCAATAATACCCTCTGAGATTCATTCAGTCTTACCCAGGGATCATGCCACAACAACATGAAGAGAAAAAAAAAAAAAAAAAAAATATATATATATATATATATATATATATATATATATATATATATATATATATATATATATATATATATATATATATATATATATATATATATATATATATATGTGTGTGTGTGTGTGTGTGTTTTGGGGCTTTTAAACATTTATCTTGTCAAATTAATTATGCACTTATGATACTGTCCAGAACTTGTTGCACTAAAGTGGAACTTCAATAGGAGTACAAATGTAACTTTGACTGGGCAATAAGTGCAAGCATATTAATTGTAACTCAAATAAACTGCATGGTTTTACTGCCATAAGGCTCACTTGGTGTTTAAACTTTATTGCTGAGCTAAATCAGAAAATGTAATTTTCAGTGTAGCCTATAGTTCTGTACAATATTCTTTTGGGAGTAAAAAACCTTTGGCCTTTGCCTTTTTCATGGGAACATCCACTGCTGACTGGTAACTTATACCAAGCCAGAAGGTTTCCAATTGCTTTGTTTTATCTGTGTACTCGTATTGTGTGCGTGCACAGTTTTATTGTCACTGAAGGAACATTTGCATTTTAAAGAAAGCACTAGTCATCAGAGCATTCAGTTACTTTACAGAGCACATACTTGTATGCGAGTACATGTTTTTTTTCTTCATTCCCTTTAACATACATCTAATGGCATGTTTCTAATATGTGGTACCTGCTCAACTGCACTCGACTTGGGTACCACATATTATTCCTGGAGACAATTTACAGGATACTGACTTTTAGAGTACCTGGTCATCATAGCAAGTGCATACCTTCTGAACGTTCGCTCAGAGAGTTGTTGATAAACTCACTCATAATGTGTTGCTCATTTAAGATCGCACTGATTTTTTTCAACAGCCATCAAGGATAAAAATGTCTGAACCTCCTCGACCGACCATGATGTAATTTTACTGGTTTAGTAATGGACTAGACTACTGGTATATTTACCGCAAACTTCAAAAACTGCTTTTTTTTTTTAATATTGGGTTGCACATTAATGATGTAATGATCAGGTGACAACTCTGACCAATCAGTGGTCTGCAGTGTTTAGACATCACATTTTAGGTCATCTTTAGCCATTTTGGGACCTCTGCCGAGCAAGTACTAAAAAAATAGTACCAGATTACAGGTTCTTTTATGTAATAGAAATGCAAAAAGGCTTAGTTGAGTCGAGCCGAGGTGGTAAGTTAACACGGCAGAAGCTGATCTTTCCTTCTCGCTGTAAATAATTGAAAAACATAAGTGATATAGAAAAGGAAAGTCACATGTACAGTATGAGTAGGATTGTGCGTCTTTATATAAATTATTCTCACACATCAACAAAAATAGTCTCAAAATATGAATAAATTGTTGGGGGACTGAGAAATGCATCTGTTCTGTCACGTAACTCCCACCGTAATAAGAGAACACCTACCTGCTTGACTTATTTTTTGTCGTGTACACATTGTTCTTGACCAGTTCAGTGCTACTAAGAGATATTTTCCTGTTTGATGTGAAAGTATAGTGAAAACGTTTGCCTTTTTAAGCCGTAGGCGCACGGATAAGGAGCTTAGGCAACTCTCACCTGCTGCTTTCCCTCCTTCTTTCTATTCTAAGTAGCACACTCACTGTGTTTATAACAGAAAACACACCACTCTTTTTTCCCTGTCTGTAATACCAGGGGACCCTGAAATTGCTCTTATTAATCAGAGCAGTGATAATGAGCAGTGAATAATAACCATGGGTGGAGGCTTACTGAATGCAATGAGTTGAGGAAAAAATGGGGAATAAAGCACTTCTCAAGAGAGGTGTTTATTTGAGATTTGAAGATTTTAATGCTTCTGTGGTTGTCCCGCGAGATGTAGTGTGGGTATTTCTGCCACTGACCTTATCCTTCACTTGTGTACTGCCAGCTGCCATCCCCCTCCTCACCATCCACCGCCATTCTGTCTTCTCCAATATTACTTTATTTATTTTTGTACCACAAAATAGTACTGTACAATATACACATTTTCATTGTTTAACCTTTAGGTCTACATTTATTCCATGTCCTATCAACAAGAACTGATGTTTTTTTCATTGTAGAACACAAATTTACTCGTAAAACATAGCAACTAGTGGAGAATGTATAAATCATTTTATGATTAGGCCTTATGCGCATTACCTAAATTAATTCCAGAATAAAAAAAATATTAATTAAGCAATAAGGAACAAGGCTTACCATAAATTTAGGGCCAAAATGACTAATCTGTCTACAATTTGTGTGTTTGCCCACTGACTATAATACTGTATAATACTGTAATGGAGTGTAGACACATTTTATGCATGCTGGTTTTTCCACTAACAAGCTTTAATGATCTAATTATAAATTCTTTAAATTGCGCTTCTCTTCCTCCTACCTCATTAAAACACAAGTGTATTTGAATATGTAAATAATGCTAATAAGAGTATTTGATAGACAAAAGATGCCTACTATTAACTTAAATATGTCCTTAACCTGGTACTTAGTGTTTCCTACTTTTTATTTTTTTATTTTTTTTAAATACCCATACTATTTAAATGTGACTGTACTGCAGTTTTTTGTTTTGTTTTGTTTTGTTTTTTTGCAGTGAGAATAATGCATGGGTTTTGAAAATTAAATAGTGAAAAGTACACCTTTCCTTTTATTTTAGTGTGGGATGACACTGTTACTTATAGATGTTTGTTTCAAGTCTGGGGAGTTTCCAAGTGAAAAACATTATCCTCTCTCTGTCACGCAGTCTGAGTGGGTGAGTGGACCTTTTCAATTGTTGCAGTAAGCCATATGGGTTTTCATGTTGGGAGTAAAATGGTTTGTCGGAACCATTATTGGACCACTACCCTTTTCCTTTTTTTATATTTGACCTTTATGAATAGTAATGGTTAAAATAATCACTTTACACAAGAGCAATGTTAAAAAGGTTTTTCAGTTAAACATTCTGTCTTCTCTGGGATAAGTGGAAATCAGAAATTGTCCAGCACATGCCAAAAATCTGACTTGTACTGACATATCGGTTTAAAACAAGTCTTTGATATGTGAAATATTTGCAGTATGACATCAATGCAACATTCACTTTGGAAACTCATTTGTTAATTTTCTGAATCAGTTAATCCTCAGAGGGTTTGTGGAGAAGCTTGAAGTCATTTCATCTACCAATAGTTGAAGGCAGGGTCAACCCTAGACATATTTCCAGGTCACATGACCATTTCTAAGTATGCGATTGAGAAAAATTAACATTGTTGTTTTATTCTCTGAACTACGGAAATTTATTCCAAATAAAAATATTATCATTTAGAGTGTGTATTTAGATTATGTACAGAACATAACACATGGTTAAAATGACAAAAAAAGATGCAGGTGTTTTCAAATAACGCAAAAGAAAACAAGTTCAGATGAATTTCTGAACAGCCCAGTAGTAGTTTTTACTTGTTCTTAAATAAGACATGGAGCAGGTTTTTCTTGAGGTGTGTTGGACTTCAGCAGACATAAGAATGGTATACATGCTGACATGGTGACTTCAGAGAAAATTGCAGTGGTGTCTTATTTTTTTTCTAAAGCTGTAAATACAGGTGTATGTCTTTGCACAGTGGGTAGGAAACTGCAGTACCTAGAGACAACACTCCAGCCTGTGAAAACGTAATGAAATAGACTTACTCACATTTACTATTATATATAATTAACAATATTTTGGCATGATTAAATCACACCAAAGGGGGAAATTGATATTAATGGTTTATCTATTATTAGTGCTATTTTTTTTTTTTTACATATTATTTCATTGTTCCATCTTCCCAGGCCTGCTTGACCTGGGAAAAAGATAAGATGAAGGTTGGAATAATATTTAGACGATCGTAACGTGCGAAGCCTCAAGTGTTTTGGGAAATGAAACAGAAACACACAGACAGACACAAACATTTGAGTTTCACATCTACTAGGTAACTGGACATGGGCTGAGGTTGGCAAGCCCCACCAAGAGGTAATATAAAGGCCCAATTAGAAGACTGAGTCAGATGACGTTGCAAAGTCCAACCCATATGTGCGAGTCACCCAAGAAGATACTGTCAATGGATCAGGGGAAATTCTGAGCTTTTGGGCCTGACTTTCCATGCAGGAGAGCATGTCCAATAGAATCAGCTGATTTGTTTTATTTTACATGTGACCTGAATAAATTGTTGAACTGAGACCAAATAAATCCTGAACTCATCTTTGGCTGTACAGTACATTTGTGACTGAACCACATTTTGGTTTTGGAACACTCCATTCAAGGAACACATTTCTAACAATATACTTCAAAATAAATACTTGAATTACTCATGTCAATAAATCCATGACATGTTCTGTGAGGACAAACGTTTGGAATAGTCTCAAATAAAGAAGAACAACAAAAAAATCAGGTGTTTGCATTCCACGCTGTGCTATAGATTATTGATTTAGTCCCAACTGTCTGACCATCTGTGATTAGTCAGAACAAGTTGTGTTGTTTTTTTGTTTTTTTCTTTAATCTTCTCTTGTCTTTGCCTTTTGTAATGTGGCTCATGTGCTGTAGTCAGTACTGTTGTTTGCTTTGGTTAACTTAGTTATGGTTGACTCTGTCTTAACAAAGCCCCACTGTGAGCATCTTGAAGAAATAAACAAAACAATGCTGCTCTCTGTGAATGTATGTGATAGCATAGGAGCGTGTGTTTTGTTAGTGTGACAATAAATGGAGACAACAACGCATACTGCATTGTGATTCAGTTGAATACCACTAACATTTGGACTCTGCTTCAACAGTATTCTGTGTTTATATATGTCTTTTAAATACCATACTGCACTTTTAACATAGTTGAGACCTGCCTGGCCTCTCTTTTTTTCCCTTTTATTTCTGCACTATTGTACATTGTCCTTGTATTTCATCAGTGCATGCATTTTTTTGATCTCTTATCTTAGGGCTTAAAACCTCTATTGGAACAAGTTTCTCACTCAGTGTGTTATTCTTTAACAGCTTTAATACAAAGCTTGTATTGATGAAGTTGAGTAAAATGTAGTTGGTCTTTGGATATCCGTCTTCACCCTGGCAGCCTGTTAGTTCTTGATAGCGCATGATTAAATTTCGCTCCCATTTGCACCAAGGCTCCTTCCTCTCACCTTTCTCAATAAGAGCTTGGGAGTGCGTGAAGCTTTTTTAGATGCAAGTTGTGATTGATGAGCTTTTGATTGGAATCGCGAATGAGACACTTTCATTACTATCTGTCGAAGTGCATCCTGTTAGGGGCAGTAAAGTCTATGAATTTCTCTGTGTGGTTGTGTGCGTGTATGATGAGACCCACTTAATGACATTTCTCATTTGGCTTCTGCTAAACCCTCAACCACTCGGAGCCTGGGGATGCAGAGGCCCAGATCACTTCCATAAATGAGACGTCTGACTGGCTTTTGCACTATGCTCATATAGACAGAATCTCAGCCAATAATCTCCCCCTCACTCACACTGAATAAAACCATTAGTCAAATTTGTATACACAGCAGGTGGACAGGTGAAGGCTGTGTCTGTGTGCTGAATGTTAGAAAGGCAGACCAATTACCTGAACGGTATCATGAAGCAACCAGTGTAAACGCATTACCAGACTGATGTATGCACTATGGAGATGAGTTATCCTGAGCATGTATGTTTGACTCCATATTGAGAGGTGTAGTCCTTAAACTTAAGTGTAACTTTAAGCTTGTCTGATCCAAACTAGGAAGTATAACTTCATTATCCAAGATGAATGACCAAAGAAAGTGCAGAGACTTTAATAAGACATGTTACTTTTGCAGGTCTAATTTGATTATGCTTTGTAATTAAATTATACTATAATGTAAAGGCCCCTAGATATACCACTCAGTTTATGTAAAGCATTTATTATGCTCCCTGCTGTGATCAATTAGGTTGTCAAGACAAGTTTTATGAGATATACTCTCCTCATAATCACCGCAATGGGAAACAGTTTGCATCTGCTCGCTCATCTATTCAGAGACCAGTTGCTAGTTAGTAATGACACAGATGCATTGTGGGAAAGCTATTGATTGTTTTCCACTGTTTTAATAGTAGTGGTGCCAGATTATTTGTAAAATAGCACTCATCATTTCCTCGTATTGAGAATGCATGGCGAGCCATTTTGCTCCTGGCAGCGTCCCTATTTCATGTCACATTATTTTGTGTTTTGTTCGGGTCACCTTGGCACTAAACAGGGAAGCAGTGCCTGCAGCAGCTGTGATTAGAAAAATGTTTATCAGCAAATGATGTTTCTTCAACAGAAACAAACGGCGCATCACGATTACTGCTCAATTAGTAGAAGGCAACTCATTTATTTTCAGGTTTTGCCTGAGGTTCTCCCCTATGTCTCGGATACGTATTAAAAAGGGGAACAAAAGGCTACATTTCTTGCCTAAGAAGGCAATGAATGTGCCACTGTGATATAAATGAGTACTATAAAGTACATCATATTTTGTGTTAATCCCCAATTTTGCTGTTTGTGTCTAATAAATTATTTTACCTTGTAACATCGACCTAGCATTGTACTAAACAAAAAGCAAATTTTATTCAAATACAGCATTATCACACTTTAAGCATGTGTTTAAAATGATTATATTCATATATGCAGTTAACATTTGCTGATCTTCTGTGAGGTTCATCACAAATGTGGAATTAACACCAGTTTGGTTTAATTTTCAGATGTATTACACAGTGAAGCAATTTCCAAAAAACTTAAATAATACAGGAGGCGTAAAGATATGTTCGATATGTATGCATTATACCGCTTAATTTGATCTAGGTTGACACTTTGATGTGATTCACCCCTCTTTTGTTCTTCATCCTTTTTTTTTTACTGTGCCAATGTTATGTTTTACTGGTGTTTATCTGTTTGTTTTTGTTTGTCTTTGTGCAACATAACTCAAAAGTTATGGGTGGATTTGGCTGAAATTTTCAGGAAATACTGACATATGAACAAGGAACAGAATATTATATTTTGGTGGTGATCGGTGGAGGTATGGGGGGGGGGGGTGCACATGTGTGTGATATATAACTCAAAAAGTTGTGGATGGATTTGGGTACAATTATTCAGGAAATGTTGATACCGACACAAAGAACAAGTGATAAAAGTTTGGTGGTGACTAGTGCAGGGGGGGCACATGCATGTCTTTCAGGAGGGGGGCTGATCTGCCTTAGCAGTCTGCAGTCTGAGTGCTTTTCTATTTTTTATTTTATTACATTCTTTTGCAATGGTAAAAAAAAATGCATCAAGAGTAGAACTTCACCTTTGTCTTTTCATTGTGTATGGTACTGGATCTAAGACAGCATTCTGGCCTATTTAATAGATTTGACCAAATGTTTGTGTGATTTACATGGGTGTGACGAGATCTCGCAAGATGTAATTTGGCTCGCGAGAGTATTGACGACGCCCTCGCAACTTTCAAATGGTTCGTTTGGCAGCATTTTGGGTTCCCGGCAGAAATGATAAATTGCAAGAGAGTGAGTGATAAGACATGGTCAATGTGCAGACTGTGACGGTGCAACATTAAGCGCTCCGCCATCTCCTGTTCTAGCGTGCTTTTTCTATCTCTTTCTCCCTCTCTCTCCATTTCTGTACATTGGGGGTGCGTGAAGCATGGCTCACCCGCGACGCACTGTTTAAACTGGACATTATTTGGACCTCACTACCCAGCTTTTTCCCCGTGTTGTGGGAGCCGAGTGTGCACCCCAAGGCACAAACAATGCCGTACATCGCGGCTAATATGAGGACAACGCAGATACATTTCCAGCTCCACCACAGCTCAGTACTCAAATCACCAACAAACCACACAATTCTGACAAACACATTCACACCTCAAATTCTACAGTCAAGTGCCAGATTTGATTTTGAAAAAAGGAGAAATATATAATGTTATTTATTTTCTTTTAACTTTTATAACATTTCATTTTAGTTTCCATTTGTAGAGGAAGAAGGGACATACCTGGTCAGGCTCTGTTTGCACTATTTTCAGCCTGTATTGACTTTTTGTTTTGCACATATTGTTTCCACTTGAAAAAAAGGATAAATATATAGTTTTATTTATTTTATTTTAACTTTTACAAGATTTTATTTTAGTTTCAATTTGTAGAGGAATAAGTTCATTAAGAAGTTCATTAAAAGTTAACGCTTACAGAGTTATAAAATCCATGTGCAACTCAGTTAAATAAAAGTCTGCTGTCCATTCATAATTTGTAATTTAGTTTTCTTAAAATTTCTTCCCGTCTTGATTTCGTGAACCCAATCTCATGTCTCGTCTCGTGAGCTGAGTGTCTCATCACACCCCTACTGATTTATGTTAAAATACTGTGGTTCCGATAAAACACACTTGTAGACAAATGCAGGCTCCATCATGATAATTCCAGTGTGATTCTTTTAGTGCCAACATTCATTGAACCTATTCTAGCCCTACTTCATATAGAAGCTTTTCTAAAAACGGCCCATTGTTGTGTTTTTATGCTTAGTCACTTGCTCACTTCATAAGCATTGTCTGGGTGTGTGTGTGGGTGTGTGTGTATGTGTGTGAGAGAGAGAGAAACAATACTGTATGCATTATTTACAGTGAATTTGTGAACCTGGAATCCAGCCATGGATGTCTGTACTGGATACAGATGCTTTTAGGGGTGTTTTTGGTGACTTATTTTGTTAAAGAATGCTGTGTACGACCTGTATCTGTGTCTGCAAAGCACAGGCAGCATCCCAGTGGCTGTCTCATTCCCACCTGCTCCCTACACTGAAAAATGAAAGTACATCTCTTCTGCTATCACTCCACAATGGCAGTGCATAAGGTAATCCCTGTTCATGAATCCCAGATTCCCTTGTGTCGTGTGCATAGAAATGATTTCATTCTTCTTTTGCACTGTTTCTCCCATTCTCGTCTGATGAGTTATATGACTACAGACTTCTTTATCTCTTCTTGTCATGTTGGAGTGATGCAATCAGGGTTGTATTCTCTGTGGTCTGGGCTGTTATTCAGGAATGGATTGCTTGTAAAATACCTGTCTGTGCCAAGCGTGTGTCTAATGAGCTGACACCAGTGTAGGTCTTGAACATGTAGCACTGAAGCAAGACCGACATCTCAGTAACAGATTATTTCTATTTTGTCTTTGAATGTAGAGTTGAGTGTTTGTTCTATATTGGATGGAGAACAGAGGAAAAAAAACATTCTCTTTGCAGTTATTCCTATGGTTCAAATCCAATAAAGTTTTAATATGCTGCTGGTCTGCCTTAAAAATGTATGAAGCGGTCCTAAACTAGCCATATCAGAAGCTTCCTGCCAGTGGAGGTCAGAAGTGAGGAGTAGAATGTCAGAGTTTAACTAGGTTCTGTCTTAATGGGTCTTCTCCATGACTTGACCCTGGAGTTTTGTTGTACTTTGCATTCCCTTCATGTAGAGAAACAAATCTAGTTTAGCAAATATGCCATTAACAGAGTGTTCTGTTGAAGCACTGCAGGTTCATCACCTACATCAGATTAAACAGACAATAGATGTGTCCAGATTACTCTGAAAAAGTAATTCAATTAGACAGGGCTTTGCAATTGAAAGTAAATGTTACTGACTACAAGAGGTCGTTCAGTCACATGAGCATTAGCATTGTGCTTCAGGTGTTAAAACATTAAGCTTCACTAATCTGTAGCAACAACATAGTATTACAACAGCATTAAGTTTTCACATTTCACCTGAACAGGAAAGAAAATAACACTTTTTTTTTTTTTACTTTGCCAAGCGATGACACATTATACAACAACACTAGCATTTGCACCCCTGCTGCTTTTTCTCTGTGACTCTTAATTCTTTAGATCTACAGGAGGCTTGTACCCACTGTGAACCCTGTGATGCATGTGAATTTATTCACACACATGTCTATGCCTTCCTTTCCACTCTCTTTGCACACCTATACATCTTGGCTCCTCTAAATTGATATTTTTCCCTTAACATGTGTGTGTGTGTGTATATATATATATATATATATATATATATATATATATATATATATATATATATATAGATAGTACCATCATTTCCCTGCTCTGTGGCTCTTTAAGTGCAGTACTGACTACCGGAGGTGTGGTAAATTAAATTTTCCATTTCAGATTTGTCTGCTCATTTCAGTAAATAACCTGTATGAACACAAAAAAGTACAACTGCTTTTAGTAAAAAAATAAATTCCCTTTTTAATCTTGTAATTCATTTGAGGATTATCTTGCTTCTGGTGCAATCTGATCATCTCTTTTATAGTTTATTGTTACTTGGATTCCTCGCCACTATCCAAACAAAAATCTTTGAGCCACATTTTCCTAAACTGGTTTCGTGTTTCAATCTGAGAACTACTGCTTCCAAATACGTTTTGATAGGAGAGATGATTGCCCAACTACTTTGAAAGATACCATCACAACCAGCCCTTTTCTGACCTTTTTTTTTTTCTTCTCCTGGTCAGCATATTGCTCTTTGCTCACAGTGGAAGAAACCATTCAGCCTCCTGTCACTACACAGACAGATTCTGTGCAGCTCTTGTCCGAATGATGGATCTGGAATAGTGAAAGAGTGCTGACTCCTCACTGACCACCGCTCTCTCACCACCACATGTCGACTCCTTAGCCCACCAGCAAGGGCCGCCATGATAGATGGGGCATCCGTCTCTCAGCCATGCCCACAGCCCCCACCCCTCCATCCTGCAGGGCCTTTGTCAGTCAGGCCTCTGGTGGCAGCTCACTGCTTGACATGACAAAAAAAAGGAGAAAAAAAGACAGGCAGGTAAACACAGCAGCCATATTGTTCTCAGCTTGCCTGCTGTCATACTTCTGAGGTCATTTACAGTTTACAGGCAGGTTCACACAGAGGATTGCAGATGCCTTGTGATAGATGTGTTTTTTTTTTCTCATGCATATCCTGTACTAACTTTCTACAGATAAGACTCTTTTTAAATAATTACTATTAGCTTCATAATATGGTTCTGATTAATGCCATGTTTAGATAGCAAAGGGTTTAATGAATTTCATAGTTCGTCTGAGGTCCTCAGCCTTTGTGGTGACCTTAATTATTTGAACTGAACTCCATCCTAACATCAGTCCCTTGAAGACTGGGTTTTTTTTTTGTTCTTTTCTATAACCCTTGCACGCCTACAATACATCAAACACTATGGATGTTTCTTTTTTTTTTTTTTTCCTGTGTTCTCTGCTAATTTGAAGCCATGCCACTATAGACTGTAAATTAATTTAAGTTGTTAGGTTTTTCATCAGGAAAGTTCAAAGTGGCCCGGGTGAAATGAACCTCGAGCGGTAAAGTGCTGCCATTGGCCTGATTAGCTTGCTCAAGTGTCTGATTTTTGTTGGAACTGAAAAAGACCGGCAGCTATCACCCTGTTTATAAAAGCTCAGTAGATAATTTGTGCATTTTCCCCACATTCAGCTAAGATGAATCATTAAAAGACCCTTTATCAGTGGAAATTACATTAGAACCTAAGGACAGTGTTCATTGTTCTGTCAAATTTTTTTTGTCCTCCATTGTTTTTGACGCTTCCACATGCCCATGCAGATATCACATATCAAGTAAACAAGACAGCGCCTCCTGTTTTGCATTCAGCTTTCAGCACTAATATTGCACTTCTTGTATTTCTCTGTATTCTTTTCTTTCTTGTCATGCCATCAGTGCTTGATAATATGTGTGACTGTTGTTCATGTGTGCAAACATAACCAGATTTTATGGGCTTCTCCATGAACTGCCAGCATTTGATGGAATCCTGAAATACAATTTGAACCAGTCCCACCGTTTATCACACACAAGATAGCGTCATCTTATAATACAGCATGAAAATCTGTTATTGCAATGGATAAACAATTCCGAATCCCCAAAGGTTATGTACAGGTTTGATGATTATATGAAGCTGTGTAACAATATGCATTCATATTGGTTCTGTGCATGTGTTTGTCTACATGGGGCTTTTTGTTTTGTCTCAGTTGTACTGTGCCATTTAAGCTTGAAAATTAATAGATATGCACAATCTGTGCATCGCCTTTACTAAACTTAGACCCCTAATGAACACTGGATGTTTGGCTGCTTCGTGCTAAACAATGATTAAAGGATCTATCTTTCCCTCTTCCAGATCAGACATTTTAGTATTTTAATGCAGCTTATATGCACTTGAGATGTGTCCCATTTATAGTGATAAGATGGTAGCATGAAGCAGAATGTCCTTTTCACTTTAACTGAAGCCCCCAGGGTGTCTCAACAGGGGATGTTATTCTGCAGAGGCAAGTAATTCTCACTTGTAGCACATCCAGCCTCTTTTACTCTAATGCGGGCAGCTTGTCACTGATCATTCAGTATCTCGGATCCCACTAAAACAATTAACGTGCAAGTTAAAGTGACACTTAATTGGCCTGTTACCGGTTTATGGAGGACGGCTTCAATTATCATGCAGGAATGAAGGTTGGCTAGATGCTGTCTTAGATTTCTAAAAATATAATTTAAAAGTAGAAGACCTGCATCTTACCACACTTGTTTAATTTGAGACTTTCACACACCGATTGCTAAATTTTCTTGAGCCTTATTGATATATGTGACCCACCACCACGAAACCAGACATAAGTGTCTGGAAATCAAAACTGAGTTATCTGTGTAGCTTGGTAGAGTGGAAACTAAGGTTTAAGATGGTGAACAAATTATGTTTCTATCACAAGTAGAACCAAAGTTATGGTAATTTTAATATCCACATTTGGACATATTTTGCAATTTGCATTTTTGAGAAATTGTCTGTCAAAGTTTTGGACTGTTTTGGGGTAGGAAGTCCTTAGCAACGCATAATAATTTGCATCCGATTGACACAAATTTTTCACAGATGTTAAAGGACACTCTGATGGACATGTCACAGAAGTTTTATATATTATAATAATAGGAAAGAAGTGCAACGTATTACAATCATTTGGCTTACGCCATTGGACAGAGCATTCAATATAGGCTTTTTCCTCGTACCAAGCACTTGGGTGTTTACCCACGGAACGGAGATCGTTTTGTTCGGCGAAAAGAGGTGGAATTCGGCTTTGTCTTTGCTCAGCAATCCCTGAACTTTTGTCGCCGCTTAAATAATTGACTTAATAAACACCTTTATTGATTGAATTTCAATGTAATGACCACGGGAACTGAAAATAGAGGTGTTAAGGTATCGTTTTTTGATAAAATGTAAACACACATAAAAAATCGCCTTCCAGTCTAAACTTGGCTGTAGCTCTGAACGGGTCAGCGCGACTTATGCCTGATTTCGTGCTGAGCAGTCACATATATATATATATATATATATATATATATATATATATAAAGAAATACAGTCCCAGTCTTCTACAGTACAAATTCTGAAATGTAACATAAATATTGTTAACAGTACTGTAACAGCTGCCAAATGATCGGAGCTCATGTGTTAAACATTGCAAACATTGTTACTGTGTTTTCAGCCTGGATTTTATTGTACTTTTTTCAATCATTTTAATAGTGTTGATAAAACTTTATGGCTTTTGAGCTCAGCTGCATTCACTTCAGTATTGATACTGTATACATCTGTGCCATTCGCACAACAGTGAAAACAAAAGGACAGTGGAAAACACAGCATGAGATTACAGACAAAACCATATTGCAATTACAATTCAGAAGACTAATATTTGTAATTATTAAGTCTTGATCAAAATACTTACGTTTTGACTCGCTATCTGTCCTTTTCTCTTAGATTTTTTTTTTTCTGGGTTACCAGGCCATAGAGCATTTTAGCCTGAAGCTCTGAGAATCAGGATGCAGGGACAGATAATGAAAGGCAGAAAGGAAGAGTATGTGCACACTTATCTTTATCTCTTTACCAGTGCAGATTTGATTAGAAGAAATCCAGCTAAAAGGCTGCACAAAAATTGCATTGATATAAAAAGGTTTAAAGGAATTGCTTTGCTTTTTGGCAAGGAAGCAGATGTAGGGCTTGCCCTGTTCATTGGGTCCAATTATTCATGAGACATCATTTGAGCCTGATGAAAAGAGAGAAGCTTGGTTTTCCCTCTTAATATATCTTTGACATTTCATATTGATTGTATAACCTTCCTGTAAACCACACAATTCTATAACTGGGTTTGATTGAGGAGGCAGCCTGTATAATATGAAATGATAAAGTGTTGTGAAAGGTGATACGAACCCTATTGAAAAATGATTACTAAAAAAAGAAAACCACTGTTTCTTTTTTAAGTCAAACCTTTTTAGTTTCTCTTACTCTTTCATTTTATATTGCAATAAATAAAAGGCACAACACGACAATATGTTTGGAGAAAAAGCTGTATATAAAAGGTGTTCCACAGTGAGCTACATTTTAAAGTTGTTTTTGGAGTTGCCCTGGTTATCCCAATCAGAGAAGGTAACCGTAGAAGTTGAAAAAGTCTATGAAGTGTGTAATGAGGTGACATGTGATATTCTCTTGGGCATGTGTTGCGTTGAGCTGTAAGGCCTCCATCTGTCAGAGGCCACCAGTGGCTAATCTCCCTCTGCATACTATACTGATCCCACTCACCTCCAGCCTGAATTATTCATCATTCACATACAGACTTTAGGCCACTCTCAACACTACTTAGTCAGGGGAAAATGTCCTGTTCTGCAAGACAAATGGGAGGGATTACTTGAATGTGTATGGTTGCTGTTTTGACTGTCCCTGTCTCTCTCCAGTTCTTTACTCCTCTTTGATAATTCACACCTTCTGCTGCTCCTTTGTACTGTTAAGATGACTAAGTGGGGAAATGGACTGTGGAAAATGATCATCAATGCAGCTGGCCTGCTGACAAGAAAGGAGCATTCTCTCTCCTGTGCTGCAGAAAAGGAACAGCCATTCAGATCTGCAGTTCACTGTGCTCTTTATTCATTATACATTTCTAAAGATTTGACATATTTCCTCTGCATTTTACCTAAAAATTTTTTTAAAGATCGTATTTAAAGAAATCTATTAATATTTTCATTTGTCACAGTAAAAAGTACTAATTGCCTTTAACATATTAATCATGACTTGCTCAGTTGGATGAAATTCCCCATGAATATGCAATCATGTACAATCATTTACATGCAGATTCCATAGCTGGTGATTGGACAGTGATGTTGGGGGCATTATGGAACCACAGTTTACTTTTCAGTTATGCTGCTGCTGTTCGTTACCAGAAACAAAAGGAGCAATTTAAAATGATAATGAAGCTTTTATTGTCTTATGGGGATGGGAAATGTGGCGTGTGGCACGTGGTGGCTCGTAAATCTCTGCACGTCACCCGCGGCGTGTAGATGGATCTCCTCGCCTGTGGTTGTCTCCAGCCCCATAGAGCGCAGCTTCAGCAGACTAATGAACACAGAGAGCTTTGAGAATGGTAAACAAGTGCCTGATTAATTGGCCTTCGGCATCCATTATTTTAGCAGTGGAATACAAAATAATTTTTCTGATCAGTTTTCATCTTTTGTTCCATCCCGGATCTGAATGTGGGTGGCCTATCTGTTACTATTCTATAAAGAATAGTGTGCCCCAGTTCTTAAAATAATACAAGATATGTATATTATAAGAGAAGCTTTGGCATTTTTAACCACATGGAATGTCTATTAGAAAAAAATAGCCAATCTCACAAATCAACCAATCGATCATGGTTAATTTATCAAGACTTCTTTAATCACTGGCAGCCTTTTATTCTCAAAACCAGCGCTTGTTACTAAATTAAGCAGTGAAGGAAAATGTGAACCCTGAAATGTCTCCAGAAATGATTTGGAATATCAGTCAAGCGCAGCAACTTTGAAACGGCTGACAGGTTGATCAAAAGATGAACCACATTGAATGTCTGTGGCTGTCAAAAAATTGTGTGGGTAATGATTTATTAAATTATCTTCTGATTTCCATCTCATGAAAAAGCATTATGTAACCATCTTTGAGCTGAAAAAACAGCCCTTTGCTTCTAGTGTTTACACGTCTGATCGTATTTGCATGAAGACTCACAAGCGTACACTGGCAGCCTCAGCAGTTAGTAAGCTCTCATATTTAACAACGATAGCCATGTCTTGTTCCGTATCGATAGCTTGAATGACAAGGCAATCAAATTGGTGAAGTTAAAAGAATGAGTGTCTGAAAATGCCCCGGTGCTCCAAGTTCTACTTTAGTTTCCTGAAAATTTAAAAAGGCCCAAAGAGCTTGAGCTTTTGGCTGAGTCTCCCTGCACTGCATGTTGAATCATTGAAGGGCCACTGGATTATCAATGCATGAGAAAGTCCTCAGTAACGGCACTGCAGAAAGGCTAAAAAACATTTAACAACCAAACGAGTATGATTCACTGAATGTTTCCAAGCATACGAGTGTACTTATGTGCGCTGTAAGGGTCCCCTCTGTGTCACAGTGATTCGACAGAAGCCAACACCACAAAGATATTATTCCAGTGTCCCTCCAAGTGCCTCTTTATTGGATTCATCTTTGGCTGTTCTTGAAATGTTGTTTCTCAAACAGCACTTATCATTCCTTTAATCACTCATTAGTTGAACTGATAGTTCTGTTTCTCACACCTGAGGTACAAATCCCTCATATCTTTTGTTGGCTGCTTCCTCAGTTATGACAGGTGGTCAGAGTTGACCTCTCGCCACCACCTAAGAGTTGTTATGTCTTCATCTCTGATTGGAAGAGAAGGTGAGTCATGCCAGGGGGATCATTTTTCAGCTTTATGGCTTGACACATGAGAAAGTGAGTAATGTTCCTTCTTACAGACATGATAACTTTTTTTTTTTTTTTTTTTACATTCACTAAAAGCAGTTGCAGTCTTGTAAATATAACAGGACGTCTATGGAACAAAGAATTGACGTTGAAAGAAAGAAAGAGCTCAAAATACATGCTCATATTCAGGCCTCTCATATTAATTTCAGGACAGAACATTTTCCATGAAGTAGACAACGTTATTAATGTGCAACACGCATTACACTATTACACATTCCACCCAATGTTTTTGATCTATTATTTGTCCAAAATTAAAATTGACTAGAAATTTACTTCTGTTACTTTTCAATTTGTTTTTGTTTGCATAAATTCCTATACTGCTGTGTTTAGTTTTTAGTTTATTTTTTTTTAAATCATGTGTTTTAGTAAAACCTCTTCTTCACCACAATCATCCATTTTATAATTATACCGGCAAGTCAACCTCTCCTGTTGGCTGTTAGGGGTTCGGTTTTTTTTTTGTTTTTTTTTGTTTTTTTCAAAGAACATGGGAAAGAACATGTATTTGAGTTTATTAACAAGCTTTCCGCAGCACCAAACTACTGTGCAGCAAGCCTGCCATTTAATCTAGTGTACCTTTCACTGCAAAAGCGCTGCAACATCAGAATTGCAGCAGACTTGCTTGCTATGTATATCAAATGTATCCAGTGTACCCTAATGATAAAATAATAAATCTCCCTTGGCTTGTAGGTAGCCTAGTTAGGCAGTAGTTCGAATCCATTTTGTCTCAGGAGCCATCCCGTTCAGCCTACCTTGCTGTGCTTCCAGAAGGCAGGCGGTTAAACACAATAAAGCATGATTCATTTGTGAACTCCAGGTGTATCTGAATTTCAGAGATCTTCTAATATACAGCACTTCTCAACAAAACCAACTTTTTGAATGTGTACGGTTTGTCTTTTGGGATTATGCGTAAGGTTTTGTAGAACCACAGAAGGAAAGTCCTCAGGGGATCTGTCGTTTCATGATCAGAACCAGCATCTGAACAGGGCCCTGAATGGAGAGGTGGTCGCACAGTAAAGCACCGTGTTTGTACCAGGTATCCCATATGGCAGCTCTTTTTCTTGCGTACAACAGCTGAATATCTCTGATGGATGGGTGAACTCTGTCTTGCTACCTCGTATATTTTCTGAGAGTCTGGGAACAATGTTTGTAATGCAAATATGGCCACTACAAAGAACAGGTTATTAGCATTTTCAATCAGAATCATGTCCCGTTGTGTGACTCTCTTACTGATTTTCTTTCCCTTTTTGTTTGTCTGTTAGATTTCAGGATGAAGAGTCTGTATACGCTAATACATTACTGACACAGACCTGGAGAATGTGACTATCCTATGTGTTAAATATATGACCTTTGTATGTCTTATCGTACACCTTACCCTGTGCACATGCAGTTGGGATAATTGGTCACATCTGATTAGGAAGAACAAGTTTGATTGATGCGGAATTTTGTCACCTTAGGCCATGTCGTGCTCTCTCTGTCTCTCTCTCTCTCTCTCTCTCTCTCTCACTTACTACTGTATCATTATTTGGTTCTATATTAAGACTATTCATTAGTGGTAGTAATATTGAGTGGGAGGCTCCTGGTGGTATTATACTGTAGTTTGTTTTGGGTTTTCTTTCCTTTGTTAGTTATATTGTTGTCAAACTCTGTTGGAGGAGCCACAGCATCCATTGCGTGAATAGTTTTTCTGTAAGTGTGACATTTATACCACATTGTTCTGCACAAATAGGAAAGTATTGCCCCCCCATTCTCGACATTTTCTCCTTTTGAATGTTTCAAATAGTTCAAACATTCAAATTAATTGCTGGAACCTGTATGGAATATTGCAAATGCCTTGTTTACCTGCGCTGAACAGATGCCAGTAATCCCTGCAGCCATGTTGATTATGACTAGTTTTATAGTAATTGAGTTGCTGTCACACTGTTGTGGCTTTGATGAACTTCACGGCCTGACTGAAACCCGCCTCTGTCACAGAGCCTTGGGCAGGAGGTGACAGCTTGACTTAATGGACAGAACCACCACAGCAGCAAATCAAACGGCACCAATTAGGCTCCACTGAAACCTTTACTGTATGTTGCATTCATTGAGGAAGATAATTAACAAAAAAAAAAAAAGACTAAAAAAGTGCTCCTTCCTTTTTCATGTGTTTTTATTTAATTTTTTATTTTTTCCCCCAAATTTAACCTTGCTGCTGTTTCGATGAGAGGCCTGGATGAAAATGTCATCCTCTGTATTTATTCTGTTCCTTTCTCTTGTCCCTTGAACAGGTGCCTTTGAATGAGTCACCCCTCTTGTGTGCTAGAACAAATTTTGAAGGGGGAGTAATGGCTGTTAAGAGCTTCACAAATATATGCAATGCAATTATGCTCAATTATGGGTGATCAACATTTGCATAATCTTTATCCCAGCTACTCCTTAAGAACCAATCAGATGTTGTTTTTCAGTATGAAAGTCGCATGAATAATTTATATCAGTAAAATATATCTATTCTGTGGGTTTCAGTGATCGCATTGACTATTCAGCCTCCTCAGTCATCTATCATTTATGATGGAGAGAGTTAGGAAGGCTCCCTGATTGAGCTAATGAATGCAAATGCAGTGCGAGACTGGCATGGGTCAGTAGCCTTACTCCCTCCTCCCTATACCTGTTTTCTTCACTATCAATTCGCTCCAAGCTCATAAACAAATGTGGCATGTCATTTACTGTGGTCGTGAAACGATTAATTTTCATAAAGAAGGAAAGAAATGGCCATCCCTTAGGTACACGGGGCACCTGGTTGTATTTTGACAGTGATGATAAGCATACATGGCAGCTCAATTACGTTCTCAACACTCGTTTTCTGTTTTATTTAGATGATGAGACTCCTCTCTGTGAGCAATCCTTGTGGTTAAATATAAGGCTGCAGTTATAGTAGCACCTACACTATTCCTTCACCATTTGGTCCCTCACTGTGTCACATGATACTGTAGCGTTCGACCACATGCAGAATGAACATATTAAATGTAAGGCACATACTCACACTACATGTGCACATGTCTGTGTTATCATAGCTCACCAAGGAGATAAGGTTAGAAGTACAGGAAAATTCCTGTATTTGTATGTATACAGTACACAAACACATACATTATAAATGTATAGATGTACAGTGTTTTTCATATTATGCACTTTGCTCTGTGCTTTATTTCATCCCATAAGTACAAGTTGAGTTTGACATTCAGGCCAAAAGTTTGTGTCATATACACTATTTTCTAGAAAGTAGTACTATACTATGAATGTATTTTCAAATGTTTTATTGTTTTTCGTTACACTTTGGCACACAGTTTGATATTGCATTACCCTCTGTGTCAAATAACACCAAAGCTGAATCAAAGCTTTGAAACATGGACTGACCCAGGTCTTCCTGTTAAATTACATCTCCGATTGTAAATCCTCAGTGGAATTTGGTCGGTAAGATAAGACTGTCTTGACCATTACCTCCAATGCAGTCATCACAGTAATGTCTGTTAAATATAGTGGGGTTTTTTTTTGGGGGGGGGGGGTTTGAAGATTTCTCCTCCTGCCTTTCGTCTCAATATATGATTTAGATCAAAGGAATAATGAGGAAGTGCAAAGCTTTATACTGTATGCTGAACAAGAAGTACACATGTAGATGCTTTTAATAAAGTGCATGGCCATGACTGGTCTTATTGTTTATGCTTTTTACGGATAAGACACACAATGGACAACTCATGAACATTATACACATTTCACTGTGTACTGAAGAGCTCTCCTGCACTATATGCACATATTTTAGCCAGCCTTGAAACACCTCTCCAAATACAAAGACTGAGTGACATTATCTGCTGGCAGTGGTTATATGTGCCTTTTTTTTTTATTTATCCCAAGCTCTTCCAGTTTTGACAGCATAACGCACTCACACTCACACACAAAAATGCACTAGCACACACATGTACACTACCACCACCCTTTCCTCACATCCAAATGTGAAGCTCTACTATTTTTTTTTGTTTTTGTTTTTATTTAACCTTTATTTAATCAGGCAAGTTATTAAGAACAAATTCTTATTTACAATGACGGCCTGCAAGTACAAGGCTACTAGGGGTGTCAACTACTGCCAACATGGCTCTAATTTGTCCCCCTCAGTAGGCAGTCATCAAAGCCCACTCTGACAGCTCTACTTTTCATATTTATATTTCCACAGGATTTTAATTACTTTGTGCTTCATCTTTTGTCTCTACACTGTTAGCTTGCCCATGGCTAAGTATTGTTGTTTTGCTTCACAAAGTCATTCCCACATATTAACGTTTTACTCTTTGACACCTGCATCTTTTACTCTTAAGTGTTTTCCTCAGGGCATTAGCATGTTGTTTTCACCTGGCAAACAGGACAATGTACCATGTAGCATAGATGAAACGCACAGCTTGCATTTACATTTTTAAATTTCTGGTTACTCTGCCAGAAGCTCCTCTACTACAGGTGAAATGCAGATGGTGTTTAGAGAGGTAGGGCATTTGATTTTAGCTTTATTATATTGAAATTGGGATTTGAATGTGCATTACTATAAACATTCCCACTGAGGTTTACATTACTTATTAACCCTTGTGCGCTGTTCAGGTCTGTGGGACCCATTTAATTTTTTTTTTTATTAAAAGAAAAAATATATAATTAATACATTTTTCAAACTGAGACTCACTGGCCTTAGCTCATTGTCTGTGAAGAACATATATCAGAATACATCTTTATTGACCCCACAGCGTACACCCCCCCCTACACACTTCTATTACATAGAAGATGTCCGGGGCTAATAGAAGTGTGGACCTTGATGTTCTGTGTAACACACACACACACACACACACACACACACACACACACACATCAGGCCCAGACAGGAGTAGGACAGAGTGCAGGTACACAGAACATCAAAGGGTCAAATGTGCGAGAAACTGAGAGACACAACAATGTTGCAACTTTGTGTGGGAACCACAAGTGCAGAAACACAAAACAAGCATCAACACTGTCTGCTCTCATTTTCTCACACATTTAACCTTCTGTCTTGCGGGAATCTTTATTTACTCATACTTTATCTGCTACAAATTGGAGGCAGGACACTATAATTATAGCTTCTCTAGTGCGGTTTCTTATCACAACCGATCAAGATGGCCAAAAGGTACTCTGCACAGAGGGCCGCGGAATTGATTTTGGGAGAGAGAGAAGTTTTTGATGACGATGATGTAGAGGGAAAGGATTCAAGAAGAAGAGATTTCTGAATTTGAGGATCACATTTCTGAAAATCTGGCAGTGACTCTGAAGAAGATGATGAGATTGAGCATCAGCTAGTTCCAAAACAAAGATGAGCCACAGGACCAGACCATCAGGGGGTAGCCCCAGGACCCGACGGGTGGAAATATGGATGTCATAAAATTCTGAAATTGAATGGTGTTCTTGCCCAAGAAAAGAGCCACCCTGCAAGGCTGCCGATGTGATAAGGATGAAACCATGGTCAACACACATAGGTCATCAAGTCTTCTTTTGAACTTTTCATCCCAGATTTCATCCAGCAAATTATTCTTCACTGCACTACGTTAGAAGGAAGATGTGTTTTTGGAGAGAGGTGGAAGGAAATGGACCAAACCCATTTACATGCTTATTTCAGAGTTCTCATCCTGGCTGGAGTTTTCAGTTCTATGAAGCTCTCGTGGATCTGGGAAAGGCATTTGTGACACCACAAATCAAGAGATGACTACATATCCCCAGAAGCTCAGCCTCTGCAGCCATGGTGAGGAGGATTCAGGAGAATACGGGTGCCCTATCCACAACCACAGAACCACAATCTGCAGAGCCTGAAGTATGTGTCTTGTGAGAGAGGTGTTAGTAAAATTCCTGATCTTTTCATTATTCTATGTTGTGAACACCAGCAACAAGAAGAAACGGCGGACCCAAGATGGACAGGAAAACACAATATATATGCATCAAGTGCAAAAAGTATATCTGCAACACACACAGTAAAACTCTGCCCCTCATGTGTTGTATAGGCTAGTGGGTAAAGGCCATGTGATCAATGGGGCTGACGTTTACTGTGTTCAGCTTGTGTTTTGCACCTGAATGGGTTAAATTTCAAGTTCAAATAAATAAAAGTCAGTCTTTTTGAAAAACCTTGCTCCACTTGTAAATTTGTTTCCACACATATCTTGATTTTAATTGATTTTCTTTACTATGTTTTACTGATTTGCACTACCTCGTGTACTTTTTGTTTCTTGTACATACTTTTTTATACTTTTATATTTTATATTACTATTCTGAGAGTGACACCACCTGCGGGAATAGAATTCCATGTATGTGCAAATGTATCTGGCGAATAAAAACGATTCTGATTCTGATTCTGATAATAAGTTATAAATTTGACCTAACAAATGTAAATGGCAAATATTAAACATATGTTTTTTATACTGCTTTTTGGTAATGCTAATTGAGATAAGGTAAACATCTGTTCAGTATTGTAATATAAAAATGTTTGATTGTGAGGCATTAAAAGCCACAAAATGCCCAAGAAACAACAATATAAACATCACATAAGGGTTAAACATAAGCAGGAGGAGCACACACACGCACACAAAAAATAAAATGTCATGGCATCACTTACACATTGGGTTAGAATTAATGATTATCTTGCAGACTGTTTAGTTGGATAAAAGCTTTAATAACGTTTGAACAATTTAAGTGTAAAATGTTATGAAACCAGTCACTACTGTGATGTCTGATCAACAGGTCTTTGCGTTTACACCTGATGCAGATCAAAGGAGTGATGCAAGGGTTGAGTGTTGTATAATATGCGGACGGGTGACCTCATTATGCTAAAAGTGTTAAATTTTTAACTAGAAGATCCAAGCCACATCCATGTGTGTTCTTTTTTCATTTGCAATGTGCTTTACATGTACATGCATTGTTCTCAACCCAATAATATCTCCAAATATATCTATATCACATTGAGGCAAAATATCAGTACAATGATGTTATGAGATTTAGCACTGATGTGTATTTTTGAAAATGTTCAGGTTTGTAGAACAGATTTAATGTAATTCCTTGGGTAAGCTGAAAACAGGAGTAAATGAAGATTTTGATGTAAGCTGCATTTGGCTTTGCTTTAACTGGCCCAGTAGCAGCACATATACTTATATTTATCTTTGAGATGTTGGCGAGGACAGTTTAAAAGAAAAGCAGATCAGCACTAATGAGCTCTGAAAATTCAGGAAACTTGAGGCACTCACTTTCCTTTCATATCTTTATAATTGCTTTTGGGTGGTTTTTAATGCACATATGGCTGAAATGTATTTGGTTCTGGTCACAGTTGATATTTGTATATTATAGGATACATTTGTAATCAGTTTTATTCTCTTGGTAATGGTTGGTAAAAATTAACAGGCATAAAAATGAACAATGGAACCAGTGTTATCCGAAGTAGACTTGAGCGGTCTTGGTTTGGTCATTTAACTTTACAAAACATGACCTGGAAAATACAATAACATATGTGTAAACTCTTACGCAACATACCCACAACACTAGTACAGAAAATGCCTAAAAGCACACAGGTGACATAAATCTACCAGCCTCCGTGATTATAAGCAGTTTACAGTTAATTTTCAGCTCTCTGTTTTCAGTAATTGCAGCAAGCTGTAATCACAACAAGGTAATTTATGATTTTTGTCAAATGACTGTGTGGTGATGTGATCAATCTTTACACTTTACTAATGAATGAAAAACAAACTTGGTTGAACAAACACTTGAAGTGCAAACTAATTCTTGGTACATTAGAAAATCCAATGAATGAAATAGTACTGGAATGGAACTGTTATTTCAGTCACTTTTTTTTCACCTTTCAATCTTTGTAAATTCCTTTGGATTATGTTCGGTTACAGTTTCATCACTTAGCATTTTAGTCTGTCACGTCTATAATTCTAAAAATATCTTGAAAAATCGCTGTTGCAGATGAAAGGGAAATGGTCTGTCACTTGGAAAGTTCTGTCTTCGTCTTGAGAGACTGACACTTTACCAAATGCAATCAGTATATAGTGAAGAAAACATTAGCTTACAGAAGCTTTTAAGTTCCTGTAAGTGACATTTTGGATTTGGGGATTTGTGTGTTTGGCTTAAAAAAAAATGTGACGACTTCCTTATGTGTCTACTGATACATGTGCATTCCATTCTGTTAATCCTTTAAAGCGGCATTTATCTAATCATATGTATAGTTTGGAAACGCGATATGTTTTGTCAGTTAAGTCAAGATGTGATGGTTTGTTTTTACATACTAAATTTCCTTATGACTTTGTGGGTGGATATAATGGGTGTTCAGCGTATGCATGCATAGTATCAGGTCTGTCATGTCAGACTACATTGTTTATGGCAGGTCACAGAAACACACTCACTCCACTTCGTCTTATGGTTGAACTCAATCCTTCCCTTAGTCCCCAGTGAAATGTTCCTCCTTCAACCACAGGCCACCCGCCGTGGGAAAAGTGAGCAGACTTTTCAGCTCTTACACGAAACAGCACTTTTGTTAAAGGCAGGCGATTGTGTTACTACACTTGTTTTGTTTTTTTTCTCTCTCTCTCTCTCTCTCTCTCTCTCTCTCATTTGTCTTGCATGTGACCTGTGAAATTATGCAAATGCAAACACAGGACATCCCGTGTAATTTCTTTTGTTTTGTTTAACTTTGAATACTTAAAGTGGAATTCTAGCCAGAGCGAACTTTTCATTTTTCCTGCACAACCACCATCATCCGGTCATGATTAATTAAGACTTGAACAGCACAAGAGACCAGTCCCTGAACTCAACCAGGAGTAATATTGGTCGTGTGCACGCATTGTCCTGAAGGGATTTTTAGTCCGTTTTCTTCTTTTTGGTAAGAGAACAAAATGGCTACCTTGGATTCACGTTTGGCACAGCTTCCTGCAGAGAGGAACACTCTGTAATACTGCTTTAGCATCTGGAGAATATGTGAAGCCACTTTCTCTTTCCCTGACAACTTAAGTCGAAACATTAAAGATTCATTAACTACTGTCAGCTTTGTAGCTTATTTTAGAGTGGCAGTGTGATGTTTCTCAATACAGCTTCATGCTCAAACTAATTCAGATCTGCCTTTGTGTCAGTATCTAAGATCGAACTACTTTAGTGGCATCATGTAAATGCTCTTTGCAATATAAAAAGCCAAGCATATTTGTTCTTAAAATGATATACATAACGTATATATTTAACCTTTGAAAGAAATTAAATTTATATTTTTTGATGTTGGTTGATACACAGTGTAGTGCTGTAACATACCTGTTCTCTAAGAGCATATCTTTGGTTAAATGTCCATAAAAATGCTAAACACTCCTGTTGTTCATTGCCATAATCTCGACTCCTTCAAAAGTTATTTAGAAATTTGAGGCATGAATAAGCCCCTGCTTTTAGTCGCAGACAAATGATTCCTTTTTGATTCAGCCACAGTTAGTTTAATTTCATTATTCTGACAAATAAGGATTTTTTTGTTTTGTTTTGTTTTTTCTTTTCTTCATTTTACCGGCAGTGTTACCATTCTCCTCCCTGTTTACCTTCTGTGTAGATAAAGCTTTTTGATCCTCCTTTCAAAGCCTCAATGTAGCTTTTTTTGTCCTTCACATAGATAATACATGAAACATTTGTCCTTTTTGTAAAACAGAATCTGGGAAATCTGAATGAGTCTGTGTTATGCAATTACTTGAGGCGAATATAGTTTAGATCATCTACGAAGTACGACAATGGATGTAAATGAAGCCATTCAGATAAAATGTCGAATATGTTGCTGACAGGTTAAATTATGTCCCCCCCCCCATAATCTTCTGTCTGTCATTTATAGTTGTAGATTTGTTAAAGATACATATTCTATTGGTACATTCCTTCTATTTATGCCGTGTTTTATGTGAAAGGCAAAGACCTCAATATTGCACTCCGAGACCACTTAAACACAGAATGAAAAGGGAAACATGGAAAGACTTTTGTGGCAAAACATCTTATCAGCTGCTCCTGTCATCCAAGTCATTTTGCATCTGGGGTCTCACTGGTGCACAGGAGAACACACTTTGCATTATTTAGATGGACAATCACTCAGAAATCCCAATGTGTATGCCCAGCAGAGGCACAGGACTCTAAAAATATCACCTTTGCAATTGTGAATTTCTGTGTCATATCAATTGGACCTCCAGGTATGTGCATTAGTCTCTGAAACCATGTTTCAATGTAAAGGTGGAAAAGGGATAAATGTCGCACAGTGTGTGCAAGAGGATTCATGCTGCAGTTTTCCTCTGGAGGTGTCCTAGATTTCTTGCTCGACTGCAGTCATTAGTTTGATGGACTGAAAGACAATTACCCATGAAAGAAATATCTAAAATACTGATGCCAATGCCATTTGTGCCAGGTCAGCATTACCTTGCGATCACCACAATCCGTCAGAACAGATTCTGTAGTAGAGCAGAAACTGGGAAAAAAAGAGCATCATTAATGTGTATGCACAAGATATGTTTGAAAAACATAGTCACAGCAGAAAAAAATGTCAATATTTTTTCATTCAAGTATTTGGCATCCTTACAAAATGTTTTCCTACTGTTTTTGAATGCTCTTGTGTCACAAGAATGAACAGTGTGACAGAATGAATGTCAAAATATAATCTTTCCCAGTGTAGTCTCACATTCATTGCCACAAATTCACACCTCTGTCGAGTTCATTTCATGTGAATATCTGCTCATTTTGCAAGCTGTATATTTACTGAAACTATGTATTGTATTTCTCAAGCTTTACTTCGAAGTAAGAATGATCACATATTACAAAAAATAAGACATTCTTCATTCATTATGATTGAATTAGAAATGATTAAATCAATCATGATTTACCACATAGAATGGAACAGGTAATTATTCTTAATTAAAGACCTACATAAAATTGTTGTGTCTCAGTTTAACGTGATGTGGTTTTAGAAAAATGTACATTAAATGATGAACTAGCAAAGGGCAAACATCTTAATATAACATTCCTCCATATTTATACTGTAAGTGACATAGGCAGATGAACAGCCATTCAAGCAGAAGTGTGCGTGGGTTTAGAAAGAGGCATGTAGCCCCATCTGAGGAGTGTTTTTTTCTGTGGATAACAAGCTCCACAGCCGTAAGGACCACATCTCCAGACACTGTGGAGGCTTTCAAAGAGCAACCATCTCCTTTCCCCCTCTGAGCCCAATCTGGCCTTAGTCGTCAAGACATGTTTCAGAAACACACCCTCTGGCATGTCCCCTGCTGCCTTAGCCCCGTGCTCATGGTGATGGAGCCATAGTTGCTGTCTTTGCCTTGAACGTTTGAAAATGAGGAAGGAAAATGTAAAAGGAATGGTTGTGTATGCAAGAAAGAGTGGAAAAGAGACATAAAATGAGCAGCAATCACAGACAGAGAAAGAATAGCAGTAAACATCATTATCACTCCCTTGGCTCTGGCCTTGTGAACTGGTCCAAAGCGATTGTGCAGATGGTTGTTGTGGCGGTTACTGTGTTTAGACAAAGTAATTATAGCGCACAACTACAAACTTGGTCGAGCAGGGCCCCACCTACTGTGCAGCCTTGATGACACCATAAGTCAGAGTGGTGTAATCATTCATGGATGCCATATATTTACAATCATGTTTAATGCTTGAGCAGTATAATGGTACAAATTAACACGTTTCAGTGAGCAGATATCATCAGCAATGATGTTTGACAACTACGGAACAGAATACACTGAACCCATCTTCAACTTCTTATGCTGTCATTTATCATTACAGATACACAGTGTAACCCATAAACAAATGACAGGGGATGTGTCTACATCACTGTCAGCCACAAAGAAATGCATTCTTTTAAGTTTCTCATACAGAAAGAAGTCTGAGGAAAATGCTAATTTATAGGCAAAAGTGACAGTAAGTCTCAAAGGTTAGAGTGCAGAGTGAGGAGCAGCCCTGCGGGAGAGAAGACTTTGTTATTTTGCAGATATGGAGCTACCACGAGAGGCAATTTATTTAAGAAGTTACATATTCAGCTATCTGGTATTGTTTTAAGAATGATGTGATTCCAGTAAGGAACGATGGGACAGGTGTAACACAACCCCAACGCATCTTGTCTGGGACCACACTAAGGTATTCTTGTGGCTATGGGTAACAATTACCATACTTACATGACTTGGGTGGGCCAATTTAATGGGGCTCTTTAATTAACTCACACACTTCATGGGTCTACTTAACATTTTGGGTGCACTGTTGAGGGTGCATCTTGCTGCCATTTTCTTACCCCTCGGCCTCCAGGCAGATGGTCAGTTATTAACAGTAATTAAAACTCCATCATTGATCATGGTTTGTAATTGTATTTAATTTGAAATGTATTAATGATTAAAAGCCGCAGCTGCGTGGTGTGAATGTTAATGGGGATGGGGACCAACAGAGGGATACAAAGTGTCAGTGAACACATCTCATAGGGCTCACCCTCTTTGCTACCAACAGACTATTCCAATTACATTTCCAGGTAGTCGTGCGCAAGGCTTTACCTCAGTTTCACAGACTGCAATACTCATTAGCTGGTGCTCATTTGATCATTCCTCATTTGCTTATTTGTGTAGCTGATTTGGAATTACGGGCGGTAAACACATTGTAAACAAACTAATATCATTTGTAGAAAAACTGCATGCAATGGCATTTTCTGGATCTAATGAAGACAAAATGGTGTCTTTGTTGTGGAGGGGTTCTTGAGGGAGCTGCGAGACCTTACAGAGAATAAAGTAGGTCATCCGGCTGACATAGGGTGCCCGTGGACATGTTCTTTAATGCTGCTTCTGCTTTGCACACAGCAGCCCTGCACAGAAAGGAAAGAACCATAGTTAACATTGGCAACAGCTTGTCATTAGACAAAGTTAGCCCAAAGGTATTTATTTGAACATCTGAGTGACTTTTATCTGAAGCATTTTACATGGACAATGTGCAAATCTGTTTGTACAATACAAAGGATGTGTCAAGTATGGCCATTTCTGTGGCATCCACATAATATAATGTTGTTCTATTACTGTAAATGAACTTTGAACAGGTTTGAATTGTATGTATGTTACTGAAAAACAGAACACAATACAACAAAGATCCAAGTCTAATTGTGTAATAATGCATCAATGTCATTGGAGCTGCTTTACACATTGTAAACCACTGATATATTCACCTAAAGTGTGAAATATTAGAAATGTTTGTTCCAAATGTACAGATCACTATATTAGCATTCACACACAAATGCATATTTCTCACTGAAAAATAAAGATATGTAGCACCTTTTTTGTTCACACATTCTGGTAAACGCATTGACTATTAAAATATCTAAGCAGTAAACATTAAACTGTGTGACTACATTAAATCATTCTCACCCCTATTCCTGTTCATTGCATGTTGTGAATTTTATGCAGCGAATTAAGACAACAAACTACAAAATGTTTCTTGTTGCGACAGCCAGCTGGAGGAATCATGAGCAGAGTTCATTTTAAGAAAGGACAGATTGACAGCTGTAGTTAATAACAGGAAATCTCTCAGACTACTCAGGCTCTTGTTTATTGATTTGTTGTCAACAATATTATAAAGGAATCTGCAAAATCCAAGTGCAACCATTGACCGCACACCATGAGTGACAATCAATTAAAATGGGACTTGAATCCTCAGAACTATCACTATCCAGATGAAGGCTTTGTGAGCAGCATTCTCTAGAGTTAACAGAAGAGATTCTTGGATTCTCTATGCAAGCGTTAAAAACCAGTGCATAATTCCTCAGCAGGTGAATATATATTTGTCTTGTAATGCAATTTTGTACTTGTGCCTAATTTATCATTAGTGGATTGGCTAAATGTATGATGTGGTATTGTTTTGGCTCTTCATTATTTATGGTAAAGACTCATTATTTCCATGTGATTAATTTACTTTGGATAAACTGACTTGAAATTAGACACTAATGGAGCTACTGTGTTAAAACCTGCACTGTATCTTGTAATATTCTCCCTCATCACCTTAGAATTGTTCATTGTTAGCAAAGCATATAAACAACGTACATTGGACACACCTCTTTGTCCCTCTATAAAAGGGAAAAAATAATAATTCCCACACTTTAAAGTGCTCAGCGGTTGAGTTTTGCGGCAGAGGCATAGTATCCTTTCACCCTTGTGGATTTCTGTGAAGAGGGAAGGCAAACGTAATGCATGCCTTTTTCTCGTGTTCTGATATCTCTAAAA
This sequence comes from Siphamia tubifer, assembly GCA_020466265.1. Classification (NCBI taxonomy): domain Eukaryota; kingdom Metazoa; phylum Chordata; class Actinopteri; order Kurtiformes; family Apogonidae; genus Siphamia; species Siphamia tubifer. The sequence continues at coordinate 23,693,286 of CM035797.1, read as the reverse complement.
GCCACATGTTTGTATTGAAAATTATTCAGAATTTATTTTTCCCCCTTCTCAAAACACTTGCTTCTGAAAAGCAGCAATCCCCTTTACAGACTGGTTCTCCACAGCGGTGCACGAGTCTTTTTGTGTGTTGATAAGAGTTTGTGAGTGCATGCGTCTTTGATCTGCCCTACCGGAGAAGATGTTGACGGTTTAGCAGGGAGATGCCAGTGTTTACTGTTGAGCTTAGATACCACCCCCCCCCATGCGTATTCCACATGGAGGGGCTCTGAATGCTGCTGTACTGTAGTTAGCCCTTTTCAAGCCTTTCGCTAAATTCTGTTGAGGAGCTTGTTCTTTTTAAAGAGACGTCTTTAAACACATGCAGGCACGTCATGAGAAAAAGAAGTGATTGAATGTAAAGTAATATCCTTTGGTAATTGAAAAGTGAGGAGCTCTTCTCAGTGTGCTTTGCAAGAATACTAGTGAGTGCGCATAAAAAAAAAAACATTACAAAGAGAGGTTGTCTTCATTAATAATCTGTTAATCATGATGAATTTTTTTCAATAATTATTTCAATTAATGTTCACTATTCTGAATGTTATGTAGAGCTGGACAGTATATCAAATAAAATGGTTACAGTGAGTTTCTGAAAAATGCAAAACTTGATCTAATGATTGACTTCCACTTCAAGTCCCTCGGGTTTTTACTGAATTTTTTTTTCCCTTTTAGTTTCTTTTCTCTTACAAACTTTTGGAGCTTAAGGACATTTTACAAAACACTTTAAAACTTGAAACTCTGCTACCTCATGGTGAATATAAATCCATGGTCAAATATTATTCACCCTTTGCCTATTTTGGCATATTTTTGTAACTCTTATCATCTTTATTTTATTAACAGTATTTATTTACTTATGTTTTTGCTGCTGTTGATAACGTTACTTCACATTACAATTCGGTCATAAATGATTCATCATAGTGTTGCATAATATTCTCTCCCTCACGTTGTGTTGAAATTGTTACCTTGATAATTACTGTACAATAGTCAGTATTTTGTTGAAAAATGCCAACGTCTCTTAAGTAAGATTAGATTTTCCTTTGTAGATTTCGGCTTCACATACATTCTCAATGTAATTTCACAGAATTGCATGTGTTGTTTTTGTTATTCCAAAGAATTCAATACAGAGAGATGCATAGAGTTCAATACAGTATTCACTTCACTTTGCAAGGGGGGGGGGGGGTATTCAATGGTCAAAGAAGTAATTTTGTGATCCCTTTTATACACCAATCATAAATTTTTTTCCATTAGTTGTGGTAATTTTACAACTCAAGAAAGCCACAACTAGTAAGTTTCTGGTTATAAAACAGACTGCCTTATTTATTATCCTGCTCCCGAAATGTGAGAGGGGTGTTGTTTTTGGGTGTTTTTTTTTGGCTGTTTGTATTCCAACTCAAAAACTACTGGACGACTTTCCATGAAAATTTCAGGATAGGTGTGACATGGTCCAGAATAGATCCCATTAAATTTTGGTGAATGTAGATCAAAGGTCACAGTCACCAAAAATGGGTTTTCACAATGATAACAGAAAAGGCAAATCAGGTCAAATGTGTGCCACATTTGTTGTGTCCGGCACTAATTTGTTTGTTTGTTTGTTTTTTTCCGAGCAATTATCTGCCTCTGAGATGAAGTCTGCTAAAGTGTACATACATGAAGTGTCATTACACAAACACACATGCACATTTATACAATAGATACATCTGCATGAAAGAACCCAAAAGTGAATGTATGACCGACATGTTGAACTAGATCTGGTATCTTTGAGACAAACATTCTTTTTGAGTAAAACAAATTCTGCCATTAATTCAGAATTTCTCATTTTTACCCAGCATTATATTTTGGAAAATAAAGACAGCCAACACTTTTACTTGATTTCTCTTAGTTATTAAATAAAATTTGGTACAGTTTCACTCTTTTTATTCTCCAGACATTTTACTCGCAGACTACTGAAGCAGAAGCATAGAGATGACCTGCCTTAAAGCAGTGGAGGTGAAGTCATTGTCTCACTCCAGTTGGTTCTGAGTCACTGAATATGTGTCTGCAGCTTGAAAATGGTCACATTTGTAGTGATCACCTCTTTTTGACCTCCCTTTTGAAGAATGAGATAATGTGTGAAGGTAACAGGTGTTTTGATGTAGGTGGGAGTTGGTGGTGTGTATTTTGTAAAAAAAAAAAAAGCAAACAAAAAAAAACAAAAAGAGATGTAGTCGAGTGAGCGGTTTCCACATAAAAGTAGATGTTGGTTTACTTTATCACATACTGTAAGTGTCTATGTGGAAGTGGTGGAACAATTCAAATAGGATGAAAAATGATGTGTTATTATTTTTTTAATTATTTTGTTTAACCATTGCCCTTTTTTATTTATTTATTTATTTATGGATTTATTTATTTATGTAAAGTTTTGCCCCATACAGGCCAAAAGAAGAGAAGAGACATCAGCTCTACTGCACATATACAGCATATTCACTCACCGGCCACTTTATTAGGTACACCATACTAGTACTGCGTTGGACCCACTTTGCCTTCAGAACTGCCTTAATCCTTAGTGGCACAAATTCAACAAGCTACTGGAAACATTCCTCAGAGAATTTGGTCCATATTGACATGATAGCATCATGTATTGTCTGCAGATTTGTCAGCTGCACATCCATGATGCGAATCTCCCATTCCACCACATCCCAAATGTGCTCTATTGGATTGACATCTGGTGACTGGAGGCCATTTGAGTACAGTGAAGTCATTGTCATGTACAAGAAGCCAGTCGGAGATGAGCTTTACAGTATGACATGGCGCGTTATCCTGCTGGAAGTAGTCATCGTAAGATGGGTAGACTGTGGTCATAAAGGGATGGACATGGTCAGCAACAATCCTCAGGTAGGCTGTGGCATTGCAACGATGCTCAATTGGTACTAAAGGAACCATTGATGCAAGGCAGGATGGAACCATGCTTTCATGTTATTGATGCCAAATTCTGACCCTACCATCCAAATGTCACAGCAGACCAGGCAACGTTTTTCCAATCTTCTATTGTCCAATTTCAGTGAGCCTGTGTGAATTGTAGCCTCAGTTTCCTGTTCTTACGTGACAGGAGTGGCACCCAGTGTGGTCTTCTGCTCCTGTAGCTCATGTGCCTCAGTGTTGTGCATTCAGAGATGCTCTTCTCCAGACCTTGGTTGTAACGAGTGGTTATTTGAGTTACTGTTGCCTTTCTATCAGCTTCAACCAGTCCTTCCATTCTCCTCTGATCATCAACACAGCATTTTCACCCACAGAATTGCCGCTCACTGGACATTTTCTCTGTTTCGGACCATTCTCTGTAAACCCCAGAGATAGTTGTGCGTGAAAATCCCAGTAGATCAGCAGTTTCGGAAATACTCACACCAGCCCGTCTGGCACCAACAACCATACCACATTCAAAGTCACTTAAGTCACCTTTCTTCCCCATTCTAATGCTTGGTTTGAACTGCAGCAGATCGTCTTGACCACGTCCACATTGCTGCCATGTGACTGGCTGATTTTAAATTTGCATTAATGAGCAGTTGGACAGGTGTACCTAATAAAGTGGCGGGTGATTTAATACATGCAAATGTTTAAGAATGTAATCTGTGTGGCCTTGTCACCATGCCCTGATTTGATATAACTAACACATTGTGAAACTAAATTAATACGCTACTGAATGTACAACAGTAGTAGCATACAAGACCATTTATGAAGCTTGAGGCTTCAGACAGTAGCCTCTGTTGATTTGATTGCTGTTGACAGTCTAAAACTATTTAAATATGACAAGCATTTCACCCAGTTAGACAGAGGTTATACTTTATTGATCCCTATTGATTATTTCCTTGTGTTCCCTCTGCTATGCACCATGTGACCTTTGAACGTCACATTCGCTTATACACAGACAAAGGGCACATCTCTGCAAATGAGATATAGATCCTTTGCAAATGTGCAGACCGTGGTTTGTTTCTGAGTTGTGGATAATGTTGTTGGAGTTCTCATGTCCATATTTGTGGGAAGATTACTGACCACAAGTAAACGTGACCTTCACAAGGATTACAGAATGAGTAGATCAATTTTAAGAGTTTGACAAGTCAGTTGGCTTATCGTGATTAATATAGCCTTGTGCCGACAGCCAGATATCTAGGATTGGAAAAGCTTTCATTACAGTCATGTCAAGGTCTTTTGAACTTCTCAACAAATAAATAATTTCACATAATGTAGTCTCACCTCCATTTTTGACCATGACCCCATAACCAGTGTCTTCAATGTCAATGTCATGCATGTACACAGAGATGCTACTTTCCTCTTCGTTTTCCTTTCATATTTACAGATAAAACCAGAGATACAATGCAGCAAACTTCCTTTGCGCTCATTTTTTGCTGTGTCCATGATAATCATTGCAAAGAAGCCTCAGTAGTTAAAAAGTGTGCCCATCTGGTGAAGAAACTGGGACAAAGTGTACTTTAGAGGGAACAGAGGATAACTCTCCTGGCCTTTAGGGCTAGAGCTGGGGAGAGCCAAGTGCTCTGAAATAGTTAGGTAAAGATGCTTATTTTTTTTTTCCATTCGTTTTTATTTTTAGATATTCCCTGAGGAAGTTGCATTTGTGTGGTTGTAAAGGTCATCAATTTGAGTATCCCTTTCAGATTTTAATGAATGTTTGCACTGTAAAGGGACGTATTATTTGCACAGACCAGATTACAAAACAAAGACTCTTAGGAGGTTGAAAGGCATCAGTGGATATCAAGAGTATTCAATACTAATGACACTTCAGTATCAGAGTCTACAAATTGGCTTTTAAACTTCTTCTCACAAAGGTCTTGCTCCTCAACACCTTCCTCTTACATTGCTTTCCCTGTCCAATCTCCCAGGATTCAGGCCATCCCACCTCAAGCGTTCAGAGCATCATTATTCTCGCATCTCTTATCTAGAGATGGGATCAATAAATCTATGGATCCTGCCCTGACTGGACTCTGGTGTCCACCAACCCTCCTATTTTTCCTCTTGTCAATCCACAAGAACAGTTATCTGCTGGAACAAGCTGATGCATTGTGTGACGCCCTGACGAATGTTCATTAAGTTGTTTTTCAATGAGAAACGGAGATCAATAGCAGACTGTGGTGATTCATGCATTCCCACCCCTATGCATCTGCGCTCATCTCCGATGGATTAGCATGCCGGAAGACACAGATAATATGAAGAAGTCAATTAGTAGCTCATGAAATATAAATGAGTATGCAGGTAAAAGCTAGATATTGTTCTGAGAGTTTTTCCAGTTGCAATTAAGTTTCTCATTTCAATATATGGAAGGGACTAAAGTAATATTCTTAGATTTAAAGTTTTGGAATAAAAGTAGTGTGCCTTCAGAATATACAATATCGTTGTTGTGACTATTTTATGAGTTTTGGAACACTACTATGCTTCTGCTGCCATGAGATGTATACAGAAAAATACTGGACAGCCAGTTCAGTCCTTTGCTTAGGTCACCTCCTTATGTCATGAGCACAACACACACCCACGGGACTAAGTAAAATACAGAGATCCTGCTTTTTCTGTTTGTTTTTTTTTCCTAAAATTATATTTGAAATGTTACCAAGGTGAACTAATCAATACTTTTTAAGTCTGTCTGACACATTAAAGCTCAGGGTTATACTGTAGTATTTGGGAGATAACCTTCAAAAGAATTCAAAATTCACAAAAGCCACCTGTAGTTTTTTTTTTTCTCTCATTTTTGGTCAAATAATGGTGTTGTGTACCTTTTGTTTCACATCGCTCACCTCTCTAATCCAGGAAGAACATTATACTGTCATCAACAAAAAGCAACCATTACAGCTGTATTTCATCAGCCTCTAGATGCACTCTTTTTGATATCACAGAGTCAGCTCATAATCTATAAACATTAGTGTAGATGTACTTAATTTTCTTAGTGAGCAGTAAATCTTTTGACCTGCCAGCTTTTGTCATTTGTAGTTTTGTAGTGAAGCCTGGAACATAGTCATTGCTATATAAATGAATGAATCCATAAGCTACTGACATTTTACTGTCTTTGAATGGTTTACTGCCATTGAATTCATTACAATAAAATAATTAGCTATACGTATGCACTGTTAATATGTTGGTGTTATGAACCTGAGGGTTGCAAGTATAACATTTTAACTTTATTTTGTGTTTGCTCTATTGTTGTGGAGAAGAAAATGGTATGTTTGTTGATGAAAGGGTAAATTGTCAGAAAAACACACTGTACAGAGTTATAGAAAGTAGTTTTAAGTGTTTGTTGTTGCTGTTTTAATTCTGCACCCACACAGATATAGACTTGGTTGTTCATACCTTCTTTATAGAGTAATTTCAGTTGCAATGTGGGTAGTTTTTCAGAAAGAATGGTTTTCTCAATAGGCACTTTCCCACTGTAGGAACCTTTTGTAGTTCCTATAACCTTTTTAATTCCTGAAACTTTTTTTCCATGTGTTCCCACAGCATAGGAGCTATGTATTTCCTAGAACCTTTTTCGCTCCTACTCACAGGCAGAGTCTTTTTTTTTTAGTTCTCTAGGAACTATATGACGTAGGTGATTGGTAGGGTCAAGACCATGTCTATTTCCACATCTTGAAGTACCACTATCTTTAAAACGATCTGTGTAGGTATTTCCAAACTATTCCACAAAAGGGCCGGTGTAGCTGCAGGTTTTTGTTTCAACCAACCAAGAGTACACAGTTTGACCAATCGATTCTCTGAAGACTGAGATCAGTTGTTTAATTGAGTCTAGTCTGATGTGCTGCTGCTTGGTTGGAACAAAAACCTGCAGCCACACTGGCCCTTTGTGGAATAGTTTGGACATGCTGAAGAGATAAACGGACCATCAACGCGGTTCGGTTTTTGGGTTAATAGGGATGTTGGTTAGAGGTATGAAATTATCATACATTGTAGTATCACCGGCTCCTGGATTAGTCATCTCCCAACTCTATAAACTCCTCATTTCTTGACATTAGGCGCTGTATTTGACCACAATTGACATCCTGTGATACAGAACATAAGCACTGTGGCCTCCTCATTCTCTATTCTACCTTATATTAACGCTGTGTTCTACTTCCTGGTGTGATTGTTGAATTAAGTGCTTAAAGAATATGTGACTGTCGCAGATGTTGACGTCACATTGGTCCCTCCCATGGTTCCTACTCCGCTGTCTGAATGCAAACCCAAATGTTCCTTAGGAACTATATAGTTCTAAGAACTGTTTAGTTCCGACAACTACAGTAAATTCTTAGAACTACATTGTGGGAAAGTGCCTAAACTGTCCAGTGGTTAGTTTGGGAACATGCATTGCAACTGAAGTGAAGAGTTAAATTCAGGCCATGAATCTTTGGCATTTTTTTTTTTTTATTATCTTTCCTTCTTTGATGTGACACGATTATCTTACATGTTTATGTCAGACAACTGAGTCATAATTGTACAGACTTGAACACATCCTTGGCTCAAGTATCAAATCATATAATTTACTTAAATACCACCTGTGTTACAAAATGTAGTGTCTTTTCAATGGCTTTGCTTTTAATGTAATGGGTTTGTCTTTGGCCTATGTCCTTATTTTCCACCAAGTTTTAGGCAAGTTGGTGTAATTGTTTAGTGTAAAGCAGTTGCATTTGGAGCATATCCATAACAATGGACAGTTCTGGATTCATTACTCACTTTTTTTACATTGAAAGATGCAATATTTGATTTAATTGCAGAACAAGGGGTCCTTTGATGATGTATGTGCTCAACTGAGTGCCTTTCCATTTTATTTTGAGTAAGACTGACTGGCAGTTTGCTGACCAGTGATGTTTTTTTTGTTTTTTTTTGTTTTTTTTTTGTGCCGTATGTCACCCTGTGGTGCTGTGATGGGTGCTAGTGTGATGGGTGGGAGGGTGCTGATGTATGACATTATTGAATCTGCTGGAACAGATGGGCCTTCAGTATACTGTAGTAGTGGACTAGTGGAGTGGAGATCCACAGATTGCTCTTTGTTGCTACAATGGCGTGGAAGTTCCTAATTTAGTGTAACTGATGGCAGAGGACATATTCTTCAGCTGCTCTCTCCCATGGGCTTATCATTCTAGCTATCCCCTTATCAGTCACCTCCGAGTTAGTCCATTTAGTCATGCTATTGCTCTGGCAAGACCCCCCATGGTGATCAATGGTACTACCTTGTACCATAGGTGGTGTTCCCCAACTGACTATAAGCATTTTTCTTGAGTTTAATCTTCTGTTCTTACACTCAGTAAATGTAGATTTATGTGTTACCAAGAGGAAAAGGACACATGACAGAATAGTAAAATGGGAAGAAAGAGAACAGCAGGTGGACGATTAGGAGTTCATAATTAATCTCAGTTTTACTTGTATCCTGTGGAACAGTGAAGATGAGGGATAACCCATTGTATGACCAACTGTGCTGTGGTTGTGTTTCCTATTCATGCGTTAATTCGTACATCCCATTTTGCTCTATTTCAACGGAGCAGGAACAGGAAATGATCGACCTCCCATTGCTTACCCTGTGGGACACTGCTGACCACAGCACGCGGTACTAACCATCATTACAAAGGCATCATTACCTACAACATATGTGTGACTGATGGAGAGCAACTGTCTGAGCTCAAAAGAAACATCAACTTTGTCAATAGAGGATGTCTGAAGCAACATTGTTGTCACTTCTGCTTCAGTGGCCCTTGGGGCAAAAGAAAAAAGAAAAAAAAAACCTCTTAAGTGAAAGGAATGAATGGGGTGGGGGTGATTGAATGGTGACAGAGGAAGGAGCAAAGACTGGCAGCATGATCTAATGCTCTGTCAATTTATGGATCCAGCTTTAATGGAAAAGCTTGAGGTTTTTTTTTTTTGTATTAATATTTATTTATTTTAATCTCACTGTCATGGTAAATGTGGATGTTTTTAACGCGAATTAACACATTCATGTATCCATGGGAGAGACTACAATTTCATTTCACTAAGCGTAGTGAAACCTTTGATTGTGAACTACTGTGGCTTTTGACTTTTTAAGATTGAATCTGGTTCATTATGAGAAGATATTGACTTTTAGAGTGCTGGCAGAATGAGCAGGACTTTTGGGCTGCATCAGTGGGCTGTCATTCTGTAAATAATTTATTGTAGCTGACATGTGATGAAATATATTATGAGGTCGCTCTCCAGTGACTAAGGGGAAGGTGTTCATTTTCATCATTTGCTGATATCAACTACACTGTCTTTGTACCATTCATGGTTACAGAAGTTAACATTCCTTCCTCTTATGTGTTATTCCTCTTAGTGTGCTTTGTCTTCCGACTTGGAAACCTAATCCTATTTAAAAATTAATACTTTGCTTCAGAACAGTGTCCTGGCCTCAATCAATGAGGTCTTTTTTTCTGGAATCACTCAACGTATTGGAAATGTCAAATCCATCTTGGTGGCCTCTGTAATGAGTAGAGGGGTGTTGGCTTAAAGTCATTCATTTTGTTTTATTGACCATTGAATTCCATAAGGAAAATCACATACTGAGGTCTCGGTCACATGCTAATGAATGAACGTGGTTGACGTTGAATATGTCGCTACAGAGGTCCTTTCAGAGGCACAGCTTCAGAGCATATTTGGAAATACTCGGGCTAAATCTAATCAACAGACAGCAGTCATAGAACATTGTTTTACTGAAATAATCTGAGTATGTCCCACATGTAATTTTCCTTTTTAGATTTTTGCCCTAGTGTTACTGTTTTGTTGTACTGAATACAGCTGAGACATAAATCCTTCTTCATTCCTGTTAGCAGAAGGTAAAAAAGCTGTAATGTGATTTTATGAAAAGAATTAAATGGGCGGTAAGACTGAGTAGCACTGCATTATCTTGTTGTTACCTTCTATATAATGATTCTATTGGGCCTAATGTAAATACATTTGAGGTAATTACTGTATGAAAATTACTGATTACAGTAAAACTACTTTTTTGAAGTGTTGACAATGAATGAGCGAGTTTCTTTTGTACGCTTTATTTTTGAGGTGCCTACCCCTTATTACTTACTTCCTCATCACTAATTTACATGTAGCTCTCTTTTCCACAGCTGCATGATTAAAGATAAATATACTTAAGTGCCTGCGCTGAGGGTTTCTTTGGACCAAGGAGTGCACCTTTTTCACAAATCTCTCCTGGACCACCACATGGTGTTGACATGTGGATAAAAGAAAAGCTATGGACACAATGAAAGAGCTGCGTAATTTAATTTGCAATTGGTCGTAACATTTTGGAACAAGATACATGGGCAGAGAGGGGATCAAGTGTGTATTCAGCAATAATCCTGGAGAGGGGAGGGCAAGAGGACTCAAGCTGTGCAATTACCAGATGAAAAAAAACAACAACACAGGACTCTTTACATCTGCACAGAACAGCACAGTTATTCCTTAATTTCCTAATTCAGCACAACAAGCAGACTCAATGTGCCCTGAAAGGAGAATCTCCTTCTGGCTGAATCATTGCCTTATGTGCTTGTCATTCTGTGATGCTTCCAGCTGCTTGCCAGAGAAGTGGTTTGATAGTCTGTATGTGCAGCATGTTGACGGAGTTCTGCTTCATTTAGTGCAAATCACACTTTTGTCTGAGGGAGGTTTGTGTAGCTTTTACTACTGAGCCACTTATGTATCTGATAGGTATACAGCAGTGTTGTCATGTGCCTCTTCCAGTGACCCTGTTTTCTGTGTCCTGAAGCGATACCCAGGCTGTCCCTTAGATTTCATTTTGCCACAAAGGAGTCCAGTCAGGAACCTGGGGCCCAGAGGGGAAGCAAGCAGCGAGGCCTAATGATGAGAGGAGGGGATTTGTGGCCAGCAATATCACCCCCCCCCCCCTCACCCACAACACATATCTGGGTGGGAAGGCCCTGAAGTGTCAACCCAGTTGTCTCTGATGTCTGTCTGCAAGACCATGTAGTATACTGTATACAGGTCAACATGGCGGTTACAGTCTCATCCATGTCATATACTCACAACAACTAAATCTCAGTACAATATTTTTTTGTTGTAGAAAATATAACTGAAATCTATCCAACAACATATATGGATGGATGGACTTTATTGTCATATATATATATATATATATATATATATATATATATATATATATATATATATATATATATATATATATATATATATATATATATATATATATATATATATATGAGAGAGGGACCAAAATGACCAAAAATATAAAATTAGAATATGGATGCTAAAATGTAGCATAAAATAAATAAAAAATATGTCAAATACAAACTTGTACTCAGTGGAATATATAGGCTGAGCACAGGACAAAGAACAGCACAAAAGTTGCTAAAATGTAATAAAATATACTAAAAGACAAGTTAAAAATGCCAGTTGCATTAAAAAAGGTACACTATAAATTGATGAAACATACATCATACAATCTACATACATCACTGTATCACAGTTAGAAGAGAAAATATTAAAATTTAGAAATTCTTACACAGTGTACGTAAATAAAATATTTTGTAGATGTCCACTGAATGTAGCTCTGTTGTTTTCACAAAACACAAAGTTGTAGCTTGTTCTTCGAGCAACCATGTAAAATGTTGAGATTTAGAAATACTGTTTCTTTGGAGTATGAATCCAACAAAATGCACAGAAAAATTGTCACCTCAGTAAAAGTGTAAATTATTTAGTGTGGGGAAGGTAAAGCTGGAGACTATCCTAAGCTTTTTGGAGCACCATAACACAAACATGTGTAATCTGTATGTTAATCTTGTGTTCCAAGAAGACATACTGCATATAATGAAATTCCACAGAACATTTTCCCAACCCTCGCACGATTTAGATAATACACACGTCTGCTGGATGTGTAGGTTTTTTCATTATTTTACATTCAAAAATGAATACATCATTATTCACATTGTTGTGTAAATGATAAGCAAGAATTTTCATTTTCCAGTGATTACATTACACACTGTTTTTTATTTTTTTCTTTGAGTTGGCCTTGTAGTAGTTAGAAGACTGGAAGAGGCAAGAATACTTTGTTTCATATCACTGTCACTCTTATTCCTCCAGGCAGCTTGACAGCATCTTAGTGTCAAGATTTTTGAGAGTGTCTGGCTTTTAACCATCTTTGCTGACAATACCTCAGTTTCTTGACAGCTTAAATTCCTCCATTTCGTTACCATGTGACAACAGGAATTTTCTCCTGCCCACTCTTCACTCCTCTCGACTTTTCTTTTATTGCATGCTTGTGCCATTCTGTAATTCACAATCAATTATCTTTAATGACATTTGATGGGCAAAATGAGGCTTGTCAGATAATGTTGAGTCACATCCAGTTTTTAGTGTCATTTCATCTAATTCCAACTGGAAAGAGTTCAAGATTCTTCTGTCACCACGAAGGCAGAATTTAGAGGATGGCAGGCATGGAAGTGTTATGATTAAAGCCTTTGTTGTAGCTGTGTCGTCTATCCGTGGACTAGAGTCTTAACATAGGACCTGGGTGATTGTATAGGCTTATACAAAAAGACTCACTTGAAACCAAACACAAATGTTCATAACTGATAATGTGTCAAAGTGGAAAAATTCAAGTGTCCCATGTTACATCATTTTCTATATTCATTATTAAAAGCATTCACTGGCTCTGTAGGTGTATACTATTGATGGATATCATATCAAAGGTGTTTTGGAATATAGTCCACATAATGAAAAATGCCATGTGCTGTCAATATTGCCCTCATGATGCAGAGGAGCAACTGCGAGCTTCCCTGCAGATCCACGTCTAATTGGTTTCCTTCATACTTTGTCGAGTCCTGTCCTGTGGCTGTTCTTCAGCGCACATTCACACCTTTCCCTCCCTGCAGGTGGAGTGTGAAATCCATTTGTTTCAAAGCAGGAACCTAAGCGCTCTCTGCCCTGTAACAGAACATTTTGTCTGCTCCTCCAGCTCCTATTGAGCTAAACAGACATAACTCAACAGCATAAGTCAGGCGGCTAATAGTAAGTCATTAGAGAATCTTCAACCTGAACCCAAAGCGAGTGTTCCTGCCTTGGCCACCCATTGTTCTTGCACAGTTCAAGTGATAAGCAGGCAATTAGTAGTTCGACTAAGTATCAGCAGGGGTCATGAATCATGAAATGGCATCCTGTCAACCGTGGTCAACCTGGGCAGTGCAAAATTAACCCCTTAAGAAGCTGGTTTCATAGCAGTGTTTTACCTTTTTAGGAGTTTCACCACTGGAGGTGACATAAATAGGTCTTTGCCCAACAGTGAAGAACAAGTACTTTAACAGTCCGCTGTTCTTATGGCATGGTTAATGACTGACCTTTCGAAAACTGTGAACAGGGATAGCCCTGAGAAATGGGTCTGCCATCCACAACCACTGATAACCTGAAAGCTGACCTTGACTGTTGGTAAACACTGGGTTTGTTTGTGGCTCTTTGTAATAGCCACGGCCATTAGCATGTTCTGGGGGCGGCCAGGATGTACTGTTCCTCTGAGGCTCTGTGGGAAGATTTAGTGCCCGGTGCCACAAAGTTTGCTTCCTGACTGAGGACTAGTACAAGCCTAATGAGAATGAGGGATTCAAAATGCTAAATCACCACAGTTAGGGCACCACCTGTCTCTGGCGTGCCCTGGTAATTATCTTGCATCACTACTTTCTCATTTCTTTCCACAAGATGACATTAGTATGGAACAGGAATGGCTGTGCATACACTCGATGAGGCACCTGGCTGATTGCATGCCTGTCCTGACCCCCATGTCCAATACACAACTAGCGGAAACTCTCCAGATCATAATGAACCCATAGGATGTTTTCTGGCTTCTCACAAATAAACAAAGGGCTCAAATGTTAGGCTTTGTATAAATTAGCATTAATGACTTCATTATGTTTCTGGACACTGTTCTGTTTTCACAATCAGCACGTCATTAAGAGGTGTCGGACACTTAATTGAAGTTCCTGTTTTGTTTAAAAGGTAGTTTGACAAGTTGCACAAGTGAACACCTGGCGCTGTTTAGAGTTGACATTGGAGATGGATGTTTATGAGCAATATGTGTCAACTTAAATGGGTTGAACCACAGTAGTGTTTTAACTGAATTTAACATCTGATTTGCCCACCTCCAATTTGATTTTTTATTTTGACCTAATATCAAGTGTGGGTTTAACCAATATAGATATTCCTTATAGAATATTCCATTTATGTTTTCAAGATGTGATTTACTCGGTGCATGCTGTCTCATACCAAGTATTCTTTAATTAGCCGAAGGCACAATAAATTGCCTGAGGACTGACTGAGACTGCACATTAGTTTTCAAAAATGTAATACTTAAACTTGCTTCATTAATTTGAAAGTTGCGTATGTGCTTTAAGCAATGCACTGTAATGTTACATATTGTATGTCTGTCCATCTTGACTATTTCACATTTACTGTAGTATGAAATACTAGCCAAGACTCCAAAACACATGTTCTTACAGGTACTCCTACTTTGTTTTTCAGTACTGTTGTCATTACCTAACATTAAGAAATTGTCAATCACTGCAAAACAAATCACCTTGTGAAGATGAGACAGCAGAGGAGTGAGGGGCAGATTAAAAGGTTCATTATAAAACATCTCTGAACAGGAAAAAAAATGTATTCAACAGAATTTATAAATAATGTAAGAGATGAGCAGTGGCACGGCAAAGAACAGCACCATACATTCAATACGAGTAAAGCTTAAAGCCTGTCTCATAATAAGTAGGAAGGAACATTAACGGTGTATATGCTGTAACATAACTGCCTCCCACTTTATTCTCAAACATTCTAAAATGAAGAGCAATTTCTATGTAGCCATTGGGACAAACATATTTACAGTGTTAGCAGCAGATTGCTTCATAATAAAAGACAATGAAGAGTACAAAACCAGAAGAAACGCGTATGAAATTTCCAATACTACAACTGCACCAAGACAATTAATTTGTCTATTATTATTTTTTCCAGTGTCGGCTCTGGGTGACATTTTTAGCCTGTTTAGTCTTTCTTCAGCCTGTATTTTGTCAGATGTGCCTTAGGGACACAGACCTAATAGCATGTATTGATTCAGGCAATAGCTGTATGAAAACCTGTTTTCCCAGGTCTCATTTTAATGTGGCTTTTGCACCCATGCCCACCAAATTGTCAATTGGTTTCTGCCTCTTTATGGAGCTGTAGGGGTGAGTTAGTTAATGATATCACCACGCTGTGAAGATTAGGACTCAATTATCTGCCTGTGAGTCCTTTGACATGGACCTGGGTTCTAGCCCGACATATTAATCATATTTCTTGATAGAGTTGCAGGAAGGTGGGAAAGGAGCTTACATCCACATGATAAAGAAACCTCTGTGCAAGGGTGGATAATACTGCAAGAAAACCTTTATGATTCTTTAGTTTTTTGTTCTTTAGCTGCAGTTATTTCGAACCAACCCCCCCCCCCCCCCAATACAAAACCTGACTTGCAGTGTTGTCTGCATATACTGACATTCATTGTATTTTTTTTTTTTTTTTTGCTCCTGTCTGTGGCAGTTGACGCTCCAGGATCAAACGGTTTCAATTATTGTACGTCTTCTCAAATATCCTGTTTGAACTAATTGAAGCCTGTAGTTCAGATATAAAGTTTCATTTTAATATTAAAATCGGCATACTGTCCTGGGGGTCCACAAAGTGTTCATTCATGTTAAAGTTGTGCTTTGAAAAAGTCTTAAAATAGAAATATACTAGTTTTCAAAACATGCTCAAAAGGCACTTGCACAGAGGAATGTAAATTGAATAATGCTGAGTATCACTGGATGCAGTTTTCTGTATATGCCTGAAACACATTTGTAAAAGTGTTCTGAAAGCCTGTAACTCACTCACAAATTGTAATTTATTACAGAAAATGTATAACTGTTACTGAACTGCCATTATTACTACTATCAGTACCAATAAACCTGCATTCTGTGAACTTAAATATAATTTTATTCATGGTTCATTGAAATTCTCAACCTTGCTTTAGGCAGATTCTTACTCTTCACACTACTGAGCTCTTCACTAGAAAAGCTTTTAAAACATGGCTCATGCAGCAATAATTCATGACAAGCCATGTATGTGAGTAAGTGCAGTTTATAGGTCCACTGTGTATGATTTATGACGATGTAATTATATTTAATTTAAATTGCATTAGGTTATGTTGTGTAATTGTGCGACAATCAGAATTACTGTGACTTTGGGCGGGGTTCTTCATCTGGTTGCAATCTGCACATCTGCAGCTTTACCACTTGGTGTGAGTAAAGTTTACACACTGAATCTTTCAGTAATTTAGTCTCGTCTCGTCATCTGAACCAGCTTTATACTCACTAGGGTCGCGGGGGTCACTGGGGGGCTAATCCAGCTACAATGGGCGAAGGCGGGGTACACCCTCCAGTTCATCTCATGGCTGAACATATAGTATAGACAAACAATCATTCTCACTATCACACCTATGGACAATTTAGATTAATCAGTGCATGTCTTTGGATGGTGGGAGGAAACTGGAGTACCTGGAGAAAACCCACGGAGACACGAGGAGAACATGCAAACTCCACACAGAAAGGTCTGGTGTGGGAATCTAACCAGGGTCCTTCTTGCTGTGAGGCACGAATGCTAACCACTGCACCACCCTGCCAGCCAGTAATTTAGTCATTTATGTATTTATTGGTTTTTATATTGCAGTAATTGGTGGTAAACATAAGTATCAACATAACCGGCAGTATATACACCTAAATCTGAATGTATAGCACTGTTACTGGTAAAACTCTTGGACCTTTTTCATAGAGAAAACTGATGCCACAGATATGGAATTAATATAACATTAGAGTTTCCTTTAACAGTATAGTTTTATTGCAACTTTACATCTACTCCACAAATACTTGTGTTCAGTATTTCTTTTCCTTTAATCACGAAGGATCACAAAAAAAAATCCTCTGAAGGTCAGCACCTGCAGCAGTCTGCAGCCCAAGTCCATCTAATAGAGGCATGTTTCATCAGGACTTCTGTGTTTCCTTCCAGGCACATACGAGAAACACTTTTGATGTGATTTTCTTTTAAGAAAAATACAGGAGTGGTGATAGTAATGACATTGCCTGCAGTCCACCGCAGACACTGATGAGTCTATTTGGGCTTCAGGAGTCCTGTCAGTGGGATGCACACTCCTGTAGCAGGTCACTGTGATCTTTCTGGCACCCACTGGAGCTCACAAACAGACCCCCCCTTCCAGTTCTCCAGCTGCACATAGAGAGATGTAGTACCTCAGGGGAGACCGCGTCGTAGTCAGATGCCATCCATTGCTGCCTTCTACCGCAACGCCTTCATTAACATTCTGACAGATCCAGTAGCATAATAATTTTATAAAGTAATCACCCTACTTTACACATAAACAAAATTGCCTCTGGTGAGTATCAGCCCTTGTGTATAGCATTAGTTTTTCAGCTTTTCTCAACCCCTAATGTGTCCAACTGCCTCCCTTCCTCTGTGCCTGTGATGAGATCAGACAGGAAAATCAATAAAGAAAACATTGTGGTTTGACAGTGACATGAAACACCCAAACTCATGCCAGTTCGTAAAAGTGCCAGTTGTCAGAACAGCTTTGGTTGATAAAGTAGTTCTTTTTTTATTTTCGGTTTTGAGGAGAAAGCTTTGTTTGGCCAGTCACAGCAGCTGGATCAGTCACAGGTCATCAGTCATGTGTAGGTCAAGTGAGGACTGATTCTATTTCAGATGAGGTAACCGATAAGACGCTATAACAACACTTAGCACTGTATGCACAAGACAAAACAAAGACACCATGACGCTTGCATGTAACTTTACATGCACGCTGCTGTCAGCATGAAGGGCATGTCATACCATCTAAATCTATTCATGCCAACAATGCTGAATTGTGTTTACACATGTTTATGTCTCTGCCACTGTTGTTAAATTATTGGCCAGGACGGAGATCCAGGGACTGATTAGCATTTGTGCCTTGTTCTAACAGGTGTGCAATGTTTCACGGTGTTACAGACAAAGTGAAAGCCCCCCCCCACCCCCACCCACCCACACAACAGGGTGACTTTCAGTCCCACATTTCTTTGATACTGGATTCAAAGCATAAAACACAGAGGTTGGAAAAAGATAAGGGAGTGATTTCCCCTTGTTTTTCTCCCACCCTTCCGCTCGCATTCTTTGTGGTCAGCACAAGTTCACTTTTCATCACTAAGCCACAGTTGTCTTTAAAATCCACCAGTGTGGAAAAGTGGGAATTCATATCAATGGTGTATGTTGCATTTCTATTTTTCAGGCATTGTTTTTTTGCCGGTTTACTCAGTGGAGCTGAAGGTACTGAATAGAGCTCCTTATAGCTAATTTATTTTTTTTATTTTGATTTATACGTCAGTATATGATAGATTTTCAACTGATTGAACCCTGTCTATTGGGGATTGAAGTGACTGTGGTTTACATTCAGCTGAGTGCTTCTGTGTCAGAAGGTTTGTCAAGAGAAAAGAATCTTTAAATAATTTAACTGGTTGGAAGGGAAAGGGTCAGGGCTCCTCCTCCATACAATGGAGGATGTTGAAGCTGCTGCTGCTTCTGTGGGAAGGCTGCAAACCAGCATTAGTCCAAGATGCCAAGACAACTTATCAAACAAAAAACTGTTATTTTTTTCTTAACACAGCTAGAGCAGAAGGAATAATACATACTGAAGTAATATGTTATGTCTTCATCAAAGTGCTCATGTTTGTTATGTGATGAATGTCATGATGGGAGAAAAAGCTCTCACAATGTAAATGAAGTTCAGTATTTTTTATGCTGATTCTAGTCTCTTAATGATTCAAAAGGCTGATGTCTCCATTATCTGCATAATTCTGTAAATGTACAGATAATAAACCCACTTTTATTGTGTTACACTGCAGAAAGTCTTTTGAAGACTGTTATTAGACAGCTCTAGTCTACATTAGTGACATCTGTTTTCGTTTCATGTTCTCTGGTTACTATCTGTGCAGGCTAATAAATCACATAGTCTGCAGAATTGTGCCACTGGCGGGGGTAGAACAACACAAGTGTTGATGCAGACACACCTATGTAGCAGTCCCCAGCTCTCTATGATCTCTTTCATTTCACTCAAAACCTCTACCCTGCAGCACTCAGACTTGCACAGAGGATACTATCAAAGCATCAGCCCTGAAAAGGAGACGAACGCAAGCACATATATTTAGGAAATGCTGCAGTGTTCAGAGCTGTGGCAAATTGGTATTGTTACGGTTGCTCATTTTAGTCTGCTCAGCTTCACTGTGCCATCATATTACCCTAGTGGACTTTGATGGTGGAAAAAAGGATGAGGCTAGGATTGCTTTAATGCACCTAATTAACAAAAGACAGAGGAGAGGAACATACTATCTCATGCTGGATGTCACGCAGCCCTTCAGCACCTCCGCTGCTGTTAATTACCTCAGGCGTTTCACTATCTCTCCCAGGAATGGACAGAGCTAGCATCTCTTGAGCTGCTGCCTGTATGGTCATTAGAAAGACCAGATTTAGCCCAAACAAGCGGTAATATATCTGCATTTTTTTTCCCATTGGCTAGCAGGATAATGGCACCATTCCTCGGGTGAATCGAAGAGAAATACATCGACATACAGTGATAATTAGCGGTATGGATGTATGGAAATGTTTTAACTCAAAGATGCCATGCAATGTGAACATCAAAATCAAATCATGAGGTCAGTCAATACTGAGACCTCTATTTGAGACAGTGATTCACTTGTCTGGCCCCATGAAGGGAATTCAATGGTTCTTTACTTTAATTAAAATGAACAGAAAATAAAAGGCAAAACAAGTGATTAGTACATTATTTACAGAACTATCAGAGTTGTAATTGGAAATATGCATAATAAGTCATGTCAAAGCAGGTTTCCTTATGGATGGATTTTGATTACATTTTCAGGGTGCGTTGGTAATGGGGAGATGTGGAAATTAGTAGATTTTGGTGGTAATGGGGGGGGGGGGGTCTACCTTGGTGGAGGTCTGCGCTCTGAGTGCTTTTCTACTTAGCAAATGTACCAAGGTAGTGGAATAAGCTACATTTGCTTCACATATCCAGGCGCATGCACGCACACACAACTCAAAAAACCCTGGCCTTCTCTCATCCCCATTTATTGACTGATTTAGTTTAACCCTTCACTGTCACTGTCTGTCATTATAGCTGTTAAATGTATTTGTACTTGTCCAAGCTGACTGAATAGTCCCTACATTTATTTATTTTTTGTATCAATACTCTGCTGCTCAAAAATATCCCTCAGATTCTTTTGAATGAATAATCCATCAAGCATTTGATTTCCAAATAAGATAATAAGTGTATGGGACTTGGAATTCTACTCATTATAACAAAACATTTTTATTAAAAAAAATTTTCTAATGTTGTTGATTAAATCCTACTAAGCAGCAGTGGTTGACCAGAATAAACTATTCAGTGATGAGGCGGTAAATACTAATGTTCAAGGTGACTGGATTTATACCCATGGGTAGATTGTCTTTTTTTTTATTTTTATTTTTTTTATTGCAGACATAGTAATTGCATTTGACATCACAACAAAACACACATTGAACGTGTTAGGCAGGTACTTGATTGTCTGTTCTCCAAAAGGAACAGATGACTGCTCACACAAATAAGGAAGAAAAAAAAAATCTAACCTTGAAATTATTTTAGGCACTTTTTCTTTAATGCGTAGCTGTCAGGCGTAAATTATGAGTAGTTGTTAATAGCAACCGTACTGTTTTACAAAAATAGAGAGCCTGTGTTAATTGGGCAGTTGATACATTTGCATCTGTTGTGTCAAAACCAGATCCGACTTTAAATAATTAAGTGAGTTTAAGTTTCTTAAAGGAGTAAAACATGCTAGGTAATTTCATGGCCATGTTTCTCAGCTTTGACTCATTTCTTTGGCAGCAGATGCTCTGTATTCTGACCTCTAGAGAATACTGTGTGGCCAGAGGGCTTAATCCAGTTACAATGTGTGCACAAACTGTACTTTATCACAGGGAACAGTATCTACCTCTCCTCAGGCTGTGAGACCACACTCTTGAGAGAAGATGCCTCAAAGCTCTACTGTAGTCTTGGATCACGTTGCCTAATCCATTCCAAAGCGTAACCACTACATCCTAGGAAAACAAAACTTGCCCTTGGCCAGTGCTGAGGGGTATCTCACACCTGTCTACTCAGTTTGGTCTTCCTGCATGTTTTCAGAAGACAAAAGTACATAAATAACAACGGGGAAAAAAAAGCTCTTTCTTGTTGAGTCTTCCACTTGCAGAGCTAAAAAACTTGTGACGTGAATGACAGAAGGTCAAATGGATTGTGTGGCGATATCGTTCGTAAATGACATTACATTAATCAGATGTGGGAAATATGAAAAAAAACAATTGGATATACTTTAGAATATCCACATGTAACTTATAACTGAGAGAAGTCCCATCATAGACTGGTCCATTGGTTAAAGCAAAAGTGATTGTAGGCAACTCTGATACGGCACCAGAGACAAACAGGACCCACATGCAAGACTCACACACCAATATAACATTTGAACAGTTTTATTGAAACAATGTTGGTGCTGCACTGGGGAAGCTGCTACAACCAAGGTCACCAGGAAAGGGTTAAATGAGACAGCAACTAGGAGACAGGGCAAAAAACAGATCAGGGTCAGAACCAGCAAATCAGCCAAGACAGGCAGGGAACATCTCAGAAACATTAGCAGTGTACATGCGAGGGTCATAACACGAGGGCAGAATCCAATACGGTGTCGACAGGGAGGAGGCAAACTTGATGTCGGTGGAGGATTCCAAGTCTGGTAACGTGAAGCAGATTCAGACAGACAAAGGAGAGACAACAGACCAGAACCAAAGTACCAAAACAGATCGATAACCACAGAGGCCAAGACAAGAAGTAAACCTTTCATTTGCTGCATTTGAACAAAACAAATTCGCAATTTGACAGAGAAACAGGAGAGGCTTAAATAGGGAGATAAACAGATGAGACACATCAGGTTAAATCAAAAAGGAGGCGTGACAAACATCTGTGGCAGAAAGCAAAACAAGACCGAGTGAGACATGAACCCACACAACAAAATAAAAGCCCACACACTCACAATGAGAGAAATAACAGGAAAACGAGACGATAAAAGTCTGTATCAGTAGCTTTTAATATAATCCGTCTTGGTCAATTCATAACTTTTATTCAGAACTTGTGATGAATTAGTTTTGATACTACTGATCTTTTTGTCAGTCACTTTCAAACTGTATTTACTCTCTAAATGTGAGCTGATTTTTATGCTATGATATCTTTATTTTGTCTCTACCAACATAACACATACATACATGTGTATAAAGAGTAAGTCTATACATATATCTGAGACTGGTTTCAGGTAACAGGAAACAATTCAAATTTAAGGTAAAACCATGTAATTATTTTGCCATCTGTGTTGAATTTGACTCTTATCACAGAAAACATTGATCACGGTGTCTGTGCAGACCAGGCACTGTGGGGTGGATGATTTTCAATCGGATAGGCTCATTTTGGGATTAGTTTTTCCTCCCTCGGGCATCTGGTGGCAATTTTTCGAAGGGTTTGGGCTGAATTGTGCCTGGACTGTGGATCATCATTTAGTGCACTTATCTGGACAATCACGAGAAGAAGAAGAAAAAGAAATACCCGTACAGTAAATACTGAATACTTTGCAGCTGTTGAAAGCATGACTTGATACGTTCTCCCAACAGTGTCGCATCCTACCTTTGAGGTTTTATTGTACACAAACAAATATCAAATGAAAACTACTGTCCTTCACCTTCTTCTTCTGTGTCATTAATGTTTTCCTTTTCTTCTCTTTCATGTTATCGTCCATTTGTCCCTATCGACTGTGCTTAACAAAAATACCACACAGGTAAGTCATACTCTACAGTATTTCAGTCTCTTACTCTTTTGACTCCAAATGAAAATTTTCTTAGCAACCGCTCATATCCTTTAGCTGTCTTTAGTAGGTTGAAGCAATCACTTTTGAAGCTTCCTTGTGGCTCGTTGTTATCGATTTAGTGTCTGTATGATTCCCTGTACTGCTCTCAAAAATTACCTTTGCTAGAAGATATGGATAAATTAAAGAAAAGGCCTTTTAAAGTAATGTAATTGCAAGGAAAAAGACCAGCTGAGAATATAAGGGGATATTTTATATCTCCTCTCCTCTCCTCTCCTCTCTTCTCCTCTCTACTCCTCTCCTCTCCTCTCCTCTCCTCTCCTCTCCTCTCCTCTCCTCTCCTCTCCTCTCCTCTCCTCTCCTCTCCTCTCCTCTCCTCTCCTCTCCTCTCCTCTCCTCTTTTTCTGTTTTCTGCTCCAATGAAATTTTGTAATTAGATTGTCATGGCACAGTCTGCTCTCAGGCTCGCTACTGTTTTATATGCAGATGACTCAAATGATTTGTCTCATGATTTTATTGTCACTGTTTATTTGACTTTGACTATGTTGATGTGACACTGTTAAGGCTCAGGAGGTAAGGCTTAGGGGAAGTGCAATTCAAAGTAAAATAAACAGTGTTTACAGAAGAGTGCTCCTGATGAATAAATAGTCCTTTTTGTGTTCTGAGAAGATAATCCAATTAGAGTACCCAATAATAATTAACTTGCTGTATATTAATCAGTTACAGACACTCGATCTCTTAAAATGATTGCCAGAGGGACACATTACATATCACTGTGATATGGATTATGCAAGAACATAGCCTACCTTTTCTAAAAGTGTAAAAAAGTCATCTTATTTTGATATAAAAGTTCTTTATTCTGCTACCATACTCATACCATATTATTTCAGAAGAGCAAAGGGAGCGTGGTTCTCCAGAGAACATGTCATAAATAGAGTTTATTGGTTGTATGTATCGTGGGAATGACCTTTTCCTGATGTTCTAACCACCCGACTGTCCTTTCCATTCCCACATTTAATTGCCGCAGACAGTACTTACAGAAAAGTCCAGTGTAAAGTGGTCTGGCTGCTGTACAAGTGTGTTTGCTAAAGCCTGGCTAGATCTCTGCTGTGGTTCAGAGGAGTGGGCCAAAACCAACAGATGGGTAGAGCAGAGGAAACGCTGCTGCAGTGTTTGTCCCGAACACCATGCCGAGCGGGTGTCCCCCCTCAGAGACTGACCACTTGGCCCTACATCCACGGGTCCGGTGCCAAGAGAGACACAGAAAAAGGGAGAGGGAGGGGACAACTGACAAATAACGGTGAATAAAATTAGAGGAGGAGCTCAGTTCAGTTAACCTGGTCTCTTAAAAATGTTCAGCAATGCAAGCGTCCACACAGGTATACATACACAGGAACACATAAGCATATTCACATTCTATTCAAAGCACATTTTGCCCAGCAGCATTTACTCAGTGATGTCATGATGCAGCTTCTTAGGATGCGTCATTCTTGTTCCATCTACCATGTCCTAATGTTAGCCAAAGTCTACAGGTCCATGCTGAGCCAGGGGCATGCTGTCCTCTCAGCGTGTGGGTAGAAGTAGTGCAAGGGGAGCGCTAATGCTTAATATGAGATGCCTCCTTTTTCCCTGTAAACAGGATATAATATCTGCTCTTCATTAATGATGCAGGGACCAGCCCCACACAGCAGAATGCATTAGAGCTTTAATCAGCAGATATGATTGCTTTGTACTCCGTCTGACTGCACTAGGGGGCCTCGTGGGGTTTAGCGTCGGTTTATGACAACTAGCTGTCGACGGAAGAAAAGAGAAATGAAAAGAAATAAAAGGGTTTAATGACATTCAATCTGACAGTGCCTTAGCATGGTTTTAAAAGGATGGAGAGAATATGATCTTGTTTTTTTTTCCCTTTTCATAACTTTTGCTTTTTAGGCGAGCACAGAAGAACTGCTTAGTCAGGACTACCATATGTTTATTCCCTTCAGTGGTAGGTGTTCTCCCACTTTGGCTTGAAAAACTAAGATTCGCTCCAAAAGCAATAAAAGCATGACAGGAAGAGTTAGAGAACTCATATAGGGGCCTTCAAAGATTCTTTCCCATTTGCCCAAGTGCTGTCCTCTTCTATTTTCAAAGGACATTTAATTTTCCCTTTTCCTTTTTATTCCACTAACTCTCAGGCCAAAATAATCAAATGCAAATATTTCTCATCAACTCCCTGGGCACACCCTTGTCACTAATCATAGAGCTTCTGAAATGTTGAGAATCCAACAAGGGATAAGCTGTTTTTTTTTTTTTTTTGCCTTTTGGGACTCATCTGGTTCCCACTGTTATTCTTGTACAGCAGGCATGCTGAAGGCAGACTTTGATGTGTTTTCTGGCTAAAATGTGGCCCAGCTGTGCTTTGCTGCATATATTGCACTGTATGTATTTCATAAGTTCTTTGGCATTTGTGGCATTCTGTCCGTTGTTACAAGGTTTGACAACCGTTTCTTTGTGATAACCTGAAAAGAGGCCTTAAAATTAAATATGGGCCCTAGGCACCAGCATGTCCAAACAACACATACCATCACCTCAGGGTTGTTTTTATTTTCTCCAGACCATCTGCAGAGGTCACAACTGACTTTCAACTGAATATGAGTAGCCCGAATTTTTCCTGAAAAGAGGAAATCAGTTATTTTTACAAGGTTTAAGTGGGTATTTTAGGCTACTCTCTACCAGTAAGAGTCTTTCATTTTGGGACTATCTAACTGTAATTGGCTTATACAGAAAACGACCAAAAATTGCACAAATTGCCCTCGCACTGTATTTAAACTGATGTGTTCCTTCATTTTCATTTCGATTTCACACACTGCTATGTATGTAAGTAAAGCATTTTTCACAAATACCATTCGGTGGGAGGCATTTTGATTTACCAAAGTTAGTTCCATTACTTCCTCAGGAGAATATAAATGTTTCATTTCACATCATTTAACAACTGCGTTTACTCTGTTTATATTAAAAGAGCGTGGTATGTTATTCCAGATGCATCTGAAATTCTCTGTTTACAGGTTAAGCATTATATCACATCTATTTCTAAATCCTTTTCATGTGTTAATCCAGGCTTGATGTTATGTACATACAGATGCACCAACCTACATATGGGTGATTCTTAGACTTTTCACATACCGGCTGTTGCGCTGGCATATCTCTCACTAAAATAACTTTCTTTTGTTCAAGTGCAGTGATAGTTTCGACAAATATGTCTATCATCTGCTGAACGTGTGAGAGCCAGCTGGGTCACCAT
This sequence comes from Siphamia tubifer, assembly GCA_020466265.1. Classification (NCBI taxonomy): domain Eukaryota; kingdom Metazoa; phylum Chordata; class Actinopteri; order Kurtiformes; family Apogonidae; genus Siphamia; species Siphamia tubifer. The sequence continues at coordinate 23,667,003 of CM035797.1, read as the reverse complement.
CCTTGAATTCCTGTCAAAGCACCACCTCTGTAGGCCTTTCCACCCCACAGCATTCACATTCTTGTCAGCTTGTAGTGTAGTACAATTTATAACATTTTCAGGTACTACTTAAAATACCCTCAAAAAGTGTATGCGTTTCTGTAACTAAACTTTAAAGGTGAAATATACATATTATATAGACAAATACTACTACTACTAATAATAATAATGGATTGGATTTATATAGTGCTTTTTTGGCCACTCAATGTGCTTCACATTAGTGACCCATTATTCATTCACTCTCACATGTGTCCCTCTGTCCACCTCCAAACATTCATACACCAGTGTGAGTGGAACTGGATACTGATAGTAATTATAAAATTATTATATATTATAGGATTATAATCATCATTATATATTATAATTGTAGGATAATTTTACTGATTAGGAAAACTCACTTTCAAGCAATATTCAAATTTTCTGGGTTTTTGTGTTTGAGTTATTAATAATCTTGTAAATCATAATCAGCCAAATTACAACAAAGAAATGCTTAAGATATCCCGCTTTGCATCTCATGAGTCTATAAAGTGGATTGGTTTCACCTTTTATGAATAACTCAACTCCTACACAATATTAAAATTAGTACCTGTATACACACTGAACTATAAAATGCTTCCTGTGTAACATTTAAGCAATTTCTCCATCAGGGGTGTAATAATATGCAATACAAACCATTTCCTTCTGTTTTCAAAATCTGTTTTGATTCATGAGGCGTATGCTGCTTCATAAATTGATTAGACTGCTGTCATTCTAATCACATAAACTGCATACAGCACAACTACCTCACTGCTCCACCTGTGGTTTTTCTGGAAGTTCAATGTAACGATTAATCAACGTGAGTATTTGCAAGTTGAATTAAGAAATCAAGTAATTAAGTTATTTAAGATCACAAAGTAAACATTTATTTCATAAAATATGTAAGAGTAATGTGACTAAAATATGAAGGTGAAAACCAGATCATACCACATTATTATCAGCAACATGATCAAGGTTAAGAAAATTCAATATCTTGTGTAACTTGAGGATGGAAGTATGCTATGAGAAGACCGCTATGTTCATATGTCACAAAGAGATATTCTGCTAAGAGACTTTAAACCATTTTGTTCTAGAGGGGTAAAGGCTGCATGACTCACTAAAATGCACCAAGAGGCAGAAAACTCATTCCCATGACACATCACAGTTCACTAATTACTTTTCCAAAGCTGTGTATTTCCAGGCTATATTGTACATAAGAAAGGCCATGTTTAGAAAAAGCCCACCTCAGTCTCACATTATACGGCACATCACCCTTTGACTTCAAAGTTCAATGTCGACATGTGCAATAGGTAGTATCACAAAATAAAAGATGCCATGTGAAAGTGCTGAAATTACCTTAAATTTTGACACCAAGCACAAATAAAGCGTGCATGTTATGTTGCATGTTGATATTGATATTTGAATCGAAGCTTAGACCAAAATGTTTGATTTTCAACTGTTCATATATCATACATAACATAACATTAGGACCTTCATTTTACATAGATCCATTCCCCAGGTAGCCATGATACAGCACATTACATTTCTAATGAATATGATGATTAGTTTTTGTTTAATGGATGACCAAAAGTAGCATTTTAGAAGTTTACAATGGATAAATAAATGAATATAAAAATATTTTGACAGCATGAAAGGTTAGCATTTAATTATTTATTGATTCATGTGTATGCGTATGTACATTTATGTATTTATAATTACCTCCGCCAAGGAGGTTATGTTTTTGCCGGCGTTTATCTGTCTGTCTGTCTATGTTCAAGATAAGTTGAAAACATATGGACGGATTTTGATGAAAATTTCAGGGTAGGTTGGTAATGGGGACATCTGGAAATTATTAGATTTTGGTGGTGATCGGGGGGGGTTTATATCTTGGTGGAGGTCTGCGCTCAGTGCTTTTCTACACTCAACAAAAATATAAACGCAACACTTTTGTTTTTGCTCCCATTTTTCACGAGATGGACTCAAAGATCTAAAATTCATTCCAGATACACAATATTACCATTTCTCTCAAACATTGTTCACAAATCTGTCTAAATGTGTGATAGTGAGCACTTGTGCTTTGCTGAGATAATCCACCCCACCTCACAGGTGTGCCACATCAAGATGCTGATCTGACATCATGATTAGTGCACAGGTGTGCCTTATACTGCCCAAAATAAAAGGCCACTCTGAAATGTGCAGTTTTGTCTCACAGCAAAATGCCACAGATGTCACAAGCATTGAGGGAGCGTGCAATTGGCATGCTGACAGCAGGAATGTCAACCAGATCTGTTGCTCGTGCATTGAATGTTCATTTCTCCACCATAAGCCGTCTCCAAAGGCGTTTCAGGGAATATGGCAGTACATCCAACCGGCCTCACAACCGCAGACCACACGTGACCACACCAGCCCAGGAACTCCACATCCAGCAGGTTCACCTCCAAGATCGTCTGAGACCAGCCACTCAGACAGCTGCTGAAACAATTGGTTTGCATAACCAAACAATGTCTGCACAAACTGTCAGAAACCGTCTCAGGGAAGCTCAAGTGCATGCTCATCGTCCTCATTGGGGTCTTAACCTGACTCCAGATCATCGCCGTGACAGACTTGAGGGGGCAAATGCTCACATTCGGTGGCGTCTGGCACGTTGGAGAGGTGTTCTCTTCACGGATGAATCTCGGTTTACATTGTTCAGGGCAGATGGCAGACAGCGTGTGAGCGCTTTGCTGATGTCAGTGTTGTGGATCGAGTGGCCCATGGTGGTGGTGGGGTTATGGTATGGGCAGGCATCTGTTATGGATGAACACAGGTGCATTTTATCGATGGCATTTTGAATGCACAGAGATACCGTGATGAGATCCTGAGGCCCATTGTTGTGCCATACATCCATGAACATCACCTCATGTTTCAGCAAGATAACGCACGGCCCCATGTTGCAAGGATCTGTACACAATTCTTGGAAGCTGAAAATGTCCCAGTTCTTGCATGGCCTGCATACTCACTGGACATGTCACCCATTGAGCATGTTTGGGATGTGCTTGACCGGCGTATTCGACGGCGTGTACCAGTTCCCACTAATATCCAGCAACTTTGCACAGCCATTGAAGAGGAGTGGACCAACATTCCACAGGACACAATTGACAATCTGATAAACTCTATGCGAAGATGTGTTGCACTGCATGAGGCAAATGGTGGTCACTCCAGATACTGACTGGTCCCCAGACCCCCAATAAAGCAAAAAAAATGCACATTTCAGGGTGGCCTTTTATTGTGGGCAGTATAAGGCACACCTGTGCACTAATCATGATGTCAGATCAGCATCTTGATTGGCACACCTGTGAGGTGGGATGGATTATCTCAGCAAAGCAGAAGTGCTCACTATCACACATTTAGACAGATTTGTGAACAATGTTTGAGAGAAATGGTAATATTGTGTACCTGGAATGAAATTTAGATCTTTGAGTCCATCTCATGAAAAATGGGAGCAAAAACAAAAGTGTTGCGTTTATATTTTTGTTGAGTGTAGTTATGTAATGTTTTTGGCCTTCATACTCAACAGCTTCCCACTAATTTGAAACATCACAGTAAAAATGTTCATGTTTGTGGATATTGGTGGTTATTATTATTAAGTATCAAATCAATGTTTCATTTTGAGGGATGATTTTCCTTCCTCAGAGACTGATTTAGAAAGCATTTTTAGTCACAGCATGACAAATTTCACAAATCAAGAAGTGGAACTTTTAACTCCCAAATGTCACATGTCGGTGACCAAAAACATCTACAGATCTAACATTTGTAATAACTTTTGAACCAATATTATCAATACATTTATATCCAGCTTCTCAGCAGCATCATAAGTGTCTTTGTTGGATGTTCACAAGGTCCATAGTGCACAGTTACGCTGCTCGTCGCACATGCAATATTTGACTGAACCACCTTTGGTTTTGATTACAGGAGACATTTACTTTGACTTTTTTTTTTGTCACATAATGCTTATGTCGTGTCACAATAAGGTGTATTGTTATATTTTTTCATCCATAGTTGCATTAATTTTTGATGATGATGATGATAATCAGACCGCTGCATCAGCTCTTCATCATCCCAAATTACAGTTTGGACTTTTTGAAGGCTAATTTTTGTGTGAAAATGTCTCTTTTGTCCCTGAAGTGTTCTGTCACAAGTCTGATGACCCTGATCAACCCTGGTGGTGTTGAATCTGTTAAACATTACAGACATGAGAGGACACTTGCTGCATCAGTTACAGTAGATGTTCCAGCTGAAACATTATTAACCACTGAAGTATTAACCCATGGAAGGATCCGAACTATTAGCTTAGTTAACTTGTCAGTCTCCTGTAATCAAAACCAAAAGTGGTACATGTGTGACTTTTTTGGATAGGCAGTGTATTTTCTGCACCACAGACAAATGAATGTCTTTAAATTCAGTTACTGTAAGTATATATTTTGGTGAAGGAACATTTCCCCTGTTTTCTCTATGGTGATGTAATAACTTTTGAATTTATTCTGAACTTTTATTAACATTTACATGGAAAAATAAAATGTGCAGAAGATAATGTCACATTAAAAGCTGATAAGTCACTTAAAAAAGGCTGAATGTAGAGCAAAACCCAAAGGGAAGTTGCCACAAAAATAGTTCTCGGTCTTTGAGTGTTGAAATAAATGTAATGATGATAAAAATTCAACACTGAATAGAGTGAAAAGGAACACTGAAACATTTTCTAAGGCCTTTTCAAATGCATTGCAGTGATGTAAAATGTCCAAATATTCATGTCTGTATCATTTATTTTAAGTTTTATAAATTACACATTTATGCATATTAAGCTATCTCTGTGACCATTATGAAATCATGCGAGATGACTTGCATGTTCACATTCATGTTCTACAGTACGGCATATTACACTTTAAAGTTACATACTGTTGCATCACTGTTTTTTCAGCCTTTTAGTGGAGGGTACACTGAGGTTTTCTCACAACACACAGTTTTCTAAGGGGATTTCATATCTACAGGAGAGATTGTGAGTATACAATTTTAAAGTATCAGATGGCTCACAGTGTCCAATTTCAGATGAGTAAACTAACACAGTCTGTTGGTTATCTCCTGCTCCATCCGGATTCTTCACCTATTGTAGATAACGACATTTACAATTACCATATGTCAGAGCTGACAGTTTTCTCTGCAGCTCAAAGTACTGCTACGATGGAAACTGTTAGAACTGCTTACAAAACAGAAGGACACAAACTTGAGAGCTCAAACATTACCTCATTTTTTATTTATTTTTTCTTTCAAATTAATTCTATCAGTTAAGGCCTTGGTGGGAAAAATATTTGTTGAAGTTGTCAGAGGACCTATATTGAGCACAACAAGAAGAATTACAAGGACTAGGGACTGCATAGATTTACATGATGAGCTTTCTTTAGACTGCACAGGTTTTAAACCATGTAAAACAAAAACAAAAAGGCTGTGTATTGCATGTTTGGACAGTGACATGCCCTCCTCTATCCAGTAAGAGATGCTTCTTATTGAGATATCACCCACAGCTGAGGTAATAGCCCCTCAAGACAACCCTCTTAAACCTTTCTGCTGTCAGCCCCATGGCTTTAATAGCATTCCCCGACAAGATTCATAAAACACTCGTGAAGTTTTTCATTGGAGCTATTATTTCATAGTCACTTGACCTCTTCGTGGTTGTCCTTTTAGGTAGACCTTACAAGTGCATTAATGAGTCCTCCCGTAATTTCAAGAAAATACTTAAAACATGGACAAAGCTTCATGATGTCAGATAGCTTTTTTTTTTTACCGAGGTAGCAATTTTCACGGTAACATAAAACTGTTTGTTTAAAAGCTCATGAGGGATTATTTTCTGTTATTATGTCAGCGGAAATCATCAGCGTGGCGTGGAAATTGGCTAAATGGATTTTGTGCATTAGCTAACATGAGAGGTTTATTTAGCAGATATTTGATAGGTATGGTCAACAATATTTTAACCGAAAGGTTATTAGTGAGCTGCCTGAAAGAATTAAGATAACAGTTAACATTGTAATCCCTCACTTGTCCATTCGTCTCTATGTCTGCTGTTTTCTTTGTGTCTAAGCTGCCCTGTTGCCTATTTCACAGACAAGGACAGGCTGATACTGTTTGTTGTCATGAAAGCATCTTATTAGTTGTGACAGCTGGAGTCTGCTTCTGTATGTGAGGGTGATTTGGCCTGCGGAGGTTAAAGTGTCTTACTAACTGCTCATGCCCATCGTTATGGAAACACCACTAGGCATTTTGTCAGATGTTTGTTCATATTCTATGTGATATGACACTCAATTTCTAGTGCAGTACCTAAAATGAAGGCGTATGAGGCCTCTGCTCTCGGGTTGAAAAACATTAATAGACCCAAATAAGTTATGCTATTTGTCTCCCACACACTATCCAAGTATGGTTCAAACTGTTTCTGACAGAAATTAAAACTGAGAAGGAAATGTTGCTCCTTCACATCTGCACAGATATCACTTTTATTTCAGTGAGTTGTTTCTTACTTTTGGCTTAAAATCTGTTAACAGATGGAGAAAAAACACACAATTCAGGACTTTCCCACCAGCGTTTGAATATAAAGTAAGACTTAGAAGATCAGTGCTTAATTTAAATATTCAAAACTGAGGTGTAACTGTGACTTCACATCATCAAGCTCGCAATTGTAAAAATTTAAATTGCGGTTGTTAGAGCATGTTTGCACATCAAGCAGTCAAAGATTGTCTATTGCCATCATCTGTAAGGTTTCTGTAGGGTTTTGAGTTTTACTGAACACAGACATTTTTCTGTGTCACTTTGCCCTCTTTATCATGTATCTAACTTATTTCATTATGTCATCATGTGGTTATGTTTCCATTACAGGAACAAAGCTTTGTATGACAAATGAGGAAGGCTTTTGGTTTCACCATTGTATGGATGGATGGCTGGAATGTTGACACATACATGCATAGACGTGCATGCACACGCACACGCACACACACACACACACACACTCATATATATATATATATATATATATATATATATATATATATATATATATATATATATATATATAAAAAATAAAAAATGTTCCTCTCGCCCCACGTGGGCGGTGTCTCCTTCAGACTCGGGTCCTCTACCAGAGGCCTGGGAGCCTGAGGGTTCTGCGCAGGATCTTAGCTGTTCCTAGCAATGCGCTCTTTTGTACAGAGATCTCTGATGTTGTTCCTGGTATCTGCTGGAGCCATTCTCCCAGCTTGGGGGTCACTGCCCCTAATGCTCCGATCACTACTGGTACCACTGTTGCCTTCACACTCCACATTTTCTCTAACTCCTCTTTCAGCCCTTGGTATTTCTCAAGCTTCTCATGTTCTTTCTTTCTGATGTTGCTATCACTGGGGACTGCTACATCTATCACCACCACTGTCTTCTCATGTTTATCCACCACCACTATGTCAGGCTGATTGGCCATCACCATCTTGTCAGTCTGGATCTGGAAGTCCCACAGGATCTTGGCCTGTTTGTTCTCTGTCACCTTTGGGGGGTTCTCCCATCTTGACCCTGGGACCTCCAGTCCATACTCTTTACAGATGTTCCTGTACAGTATGCCCGCTACCTGGTTATGCCTCTCCATGTATGCCTTGCCTGCCAGCATCTTACACCCTGCTGTGATGTGCTGGACTGTTTCAGGGGCTTCTCTACACAGCCTACACCTGGGGTCCTGTCTGATGTGGTAGACCCCGGCCTCTATTGCTCTGGTGTTCAGGGCTTGTTCTTGTGCAGCCATGAGTAGCGCCTCTGTGCTGTCCTTTAGTCCAGCCTTTTCCAGCCACTGGTATGTCTTTTCCATATCAGCCACTTCCTCAATTTGTCGATGGTACACGCCATGCAAGGGTTTGTCCCTCCATGATAGCCCCTCTGGTTCCTCAACCTTACTGGGCTTTTGTTGTCTGAGGCATTCACTTAGCAGTTGGTCATTGGGGGCCATTTTCTTGATGTATTCCTGGAGGTTAGCCGTTTCCTCCTGGACAGTAGTTCTGACACTTACTAGTCCTCGGCCCCCTTCCTTTCGCTTAGTGTACAGCCTCAGGACACTGGACTTGGGGTGGAACCCTCCATGCATGGTAAGGAGTTTCCTTGTCTTGATATCAGTGGCTTGTATCTCTTCCAGTGGCCAGGATATTATCCCAGCTGGGTATCTGATTACTGGCAGGGCATAGGTGTTAATGGCCTGGATCTTATTTTTGCCGTTCAGCTGACTTTTCAGGACCTGTCTTACCCTCTGTAGGTATTTGGCTGTGGCTGTATATATATATGTATATATATATATACAGTGAGAGTAAAAAGTATTTGATCCCTTGCTGATTTTGTTGGTTTGCCCACTAATAAAGACATGATCAATCTATACTTTTAATGGTAGATGTATTCTAACATGAAGAGACAGAATATCAAAATGAAAATCAAGAAAATAACTTGAAGGAATATATATGAATTTATTTGTATTTCATTGAGGGAAATAAGTATTTGATCCTCTAGTATGCATTAGGAGTTCTGGCTTTCACAGACCAGTTACACACTCCCAATCAACTTGTTACCTGAATTGAAGACACCTGTTCTAAATAATCACCTGTATAAAAGACACCTGTTCACAGAATCAGACAATCAGACAGATTCCAAACTCTCCAGCATGGGTAAGACTAAAGAACTCTCTCAGGACCTCAGAGACAGGATTGTTGACCTGCACAAATCTGGAATGGGCTACAAAAACATTAGCAAGATGCTGGGTATTAAAGTAACAACCATTGGTGCAATTGTGAGAAAATTTAAGGAGTATAACATGACCATCAATAGACCTCGGTCTGGTGCTCCACAGAAGATTTCACCTCGTGGGGTGGCAATGATCATGAGGACAGTGAGAAATCGGCCTGCAACCACACAGCGGGAGTTAGTGAATGACCTCAAGGCAGCTGGGACCACAGTCACCAGGAAAACAATTGGCAACACTTTGCGCCGCAATGGATTAAAATCCTGCAGTGCCCGAAAGGTACCCCTGCTTAAGAAGGCACATGTGGTGGCTCGCCTAAAGTATGCCAATGATCACCTCAAAGATGCACAAAGTGATTGGGAGAAGGTTCTGTGGTCAGACGAGACCAAAATTTAACTATTTGGCCTAAACTCTACTCGTCATGTGTGGAGGAAGAAAAATGCTGCCTATGATCCCAGGAACACTGTGCCCACCGTCAAGCATGGTGGTGGAAACATTATGTTTTGGGGGTGTTTCTCTGCCAAAGGCACAGGGCTACTTCACCGCATCAGTGGGAAGATGGATGGAGCCATGTACCAAGCAGTCCTGAGGGACAACCTCCTCCCCTCTGCTAGGAAGCTGAAAATGGGCCGTGGCTGGGTCTTCCAACATGACAACGACCCGAAGCATACAGCAAAGGCAACAAAGGACTGGCTCAAGAAGAACCATATTAAGGTCATGGAGTGGCCCAGCCAGTCTCCGGACCTCAATCCAATCGAAAATCTATGGAGAGAGCTGAAGGTCCAAGTTGCCAAGCGACAGCCCACCAACCTTAATGATTTAGAGAGGATCTGCAAAGAAGAGTGGGCCAAAATTCCCCCTGATATGTGTGCTCACCTTGTGGTTAACTACAACAAGCGTTTGACCGCTGTGCTTGCAAACAAAGGCTTTGCCACCAAGTATTAAGTGCTTTCGGATAGAGGGATCAAATACTTATTTCCCTCAATGAAAAACAAATGAATTAAAATAAATTCTTTGAAGTTATTTTCTGGATTTTCATTTTGATAATCTGTCTCTTCATGTTAGAATACATCTACCATTAAAAGTATAGAATGATCATGTCTTTATTAGTGGGCAAACCAACAAAATCAGCAAGGGATCAAATACTTTTTACTCTCACTGTATATATATATATATATATATGTGTGTATATATATATATATATGTGTATATATATATATATATATATATATATATATATGTATATATATATATATGTATATATATATATATGTATATATATATATATATATATATATATATATATATCCTGTGTATTTGTGCTGAACCATAGAAAAGAGTCGTACAGCCCTATACTGAATGAATACAGTCAGTTTGTATGTGACCATGTGCATATCATGCAGAGGTGATGGTAGAAAAAAGACTTGAGGTCGAACAACAGTTTACTGGTACTGCCTACATGTCCATGACACGGTGATAAGGGGTCTCTGATTGGTTCAGAATGTATGAAGGAACACTCCCCTCTCACTCTGTGAATAGCGTCTAACTAGGTTTTGTGCAGTCGCTTGTTTTGAAAACGTGTAGAGAGAAAAAACAAGCTTTATTTTCACAGACAGCACATGAACCAGTTTGCTCCGCCATTTTTTCCAGTTTGTGCACCAGCACTTGTTGCGCTGTCTTCTCTTGTAGATCCTAATGCTAATGCTACTTCAGATTCGCTACAATGGGGGAAGGGCTTAACCCTGCATAGGTGACGCCAATGTCCCCGTGGCGTGTAGTGGACAGACTTTTCTGAGTGGGTCGTTTCTCTGTTGTTTTCCATGAATGGTAAATAAAGCCAATGGAGGGGACACACCTTGCAGGAAGCGCAGAATGTGTTGGTAAGTTGGGGTGACCCATCATATTCCTTAAGATGTTGGATGTTGGTTTTTATTGTTAATAAAAATTCATTATTTTTAATGTCAACATTTGGGTAATCATTTAAGAATCATTTAACTTACTGGTACCAAGCAGTTGAATTATTTGCCCTTTTCCATTTTTACATTGAAATAGTTTTTTGTTTAATAAATGTCCTGCTGAGGAAGAAAATCGTTTTACATTTTATTTCCATACTGTACTGAAAATGAACCAAACAGTAACTTCAAAACCAAGGTGCGTACCAAACCATGACTTTTGTGTACTGTTACACCCTTAATATTTATATATATATATATATATATATATATATATATATATATATATATATTAGAGTAATTGTTGTAATTAATTACTTTTTCAAATAAACTTACCCAGCAGTGCTAGTGACTGGGAAGAAAAATGCTGTTGTTGTAACACTGAAATATCTTTTGTCATGTGAGATTGGGGCATCTCTTCACACCCTGCCAATCAATCTGAAGTAAACATGTCTCTAAATAGTGTTTGGTGCCGTAACTCCATAGGTCACTAATAACAGGCTTTTATGAGTGGGTGCAGGGCTACAAAAGAAACTGCCCTCCCTGTAATTCACCTGCTGAGGCCCAGCAGAGTATTTCTTTCTTGGCAGCACAAGTTTGACTGACAGGAAGATGTACTGTATGTGGAGGTATAGCCAGAATAAACAAGTGCAGTACACTGAGCACTTGAAAGCATAGAGGGCTTTTCTGCTCTTGGGACATAGCCACAAACAGAGGAATAACTGTCATGTAATTTAAAAAATACCAGATAAAAAAAAACCCTTTAGATGATAGTTACAGGTATGTGACTGCCATAATACAGACACACAGGAGCACACTATCCCTGGTCCTCATAAGCACACACCATATTATACTGCACACTCTGATTTTATTTATTTATTTATGTTTACAAGACTCGTCTGTTTTCCTGAATGCTAAATGTAGATAAGCTAATTTTCCTGAGCCGATTATCAGCTTCAAAAACAAGTGGGCAGACCACAGCGAACATTCAAACAGAGAATAAATTGAAAGAGCAATAGAGAGAGGAGAAGGACTGTTTAGTTCCCCTCCTACGAAGCTGGAAATGGATCTCAGCAGTGGCATTTTTGCCGGCTCAGTCTTGAGATCTCCCTGGTTTTGAACATTGTTGTTTTCCAGACTAAATGCCCAGTAATTTATTTGTCCTGTAACTCAATAGGAATGCAGGAGATATGATGGCTTTTAGAGAATTTCATTGTAAACAAAGGGAAAGTCCTGTCTCTGTGGGGATTTAGGAGGTAACCTCAGCTGCTTGAATCAACAGTCAGTTCTTTCTGTCTGTGCTTTATGCTACTGGATAGGTACTCTGTTTATGTATGTAAACCATTAAAGGGTTGTTGTTGAGGTAGTGTTTTTATAGCCTGTGTATACAGTACAATCACAGCCTGTGCGGTTTAAAACTTGTAAGCCAACACAAGAATACTTCCCCTAATTCAGTTTATTAGATTAGCCATGAATGAAATGTTAGACTGTTTATGGAGTGAGTGAAGAGGCTTCAGTGGACTTGTTTCTACATCTCTAGTATAAAGCCAGAATTTGCTATGTTCCTCCTCAACTTTAGAAGAAAAATTTCTCATGAAGTAAGGTAAGCAGTGCAACATCATGTCTGCAGGTCAACATGACCTTCAACTAGTTTTGCAGAGTTATTCAAATCTATGCAGCATAGACGCCAATATGACTGTAAATGGCTACACTCTCCTGTTTTCCTGTCACTGCAAGGGTATGCCTGACGATGACTTCATCCGAGGGACATTTACATTAGTAAATAGCACAAAACTGACAGGCTCTTCTATAAATGAGCGAGTATGCTGTCCTATCAAAAGCGGGATGGCTGCTGCTTGGGAAATGGGACGTGTTAGGGGCATATGAACTGTATATGCCTGCTGACAATGATGAATGTTGGCTCCAAAATACAGTATAAGTGATTTCCTCTGCTTTATTTATTTATATACCTGCTGAAAATTGGGGCTGTTTTGACCAATCTGATTAGAAGGCTATTGTATGGGAAAGTAGAGAAATGGAAAGAGCTCCAGTAAAGGATGTTCACCCCAGTAGGTGGATCTTTTACAAAATGGATCTTTGCTTCCATCAGAGTACGTCGAACATCACGAGTGAAGAGTAAACAGCCACCCTTAATGTTACTAAGAGAAACTCCTGAAGAGCTGTTAAATGGAAACAGTTCAGTGACAACTGTGACCCATATTGAGCATGACCATCCACAGAAGATATTCAAGTTTAATACACACACACACACACACACAAACACACACATATATATATATATATATATATATATATATATATATATGGGCGATGTCAAAGAGTTTTCCATCTCTGGTGCGATTGTAGATGCCTTCTGTACAGTTGCTGAAGGCGTACTGAAGCAGCATGGAGAAGAAGCAACCTTGCTCATGGGAAAGGCTTCGGAAGTGCCGCCGTCGAAGCTGTGCTGTGCTGTGCATGTTTCCATGGAAGGACATGATTATCCGGAGCAGCCTTGGGGGGCATCCCATCTTCCGCAGGCAGCTGAAGAGTCCGCTTCTACTGACCAAGTTGAAGGCTTTCATCAGGTCTATGAAGGCAATGTACAGGAGTTTCTGCTATTTTCGGCACTTCTCCTGCAGCTGACATAGAGAGAAGATCATGTCCACAGTGGATCATCCAGCCCTGAAGCCACACTGAGACTCTGGCTATACTCTAGAGGAGATACTCTGCAGTTGCGTCACAATGACACGGGCATAGCTCTTGCCCACGGTACTGAGAAGGGAGATGCCACAGTAATTGTTGCAGTCACTGTGTTCCCCGTTGTTCTTGTAGAGGGTGAGGATGTTGGCATTATGCACATCTTGGGGGAACGTAGCCTTTCTCCCAGCAAAGGCACAGGAGCTCATGGAGATGTTGTAGTAAGGCTGGCACCCCACTCTTCAGAGCGTCTGGAGGAATTTCATCTTTCCCGGGAGCTTTCCCACTGGAGAGGCATTCGATGGCTTTGCCGACGTCATCCATAGTGGGCAGGGCATCTAATTCCTCCATGACTGCAAGGTCAGTGTGGTGTCCAGGGCAGCCTTGGTCACCACGTTCTGGGTTGTGTACAGCTCCAGGTAATGTTCCACCCAACATTCAAGCTGCTTGCTCTGGTGTGTGATGACTTCTCCTGTCCTGGACTTTAGTGGTGCGGTCTTGGTAGCAGTGGAAACAGTAGTACATGTCTCTTGCATTTCCCGTGTCGGCAGCTGTTTGAATCCTGTTGCTCAAGTTCAATCAGTAGTCATTTGCACAGCGGCGAGCCAACTGCTGGGACTTGCATCGTGCAGCTCTTAGGGAATTGCGAGCGCTGGAGCAGGGTTTCTGCTTGTAGGCCAGCAGGGTGTTCCTTTTGTCTTATGTGACTGGCTGCATCTCGTTCCAGTGGGCTTCGAACCAGTCCGCATTTCGACGCTCCTTCATCCTGAAAGCTGTAATGGCTGAGGTGTAGATACCGTCACAGATATGGCGCCACTTGCTGTCGATGTCAGTGTCGTCTGGGGCTGGAGTACCCATCTTCTCATTGAAGACTTCTTGGATTATTATATATTATTAATATTATTATCATCACAGATCTGTGCATTTACAATGTTATTAATGTGAATATTAATCAGTGTAAAATATGCTAGGATTTTTCACCACATATTTCTGCTGTGATGTATTAACTGAGCTGCATAATTCTGATAACAATTGATCCTCATTTCAACTCATTGTTCTCCTTTTTACGAAAGGCTCGTAAGTTCTATTTGTACCTGTCATTAATTTCTTTGTATGTACAGTCATACACTTTGTACTGTATGTTTTAAGTTATTTATGTGCACTTCTGTATACAAAGCCCTACAGGCAAAGAGAAATGCAGTTTTTACTTGTGTTCTACTTGAATGTCAATAAAGAGCTGTTCTTCAATGTATCGTACATGTATAATGAAAGTATTGTTTAACTTACAATATGCTAGTGGCATAAAACCAACAAGACTATTAAATTGTAAATTTGAATTATTTGCATAAAACTTAATTGTCAACTACAGTTTCATTATTGTGACAGCCACGTTGGCTCAGTGTTGGCAGTTGTTCTCATGCAGGCAGCAGTAGGAGAAGCATACATTTTAGCAGGCATACTGCAAAACCATAGAGTTGGATCTTTACTTCATAAAAGTGTTTTATTGGCCTTGATGTTTTAACGGTGTTTACAAGGTTTCCGTTAAAGGTACATGACCATTGCCGCTGACCTGCTGTAGTCTGGCACTCAGCTTTCTTCAAACCTGTTTCATGCCTTAATAAGACATGGCAATTATTCACATATTGCACCGTTTTAGAGTTTTCAGCCAACATGGAGCAGTAAGGATACAAGTGAGTTTGGGATGTGATGAACAGAAATATCGTCTTCCATCATCCATTCTCATTTGTTTTCCATGGAGGTGTGTGAATTGCTTGGTAAACTAACGACAAAAGTGTTTCAGTGTCCCTTTGGAGTTCCACCCTGTGCATTGTGTGCTGTGTTTGGGGATGGAGAAATTACTAGTAATTATGTTCTGTTTAATCAGATTTTTGTTTGCTCTGCAGAAA
Source organism: Siphamia tubifer (assembly GCA_020466265.1). NCBI lineage: Eukaryota > Metazoa > Chordata > Actinopteri > Kurtiformes > Apogonidae > Siphamia > Siphamia tubifer. The sequence goes on along the minus strand of CM035797.1, from coordinate 23,651,608 downwards.
ACAAGGTAAGAAAATGAGGCAAAACTTTGGTTTGGTTTATGGTTTGTGGAAAAATGTGTTAGCTTATTGCCCTTTTATTTCTGTCAGTTTTATTTAATTCCCAAAGTCAGGTAAGCCTACATCTATGACGGTTCACAATACCAAAGGAGGAGTTGGCTAATTTGTGTTAAGACCTTTTTTAGATTTCTGTTAAATAACCTTCATTCACCAGTTCTGGATTTGTTGTCCTAAATGCATATTTCATATCTTCAAGTTAAAACCATCACATCGTGAACATGTCCATACTAATAGTTTTATACGAATATACAATACGCACTCAAGAGATTTAAAGGTGCATCAATCAATTTTTAACTTAAAAGATGACTTTCTTTGTGAACAACTTCATCAACACTCATAGCGAGTAAAGACAGCGTGCAGATTTTGAACATCTGAAGTTTCATCATGTGCCATTGAATTTTAGGTGTATTCTTGAATCTAAAAACAATAACTGTGGCTAGGGTTACCCTTGAGTGTATTAAAGACAGTCAAGTTCTTACAATAAATACAATATTATAGACAGTATTCAAAGATGAAGCTTCAAAAAACAAATAGAGCTTTTTGATTTATCAGGTGAAAATGACACAATGTAATCTAACTGCATAACATTAAAAACAACTTTGAATGAATTTCACATTACAAGTGGTTTCATTGGTAATCACTCATAATATACAGTAATTAAATGATTGTGAAAATGTAACATTAGCATCTAATTAATTATATGTTGCTTCATAACGTTTATCACAACAGTCTCATGCTGATACGAGGGAAAAATCAAGTCAAAACATCCAAGACAAAAAAGGATTGGTGATTACCCAATTTTTCCATAAACAAGTAGTAGAGTTCAGAATATTCTGGTGTACCTCTGAGTTTTTGCAAGACACTTGTTGATTGTTGATGATGTGATGTTGTTCAGAGGTCGTCTCACAGGAGGAAGATGCATCAATATATTTGTAAAATTTTAATTTTTTTAGCAGCAGCCACCAGGTTGCTATAATCAAGTAAAAGTTTAAATGCCCTTTTAATCATTTTGTCAGAGATGGGCTTTTTGTTTTTGCCACAAACCTACATGCTGTTCTTAACCTTTCTAACCTTCCTTTTCCTTGACCTCCTGCAGTGCACTATCAATGTGTCTTTTTACTGCAAAGAGCATCAGCAGTCACATATTTATCCTTAAACTTAAAAAGTCAATTAAACTCCAAAAAAAGATAGTTTCTCTCACCATACGGTGGCCAAAAAAAGAAAGAAAGAACCATGTGAAAACATGTGCATATGAAATGACGCATATAATCAATAATGCATTATTATTACCGTTGATACCATACAATCTTCACCTACCTGTAGGTCTGGGCCATGCAAAGAAGCCCAGATAATCCTCTCCCCAGCCACCTCCAGTAGCTCTTCCAGGGGGATCCAGAGGCAGTCCAAGACAGCCGAGAATTATTATCCCTCCCTGGGTCAGCCCTGAGGTCTCCTACCGAACATACATGCTCAAAACACTTTCCTCACTAGATGCCTAAACTACCTAAACTGGCTCCTCTTGATGTGGCTCTACTCTGACACCCTCCTGGAAGTCCCAGCTCCTTATCTCTAAGGATGAGCCCAGCCACCCTGGGAAGGAAACTCATTTAGGCCACTTGTACTGACAACCTCATTCTTTGGGTCTGACCATGGGTGAAAGTCAGAACATATAATGACTGGTAAATTGAGAACATTGCCTTTTGACTTGGCTCCCTCTTCAGCACAACAGACCAGTTTAGTGTCCACATCACTGCAGATGCCAGCCCAACCCATCTGTTGATCTCCCACTCCATCCATCATAACCTCACTTGTAAACACGATCCTGAGATACTTAAACTTCTGCATCTGAGGGAAGATATCCTACCTGACCTGGAGTAGGCACTCTACCCTTTTCTGGGTAAGGACCATGGCCTCAGACTTGAAGGTGCAGGTCTTCATCCCAGCCGCTTCACACCTGGCTGTGAACCCTCCCACCGAGAGCTGAATAATTTCAATAAAAATTAAATAATGTTGCCTCTCACTGAAAACAACATCCTTCACTGAGGCACTAAGGAGGTTGTGTTTTTACCAGTGTCTGCCCATCTGTCTATATAGTCTAATGTCCACAATTCTGGACTAGCTGGCCTTTTGTATTTTTCATATATTTATTATCTATTCAACTTTTGTGAATTCCACACGATAGACACGTTAACAGAAGTTAGCATTAGCCTCCAACTTCCATCAGGCTGTCAGTTACTGTGCTGTTGTGTTGTACAGCTATGGAACATATCCATCATAGTTGAGGGGCTCCATACCTAGAATGGATATGCTCCATAGGCCCAGTCCATTAACACATCCACCACTAACCCATTAATCACTGTCCAAGGCTTCCTCAAATGGCCTGGGCCTGCTGGACCATTCTGACCTCCCCCACTACCCATATCCCAAGTCCCATAGATAAATCAGACCCCACTACCCACCAGTGTCCTATTTTTTCCTCATTGTCACTGTATCTTTAAGTTTTTAAGTTTCTCACCTTACGTTTTGAAAAGTCTAATATGTTTAATTGGATTCAAGCTAAGATGTACTTTTAAAATTCAGCTTTCATCAGACTAATACAGTAAATGCTTTAATGAGTGTTATCCAAATCCACAGAGTGCCCTTCAACAAACCAACCAATGTATGCATTCTCCATACACTGTGAATCTCCGACACTCTCCTCTCTTGCACATCAATCTCTATAAAACCTGACCTATCCAATTGACTGGAAAGCCCGTTTCAAACAAACAGGAACTTGAAAACACATACATTAGCACATAAATACATCAGCATTAATTACCACCCTCTTTGTTTTTCACATGCAGAGTTTGCATCCCCTCTTTTGTGCCCTTTTTTTTCATTTAAAATGTCTTGTTTTTCAGTGCACAAAAACAAATGCTGTCGGATATATTTTCAAGAGACTCATTAGAAGAAATTGTTTTGACTTTACATGGTTCTTCAAATAAACCTGTTGTTAAACTAGTCAGACTGGGTTATTGTAATACAGAAAGCATCATACAATAAACCTATAAATGAGCACATGAGGCAACTCGGCCTCTTTGCTTTGGCCTGTGCAGGGAAAGCAGGATGCAGTTAATTACTACACAAGGTTCACAGTTCTGGTGTCAGCATGTTCCCTGAAGTGATGCACACACAGTTCTGAAATGCTAGCACTGCCGAACACTGTAACACTCATGAGGAGGCATTCAGCCAGCCGTCCCCTGAAGTCTGCTCCCACTGTCAAAGAAATATAGTCGTTGTGGTCTTCATGATAAAGCCTTATCATATCCTCTGGACAAATGAACTTATTAATGATTGATTTAGATTGAACATGTATGAAGAAACTATTCATCTATTCACGGAGTCTCATTTGTTCTGTTTTATGGAGTTACGCTTTTGAGAGAAAGTGGCAAAATGGAAAAACCCAATCGCCCGGGAAAGATGGGCTTTTCTTCTTTCTTTTTTTTTATTGTCTCCCCTGCCATCTGCCTTGTAACACAAAGAAATCATTTTAGTTATTACATTATAAAACTGATGATGGGTCCTGATTAGAACTATTCTTCTTCTTAAATTGAAATGCAAGATATGCTATTTTATGTGATTTATCATTTTGTAAGCGCACAGGTCTTAGAACCCCAACGACGGTAAAGTCTTTTCGCTTCCCTTCCCTCCATTGTTAGTGACACTATAATGTAATCTTTTTTTTTTCCTCTCTCTGTGCATACCCTCTATCCTTGGCATGGAATATAGGACGGTGAAAGTTAGCACCAAGTCCTGTGAAGTACTGCGGTTAAAAAATGTTTCTTGATAGCTAGTGATGGTGCTGTTCCTCACTCCCTTCTGGAGCATTGTCAATGCCAGCAGGAAGAACATTGGATGAAGAAGAAAAAGAGTAACAAGAAAAAAGCAAGTGCGGGCACGGAGGGAAAGTGATGGCATGGAGGAGTGGGAGGTAAAATATAAAAGTGAAGGAAAAGATGCCAGCTCATTAAACATGTACAGTTGAGAGACAGAGTGAAGAAACGGGTAAGAAGAAGGGAAAGAAAAACTTTTTCTTTCCTCTCCTGGGCTTTTAGACAGTGAGTCTGGGCATGGCCGTACCCTGTTGGCCTCATGCAGAGCAACAGCCCTCTGTTCTGTCAACATGAGTACACAGCATGTCATCACTGATAAAGCCTCTGTTAGAGTTAGTTCAGTGTAGTTTGCAGGGAAACCAGATAATATGGTGGAGACGAGATCAGAGAGGAAACGGCTCAGATTTAGAAAATTTTTACGCAATAAGGCTGATTACTTTCCCCCTCTCATGTGTTTCAAAAACATACATTAACACGAAATATTTTACCATGTGGTTGTGGTCTTTAGAGGAGAGGCCCCTATTATTTCTTGCTACAGAGGCAGTGTGAGATAATATCAGCTATTACATTTTCTCAGAAGTCATAGAGGCCTTGCACAAAGAAAAGTGCCTGCCTTTTGCAAGCTGTGAGTGTCTGCATGGCAGTTTTGTGCGGGCCTGGTCTTCACAGCAGTAGTAATAGCTGAAGGGAAAGCTACATGAAAAGATTTAATTTATATGGAAGCAGCATGATTTAAAATAGTCGACTAATTCTTTTAGTTTGTTAATAGTAATTTTCTATGTCTTTCATTTATCCTCTTTCACTCTAAATGTATCAGTGCAGTATTAGTATTATGTTTTTGATAGTTTGCAAGGACGAGTTAATGATTATAATTTTGAGGATTTATACTTGATGGATCTGACAGTCTGACGCCTGTTAAATTGCTTATTCAGTAAAGGGAACAGGGTCGTTTGGAAGCAAAATGTACTCTCATATGTCTGTGAAATAAATGCCCTGATAGGACTTGAGCAGCACATTGGCGCAGTAGTTAACACTGCCAGCAGTAAGATGTTTTCTTTATGTGGACTTTGCATGTTCTCCCTGTGTCTGTGGGATTTCTTGTGTGTACTCTGAATTTCCCATCTAGGTTATGCCTAATCTTCAGGCATATGTAACACATTATATATTCTGTGTTGCCCTGTTTACAGTGCAAAACGATATGAGGGAAATCTGTGATGTGCAGTAACTTTCTTCAGTGCTGCAGTGATGGTGACATGCAATAAACGGGTATCCAGCAAACACTGAATTCCCATTGCCCAATGAGTTATGCAATGAAATAGATTTCAAACCTGCATTTATTAAAACTTTGAACATTAATACATTTTCAATTTGCTGGAGAATAAAGTGGTCAAATCAATATATATATATGTATATATGTATGTATATACATTTGCGTAAATACATTATTCTACATCTTTATTCCATTTTAGGTGGGTTTTACCATCATCATGCATTATAGTGTTAGACAGAAATATGGTTTAACTCAAGTCGTGATGAGGCAGAGTGAAGTGTACGAAGGAGGGTTACATTCTTTAGACCAGTTCAAATGTGCTGTCAGCACTTAATAATCTTATGAGGATCTAATGTCATGAGTTATCCTTGAAGCACTTTCCCCTTCGCAAAACCAGATCTGTAAATGCCTCTACATTGTGGATGTTGTGTTACATCAAGTGTAAACAGGGAGGCTTTTGTGTGGTTTCTGTGCACGATGGGAGCAAGACAGTTCTGGGTTTGAGTCTTGGCTATTGCACTTTGAAGTGGGTTTTTCTCTGGTTTTCTTTCAAGCTGTTTTTAAGTCAGGGTGATTGAAACCTCGAAATTACACAGAGATGAGTACGCACTTTGTTTCTTTGTTTGTTTGGCATGTGATGGACTGGCTACTATTGCAAGTTGTTCTTTTTTTTTTTTAATCTGCTATATGTAGAAGTAGGCTTGTGTTCTCCTGTCTCCTAACCTGAGCTGTTGCCATGCTGACTCCCTGTTATTATCTATATCTAGCACTAGTGTCTCCCTCCTCTGGTGCTGTTTCTGTGGTTATCATAATGAGGGAATGAGCAGAAGATAGGATTCCTTGTATCCTTGTTTAAGCATGATATGAGGCTGCATGAGCTGAAGAATGTGTGTTAGAATGAGTTTTGACATTCACTTTGCTGCATGTCCAAACTGGTAGTCCAGTGCATTATTCACTCATAATGCACACTTTGTGTAATTCTAATGCTTTCTCCCTGTTCTAAATGCCAATGACATTTTAGCACACTTGTCACAGCATAACCCACTTTAATGCCAGTCTACTTACCCCACAGTGAACGGCTGTCAAAATGTTGTTGCCTCACAACAGTGTGTTTGTGTGCACTCAGTTTTGTTTATCTGCAAGAAAATCACAAAACATTCCTGGTGAATATCCATAAAACCTCCCTCTGGAGACTCTCCTGGCAAAGTAAACATACCACACTATATACTAACTTCATGTGAATTTTTGTGACACCCATTTTGCAAATGTCCAGTGCAATTTTACTTGATGTTCTGTCTTGATGAGGGCTAGAGTACCAGTTGTATTTCTCCCCATTATGACTGGGGCAGTTTTCAGCTAAGAATTGTTACCTGAAAGGGCCATAACTTTCCACTCGTGATTGCTAGGTCAATGACAACAATGCAGGGAGTAGCAAACAGATGCTTGGCTGAAGGAAGTAGCTAAGGATTTAGTGGCCAGAAAATGCTGGGATCTCACATTGTGAGGAAAAGACTTGCTTTCACATTATCAGCATTCACATTACAGGCTCATTAACAAGAATAATGGAGCTCAATAAAAGCAATCAGGCTCTGAAATAAACTACAATTAAACAACCTTATTTTTCCCCATTAGAGGAGGAGCACCCCTCTGGGCTGGAGAAGGACATTTCTTCAGTCTTTTCCCATCTGCTGCAGACAGACATTATTGCGGTGCACTCATGACAGCCACATACTGTAAACATCAAACCAAGGCAAACAGGACAAAGAGGATTTTTGAGTGTTCCTGTTGTTTGAAGACTTCATAATGCGTCTGCCATCCTAAACAAACACAGTCCAAAGCTTCTAATGTGTAGTTACGCTGCACAAACACATTGTGTACAGTTGTCTTTCTGCAGAGTATCACTCCCACCATAAATCCATCCAAAGCCCCAGCATGAAGTGCGGACTGTAGTGCACAAACATGTCGCAGGGCTTTGCTTTCGGAGCAACAGCGCCAGGAAAGGCCTGTCTGCTTAGACGCTATAATTTAATTGAGGGATTAGCATTACTGTGCAGGGTATAATATACTTCTTTCAGCACCTGCCATTTAACCTTGCTGGTGGTGAGCAGGACTTTCAGGAACAGAGAGAGGGGTTAGCTTTAATCGTCAACATGCTGGAGCTTTGAATGGTGACTGGGGGTTTCAAGCCCCCCTTATTGATTCCAACAGATGGCAGAACCAGAGAGAGAGTTTTTCCGCTGACTCTGTGCCCAGATGAACAGCAGTGGAGAGCTTGCCATGGCTTCATTAAATATTCACTCACAGCAACAACACACCAAATATTAAGCACACACAGACAAGACACAAAAGAACCACAATAAAACTGTCACTGTGCACATATCTGAACAAAACATAAAACCACATCCAAGGGAAATGTATATTTACCTCATTCCCTCACCAATGAAATATTGAACATTCAACTACAATATGGCCCCCAAGGTGCTGTAGGCATGATAATAAAAAGTCAGCATTATATTAATAATGAATTCATAATTTGTTATTTGTTTTTAGTAGGTATTAGCAAGGAGTTGTAATTTCTACAGCATCTACAACAACTAGCATCAGTCAGTCATTGAATCATGCTGTTTCAAATAAACTGTACCAACTAGTGACAAAAAAATCTTGAGAGAATTTGACACTCATGTAGTTTTTGTTTTCAGGCTGCCTTTATGCATGCAAAACACTCCCTGTGAACTTGGACCACCTGAGGATTTGTTTATGTTAGCAATTAACTGGAGGAAAGATGATTGTTGGGCAGGTCATGAAAATAATTATGGGGCTTAGGCAATGTCAGGCGTCACATTAGGCTACATCAAGACCTGTCTCTGCTGTCCAGAATTAAATATGAAAACATGCAAATGAGGCTTCAACACTTAGCAGGGATGAACTTCCTGTAGCAGAGCAATAACAAGCTCATTGAGATGCAGCGCCACTAGCATGTGATAGCTGCTATTTATCCTTGCAAAATGCCTATTTTAATATGGACTGAGATTTCCAGACCTGTCTCTGCTGAGGTGACAAAATGATGTTGAAGCATTAAAAGGTTTTAAATGGAACACTTATTAAAATTCTCTGAGGTATGTTGAGTTGAATGCATTTTTTATTGTAAGTTTAGAGAGGCATACTGGATGTTTTATTATCTAGTTGAATGGATTGAGCATTGTATTTGGGATAGCAGTTTGATTCCTGCTAGGTCGATGTATGTTAATAATAATAATAATAATAATAATACATTTTATTTGTAGTGCACTTTACATCTGAAACAGATCTCAAAGTGCTACAGGTTCAGCAAGTCAGAAACAAGCATCTATTCACCTACAGTATGATGAAGTGCATTAGGTGAGTCAACCATCAAATGGCATGTGAGATTATATGTGTATTCACTCCTTTTATTAACAGCTGGATAAACACTATTATTACTCATACTATTAAACATTTCATCCTTGGACCTAATTTTTAATCCACTGGTCTTACTACAACAGTAGAATATGAAGTTGAAATATTTGGAGATGTATTTTGTAATTTATTTTATTTTGTAGATGCAGCTAAATTAATTGTGCACATCTACTCCAGACTGACTTTCAGTATATAGTAGTGGAAAAAACGTGTTAAAAAAAAGGAGTGGGTTTAGGAAATGCTGGCTTTATAAACATGTACAGCTTAAAACAGGCCCAGTAGCTGTCCCTCCTTCCTCTGTGTGTGTTAGCTATCATGTATTTTTTTTGTCATAATGGCCAATGAAACATAGATCATGAACTGCTATTATTGTTTAATTTTTACTGCCTTTTCTCATCCCTCCATGGGGAGGGCATGGCAACTGATGATGGTTGTTAGTTTACAAAAAAAAAATTATTTATATATATATATATATATATATATATATATATGTATAAAATCACACATCCTCCAGTGCAAAGTGCAACAGGAACATAGAACACAATCCACAAATCAATTGCTTATATTGAAAAGCCCAGGCAATAGCTGTCGTGCATTGGCAATAGTGCTGTACCATATCCTATATAAGTGTGGCTTGAGTCTTAAAGTAGTTCTCCTCACTTTCACTTTCTCCTTCTCCTCGTCTTGGTCCTCTTCAGGATTACCCGACTGTGCAGCATAATTCTTACTGGCAGTGCATCAAGCCAGACAATGTGTTGTCTTTCATGCAGATATACTACAATATGTGTAGAGCGTTAAGAGCGACACAGTGAAAAGTGTTGGAGAGGGAGGTCCAAGTGTGTGTGCGTGCGTGTGTGTGTTTTGTTTTTGTTTGTTTGTTTCTATCAAGGATGTAAATTTTTAGGTTGACATCCTTGAGAACCTTTTTAACTACTGTATAAGCAGCAGTTTCACCATGACAGTTTTATGTATGTATTTAGTAACAGACACTACTACATGACAGCTGTTCTCTGACAGAACATAGAAAATAGTTAAAATCTGCAAAGATACAGTATTGAAGAAAGAACTTTTTTTTATATTATACTGTCTCAAACAACATAATGCATTTACTCGATGTTGGCTTTTTTCATTCAAGACTATTTAATTATCCACCATATGACATCATCTCTCTGCCTTCTATGCAGACTATGCTCAACCTTAGTAGTTAAGCTCTCCACAGAACTACTTTTTGCATGGGATACAATTGTCTAACACTTTTTTTTTTTTTTTAATCCCAGCTTAAATGGAGAGATGGTGTCCTCTTTTTCAACGCTTCATTTGTCCTAATGTTCTTTTAAATGGGCTCCGGCTATAGAGATGGACAAGTATTCTTGTGGAACTGCTATGTGCGATAAGTAGCCTCTCATTTGACCGCCCTTGCAGGCCAATTATAAAGCTGTAACAGGGCAACACCTCCTCAGTCTTTCTGTTATTGAACCTCTCTGGTCTCTGCCTCAGTTTCTCTTTTTGTCTCTGTCATTTTGCTTTCTTTCCTTTCCCTCTCTGTCTTTCTTCCTCTCTCTACCCCCCTGCGGCAAAGAGTAGAGAGGGCAGGCGTGGTGATGGCCAGCCCAAGTGTCCTTTAGTGTCCGATAACAGAGCCTTCCCATCAGCTGCCGGCCTCGGCCAAGCAGGGCCTGGCTAATGGATTTGGCTGGCAGGCATACATCCCTTCATCCCAATTCAGTCACCCTACTCTCTCCAACACCTCTCAATTATTCAGTCTCCACTTCTATGCAAATGCTTTCCTATTGAGGAAAAACCTGCCATCATTTTCATCTGGTTGTTATGTGTGCTGATGCGTGGGACTCCGGAGACTTGTCGGCTGTGACATATGGTATGGCTGGTGAGATGGAGCATGCTGCCTGCTTGGTGATCCCTCATCTCCTTCTAGGCGAAGCTCCATCAGACCTGAACCATTAGAGACTGATCTATCGAAACACCATTCACAAGTGGTAACACTCTCTAGCAGTTCCCTAGCAACCGCCACAAGCGTTGGTCTTTTTTACCATAATGCTCAGTTGCTTAGCTACAGAGACAGACAAAACTACACATGGCTGATCTCTCTGCGGAGTCAAAGGGCAAAAATCGGTGTTATCATTCAGAAATGACATCAATGAATAGATATGTGCATGAATAGATGTCACAACACATCACTTTTTGGATCGTCTGCAGGGGTATTTCCAATTTTATATTCTGCATATTTGAGATCACTCCAGCTCGCTCATATATCCTTCTATAGTGTATTAACCCGACACCTGGCAGTTGAAATAAACTGATTGCACTGATGGTTGAAAGCTAGCATCTGTTTGATTGTGCTTCTGTATGAGTTTGTGGATTTCTCCTCAGAGTCAGAGGGTGAATGAAGGGTGGTGGGTGAAGGTTTTGGAGGACTATGTAATTAAAGGCACATAAAACAGCCAGCCTCACCGGCAGCAGGAAGGTGTACTGCTGATTTAGCCCTTCCCCTCTATGCTGGCCACCTGTTAAAGGATTTATTTCCCAGGTCAGTGGTGGGCGCTTGCCATCATCAGGCAACCTGCTCCCTTCTCCTGGCACAGTGGGAAGCAACTTGAAAAAAGGGAGGGGGGGGGGGGGTAGTTCTTACCTTTAGAACTGAGAAATCCTAAAGCAATAACCTTTGTTTTGTTGTTTTCTCATTTGGGACTCTCCCTCCAGTAACAACAGACTTAGGAAAACAAACACTTTTTGTCATCAGATACATTTTGAGAGCTGTTGAAAGTTATGGGAAATGTATTGTTTCCCCCTCCTGTGTGGAAAAGAATGTGTAAGTGAGAAACTTCCTCCTTAAGTCATCTGGGAGACACTGTGCCCTTCCAGTAGCCTACCTCAGCAATGTCACACCCCACCTTAGCAGATGCTTAAAGAAAACACCAGCAAGCGCATTTACCCCCATTTCACACTCTCATATTTCATTTTCATGTCCACTGAGGTTACCTTTCCATTTTCTTCTCCACTGCAGATACTGCAAGGTGAAAATGGTATGTTATCTGTTTATTTATGAAATGCAGTGGGGGCAATGTATTTACCATAGCCACACATTTCTGTGGATTTTGAAGATGTCTCAGAGGTAATTTCATGAATCTGTAGTTAGGTTTATGCTAACAAGGCCAGGGTAGACACACCCCCAGATGGCGGCGTGTCTGTGCCCCCCTGAGAGGCAGGCACCGCTGGGCACCACCAAACAGTGGCAGGGTCTGCTACAGCCAAAAATAATTAAGCATGCTGTCACAAGCTTTTTGCTGTATTTGCACAAAATTTTCATCCAAGTCTCAACATGGGAGAAGGCCCCTGCCTCTAGTCTTTTCCTTTTCCTGATACTCGCACACACATATAGAAACATGCGCGCGCACACACACACACACACACACACACACACATTGCAGCACTCACTGTTTACACACAATGCCCCTGCCAGTGCAGAAGTAGGTTTTTGATCAAGTGTCTCAGAGGAACAGTATTTTGTAACGACCAATAAGATTAGATCTTCACTGGGATGCAATTTCTCATTTTTATTGTAAACTATCAGACTTTGCATAATAATAGAAATTATGTTCATACTTGTTCAAGCTGCATGTGCTGAACATACAATGCCATTTATAATAATGATCATAATAACATATGTGCAGTTCTTTACAACCACTGTGAAAACACAATGCAACTGCCTACATACAGTACAGTATAAATCTCATTTGTAGTTGGTTGTGTTGTTTCTATGACAACATGGCAATCAGAACTGGAGAGATGATGCAGTTCATGCTAAGTAGGTATATACTGACATGTTGCATTTCTCTTGTTTTATATATCTCTTTCATTAACTTTGATTTGTGTGGTAGTTTAAGACAAATAATGGCAGGGAAGCAGCACAGAAACATGTCTTATTACTGCAGACATTTCTATATTAGAGAAGTGAACAGTGAAATCCATCCGAAGCTTGTGAATATGTCTGTTGTGTAGTGTTGTATGTATGTTCACATGGCTTGTCATATTCTGTGTTAGGGCCAGCTTCCTCAATGAACCAAAGAGAGAGAGAGAGAGAGAGACAGAGAGACAGAGAGAGAGAGAGATATCCCATAGAGTAGGTAGACAGATGCTGAGGTCTGGGATATGCTTCAGATATTGCTCAACTCACCCTGCCAGTAACTGTTAGAGTTTAGCGAAGTTATGAATGTATCCATATCTTACTACTTGCATCATTTTTACCTCACTATACACAGTTATATAATTGTCAGCTGTGGGGCTTTGGAGTATAAAACGCATGCTTTTTTTTTTTTTTTTAATATAACTTATCCTGAAGTGTAGCAGCAGACCGACAGCAGTCTCGAATTGCTGTCCATCCTTTTCGGGTTCTTTCTGTCTCTCCAGTCAGGTGTGGAGAACTATTTTCAGCTCTGTCTGAGCGGCAGCACTGATGTGTGCAATGTTTTTCACCTGCTCTTCATCATTTCGTTTCATATCCTGGGCGGGTTTACTTTGAAGAAGTGCTATCTAGCTGACATGTCTGTGTGTTTTTAGCTGCTTTTGGGTGGATTTAAGAGGTTGTTTTTATTTTCTGCCTTTCCGCCAAAAGAGAATCCTGTAGGCTTTTATCAGTCTTCCGTTTCATGTGGCCTGATGGTCCAAATGTATATGAATGGAAAACACCTGAGAAAATAAATGGTTTTAAACTACTGTTTTTGAACAAAGGATTGAAAACAACATCCATAATTGATTGTCCCTGAATAAAACAAACAGTGACAACTATAGTGTGTATAATTTTATTACCTGGATTATTTTAGTTCATGCATTTTTCTCCCTCCCACTCATTTTTGCTTCCTTTTATTCCTCTGTACTTTCCTCTGTTGGTGGCTCGTTGCGTTGTGCTTAAAACTGAAATCAGATGGTAAAGCATATTTTAAAGGTCACTATGATGGTGTAGGCATCTGCTGAATCTGGCAGAAAGGGAGACTTGCTTGTGTGCTTTGTGACTCTGGGGCTAAATGATTTTCTCTTAGCTGAGGTGAAACTGATGGCGAATTGCTCAGATCTCCTTGTGAAACTCGGAGGAAAAAAACATTGCCCGTTATCCCTAATGTGTCTTCCATCTAGCACTAAGGTCTCATGGCAATTTCTTTTACTCTCCAATGTGTGTGTCAGCTAAAAACAGCCAGCTTGTGCCATTTGTGCACATCTAACAAGTTCTCATACTTCTGACCTGTACTCTGTGTGGGTAGAGACCACACATTGAAGCTCTTCTGCCATGTCAATCTAGCCCAGTACCCCCAATTATCTCATTTAAGTGCACGTTTTTGCAAAAGTAAGATAAATGTTCATGCAACATATGGCTCTTATTGCACCCTGAACAAGAGACTGTTGTGCAAAAGGTTAGCCTTCTATGAATCATGGGGGGCAGGTTGGAAAGCAGGGATAACCTCTCGTCCGTCATGCTGCGACACTTGGGCCAACACACCCCATGGTATTTACGTTTGACTGGGCTTACTGGGCCTCTTATGTTTGTTGAACATATGGAAACATCAGCCGACTGCTTGTGTCATCAAAAGCTCACCTTAAAGTGCACTGTGCCATTAGTATCGTTAATGCAAGCCTGCTGAGAGATCCAGCGGCACTCTGTTATCTCTTGTTTGCTTTTCTTATCTGATGCCTGTGACCGGTACAGCTGAAAGAATAACAACTTGCTGTTCCACTTCACTAAAGTAAGCTTACCTCAGCAAATTATTTCAAGTAAATATCTAAACTTTTAATACACAAGTCATGTAACCTTTTGTCAGTAGGACCTGGGAACATATTATTTACTACATTATTGGTGCATACTCAGGCCCATATTAGAGAGTATCGAGAGGCTTGTCATTCAAGTGTTCTGTTCTAAAGTAACATAGTTTTTACCCTCGGCTTTCACTTCAGTTTTGTCGTCCATTTCGTGTGTGTAAAAACTTTGGTGTGGACTGAAGGCCCAGGATTTTTGAGCACGGGTATGTTATGTTTTAATGTTACTGACATATACCTCAGGCAAATTATGACACAGTAAATACTCTTCCTCAATGTAATATAATGTGAAATAATGATTTTTGTAAACTGAACTAAAAGGAATCCTTTGTCCCTTGTACTCTTATTGTAAAATTTGGAACCTTTATAAGTCCACACCATGGTAATGTCTAAAATCCATCTTTTGAACACAGCTACCCACAAAATCAAATTCCAATCTTTGTGCTCTTTTACACACACACACACACATACATATATATATATATATATATATATATATATATATATATATATATATATATATATATATATAAAACTGTTGTCAATCTGTTTTTCCACAACACAAACACAAGGTTGGACTTGCTCTTTAGAAGACAAGACAAGGGTATTTATTTTACCCAGGCTGGTGCCATGGTCAGATATCAGAGCCACAGCTAAGACAAAGGAAACAAACATTAATTTATCCATTGTTTAAAACAGACACTTCAGCATTTTTGAAAAGCTTGTACAAAGCAGTGGCAAGGTCAAACTCTGAGTTTAGTGTAGCGCTCAGAAACAGACCCCATAAATGTATGTATTCCAGCATTTCCCATGCCACTAAAAGGCAAGAGTTTATATGTGCTCTACTAAAGGCTTCTCCCTGGTGAGACATTTCTGTCGGGGGTAACAAAGTGAGCGTATGCGCAGCGTGGCATAGCCCTCAGTGCAGAAATGGTTGCATCTGTGATAAATACACATGGCAAACGAATTGCAGTAAAGCAGGTGGGGAGCCGACCAATGTTATACATGACCTTGCATTTTCTAGACATAAACATTTGCTAAATTCAGCAGCTCAAAACATTTCATTTACAACGCTGCTGAGAGACAGAAAGAGGGAGGAATTGAAGACTGAAAAGAAAAAAAAAACAAAATAGAAGAGCTGAAAAAGAGAAAACACAGGCTAGATTTCAGCACCAACTCAGCATCTAATGAGATTTTACCATACCATCAATCTAAGGTATTTGCTTCAACCACATGTGTACTCACCATGGGGTAATTTCAACTGTATGCAGACATGTTTGATCTGTTCTGTGCCGTGTGTTACCAAAAAGAGTAATGTATTCCCATAAGAGAACATTTCTTATAGCTTTTGCTTTCATTATTCAAGTACGCTTTCAGCACACTCTGTATGTGTGTTCTGTTCTTTGAAGTATTATGTGGCAGGTGTACTGCTGCTAGGTGCATCCTTTTTGTTGAGTTTCCCTCCCTGGAGGGGTTTGGTCACAGTTGTTCTTCACCCACATGGGGCCTTGAAAGTGTCTCTGCAGAAGGAGGGGTGAGGTGAGGACTGTTGAAGGAAGAGTGTGAGAATGACCTCTATTTATTTTGATACGGTCTTCTCACTGAAGTTGTCACTGCTGCCTCACACTGATGGGCAAGTTTTGATGCTGTTAACAGGTAATCCGTCTCTGTATGGTTGTGAGTGCATAGAGGAGTGTACTGTACCATCTGGGACCGGGGTCCCATGAGAACGCAGTGGCTGGATGGGTTCTTGTCACAGCTCCTTCGGTGGCGGTACGTGGAAAAGGCACAGATAAGAGGCTGCTCCAGTGGCCTTCACAGATGGAGCAGTAATGGGGCCATACCCTAGTTCCACTGACTGTCTCTCGGTGAAACAGGACCACGATAGTCATTCTTCTGTCATTTTCGGGAGGTCACATACAGAACTAGCAAAGTGCTGAGAGGTGATGCAAAAAAAGTGCAAGTGTGCAAGTCTCAGTGTTTTTTTAATGCTACTATTGTGTTTGTTTGACTTTGTTTGGTGAGTGCAATTCTTGTG
This sequence comes from Siphamia tubifer, assembly GCA_020466265.1. NCBI lineage: Eukaryota > Metazoa > Chordata > Actinopteri > Kurtiformes > Apogonidae > Siphamia > Siphamia tubifer. The sequence goes on along the minus strand of CM035797.1, from coordinate 23,635,113 downwards.
ATCTAGCAGATCCCACATTTGTTCCCCCACTGGATTCTTTTGGCATTTTCTGTCTTGATATTGATAAATTAAGTGCACTGAGAAGCTGAAAGGAAACGTTTTCCCATTTCCATTTTTTTCTCCAACATTTTTGTTGATCAAAGAAAGCACACTTGAATTGGAACATTTATAAATAGAGAATACTTTGTAAAATGCCTCCTCCTCCTTTCTTCACATTTTCTTTAGCTAAAACGAGAGCTATATGGCTCTTTTTATTCATACTTTTTACTTCATTTACTTCCTTTAAAATAGCTTCAGTTTTAAATTCGGCTAAAACATTTGTTAAAGTAAAAAAATATTTTTTTCATTACTTTATGCGTCCTTATAAATAATTGCACTATACGGTAAATCCTCTGGGGACCCAGCCATAGGAAATGAATGAGTTTAATAGCTTTACTAAAATAAACAAACAAACAAAAGTAGTATAGATATAGTATAGATTTCTAATTCTTCTAATAGAACAAACTTGACAAACAAATGTATTGTAACATAGTGTTTCGAAGTTGAGCTTGTAGTAACATCATTCATTCACAGAATTTCACACTTTGATCGTAGACAATATCTACGGAAAAGCACTAAAAAAAACTACAGCATATTTGACTGATCACTGTAGTGTTATTACAATAACAATATTTTGGTACCAGTACCAACATGTATTTCGATAGTTTTTAAAATAAAAAGCGAACTTCTCTTTTTATTTCAAGATAGACCCCCCCCCCCCCCCCGGATCACCACCAAAAAATAATAATTTCCAGATCTCCCCATCACCAACCTACCCGGAAGCTTTTATTAAAATCCATCCATGAGGTTTTGAGTTATCTTGCTAACTAACAGACAGACAGACAGACAAACTCTGGCAAAAACATAACCTCCTTGGCAGAGGTAATAATAATTATAGGCTAGGCAGAGAGAGAGAAAGAGTTTGACAGCTCCATGAACATTTCCGACACATCATTGAATGTGTTTTTTGAAAGACTATTGTTCATCTTTGAGTGAGTGTTTTATGAACCGAAACAAACTTTTAGGTGGCTGTGCTGTGCATGCATTAAGAACTATTACAAATAGACTACTGAGGTATTGTAGGCTATTTGAAAAGCGTAGCCTACACTTCACATTCTCCACCGTTACAGGTTTTTTTTTTTTTTGGCCGGACATGACTTCCCAAAAATATGTTAAACTTAATAGCTTCCTGGAATCTTAAGAAAAAAGTCTTATAGTTCTGTTAGCCTACCTGCCGTTCCCTAAACTCGACATGATGGTTTGGGTGCTTGCCTTGCCAGTGTTCAGCGGGTTCGCTTTCCTCATTTATGTTAAAACTGAAATGCTTCTATATTTCAGTTGTTGCTCCTGGCTTCTCCTGGAGGGTAGGTTTGGGTGCAGCAGTCATTCTCCTCTCCTGCTCAGCTGTATCCTAGTTACAACACCACGAGACATGCTGAGTTTGCTGCGCCGTTGCAAGTACCGGTACTTTTCCAACGCAGTATAGTACTTTTTTAAATGCTTCAATACCACGGTACGGTACTAGTACCAGTATTCGTGACAACGCTACATCCTAGCATTATCCTAGCATTGAAAATGTCACACAGTTGCAGCTCATCTTATTCATTTGTATGTTCATGTTATATTTATTCTACATGATAAATACATTGTCTGATTACTTATTAGATTGCACAGGCAAAATCTAATATCCTTTATGTAAAACATTGAACAGTTTCACTACATTGAATCCCTCTGGTCCACATTATCCAGGCAGCTGGTTCAATACTGAAGGAGGCAGTTTGTTGTGATTAGTCGTCTAATTGCAGAAGCTATATATATGAATAATGAGTGGCATGCAGGATGTGAAAGGAGTATAAGCCAGCTGTCTATTTGGAAGAGTTTGGGCTGAGAAGAACCTAAATATCAATTAGTGTTGTAAACAGGAAGTGTTGATTCAACTTGTTTTTTCTCAGAAATTGATCTCAAAGCTTGCTGCCCACTACTTCATCCACACTCAGACATGCTTATCTTTAATTATACAATTACATAAATCATACAAAAATGCCCTAGAGAATACATAGCTGATCAAGTGATCAATTGATTTCAGTATTCTACAACTGAATCAAAATGTAACTTTCTATTTAAGTAAAACCAGCATTTTTATTTTGTTTCTCTGTGGATTCACACAGAAGTGGAAATGCAAAGGAGTGCTTTCCGGAACACAGCCATATTAAATAACCATCTCACATTCACATGAAGACAGGCCTCAGTCCAGCCCCAGGGAGAAACTATTTCTTTCAGTATGAGATGATGCAGCCCCCTGCAGTTTTTTTCTTATTGCAGCCTTGTGATTGTCAGCATGTTAGCAACTGTCTGACACTTTTTTTTATATATATCTAGTAACAAGATTTTCAAAGGCCTTGTGGCATTATCATATTGCTTTGAACTCCAAAAATAAGAATGGAAGAAAAAAAAAAACACTCCTCAATTTCAGTACTTTGGGGCTGCACTTAGGTTTACACTTGCCAGTTCATCATTTATTTGAAAGAGCACAAGGTCAGAAGTTATTATATGATTAACAAAAATATTTATTTGCTTTAGGCTGTAATATAAAACAGCCCACTTGTAAAGTATTTGAGAAGCAAATGGGAGCACAGAGGTCTACCCAACTGAAAGTGGAATAAAGATAACCAAAGCTAAGGGAGTGCTTTAATCAGCTCTAGTTTATATTTATATACAAACAAACTTGTCACCAGCCAAATACACTGACTAATGTTTTTTTAAGATGAATAGATACATTTGAGCTTAGATTTTATTTAGCTTGGATTCACTGTAATGACCAAAAATGGCATCAATAAGCCTATTTCAATATTCTGTGAGATGTGATACAAGACAATTAAAGGCCAAACAAATCCTGTTGGCATTGGCAAACACTGGCAAAAACATATAATACAAAGTAGAAAATCACATTCAGGCTCGTGAGTCCATTTTTGTCTATTGCTTATTTTATATCATTTTTCATTCATCATTTTTTCTTTTTATTTTTGTTTGTTTAGCATTAACCAACATTTCATTATTGATGTCATTATGATGTTTCAAAGTGTATAAGTGCAGTAAAAGTACAATTTAAATGCACAATACTTCTTATTTCCATTTCCTAACTCTTACTTACCCAAACACAGGCTTGAATGAGCCTTTGTAATTACTGTCATTAGGATAATTCAGAGAGTGTGTGGCACATGTTGCTGGAATGAGAGCGTACTTAATCTCTCCACCCGCAGTGTCTTTCTCCATCAAATCCACGTCTGGTGCATATGTCTTAATTGAAATGACGGGTAATAGAATCTGTGAAGGCCACATCACTTTCAGTCTCCCTGCAGCTGTGCCTCCAACAACTGTGTGTCTGTGTGTGTTCGGCTCTGTGAAAGTATGTGTGAGCCTTACTGATATCTGAAAGATTCATGAAGCTCAACTCACCAGCTCAAGGCCATGCTCGCCCAAAGCCCATAGAATTATGATGTACTACCCCGGCTGTTTAGGGCTCCAATCAGAGAAATGATGAGATGCACTTGAAGGGAAAATCATCACAGTCTAATGTTCTGTAGCAAAGATGAAAGGATATACTGAATTTGGATGTGTGTGTGTGTGTGTGTGTGTGTGTGTGTTCTATTTGTGTTGCTTTGAATAAAGGCGTCATACCAGGGCACCTTTTTTTTTTGCAGAGAATCCAGCAAGTGAGCAATGAATATTGTAGATCATGGCTACATTTAATTGGGCAGATAATATCTTCCTGTTGAACTGAAATCTACAGCACTTTTTTGCCAGACCTTTTAGTTCCTTTAATGCATTCCTCTAAGGTGTTTCTAAGGGGAACCATGTCTTACAGGAAAATCAAAATTGTATTTACCTCACAACATGAGCATGGAGGATGTTACCCAGCAGGGCCTCCTTCCACTTACACACAACAGTGTCACTGCATGCTGTTTCTGAGCTACATCACCACATAGCCATGTCCTGCCTGCCGAGACAGCACAAACAGATCCAGACCTGCGCATAGCCATGTCAGTGGGTCTGGTTCACGTGAGTGCTTCTGGATTATTAATTAAGGCTTTGAAATATTTTGTTTGACAGGGGAAAAAAACATAACCTTAACCTAACCTAACCCTAACCCATACACAAAACGAAATTAAAAACTGTAATTAATAAGGCGGCGCAAATTAACCTTTTTTTCCCCCCCAAGTGATTGTGGTTCATGATACGCAACAGTTAAGGAGCTTTGGACAGTATACGTTTTTTTTGTACATTTTATGTAATGAATTTTTCCATCCTGCCTTTTCAGCATTATAACTCAAAGCTTCCATAATATGTGGAAACCTACACCTTATTTCTCAGAATAACCAGTGTGCACACAACAAAATGGCAGCTGAAGTGTGCTACTGAAGAATTAAAATTTCACAATAACTTAAATGGCTTACACTTTGCTCACAAATCATTTGCAGGTTAATTTATGCATTAATGGAAAAATGTAACAAAAAAAATGTTTTATCTTGGTGTGTTTATTACTATAATTTGTGTTATTGATGTTTGATTCATCCTGTGACTCTAGTGTAATGTGTGATTTGGGCATTTTCTTTAAACATGATGTACTTGAGTGCTGTTAGAGAACAGTGTCACCTGGCCGCTCACTCAAGCTTAGAGGAATATTACAGAAAGCCCAGAGCTGTGGAAACAGCTGGTGGTGCTGCTCAGTGACTTTCTAGCTCTGTCTACACTCTAGGCTCCACGTCCCTGTAGACACTGCCAGGGCCATTCTTACAGTGTGTGTACAGCAAAACGATCATCACACCCCCTGTGTTCATGTCCTTCACTATGGGCCAAATACATGCACTCACACACCCATTTCACCTTCTGTTCAGTGTAGTAAAGCAACAAAAATGTATGTCAGCAGGCTTCGAGAAGGCTTTTGAATTGAGTGGTTATTTCTTTGACTCAACAAGCTTCTTGACATTTGAAGACTCTGTTGTACTTTATTTTTGTCTGTATTTATGTGTCTGTAGTGAAATCGCCAACTTTAAAGGTGCCCTCCCACACAAAACACTTTTTACTTGTATTTTTAAAAAAAAATATGTTATGTCCACACGTGTATGTGTAATGTGTACATGTTGAAAATGAACCACCACTTCCTCTGTCTGCTATTTTCACTGAAAAGAAATAAGTGGATAAATCGGGTCAATTACAAAAGCTGGTCAGTGTGATGTGTGAAGGCCTGAGCTCAGTAGTATGTATGAGACTGTGACAGATTTTGTATCAAGTTACCTGGGGATAAACATGACAAATCCATGGGAACCAGCATCCTGTGGGGGGCATAAAGTAGCATAGGGGGCCCAGTGGATACAGGTGAGAAGTTGTGAAAATTCTCTGTAAGGTCTGTTGTACAAGAGGCAGAGATGTACACAGCATGTTACGTTTTATTTTCAGTTCCTGCCAGTCCTTCTACTTGTTGCATAGGGTAAAGATGCTGAACAGCCAGTCTCTCATTGGTGACCTGTTAACCAATCAGTCAAATACAGTAGGTTAGCATGTTGAATATTAATGAGAAGTCATGCAAATATAGCAGGCTTTCCAGACCACATTAGAATAGCTTGATACTTGGTCATTAAGGCTTTTGTTTTCCACACACACAACAAAAAAAATTTCATAGTAGAGTAGTAAAACTTCATAAATTACCACAAAAGTAATGAAATACGTGTGGCAGGGTACATTCAACTTTCTGGTAGTTGCACTGATTGACAGGACAGAGAAGTACCAATCATCGTTTAATGGAAATGTCACACCTCTGGAAAGGTTGTGTAAGCAGGAAAGGGTTTCCTGCTTACGCAATAAATAAAAAAAGATGGTACTGTATGGTCATCGGTGATTAATTCATGCAGTACATGAAGCATGCATCCCATTTTAGCTGTTCTTGGTTTGCATGAACTCTAGTATTAAATAATTACTTGGCCACAATCAGGAAGACATGCATGAGATATTGCATGTATGCATGAAGCTCTGTCATCATCCACTGGAGTCTCACTCCTCACCCCTTCGCATGTTTAAGTGTGACAGAATCTCAATGACACTCACAATAGAAAAGCTCTTTGAAAGCCGAGTGTATGAATAATCACTAAGACACCCTTAATCCATTTTTAAAGAAGGGGAATATTAATGCAGTAACAACTATATCTGCTCGGCATGCGGCAGATGATTCCAGGTCTGCAAAAAGCCTCTATTTCTGCCTAGTACTTCAGCAAGTGTTTGGGGATCACTCTGCACTCTCTGTCACCATGACAACACCAGTTCCATGTCCGAGTGGGTGTACACACTTCATTTAGTAATCCTCAGCAACCAACATGGGAACAGCTGTGTGCATGCTGAGAGAGTCCAGACTAGCAATCATGCCAAAACACACTTAATTACTGAAAATGCGGTCATTCTTGTGGCTATTAAGATTTGAGTGGCAGTGTCTGGCATCTACTGTAAACAATACGTATTACTTTAATGTGAAGTATTCCATGGGATTAGGACAATTTCATGTGTTAACTATCAGTATATATAATTTATTAGTTTATTATGGACATATAACTACAGTAAATATTGATGAACTGAGAGCAGCTTTGTGTTTGTGATAATATTATATACATGGATTGTGTCACTAGTTGTAAATAAACATAATAAATGATTATATAAAGTACACATTGCATTGAACAAGTTGACATCACTACTGGAGTGTTGCTGAATTAACCAGGCTTAGACAGAGGTTTTAAAAGTCAAGATAGATCCAGAGATGAGAAAAAAATAAACTAAGGTTAAACTGCAGATATTCACTCAGGTAGGTGAGAAATACTGGTACATTTGCTTAGTTTGTCCCACAATCTATCATGTCACCTTTGGACAGTCATATTAAATACAGTACAGAGCATCTTAACACAAACTCAAACTGTTTTCAGAAATGCTCTGTAAATATTCACCTGTGATTGTAGCACAGTGTGTTTACACAGGCGGATCTTCAACTGTCAAGCTTAGTATTATTCCATGTTCTGCCGTGACACACTGACAGTGAGTTACATACCAAGATGAAGGAATGAAAATGCTGGAGTGCACTTTGAAGCGAGATGTCATCTCTTTGATTTTTTTTTTTTTTTTTTTTCATAGGCCATTGAGTGCTATGAAAAAGACGCCTTTGACTGACAGGAAATAGATGTGTCCCTTCAGTTCACAATGAGTGGCATTTATTTCCTGTCATGTTAAAATGTATGGAAGCGTTCATTAATTAAAATCTGTGTGTAGAGAAGTTAAAGGATTGATGTTTTGTTTTGACTTGCTTGGTATTGCTGAACACTGAAAATAATATGAAATTATAGTGTACCACATTGAGCACACAGCATTAATTAAAGTTTGCATAATATTATAACATGCAGTAATATGATAATGTAGAGAACATTCTGTTTCAACCAGAAGATGACAATAGATTTATTCCCAATTTTCAGTGTTTCCTCCCCTGCTGTCTTGTGATTGGTCCACTTTTCATTTTGGGTTATGTTTTATAGGAAAACAAAATTCAATATTAATGGCACCAAGACGAGCTGTTACTTTATTGATCTTCTTTCCTCAGTTTGCTCTGATGCATTACACTATGAGGCTTTTGTAAATCAAGAGTTAGAAAAAGAGGCAGACAGTTGATGTGCAAAGCATTTTCTTCTTTCTGTAGGAAATCCCATGGTTTGAAGTTTTATTTGTAGTCCTCAGGGATGGTTGTTTTTTTTGTTTTGTTTTCTTTTCTTTTTTGGTATTTTTTAATAAATCATTCAGCCCGTTTTTGACTCTGCTTTTACTGGTTTCATTTTGCTATTTTTTTTTTCTTAATTAGGATTCATAGAGACATTCACTGCCAATTGACCTTTAAGAATAAAATTTGGATAATGTCATTGACACCTCTTGACTTTACAATAATATGTAAACAGGCCTCAGTCAGAACTGTGAACTCAAAAGCACAGCGAATAAAATACAACAGCTTTTCAGCATCAGGCAGAGAAGTTTATAGAGGCTCTTAATTTTATTAGTAGGGCTTTCACACACTAATAAGACCACAGTCCACTCTCTATACAAAACCTGGCTTCACCCATAAAAATAGTGATTGTATTTAAATTCAATTTTGGCACAATTTCTTAATGGAGTGTAAGTCATTATGTGCTGTGTTGATTCTTAACAGTGGAAGGTAATTGCCATGGGCAGCATGAAAGTGGTTTGATTATTGTCTCCAGCTCTTTTGAATTATAATACATCTAAATGAGGCTCCCAACGTCACGTATCTCATTGGTACTAACAGTATTTATATTGTACCTCAAGGGTTGCCAGGTTGAATGGGGCATTCAGGTGCAGTCATACCACAGTAAATGCAATCCTGTATTTTCAGTTTCTCTGAGTTATTATATAGTACGGTAAAGCAGCCTTAAAGTCAGTACGGGCAAGTAAAAATGAAAGATTGATTAGGTGGTGAAGTGCTGGTCCCTCTCTAAAATAGCACCGCACTTCTCTTCTAAATGAAGTCTAGATATTTCAAAAGATTTTTTAGTTGCTAAGAAAGTGGTGTCTTTGAAGTGTGCATGTCCCCTTGGTAGTTATTCCTCTGCTCTCCCAGAGCTGAGGAATATTTTAGTAGGCATGTCTAAGATGTTCCCACAGCTGGTGTTAAGGGGTCATTTCATGTCTACTCCATCTTGAACTGATCAAACCTTTCAAAATTCACTTGTCATTAAGAATGTCACAATCAGGATCAATAATGTGTATTTATTTGCTCATTTTGTTCCTAGTTGTGAAGTCTTTGCAGGAGTCCACATCTTGATATTTATAAATATTGAATCTATACAGTCTACAGCAGAGTCCATTCAATTTGAATATTTCAAGTATGTATAAATTCCAAAATAAGCCTACATAAAAATATCTTCCAGCCTGCAGTCAAGCGTGCAATGTTGTACAGAGTTCGATCTATTTACTACTGTACCTCCTACAGCTCAAAATCAGGAAAGTTGAGGTGGAAAGTACTTTTTAGGAAAAAACTGGCTTTATTAAAATGTACTGATACGTGTGTTTCATTGTTGATACTGTCACGACAACATATATAGACTTTTTTTTTCATTTGTGTGTGTGTGTGTCTGTCTGTACACATGCATACACACATGTTAAGGTTATGTACCATACTTAAAAAAACTTTAAGAGTTGTTTGTAGGTTGATTTGGACAGAACTGCACATATATGCTTGGTGTCTTCAGGCTTCTTTTCTGAAAAAAAAAAAGCATGCTGAATGGGAAATGTTTTATTGTCTTGTTTTTTGTCCTGTCCTGTTTTGGAGGTGAAGCAACACATTATATTGTATTGTATTGTTCTCCATGTAATTTTCTTGGACTGTATTGAGTTTTAATTTGCATTTAACATAGCAGTCTACTTTTTTCTGTTGTGAGATGCACATCATCTGTGGAATGAGGACTATCAGCCAGCAGCCACTTTAAGGTTGTTTTTTTTTTTTTGCAGCTTACTTTACTAGTACTTTAAGTGCCAATAGCAGCACTTTACAAGTATATTGCACCTTCCAAATGTTACTGAAATAAAGAAAGCATGGTAAAATACCTATTTTAAGTACCCAGGTGTACTGGCTGCACTTCCAGTTAAGACTTGTTTCTTGAGTTAAATTCAGTTTTATTTTTTGTTGCATTGTTACTTGACATAACGGCTCATGTTGGTGATTGTGTGTCCTCTGACGTTTAATATGTTTGTTTTGAGTCCTTCAATTCATTAAGACTGTGACAAATTACATTAATTTATTTCAAAGAATGTAAGACTGCCTTTATTATTATTATTTTAGTTGCTGTTTGAGTAAGGGCTAGTTAATAAACTTGAATTGCAAAGTGCACTCAAGAATTATACCTTGACTCATTACCTGGTGAGTAAATCTCAAAGAGAATCTCTGCCTTTTTTCTGTCTATATTTGTCGCCCCGGCGGGGTACATAGAAATGCTGTTCCTCCGTTCATCCGGGAACACTGTACCCTAAATAACTTTTGACCGCTTTGATGGAGGATCACCCAATTCACACCACACATGCTTCTCATGAAGACCTTGCTCAAGTTTGATGAGTGACCTTGACCTAGTTTTCAAGGTCATGTAATGTGCATTTTTCCATCTTATTGCATGATTATTAGTAACGATAATGACAACACTAACAGCAGCAGTAACTGAACTGTAAATAAATGGTGGGGGGGGATTATGTCAAGAATGAGGGTTAGCAGGGAGTAGGTAAAATAAACAAAAGCTAGAATGTAAACCTATTAGACCAGAGAAAATAAAATTAAATGCATCTATGTCACTAGAGGTTCTGTAGGAACTGTGTGTTATTGATCTTGACTGTTTACCATGTAATGGGGCCCTACTATTGGTGTTTATGGTAAGTTTGTGTCTTTAATCTTGCAACAGTGGTGCCATTTTGCCCCCCCCCCCCCCCCCACACACACACACACACACACACACACACAATGATCCACCTCTCAGCCATCTCTCTGTCCAACTTTAAGCCCAGTGAGCTGCAGTGTCATTGACTCGTACTTTTTGATACATGTTTTTTGTCACTTGTGCGACAGGGGACACAAGGCCTTCAGGCCAACTGCAGGCTATTTTATTTGTATATATATATATATATATATATATATATATATATATACACTTTGCTGCTGGCCATATTCAGACAGATTTTCAGGCAATGTACATTACATTCTTTGTAGAAAACTGCTGTTGCTCATCTGCATCTCATCTCAGGTGTTATCACAAGAAAATACAGCATATTCTGCATAAAGTAATTTACCATTGAGCTCCTAGCATGAAAAAAGCTTATTTGAATAATCATCTCTTACTGCTGGTTCAGTTGACCTTTTAGCCCAAAGCAAGAAACCATATTGATTCAATCCAGCAGGCAATATTCTTGAAAAAGAGGTAGCTGTTGGTGTTTTGTCATTTAGTCATTGTTTATTACCTCTGCTGTGAAGTTTATATGATCTGTTCAGTCTGTCACTATCTTTTGGGGGATTTATGCAAAAACATTGGTGACAAACCCTTTGAATTTAGGAGCATATTCATAAAATATGTGGAGGCTGTATTTTTTTTTTACCCTCTCTTTACCCTCAGGCTAAGTTAGAGCGAAGACATTATTCACAGTAGTGACTGTCAAAACCATATGTTTTCTGACTAAATATGCAAGATTCCAGTATCCAATCCCCACGTCTGAATCCATCAAAATATGGGTTTCATAACTATCAAATGAAACATCTTATCCACAATTATAACAACCCTGATATTATCTAAAATTAGCCAAAAAGGTGTTTTCTGAGACAGTTTTAGGTGTTGTGACAGGCAATACCCATTTGTAGCAGCTCTGAATATATATGTCTTCTGCTTTATATAATCAAATCCAAACTCACCAAGCATGCCACTAATGTCTCCCATCATGCCTATAAGAAACCCAATCTGCTAATACCGCAAGACTGCCGTAAACATTAGAAGAGCATGCGTTGACATCATGGAGAACCAATTATAGCTTAAGCTAATTAGCCACAGGTTAGTTTTTACTTTTTCATCAGCAGTGAAATGGACAAGAAGGGTTTCTTGTATCCTAAGGTGATGAAACGTCTTTAGTCATCATGTCCAATGGTATTGACAAAATAGAAGAAAACATCGTTCACAATGTATTTGTTTATAGTTTTGTTATTATTATTATTATTATTGTATAATGAAATATTAGTAGCGTTGTCCACTCTCCTTGTGCCCTAGATTTGATCCTCACTTCATATAAATTATATTTGTAAATTAAACAAAAAAAGCAATATTAACATAATAGTCATAATGCACTACAACATTTCATTGGCGGTTAAAAAACAGCAAAATCACTCTGTCATTTTTTTTTTTTATAGAGAAAATGTAGATGGTTTGAGCACTTTCATGTTTCATGAGTCATTCCCACTTTAATAACAGACCATAATTTGAAAATATTACATTGTAACGAAATTAAATTGTACAAACAATGCAAATATCGGCAAATTAATTTATTTCACAATTTCACAAATGCTCCTGTCATGTATTTAATCAGATCATTCCTTTGAATCTTTTCACATCAATTGTCATCCCAGAAATCCTCAGAATTAATCCCCTGAGGTGCAAGAGTATTGTTGGTAATCTTGTCAACCCCTAAGAGATTTATGTGCCTATATGGTTGTTTTTTTTGTTTTTTTTTCTAGACAGGAACACTGAAATATGTCTCCTCGCTAATGGATTCAAATAATGATAAAAGCTGAGGTTTTTGCAAGGGGAAGCAGAGCAAGGATGATTGAATGATTTCTCTCCTGTCATGTCACATTGAGTGGATCATCTGCCACAGCCTGTTAAACCCATATGCAAATAGAATATCTATGTCTAATGTATGCTTTGGCAAAGATTCTATCATAGATCATAATTTTGTCTTACATTGATGAAAACTAAAAAAATATGCAGGTTGTTACTCTTGGAGGAAGCCTTATACTGTCTTATATTGTATTAAACCTGTCCATAGCTATTGGACTATACTAAGAATCTGAATATTTTTCTATGCAAAAGACTAGAATAAATTTTTTCAGAACATTCTCTTCAGACTTTAAACATGTATCATCCAATACATTCTTTATAAAGAGCATCTTACTGACTTAATTTAAAATACTTTGACGGAATAAGAAAATGGCTATGGCTTTTCCTTCAAGCAAAATAAATACCCCCTGTTGCTCCAAGTACAAGGCTACAAAGGTCATTTGTGTTTAAGTTTACCGAGATCCCAAAGCAGCTGCCAAAGGGCTTTGGAGGGCTACAGCAACGAACTGTCCTTCCTGTAATACCCCTCCTTAGTTACACAGCGAGGTATGTCGTTCACCTTACAGAAACAGTGCTGTATAAATGTTTATTTGATGTGGAAGTGTTGAAGATACGAGTGGATACGTGGATACTGGTGAGATAAAAACTGTTTAAATTTTCATGAATTCACCAGTAGTCTGGTTTTTGGCGCTTGCCCACACTCTAATTGGCATGTTGCCGTACTTGTAGTGAGGAACTTCATGAATTATGCAGGAAAAACAACCAACCACGTGTCCCATTCACATTGTGTGCTGCAATTTTCAGCCCGCTATTCTGGAAAAAGACAATACTTCAGACAGCTCCATTCTCATTACAACCCCACTTCGGCAAAGCTGGGGATCACCCAAACCACTTGTTTCCTACTTCTCCCCCACACAAAACCTTACTTCTTAAGCAACACCAGTGAGAGCTCCTTGATTACGGGGCCTTGCCATGCATTTTATCTTCCTGCCCTAATAAGCAAGAAGACATACAACTGAGAACTAAATTTAATCTATAAATGATTTATGGTTAAGTGGAGTAGTAACGTAGCTTACATTTATTTTAAGGAAAAGTGAGGCTAAGTGCTTTATATTATGAGTAAACGGTGAGGTGAGGAGAAAGAAAACACATGGGGTGACTACTTTTCTAAACCCAGGCTGCTGCTGTGTTTTCTTTGCATGCCCTCACCTGAACCAGATCTGTATTTTCAATATTCATACTTAAAAGGGTTTTAATATTTTAGTACACAGATATAGGCCCTTGATGCGTAAAATTGCAAATGTATGAGTCGGACATGATCTATATTTAATGGGCCATGAATTGAGTTTTACCAGCCAATTGTGATGAATGAAGTTGAATTCTGCTATTTGCGCCGCACTTTTGTAGAAAAACATTCATCAATCATGATCTTCAGCTTATTTATTTAAAGACAGCACTTTTACTGTATCAAGAAAATCCTTGTTGTTGCTGTGCGGCATTAAGGAAACACCTGTGCTTAACCCTCATGGAATAATGTAGTAATTACCTTTCTTGTATATTGATGTTGACCCGTCCTGTCCAACATTGAGAAGGCCAAGGGTAGCCAGCAGAATGTGGGAGATTATGTTTCTGTCAAGTCACTGCTTAGATTCTCTTATTTTCCTGTCATCGCTCCTATAATTCAATTGAGAAGCCGCATTCCTCTGTCTGGCCAGGCCAGACAAGGAGACCAGTGATTGACAGGCAAAGACATTACTATGCGTAGGCAAAGGGAGTACAGGGAGAGATATGAATATTTGAGTAGATGGCATAAAAGAATCTTGTAATTGATTTTCTATCTAAGCTGCTGTTTCATTTACCGAATAAATGCATTCATTTCAGACAGTGGGTTGTTCATGCTGCTCCCATTGTCTCATTGTGGAGACAAACTTTATCATATTTTTGTATTGGATGATGAATTAGCAAATTCTGAAAACTTTGGCAGAGAAGCATTGTACTCATCATTATACTACATGACACTACTAGAAACACTGCCAACTGTATAACCTTGCTAGAAATGGGCTTGTGTTCAAATGAGCTATGTGTGCTGTTCCCTTCTGACAGATGTGATCCACACCGTGGGCCCAGTGGCCAGAGGTCATGTGGGCCCTACCGAGACCAATGACCTCACCTCCTGCTACCAGAACTCCCTCAGGCTGATGAAGGAGCATGGCTTGAGCACTGTGGTGAGTAGAGTACGCTGCCACACTCATCTGAGGGGTAAATTAGTCTCTCTTCTGTGCAGCTTGAAAGAAACAAATTCTATGCCTTTGTGCTATTGTTTGACAGTGAGTAAGCCTTCTGTGAGAAAGGCTGTGTTTGAGGAAAATTTGGAAAAGGTACAAGAACAAAAGGATTTAGCATCTTTCATTTTAGATACAGTTCTGAAAAAGCCTTAATCTTCTTTATTTAAACAAACGCAACAGAAAACACAACAAAATGGTTATGTTTTATGTTTGTTAAATAAAGGCTTTTCATGTCGCCTGCTTTGGTGTGTGAATAAATGAAAAGCAAGCCTTTGTATACACCTCTACATGTTGACATCTGTACTATAACTGCTCAGTTTTTCCTTTTGTTTTTCTTTGGTAAGCCACTTATAGGTTAGAAAACACTGACTTTTCCTTGATCATCTTTGACGGTTGACATAGATTTATAATTATTATTTATTTATTTGACTTTTTGCCATTGAAGCAAAAAATGATTCTTCAAATTTTGACTGTGTACATATTTGCGTCGCCTTTAAAAAAGAACGTCTTCTTAAAAACTGTCAAAAAGCACACATTTAACCATAAGGACTTTAGATGTAACAGAGACCACACAATCCATAGCTGGCAGCCAATCTCTCATACACTGTCCAAACCTCTAGCCTGCACTGAGTGGCATCTCAGTCTGGTTCACATGATATCTGGATTTACCCAGCCCACAGTGGGTGAACAAATCGGCATTACACTAGATAGCCAAATATCACATTTTCAGCACCAACCTTTTGCCCCGCAGCCTCATCAGTGGCCAATCAATGGAAGTACTTACCAACAGAGACATAGATGAGTGCTACTTTCATTAAAGATGATTGTGACAAATTTCTGGTCTGTTAATGACATATTGTGAGTGCAGCAGACAACTCTAGGTAGCAATTAAATGAATTGTGAAGCCAGATGACTGAAATAGTTATAAGTGTTTTGGAGTGATATCAAAATTGCCAGCATCCCTGCTGATATTTAAATAACAGTTGTTATGAGTACTGATGAACCACAAGCTTGACATGGCATTTGTTCAGTACAATAAGTTACTGTACATTCATGGGTTTGAGGCTTTATGGGTTTGGAATATATTTATCCAACACATCTCGGCCCTTGGGCCTGTTGTCAAAATCACACCAGAAGCTTGTGTTTCATTCACAAACGTCTCACTACTTTCTTTACTCATGGCACATTCCAAAGAGTTATTTAGTTTAAATCAGTTGTTTGATTTATTTATACAATAATCCATATATTTATAAGAAACTGTTTGGTTTTTTTTTACTAGGAGCTCGCTGAATCCTGTCTAATATATTTTTACAGCTGCTCTGTGTTGAGTTGGCTTTCAGTGAAAACAGCGGCGTTCTGTGATTGACTGGCCTTGCAGGGTGAGCCTCATCATTACATTATCTTAGCCACAGTCCATTTTGTCTCTCCTTTCCACAAGGACAACAGAAAGCTTTTTTGCCAGCAGACTAAGGGAAATGGCTGTTTCTTTCCTCAAGCAAGGATGTGGCCTTCATTTAGTTTGCTCGAGCCTGCCTTGATATGCAAGACTTAGTTGAAGAGTGGCTCCAGGGGTTCTCCAGTCCTAATTCTTTGTTAACAGTCTTGCAGTCTCTTAGTGCAGAGCACAATGAGTCCAAGTTTTGGTTAGCTGCTCAGTACTAAGCTCATTCTGACTCATCTGAAAGGTTTTACTATGAGCTTTATGGTGTGAGAGAAACAAGAGGTCCCACTGAAGATGGGCACAATGCCGAGTGTGTCCACACAGTGGGTACAAGAGGGGGGGCATTTGCAAATCCTAGAAGGCTGCTTTTCTAATGGGGATTCTCGAGCATTACAGAGGAGTAAAAGTCAAAATAAAGAAAAATAACACAAAATAAACATGGCGATGAAGATTGAAAATAAGTAGAGCTTGATAGTTAATCCCTGTTTCTTAAAGCCCAAAACCACCCTTAAGACTGGAAAAAAAAAAGTACATCCGCAATCACATGAACATCTTCTTGTCACTGTACCATGTCAAAACAAGGAGTTTAAGAGGAATACCGCTGAGTTTCAGGACTGAAAATGCATTCCATTTACCTCAGGGCAATTCAGTTTTATGACTGAACATTTACTACTATCCCCAAAAGACAGAAATTAGACAGAAGAGCTGTTTCTGTTCCTAAGTAATGTTCCACAATTTTACAACTATAGTAGGAAGGAACTAGGGAAATATAAAATATTACTTTTAGGCAACCCAAGGCAATTTCTGTCTGGATTTAGGGGTGGAGTTTGTATTATTCCCATTGCTTTAAAAAGAGCTCATTTGGAGGTAACAGCTTGAATAAATATCCACAAGTCACTCAGTACGGTCTTCTCAGATAATGGATCATGAGACCAGTAAATTAGACGCCCATTTCCTCGGTTTAGTTTTCAGACCCAACTGGTTATATGTGTGATGTTATGTAAAGCATGTCAGACAAGTGTTTTTTCACTTATGTGCAACACTAATGTGTTTTCTAAGTGTGTAAATATGTCATTAGCACAAAATGGCTGATATGTTAAGGCACATTTTCATGACTCCCCGCAGAACATGGGAAACTCTAAGTATAGGGTTCAGTTCCAGTTTTGCTAAAGGATGGCTTTCATATGGAAAAATGATCAATCTAAGCCATGAAACCTGCTGTTTGACTTCCACACTGAAGTTAAAAGCTATCTGTAACAGTCCAGACGTTAACACGCTCCCTCTGTCTCAGCCTTTGGATAAATATCAAATGGCTGAATGGCCTATTGAGTAGTATTTTCCAAATCATTTGGCTGCAGTGTTTGCTTGATAGTGATAGTGTGTATCTTTGTGCATGGGCATACACTATGTCTTTTACGTGAGTTTTTCCTGAGGCATATGTGAATGTGTTGGTGGTTCTTAGCGCACTTCTTCTCTGCCTAGAGGACTCTTATGCTTGAGTGCTCTTTTTTTTTTCCTTTTTTGCTTCGGCTGAAAGAGCAGCAGCCTGTCACAGCTCCCTGGGCTCTAACTGACCACAGCCCACAGCCAGGATGCCAGCGTTACCAGCTGGGCTCTGCAACATCTCACAGGGGAGCAGTAAGAGCTGTGCAGCCTCTGAGTCGAGATGGATGCAGCTCACAACTGATGAGTATCGCGTTGTCAAATAGCCCCCTCCTCTGCTCAGTGCTTGTTACACTCAGTTGCCTGCGAAGGTGGCTCAGGTGAGAACAGGAAATATATCTAAAATATGGATTTGTAGTGGATTGATTTTCGACATGACTTGTGATAATAACACTGCTCTGATCAATAAAAGTGCAGCTGCTGTCACAGACTTTTAATATTTGGCTGAGACAGAACAGATTAAGTAAGACTCCTCATAGCTGCTGTGGTGGACAGAGTACGCCATGATATTATGGTCTATTTAAATAAGAAATGAATCAAACTAGGCAATATTTCATTTTATGCCAAAGTATTATTGCTTAAGAAATGGATGGTGTGAATGATCAAGAGACAATTTCCATCTTTTTTTTTTTTTAATTTAAGTTTCACCTGTGTTAATGTGTGCAGTCGGACCCTGGGGGCTTCTCTCCCAAGAACTGGGGAGCTGTACAGTACATGGAGAAAAGGAGACTGTTAATGCAGGTCCCCTGTCTTGGTTAGTCATGGAAGGCTGCTCAGATTCTTCCCTGGAACCAAGCGTAGCATCTGTCAGACAGACTGTATGAAGGGGGATGCCGCCATCTGGAAGCCATTCCATTTTGAAGTCCATATTAAACATTAACTTAGAATGTGACCTTTTGAATCAAGAATAGCCATGTTTATCCAAAACATCAATATTGTTTCATTTAATTTAACAAGCCTTTTGAGCCTTTCGGGAATATACTGCTGAGACAATGCTATGAGGATTTGTGCCTCCAGGGTGTGTTGAATTAAGATACAGCCAGAATTGTATTTTTTGACTTGCTATTTTGTGGGCAACATAGCTTCTTTTTTGTTTCTAATTTGATGTTGACAGGCCACAATTTGATGCATTTTCAAAGTGTCTGTCATTAAGCTATTCCTGGCAGTGTGCAGTGGGCTGGCAGCTGTCAGTATGGACAGTGACAGGGTCGTAGACTGCATTTAGTGGCCTTGTCTCTGACTCCCAGGCGGCCCTGGAAGTGTTTTGTAGTCATAACATACTGGCTTCGAGGAGATCCAGCAGGGAAGCCACAAATTGCCTGTTGAGAAAAATGCCGAAAGCCAAGTGGATTGGGGATGAATGGTGTAGAATGATAGGATTAGCCACCCTTCTCTGTGGGTTCATTCCAAGGCTGCTAGGAGCATTAGCCCCCATTCATTTTGCCAACTGTGTTTCCAAAATGCATTCCAGCAATGATATCTTATAATGACACATCAGCATTCACACCCTGCTTGGAGATGACAGTTGATAGCACCTACTAGTTAATCTGGTTAGCATGACAGGGGCAGCAGCGAAGAACAAACAAACACAGTAACAGTGGGACAAGAAGTCATGCCCCTGCAGTGTTTCAAAATAGAAAATACACCATGGAACGGGTGGCAAGTTGACACAGATGTCCTCTTAGATTCTCTGTTGGCTGGCAGGTAATAAAAGCATATCCTGTGTCCTCTGGAATAATGTGAAACTGTGCTGTAAATAACTTTTACTCTTCCACCTTTATTAATGTGGGTCACCGGTGAAATCTGAACATGTGTTTTTCTGTGTCGGGTCTTTGTCATTATTTATGTTTCTAAAAACTACCGTATGAAACAATGATTTAGTTTTTCACTCTTTGTCCCCAAGTGACCAATTTCTTTCCATTTATGTACTGAACAGATAGTGCTTGAAATGTTCTTTATCTGTTAGATGCCAATTAGACTCCAGAATTAATTACTTAATGGCTGAGCAAAGTATGGAAGCTTCACTGTACAAATACTTGGCTTCTGATCATAGAAAAGTAAATCATGCCATTAATTGGGGATAGAGAATGAGAGGTTTACTACTGATCTGCATACAAATCACCATTATTCATCTGACATCTGTATCTACAGTATTTAGCTCATTCGAATTGAATTGTAATCTTTACATCAAACATGTAGACAGTGAAATAAAAACAAAATCATCCAGCAAGTCATCAGTAATGATACATAAAATGTTGATAAGTAAACAGGTGTCATGAAGGGGTGAGGTGGAGAGAGGAAAAATAATTTAATAACCGACAACAAAATTCAGACAGAGACAGAAAATAAACAGGAACAAAACCATACAAAACCTGGGGGTAGATCAGCCAGAGTCTGTGGTGATGAAAGAAATGTCCGGGTTATGGTAACAAGGGAACAAACAGAGTGTCTGGGTTATGGAGGTGACAAAGCTTCACTGCTTAAGTATTATAGATCAGCAACAACTTACAGCTGCACAGTGCGGGGCCAGGTGAATTTGATGAACACTGGGGTAAAGGTCGTGATAAAAAGAGACATGTGAAATATAATAATAACATTAATAAAATAAAAATAAATACATTTAAACATGCTCAAAAAGGATAGGAAGGAGTAAAAACGTATACTGTATACTCCTACCCTAAATCCCTATTCCTTATGATCTCTATATAAATAAGAATTATTTTATAGAAATATCAATATAATTATAACAATAACAACAATAATTCTAATAATAATGTTATAACAATATAACACATCCTTATTCCTGCATACACTAATATAATAATCATCATTTACAAATGATCATACCAGTAACCTCAAATATTAATAAAAATGCATATAATATTGTACATTGTCCTATATAGTCATATATTAATAAAATATTCATACATCTATATTTAATCTAATAATTTCTGTGATGTTCTAACCAATTTTGCTAGGGAGCCTGATTGCTCACTTTCCTCTGTAAGTTGCTTTGAATAAAAGCATCTGCCAAATGCATAAATGAATAAATAATTGTTCCTACAGCCAAAAGACTGATATTATTTCGTTTGTATATAACCTTTCCTCCCATAAAACTAGCAGCTGAGGGGCGTGTGACTGCGAGCAGATATACATTTTGAAATCTAGCTTTTCCATTTTCTATTGTTCTTTATCACCAGACGTCATACTTGAATAAGCAATAAAAACATCAAATACAGTAGTACAGTGTAGGCTACTCGATTTCACTTTAGCCACAGTATGTGATTAGTCCTTTGTGGTTGTTGCTCATGGCCTAATTCAACATACAGTACCTGCATGCATTGACAAAGGTTAATT
This sequence comes from Siphamia tubifer, assembly GCA_020466265.1. Classification (NCBI taxonomy): domain Eukaryota; kingdom Metazoa; phylum Chordata; class Actinopteri; order Kurtiformes; family Apogonidae; genus Siphamia; species Siphamia tubifer. The sequence continues at coordinate 23,614,150 of CM035797.1, read as the reverse complement.
AGACTGAAGCTTTCAAAAGGTCATGTCGCCATTTAAATTAGTCATTGCTATTTGTCTGATCCAAATCATTGGCAACACTGGGCCAATTAGATACAATTACACTGATAGCGGTTGTGGTTGTCCACCATCTAGTTTAAGTTAATGACCAGTGGAACCCTAATTACCCCAGCACCCTGTTTCAGAAGAAGACGGCTATAGCAGGTGGGTGAGTCTATGGTATCGGTAAAAGGGACAGCTCTGCCAAATCACCTTCCCTTGACATTCCATTCACTCCAGGGAAGACAGCCGAACTTTATGGGAGGTGAAATATTAGGATATGTAAAATGTGACATTTCCACACACCTCAAGAGGGGTAATCACAGTTGATGGGGATTGAAGAGGTAATCTCCAGAGTGTCTGTGTGGAGTGGGCTGATGTAAGAATGCAGGTGTCTTGATTACAAGCAAAGGAAGCCCATAGCAATCATCAGCAAGACTAAATCCTGTCTCCCATAAAGGCTCCTCCAGCTACATGCTTTGTGAGGGAAATGGCAGCAGGTCCATCGAAGATTAATGTTCTCTGACAATAATAAAGGCTCTTCAAATAATTTAAGTACTAAAGCACAGTCAAGCAGTATAAGACTCAGGCTCAACACTGAGGCTGGTTTCACTTCATCTTTTTCTTTGCTTCTGTACCTTCTGTGAGGTGCTCCTAGAGACGGTCTTCTGAATTTCTATGAGCTCATATCCCTCTGTGGTACCATCTGAGAATAGAAGCGACAGCTTGCACCCAACTGAGGGACTGTCACAGGAAGTTGTTGATTAAACAGATCTCAATTCCTGCCATACGCCATGAGACACGAACACATAAGTATGCGTTAATTAAACATACCTGAATAATATTGGCAATGGAAGAAACAAAGAATTTCTGTGTCTTTGTCTGGATTTCACAATGGAAAGGAAATCAACTCCTTTATTAAAGTAGGTTTGACTTTTTTTTTAAGAGAATTCAAACAGGAGGACAAGCTCAGGAACATATCAAAGGAAAAAAAAGATAGGAAATAACAATCAGTTCTGATTAGTTAGATGTTGTTAAGATGATCTGGATTTATCTGCCGTTAATCTGTAGTAACTATGGTGATTTGTATGAGTGTCTCAAATCCACTGCCTTAGGGAAGCTGCTTTTCATTTAAACAAGAGAAAAACTCAGAACATGGACAGTGACATATTTTCTTTGAAGCCTCCGCAGCTAACCAACGGATGGAAAACTTCAGCAAAAATATTCTTGTCGTGCTGTATACCTTAAGACCTGCCGTCTTGTGTGTACCCCCATCTGTTTAGAGGGTTTTTTTTAGAGCACTTCAGACTGAGACTCAGTGTCATCAAACATTTCCTGCACAGCCTGATAAACGTTTCTTCCTTGATCAAAGGAGCTGAGCAAGGAAGGAGGATATGAAATACATTACATGCAAAGCAGGACACTTACATAGCCCGACAGTTGCTCCTCAGCTGAATAAATCTCACAGATACTGTAACAGATTGCTGCTCATCGGCTATAGACCTTGGTAGAATGAGTTCTTGTTTACATTATTATGGGTAATTACCATGCAGAACCAGCACACACTACAGTGCATGTACTGTGTGTGACAGTGACAGAGCTGTCACACTCTGTCATCTGATTACTAATGTGGCGCTGTCCTAAGGTAATGCTTTGGTGCATTTGATCAGCCTTATGGTTTTTATTTTTATGTAACTGGTCCACAAATCATAGGGACAATTGTGATACGCATGGCAACATTTTCAATTTACCGCTTACAGATGGATATTTTAATTATTATTGAGTGAAAAATAATGAGACGGCTGAATCAGTGCATTCCTCTTGTGCGCTTAATTAAGATTACAAAGTGACAAAGAGACATAACACAAACATCACAAAGCAAGCTTGTCGGCTGGGTATGTTTTCAGCAAAAAAATAAATAAATAAACGGCACAAAAACAGAAACTGTCATTGTAAACATATAGAGTTTTGGCGCCAATCAGGTTCAAGGTTTGATCATATATTTTGTACTTTCCTGAATCCAATTGTTCCATCTGCCATGTTCTTTCTTTTGGTCTTTCATTTGGAGCTTTTATGAAGCCAGGTGTAGAACCCAATGTCGACCTTGCTCTGACTGCGTCCATGAAACTGGAATTTCCTGGTCTATCACAGGGTTCCATTTCAACAAGCTTGCACCCAATTATCTTTCAGTCATAGTTCCTGGTCTTACAGATGTGTTTGGTCGATGTACAAGGTCTCTCTACTGTGGACTTGACGCATGGGACAATCTTGCTATATCCACAAAATGTTTTCAAGGAAAGAAAATCAGATGGCATCTCAGATTAAGATGAATGTCACCCAAGGAACTATTTATTTGGTTCTTTATAGCTTATACACTGACTAAGTGATCAACACAAACTAACAAGATACAGCGCATTAATACCTTTAGACAAATCAGGATTCTATCAGGTTATTATGTTGGTGTTTATTAACCAGCTTTGTTTTTGTAATGTTTGCTCGGTGAATAACATATAGTGACAAGAATAAAAACAGCCGTATTATCTCTTTATCAGACTCCCCAGTGCACTTATTTCAAGTGAAAGGCCCTTTTACATAACAAACACAGCAAAATATTTATTTAATAATACTAACTGCTCCTTAACAGACGGAAACAGTCACACAGCCTTTGTTTGTAATGAGGAAATAAGCCCTCTGTGCTCCCATGAAAACAAGCTCTAAATACTGTTTTGTCAACTATAGCATTATCTTTTGTTTTAACTTTTTTCTATATTTTTTTTTCATCAGTCTTTTTTTTTTTTTTTTTAGCTTACCTCTTGTTAAATATAACCTGGGTTTTCAATCCTAGTGCGATGCCACCTGTTATTTTCTCTGCCAAGAGCCGACTGAAGTTTTTTTTTTGTGCAGATTCCTTAACCTTCAAGAACATTCTGCACTTCAGTACATTCTTTTACTTAACACATTAGTTGTTGTGTGTTTAATCAAAGAGAATACACAAGTTGGAGAGCTGACAGGTATTTTTTTCCCCTTCTGAATTCTTTTTCTGGAGTGCACAGCTGCATGTGTACATTACGAATAGGTACAGGAAAGTGCTTTGAATGCCTTGAAGGTGGAAAAGCGTGATATAAGTGCAGTCCTTTTACCATTTTACAGTCGTACATTAATGTTTACAACTGCATTACAAACATTTGTCAGTGTATGGACTGGTTACTTTTCAGGTATTAAACTGGGAATACTGTGGCATGTCCTTATTCATGCCAGATATGATATGCCAGATCCCAAGACAAGTTTTTGGCCCCAGGTGTGCCAATTATTTGTATGCACTGGCAGCCTTGCCATGTTTATACTCACCTACATAATTCTTTAATCACTGTGCTATTACCCCACACATACAGCTACAGTAGCTTAGTGCCATTATTACTCGCCAAGGTCACAGCTAACAAGGAATGACACATGGCACCTAGCCTGAGCTGATTTACTCAGTGTTTTAAACTGGCTCAATCTGGGCATATTCAGCAAATCAGAAGACAATGCAGCACCTTGCACATATTTACAAGAAGATGCATTAGCTGTAACATTGAAAGATTGCCTTTCTTTGACGCCAGAGATAAAAACAGAGGGGTAAGATGCTCACCTCTTTCCTCTCAAATGTTTTATCCTTCCTATTGGCAGTGCTATTTGCATTTTGTTTGAGAATTCAGATTTGTGTCATTAGTAATTGAAGAAAAACACCCACCACTGGTCATCCTGCACATAACATTAACTTATATTATCTGTACTACGCAAGGTACAGCAGGCTATTATTGTTTAATTTAGTTTAGGATAGTGAAAGCATTAGCAGCTCAATATCTGACACTTGAGTTTGTATGTGGAGGTAGTCCTTGAGTTGCACCTCCACCTCCCCCATCAAGTTAATTAAAATTCTAGCATGTCATATAAAAATTATATGGCATGTAAGCATTAAATCAGGACCACAAAAGGAATCACTTCATGAGCCAATACAGCAGATTAAACATTTCTTTCATTGGCAACCAGGGACCTTAATATCCTAAATGTCAGAATGATGCTGCAACTGTCAGAACCCTAGAAGAGATTTAGATGTAAATCAGCTGCTACTATCAAGAAAATCAGCTGTTACTCTGCCCCCCATGTCCATTATATGTACACAGAACTAGAAACCCCAAAGATTTGGCCACTATACCATGGTGTATTCTAAGTGAAGTGCCTACCAGAGCAAACACACGGATGAATCCTGTTTCATGGGTCAACTTTTTGCACACAGCTAGAAATGCCAGATAACCTCCAAATCTCACTCGGCTTAATATCTAATGTCACCTCCATAAACCCCTGATAATGACAATGTGCATGGTATAAAATCTGGGGCCCACTATCTTTAAGGTCTTAGCCCCTTCAGTGAAGAGCAGAATGAGTGTGATGGAATATGTGGAGCAAAGTAAGTGTGTATTCAAGCATTATGTCCCTTAGGATGTTAAAAGGTACTGATAAGAAAGATTTACCTAAGCACATGTAAGGTAATATGTATTTGTTGCTGCATGTTTTGCAGTATAGTTGGAGCAATGTGGGTTTTTTTAGTTTTTAGTTTTTTTAGGGGGGGGGGGGGGGGGGTTGTTTGTTTTATTTGTGAGCATTTAAATGTTGGAAGCAAAGCCAGAGGACAACAATCAATTTGGATATTGAGAAAGCATTTCAACCTTTACAGCAGGGGTCTCAAACTCAAGACTTTCAGGGGCCACATTCAGCACAATTTGATCTCAAGCGGGCCAGACTAGTAAAATATCTATAACTGGGAAAAAGTCACAATTTATGTCTTTTAGAGAAAAAACAAACCCAATTACCTTACTTACTAATACTTACTAATCAAGAAGAAAAGTGTGAATAACCTGAAAAACTGAAAAAGCTCAAGAAAAATATGTGCAATTCTAACAATATTATGCCTTAGTTAATCATTTACACATTATGGATCAGATCTACTACAAAGACACTAAATTGTTAAAATTGTGGTTAAGTTTCTTTAGAAATTTCAGGTTGTTCATGTTTGTTCAGATTTTTCACATTTTATTTTTACAGGATAGTTTGTAAGTATAAATATTTGCATAATTTAATGTTATTTTTTTTGCACTATAACAAAGACAGAAATTTAAATTTGTCATTATTTACGGGCATAATGTGAATTATTTTCACATCAAAATGTTAAGGAAATATGGAGTCATTCTTTTTTGTAGGTTATTCTGCTATAATTTAACTGTAGGTCATAATGGTCTGTATGTGGAACCTGAACTAAAATCAGTTCCACAGCCTTAACTATGGAACTTTGCAGATTCATCTCACGGGCCGCATCGGAACCTTCGCCGGGCTGCATTTGGCCCCCGGGCGGCATGTTTGAGACCCCTGATTTACAGGAAATTTTCTTTTATCTAGCCTAAGCATAGCAATTGGGCAATTAAAAGAACAAGGAGTATAGAGCAATATTTCCCTTTAGAGGTTGCAGTGAAGAGGCTCCATTATAAAACTGGAGAGAAGTGATTTGAGATAAGTATAGCATCAAATTGCGTTGGCTTAAACAAGGCCAACATGGCTACAAATTCATAATGTGAGAAATTATTGGCTCCCCACCTGAGCTCAGTCCTGCAAACGTCCTTGGTTTTTTGGAAGGAGGCTGACTTGTATGGAAATACTATGTGTGTTTGGCATAGTGCTCCATTAGACATAATGATGATGACCTACATGATAGTCTCTTACCTAAGCATAAAAGTAATACTCACTAAATACTAATCAGAGTTTTCTGCTTATTACATTATTGATAAAAGCGTATACAGTAATAAAATACATCATAGGCTGCCTTAATATTTTCTTGTCGATAAAAGCTCTCTATTACTGACATGTTAATTATTTGGTTGATTTATTTATTGCAGCAGAATCCTCATTCCTTGTGAGGCAGAACATTTTTATTCCAAAAACATGTGATGTATTTGGTGCAGTGAAAATGGTTTTCCAGTTTTAGTAACTAATTAATGCTTTATCAATATTCATGATGAACTCCACATTTAGAAAACTGTAATTAGCCATATTATCCTCTGGCCATTTGTGGAAAAAGTTATTCGTATAGTCAAATCAAACTCCAGCAACAGCTTTCATTTCAGACCCAACTGGTAGATGTTCCAAACTGATATGTACCCCCAGGCTTAACTGACAGAACCTCTTCAAACCAGCACTTAGTCTGCATTGGAGACAGAGGCCTGATTGGACGGTGTCATCATTCACGTGAGCCACCTGATGATTCCCTCAGTCACCTTTGTGATTCCTCTCAGCCAGCTGCTCCCTGTACTCCCAATCAATCTACTGCACTGCTGCTGCTGCAAGAATTCACCGTGACCTTGGGTGGCGTGTCCCTCCTCTTTCGTTTGGGATGTTTGTGAGCTTTGGGTCCCTCCTCATTCTTTCTCATCTAGAGGTGCACCTGTGCTCAGACCAAGATAGCACTGCTTTGCAATCTACCTCTAGGCTTTCAGTGCATTTAACAGAAGTCAAAGTAAATGACTGGACCTGTGCTACTTTTTCCCCACATATATTAAAGCTATGAAATGAAATACTTCTGCCTTAAAATGTCTCCACGAGGCCGAGGTTAATGCCTGGAAAGATTTGGGAAAATTAAAAAGACCCAGAAAGTTTTGGAAAACTCATGGATTTATTTTACACAGCATAATAATGTGTGATTAATAATACAAAATACATAGTTTGAGTGGATAAAAAGTTTATTTCACGTCATCTTAACCTTAACATTCTATTCAGTGAACAAGAAATGGACTTCCAGTTCTTTTCCTGTTCACTCACTTCTTGGGATATAGCATGTCCCATATGGGGAAGCTGGTACAGTATGGACTAAAATCTAGGTCAAATTAAAGTGAAACATCAGGAAAGTGTTGATTTAACAATGTCTGGCATCACTGGGACGTGTACATACATTTTTAATTTAAATTTGAACCACACATTGTCATTCATATTATTGTTAAACTTTAACACAACACTTTAACACTTTAACATTATATTCTTATCGTTTAAGGTCGACTTGCATTTTTAGGAGTACATAATCATGGAAATTTGCTGAAAACTCATGGAAAAGTATTGGTTAAAGTGCGTATGAACCCTGTAAAATGTATAAATTATCAAAGAAATCCACCACATTTGTGTGCACTAGCAAACATTAGCATTAGCCTGATCCAGTCTAGACAGTCATGAAAAGGAACCCTTTAACTGCTGTGAAAGCTGCAGCACACTGAGTGAGCAAACTACTACTAAAATGTGGAAAATTACCTCATTAAGATTGTACCTAAAAAGTACTAATATATATTTTAAAAAGTATTTAATTGTTGAAATGAAAAACCTATTTAGCATAGATGTCTTTAATGTGTATTGCTGTGAAAAATTGAGGCTAAACTAGGGCTAAATTAAAAAAAAAAAAAAAAAAAAGATTTGACTAAACATCACAACTGATCTAAGAATAATTTACAACTAAATTAGGAATTTTCATGGCTGACTACATGCAGGCTTGTCTCTTCCAAGCCTCATTTTTGTCCTATTTTTGTTTTTTCAAGCATGGAAAAGGTGGGAGAGCTGTTGTTCTGCTTGGTTGCCTCTAGACATGCCTTGTCTGGTCCAGGTTAAGGTGGCAGTGTGGTTCCTTTCAAGACCCTAGTGTGACAGAGCTGTCTCTACATGAAGGTGACCCCGTCTCTGGATCCTCTTCTCTGCCCAGGTTGCCTGTCTGGTCCTACAGGCGACATGGTCTATTAAGCATCTTAATGATGACCACAGCTTCATGTACTCACAATAGACCCCCACTCCCTTTAACTCTATGTATATGTGGGCTGTATAAGCTTAATGTTTTCTCTGTTTTACTATTGTCACACAAAGAAACCTAACTTTGTATCCTACCAGCATCTGAGGGTGGTTTTTTTTTTTCTGATTAGGGCAGTCTGCTTGGTGAAATAAATCTCTTTTGGGATTTGAAGGTGGGTACTTTGAACAGGCAATCCTTCAGAAGGCTTTTACACTCAATAAATCCACTAACGCCCCAATGTTTCAAAACACTGCTTTTACAGCTTCATACTTTATATCCACATCCCACTGTGTGTAAGAGTAAAAGTGACAGGACTGCTTAAAGACAGCAACAAGCCGTGGGGAGCACTCCTCCAACACTTTCACATCTGTTGATCCCTCATATCCCTCTACCTGCCATGAATAAAGGAAGTGTGGTACGTGACAAGGCAGGTGTATTATACTACGTTCTCCCCTTGAGGTTCAACAGAGGAGACCATGAGGTCCAGAATGCTGCTCCTGGGTTGGCTGTGCGTACATTTTCAGATGAGTGGAAATGTGAGGTTATAGGGGATCAGAATAGGTCTCCAAGGGCATCCTCACTGCAGTTCATTTCATCGTAATTACCTTCATGCTGTGTTTACATCCGGTGACTACGGGAAGTTTGTGTCCTCCTGATTTGCAGACGGCATAGGGGACAATACCAGAGTGCTGAAGTTCCAGGATTATGAATTTTCATCCTACAGGCATTTATATTCATGTGCATGTAAGAACCATCCGGTACAATAACAAGGAATTCATACTGAATTATAAACAAGCATATTTATGATTTATCTTTAGCTATTGCTTTTATTGATGCCAAATTAATCGCTCATATATCCAGTTTTGACACAACAAATGGTTAAAGGACTGAATTTACATGGCACATTTATATTCCATTGCATACATCTAATTCAACCATTCACAAGCACACAATCAAGCACATTGACACATATGTACAGAAGAATAATCAAATGCCTGTGGAACATCAACTGGAAACAACTCGGGGTTCAGTGTTTTGCCCAAGGACAGTTGTGGACAGGAGCCAGGTTTGGTTTGTCGACAACCCACTCTATTTTATGAGCCACAGCCAACAATGAATTTTCCAGGTTTTCTCTCGCTCCATATACACGCCAATTTCTGAGTATGATTAAAACCAGGATCATCACATATATTGAATTAATACTGTAATACACGTCAGTGCTGCTGAGAAATTAAACAACCATACCTTTTTTCAACCAACCATGTGTTCCTGTATTCATTATCCCACAGTAAATCTCTTTCAACATTAATTCATTTTGAGATTTTAAAGTGACTTATGAGACAGCTGTGCTTTTACACAACATCATATGGTTCTAGACAAGCAATTTGAAAGCTCATGTAAGAGAGAAGCACAAAAGTGAAGTGTGAATTCACCTTTCAGCATGAAGAGGCGAAGACACACAACACTTTGTTTTTGCCGTAGGTGTGAATATCATTAAGTCTATTGTGAGTGCAGTAAATGTGAGCAGGTACAGTAGCCTTTGCCCGAGAGACGATAAAACACATGTGGAAATGAGCCGACAGCATGACTAATAGCTTGCAGTTTGAACCACGTGCCCATCTCAGCAAAATGCCTGTTCTCTCAAAGTGAGCCATTATGCAGTTATCAATGAGCGTTCTACACCTTTGATCTCTCTTTTTAAAGTTGAAGGTTTTAACCCCAAAAAAAACCACCTTGGTTTGCATGCTGCCAAATGAGGATAAAGTGACCACAAAGGAGGCTGTCACTCTCCATGTCCCTCCTGTCCCTAATCCTCCCACTCCTGAGTCTGTCCCTGCTCCACCGTCATCAGAACTCAAAGTGCGAGTGGCCCACAGGTCTGCCCAGAAAAAGAGCTGACCTCCTCAGAGCTTACTACGTCCTTGCACCGAAGCCCTTTTTACAGCAACACCGTATTCATTGAATACTGATTCTGTGCCACATGCCTCTATTTTTTACCTGGATCATCAATCTTGATTTGTGGACATTCCCTGAGATTGCTATTATATCCAAACCATCAGTTGTAAAAAGGAAAGTTAACTATTTCAACATACCTTATAGTGTGTCTATTACAGTATGTGATCATTTCCATTTTACTATAACGCTGGAATCTTTATTGCTTTAAGTGCAGCAGACAATATACTCTGCAAATTGAAAAATAGTGTTTTCTCACGCTAATACGACACAGGCCTTGACCTCTCATCCAGCTACTGTTAATTAGTGTTGGTTGCTCTTACCTCTGGGCAGGCTCAGATTTATGGCTTTATGTTGCGTGGAGCTTTAAAGTGAACGCGGACTACTGGAGCCTAGCCTGCCTTTAGTCTACTAGGATAAGCAGAAACTTCATACGGAGCTGAACTATAGCTCTCTAAATTTTTCCTGTCAGTTACTTATTTGAATTCAATCATTTACTTATTTTATGTGTAAATGATGTTTTATTCTTTGTTGCTTAGTAAATGCATGTATTTTAAGTCTTTGTTAATTTATGTGATTTGATCAATTTGTAGAAGTTAAGTCACTGGGGATCCCAGGAAGGCAAGTCCGAGTCTGAGGGGTCCAAATAAATTACCTTCAATGCAAGACAACTAATACAGAAATTCTATCAATATCAGAGCCTTACAGACAGAGAAAAAAAAAAGATAATTTCCTTAGTGAATACTTTTGATTGAATGTAAAACTAATCTTTTACCACAGGCCAGTAATGATTTATTCAAACAAGAAATACCTTGGAATTTTGTGCTATGATGCTGCTTTACTCAGCATTACATGTAAAGATAAACCAGTTTCATCACTCCATGTTCAGAACAGAGATAACCCAGCATTTGATTAGCCTTAACATGAAGATTTGAAGGTAGAGATTCTGTGGAAGGTTGAAAAGAAATACTTTTCATTCATCTAGGGTTCTATTTATCAAGAATACTTTGCTACTTTCCTTGTCATGTCCCTTCAACTTTCCCCAGTCTACTTCAATGAACAGACAGGCTGCAGTTTTCCTTGTATTCCCTGCAACATTGCATCCCAGTACTTCATACAGACTACGTATCACTGCAGCCATGCAAATGGGACAAACTATCATCAGTGTTGCGGAACTGAGTGCAATGAAGGCAATCGCAGAGCACCCTGAGCTTCCGTTAACAAAGAGAGTTCATTAAGTCCATTAAATTCCCAGTTGACAAAAACATCCCATGCTTCAACACTTGGAGTAATTATTCCTAAAACACAAAGCCAATGAAGAAATCAGACCATACCACACTTCCCTGGTTGGATATACTGTGCCTTTACCTTATATGAGAAAAAGACAAACATTCACTCTTCTAATTGGAAAATGTGTCCCTGTGATTCAATAATAATTATGTATTTACCATGGCTCCAAAGGGTCAATGCTGCACTAGTACAGAGCGTACAATTCGATTTGCAGTTAATGAGGTTGGGCCTCGGATTGAATGTTAGTTTTTATTTTGTGTGTTGTGCTTTGGGATATGCGGTTATGGCCTATTTTATCATCTGTTATGATTCAGTGCAGATCCCTTATCTATATTCATTAGGGTAATATGTAACTTTATTTTTCAGTTTTATGTAGTTAGATGCAGCATTAAAATATCTTTAAAAACTACTTCATTCCACTGCAATATTAGGATGATGCCTGAAACAAATTGCTCAGTGTTATTTTAAGCTAGAAATGGTAGTTGAACCTGGTTAAATATTTATCTGTGAAGCTGTCTACTCTACATATCAGTCTTTTATATGATTGTTGTGCTGGAAAATAATGACTTTGTCACTGTGCAGTCAGTCAACCTTCAAACACTGGGATTTGCCTGGAGGCCAGGGAGTGTGTGTCTATTGGGATTTGGGCGTTTCATTTCCAAAGTCCTGACACTGGCTAGAAATATCCTTCAGTGACCAACGAGCTGCAGCTAAGAATAATCTCCTATACATCAGCCATATTTATTCCAGCCACCCTGCTGACCACATTATTGCGTTTTCTCCGTGTTACCTTGTTATACTGACTCCTCAGTAACCCCTACAACAATAACTCTTGGCCCACTGCATGTAGTGCCAAAGTATTAGCAGTATTAGCGTACCCTTACCCACACAGAAACTCATCAATAACCCTTTAATACTATAAATAATTTAGTTGCAAAATAAAGGTCAATTTAAATCATAAATCATCCACGTTCTCTGTAGATGGCAGTGACGATTACTCAGCAGATGTTATGAGAGTTTTTGTCAATACAGTCTCAACTTTGTGAGGTCCAATTAAGGCTTGCCTTTGGCAGTTTTTAATGTGCAATATGCAGCAGAAATGAAAGGCCATACAGCGTGTCACTGTCTTTATATATATATATATATACAATTTTATTTATTTTTTTACACTGAAGCTCTTTTGATCTGGCACTCTTGAAATGTTGGACACTTTGGAAGGATACATTTCTTTAATTAGTTGCCTGACATTGGAAGAATACCCTAATTATGTTTTGACATTGCAAGCCCAGAAATATATTTTTTTCTGTCTGCTTCAACTTGATGTGTAGTTGAAGATTATCCAGAAATGTAAATTATCATTTGACCATCCCTTGTTGAACTGAACTATGTTTTGGGATTACTAATAATTGTAACTTCTCAGCTCCATACACTGCTAAACTCTACTGAGGCAGCTTGACATGGGGTATAGATATTTATGGATCCACATATGGTCTAGTGTTTCTCTCCATTGAAAGAAATCATCTCTTTTGTTTCATTTTATCTCCAGGATTTCAGACTGAGATTACTCCTAAAACAGCAGTTTGAAAGATTCAGGCAGAATCCTCATGCAGCTTTAATCATTTTTTTTCCGTATGCCCACCTGTAATTTAGGCCTCCAAAATGCAAATTACTTCTAATGCTACACACCACGCACACATTTTATAAGCATTCAACTGAATAATCACAGGCTTTAGAGGCCCTGAGGCATAGTAAATTATGTTTTCTACATTGGTGACTGCTATTGCACATACTAAAATCAAACAGAAATATCACAGATACATGTTTCCTTTATCTTCTGCCTTCTCTGCTTTACCCTTCCACCCAAGGCATCATTCAAAAAGCTTTCCACAGTTTATAATGTCATATCTCTTGTGATGAATGCAATAAAAATTTCATAAGACCATTACAATCATGTCAGGGTGAAGAGTTTAATCAAAAGAAAGTTCAATGTATTAAAGAAAGCGGATGTTAGATACCATAAATGTTCCAATAAAATATCAAAATAAAATCCAGTTCAAATAACAGAAGCTGTTGTCTGTTTGAATAAAGCAATAAAGCTTAAAGTAAGAACAGAAGAAAGCAGTTGGACTGTAGCAACAGTGGTGGTAATGTATATATTTAACCATAACTAAATCTTGCCATCACTTTAATACACACACACACACACACACACACACACATATATATATATATATATATATATATCATTGTTATACAATGTTGATTTTGGATAAGCTGTAATAATTATAATTCAAACAGAAGATTAAAAAAAACATGAAGGCTTTGTACTAAATAATGATCAAACAGTGCCGTTTCTACATCCTGTGGAGGTTTATAAAGATGAAGGCTTTTTAAGTTTCTCTAAATTTTTGGATTATATTTGATCAGACAAGAAAGCAGCATACTTTTTATCATGTCAGATACTCTCCACCCCATGGTATCATGGATCAAAATGCAAAGAAGCGTTGATTTTTTTGCATGATAATTCAGTCAATAAGTCACATTTAAAAAGTAGAGAATATCGGACAAGAAATATGCCTGCAGCTGTACAGAGCAATAGTACAGTAGGATAGCAGAAATCCATTTTGTTATTGAGTTTACCTGACATGTTCCTCGCCTACTAATCTGAATTCTGTCAGTCATGTGCAGTTCACCAAGAGGCCAGTCAGTTTGTCTCACTGATGCCAGTTTCTTTCTTTTATCTCTGCTTCTCTGTGGCTCAGTGGTCAGTGATATAATTTCGACTGATATAGAGCAGGAGTCCTCATACATAAATATGAGTAGTCTGGTTGTATGTGCCCTTAGTTCAGAGCTGTATCATTTTCATGCAACTTTTAAGTGCTCCCTATTTAACACCAGGGAAGCAGTGTCACCACTGGACCAGTGTGGAAAACCATGGTGATATGAATAATTAAAGAGGAATAATTTTAGATCAGATCTGGACTTCATTTGTACAGTCATACTGCTGGTTTAACTTTTGAAGGTTCTTCACAGTGTGGTGTAACTTGTATCATGAAAAACATACTTTTTTTAACAATAAAGTCTTAGAATACCACATACAGGCTTCAGGATAAACTGCGTTTCATCAACCATAGCTGGTCATGGACCAATGAATCAAGCGACCATCAGTTTAGTATCTGCCTGTATCTGCTCCACTGCTCTGCCCTAACCACAGGCTGCAGCATCTATTCTTTTTTTATTTTTTTTTCCCACCCTGGCCATTCATTTCACCCCTGTCATACAATTAGCTGATGGGAATGCTGTAGCATGTCTTTCTTTAACCCTGCACATGTAGAGGTGATCTTGGATGTGTGATGAAAGCAACACCTCTCTGAATTTCAATTCTGTATCCAAAGAGAGGATTATTTTTGCTTTAGCTGCAGTGTGAATTTCTTAAACATTAGCCAGGATTTGTGCAAGTAAGCTTTTATGGCAACTTTGCTCATATCTATAGTCTCAGTGTCGCACTGCAATATGGAGCATTAAATAAGTGAGTACAGATGGAGGTGAGCAGTGTCGTATGTCATCACTTTTTTTTACACCATTTTTCTTTTTTTTTTGTTAGTAATTACAACTATGCATATTACCAGTTTATCACAAAGCATGTTTATGCACCTGGTAAAGTCAATAAATGTATTAGTTTTAGAGGAAACTATAAAGCAGGCTGGTACATTTCAATGAAACAGTTTGTGTGATGTAAAATAAATACTGTTCATGGTTTTTTTTTCCATCACTGCCTGCACTCACTCACCACAATAGATGCTTATTGATGTCGACAAAAACATTGTAGTAAGCACTATTTAAAATTGTTATAGTCTGAATTGTCAATTCTTTCCCTTATATGAGACATTAACCCACTATTGCTTAGGGGGAGGATTTTACTTGCTGGTGGCACATTTCTTATTTTATTGCTGATAGGATCCTAGAGGATGACAGCGATCTTCTTTTCTACTTTATTATGACAACAAGGATTATCCATCACAGGCAGGTTAGGGAGTATGCAAACAGTATATTCTAAACAAGCTGTTTTCCATAGTATGATGTCCAGAGCCTCCTGTATGTAAACACAACCATTGATACTAATATGAAATGCTTAATGGACAGATATATTTGTGATAAGTTACACCTGATCGCAGCAGATATAAAACATGGACAGTGTTGCTTGGGCCATTAGGTTCCAGGTTTCTCACCCACTGCATTTTTTCATCCTCCATTTAGCATAATGACACTCAAATGATCAGTGCTCACATTAGAATATGGAGTGTGGTATTATGCAGAATACAAGGGTGTTAATGTGTCATATTTAAATATCCTGATCTGTAACCATGGCATGCTTTGCTCAGCAGCAGCAGGTAGCTGATCCATACAGAGAAACCAGGCATGACCTACATGCTTATAGAATTACAGCAGTCAACAAAGAGGATTCACTTGGAACTCATGTTCTGATACTCTGATGTAAGCCCACACTGTGGTAGCACTGGTGAATAATAACATACTTGTAGTTGCATTTGCACAAGGTCTCCCCTTGCTGCTGTGATTTATAAGCATAAGTCCCATCTGCAAACAGGCTAGCAGGCTTCAAGCTACAGGGGCATCACCCAGGGTCCAGTGCTATTTACTCAGCCAGCCGAGACGAGGTGCTCCCCCGGCAGGATCCTGCAGTCACTGTGCCCACGCTTGGTTTTTTCCCCTTAATGTGTGTGCTCGTGGCTACTCTGCAGTGCCTTCAGCATAGGAAGGTGACAGCTACAGCAGGACAGCCACATTTTGCCACAGGTTGAGCCATCTTTACTGTGTCATTTCCTGCTGCTTAACAAATGAGTGAAAGCTGCAGGCTATCATCCTCTCAGTGGAATAAAAGTGACTTAATTTTATGAGCACTGTCTCTAGTCACACTTTGAAGTCAGTAAATCATTATTTTAATAAGCTATGAGTGTTTCAGTTGGAAAATTGAATTCCATCTGTAAATGCTACTGTAAATGCGTGTGAATTATAATTAACTTTTAGGTTAGACTTTGTTTTTCATTTCAGATTTTGCATCAAAAATGAATTTTTGACGCTTCATCAGTCAGGAAGGCTTAATAGAACAAGTATAGTTTTTTTTTAGCCATTACCACTGGAGTGGGTATGTGTTGTGTTTAATATACTGTGAGCTGAATAAGTGTGCAGAGATGCAGAGAGGAAAGGTGCTCCACTTTAAAGTGATGTGATAGATTAGGGAGGAGCCCCTGCAACAGAATAATTTCCCTGGTGACCAATTTCTGAACGTTCCCTAAGCAAAGAATATCAGCAACAAGCCAACATGTCAGGTGCAGGCCTCTGCCAGTGTACAGCGGACATGCTGACTCACTTCTAATGAGCTGCGAGAGATAGAAATAATAACCTAAACCGAGAATCATAGGTCATGACTGCATATATGCTGCTAGCTGTCCTAATTAACACCAGACCTTATACAAAATACACATATGTGCTAGGTATGTATGCTAATAACTGTCAAATTAGGTTCTTCGGTGGCCTAGACTTGATTTTCAAAAATGAAAAATAGTACTGTGTTTGCTTTGAAAACGTACTTCATCTGTTACATTGCATACAGTTGTATTTTTGGCTCACATGCTGTCGCAAAAAATATAGGGCACTGAAAATCATTTGTTTCCTGTCTCCAAAAAATATAAAGCTCATTTTGACAATGAGTAGATTTATTAGTACTACTGTAACAACTATCATCTAGTTTGCATGTGCATCTGCAGTATGAATGTACCTCAGGTGTACTGCAGTACTCCTGTTTCCTGCCTATGGTACAGTATACTGAATGGAGCTCTCTATTACGGTGTCGCAAATACAGCTTTATGTTTTTAGCCCAAACTAAAACTTGTGAGTAATAAGTGTGTCTGTCTTCCATGGTGCCTCTGGAGCTGATTTATAAATGACATTTGGAATGTTCTGCCAAGACATTCTTCAGTTCTAACAGTTTTATTGGATATATACCTCTCTTCACTTTTGCCAATAACTGTCCTTTAAGCAAGTAAATGACATTTGCATGTGCCACAAAGTGTCAGATCTTTACAGCGCCCTGTTAAGTGATTACACAATCCATTTTCACACAAGAAAGATCGATACATTTAATGGATTGGCTAGAGAACTAATAAAAGAGATTTTAATTGATTATGCTGATGGTATGTCATTGCCACAGCCTGTGATGTTTTAAGGTTTAGTTTCAGTCTCAGAAGAAGTTTTAGTTGAAAAGGCTGACATCGTGGCCTTTCAACTAACAAGGCTGCTGGCTCAGAATCAGTTTGGCAGCTAAGAATGACTGGAGGCATTGACAAGACATACTGTAGTCTACTGCTCATCTTGTCTGAAGACTGAATTAATATTAATATTAATGAACTCCATCCTTCATATTACACAGTTTCAAACCAATTCCTTCTGCTGAAATAAACTTAGTGCTTGTGTTTGTAATTTCCAGATGTGATGCAGGCATCAATTGGAGAGCTTAAATATTGAAAATTTCCTTGCCAAGATGTTGGTAATGAGCCACTGTACATAGTAAATTTTGCAGTGTTAAATCAACACTTAGAGAGTTTATTTAACTTCTTCTAGAGTGTATTTGGTCCCATTGTCTCCAAATTAACAGCAAAATCTACAGTGTATCCATACTATGTGAATCATTGGGGTTTGCAGTATTTCGATATTTAAATTCTGTTTATAGCTTCCTTTAAATTTCTAGACATTTAAAAAGTTGTTTTTTTTACCTGATATTGTTGATCATTTATGCATTTACTCAACCATTTTATGTCCTCAGTCTCTATATGCCTCCCCATGTTATGTGGGCAGAGCTTGGCAAAGGACTATAAATGGCCATGCTTTTCCACGCTTCATCATCTGTGGTTTGTGTCAGACTCAGACAGTCATCTGGAAAGGTCAAAGCTTCAGTAAAAGATTTAAATCATTCCACAGAAGAAATATTCACCTTGACAGGCGGAACCTGAAAACTGGTAAATAAGAATACAAACGGACTCATCCCTCTTTGCTTGAAGCAAGGACAAACGGACCACTGCATTTCAAAGCAGGTGTCATAGGTTAGAATGCCTTAGAGACAAAAATCTACATATTTAATCAGTTATTTGTTTTGCTATTATGCAAATTAAATTGGAATATGTTTCTATCCCTCAGCTGAAGAGACTCCAAACATTAGAAGTGTGACTAGTTGTTTGTGTACTCCTCATATGAGAAAATATTTGCCTCCTACTCTTTCAGATCTATTAATTTTTCTTCCACTGCTGAAATAAAGTGATCTCTGCAACAGCATGTTTCTAAATACAACCTGACAGGGTCAGTGTGGCAAAACAAACTGTTGGGCTTCGTTTTGGCACGGGAAGATTTTGACATATGAGTGTTACTCTCTGATGAATCTCTTGTAGTGTTTAGTTGTTCTATATTAATCCACTTGTGAGCTGGTAGTGGAAATGTTTTGCTTTTTTTTTTTTCTTTTCATTTGTCATCTGATTATATTAATGTTGTGGCCACGCCTTTTGATGAATGCAGGAACCAAAGCACGTATTCAGCTGCTTTTGAGGACAAATGGGACCTTTGAAAAAATCCTTTTCTCTTTACTGTTTATTAATATACTTAAAAAGATGAATGTGAAATAGGGAAGCTTACAGCAAGGCCTATGTATCATAATATATTTGCTCACAGAAGTAAAGAATAATGAAACTATTTTCAGCCATAAAGCCATGCTTGAATAATATGTCTGCTGCAAAGTGCTACAAAGCAAGAACTATTACAAGGCAGTTACTTTTTATAATGTTTTTGGAAAAGACAACCATAAATATATGCAGGTTTTTGCTCTTTAGCACAAGGAAATATTATTTGTAATATTTTTATTTTCTACCTGTGTGCATTGTATTGCGTATGTGCACCTCAGTGAATTACAAGCCATTAAAGGCACTAACATGTTGATGATAAGTTGTGCAGTTGTGTCTTAAGTCTTAAGATTATAGTCGGATAAATAGATTGAAACCAGTTTTGATGGGTAGGGTAACCTTGATTTTTTTTTTTTTATTAGCTCCCTGAAATTTAATGTCGTCTGTTTATAAGTTTGGGCTGTAGGCGACAGACAGGATCAATCAACCTCATTTAGATATTCATGTGGTGGAGATTATAGCCAGAACAAGTACCTACGAATTCACATGAGGTTAACTCACTGTTCCCTCAGGCAATATATGTGAAGTATGAATGTTGAGGACATTAGCTCTGAATTTGATTAGATAGTTACATTTAAAACTAGTTAGTAGTTTTTAATCATGATTATGTATTTTATATTTGTAATAAAATCTTTTTAAGGCCAGGATGAATTTAACAATTTAACAACAAAAAAATGCAGTATGTGTGTGTGGTGCTTTGTGTATAGTTTTGCTCTACACTGTCTGCATCCATCCTGCATTAGCATTGCAAGGATTTGGGAACATAGTATAATAAATTACTCCTCCTGGCAATGAAAAAAAAACAGAGCAAAAGAGGTAAAACAAATATACAAACATAACATATTTGCAATAAACATGTTGCTGTTAAATGCAGTTTTAAGCACATTTGAGGTATGTTTGTTTACTTGCATTTACTATAAAGAAGAAGGAATGAATAAGACAAGAAAAAAAAAACTCATTCCAACACCCTTTTATAAAGACAGATTTCATTTCATTTGCAGTTTGTGTGTTTTGGCACATATTCACATGTTTGACTGTTTCTTTTTCTGTCTTTGTGCAGGCCTTCCCATGTATATCCACAGGCATCTATGGTAAGATAAAGCTCTTTTATCCTATTTCCACATCCTTATATTGTTTGGAATTCACTATAAATGTATATTCCAACATGAAAAGCTGCACCCAGTGAAGCAAACCTCATACTTGTGACTACATTTCAACACTGACGTAGAGAACATACTATATTAGAAAGGCTGTGTCTTTGAAGAATGTAGAATGTTAAATCTTTTCAGAAAGTTCACCTTACAAAATAATTTACAAAGGCACAACCTAGTGTAAGGTGAGCCAAATAGACCCTGAGCACTGCTTGTGTTCTCCCATGAGACCAGACCTGATATGCAGCAAGGCATCGCCAACAAAGAGCGAGCGTGTTCATGAGACTAAACAAAGTCACATTGAAGTATGCCAGACTTGTTGATACTTTTACCAGGCTTTGAATTTGTGATGGAATATGTTTCTGAACTACTAGTGTTGGAAATGTTGGATTACCGGTGCAGAGACAAATAACTTCCACACTATTTTTGAAAACATAAGCTTTGCACACAAGCTGATAACAGGGGTGACAGATGCATATTGATGGATTGAATGGACACACTCATCTGCATTGTCTGTCGCTGGCAGTAAATCAATAGTAACGACTTTCCAGATTTTTAACAGACCGTGGTGCCAGTTTCGGACACTGCATTGTACTTGCCAGTGTTTAAATAATAGGCTACAGGCAGCACGAGCCAGTAACTGTTAAACAGGATCAGGGATCTGTAATTGGTTGGAAAATTATCTCAGGAGGGTCTTTTAGTTGCTCTGATCACTCTCTATGACCATATTAGAGGAAAGAAAATTGAGGCCATTTTACAAGACCAGGTACTCCCTGTAGTACAAATACTGCTCCCTCTAGATGTCCCTGTATACATGATTTTTTTCCCCCTGTGCACAATGCAAAACATATTCAAAAGCAGTTTCCTAAACACTGAACTGAACTCATAATCCTTACAGGTCCCCCCTGTTACCAGTACATTTATTTGGTGCCATCACGGAGTAAGGAGGATGATTGTCTTCATAAAAATGATTTAATCAATCTCTAAAAACACTCTGGTGACATCGATTTAAGTCTTTTGTTACTTTGGTAACTTTGTGTAGGTTTCTGAGGCACAGTAGATTCTGTGCTATGCCAGAAATCATATCCAGTGCCCGTATAATGATGTTAATTCTTTGAACTAAATTGATTTATCACCCTTTTCAAAAAATATACTTGGTGATATGTACTGTATTTAACCAACTGCCAATTATAGTTTAAAATTTCAGTCATTTTTTGGAATATATATGTATATAACATATGGTATGAATAACACAAGAAGAGTTGAGTTTAAACACTCAGCTAGACAGGGTATTTATTTTATATATCATTTGAAATTTCAACTGAAATGAAAACCACAAGCTGAGATGATGATTGTTGTTATTTTAAACATTGCATATATCTTCTAGCTTTGCTTGTGTGATTCAGTTTTCAGCCCCAATAAGGTACCATGTTTTCTGTCAATATGACAAGTAAATTGTAACCTATTTTCTACACAGCTGCTAACGTTAACATTACCCCCCCCCCCATAAATCCTCAAATTTACAGAAGCATATCAGACAACTGCCATAATGTTTTTACTAACATTGTTGAATTTGCTAGAACGGTAGAACAGCAGTCACAACCCTAAAAATAATACAAGATGGATGCAATTGCTACAAACACACACACACACACACATTTTTTTTTTTTTAAATGAAGGTCTCACTTATTTGCTGGTGAAAAACTGTGACTGCCGTTAACATATTTCACTTGATTTTTATTTTGGTGTGTGTGTGTTTTTTTTGTTACATCATACGTAATTTTCACCTTGTTTTGTCTTCTATGACTTCACTGTTTTGCATGACTTTGTTGTGAACCTCTTTTGTCTTTCCTTTTATTAATCTGCATGACAACAATATATTACTTATCAATTATTCTTATATATTTTACTCTCATACTCACCAACCTATTGAGGGTTTCAGCCCTAAATTTGTAAAAAGTGTTACATAGTCAAACACTGTCGACATGTATGGGTAAAAATACCACAAAAGAAAACAAGGAAAGTCTTTGCAGGGAAAGAAGGCGTTCTCTAATAATGGACACAGTGTATTTAGTTGAGTCTGTTCTTAAACTAAAGAAAGCAAAATCTAATAACAATTTTTTAAAGCTTGATTCGACTTGAGTTATGCTGTTTACACACACACACACACACACACACACACACGTGAAAGCAATACCCAGAATAAAACATACATTATAAATTCACTCATGCATCCCAAAAAAAGACAAGAAACAATGTTGTCACATCAAAACCAGTCATCAATTAAATAGTCACAAATATGCACCATGAATAGCAACTCAAAAACAATATTAAGACAACATTGAATATGGATATTATTTTACTATTATATAATAGGGTCTATAAACTGGAAGACACAGTCAAATAATTATTTAAATTCACAAAATCCATTTCCTTTGTGTATTTCTCTGAATTTGAAAAAGAAATACAAATGAATAAAAGTATTACATTTCCTCCTGTGTATCTCTTATACCACCTGAATAACTGTGGCTTTGCTCATTAAAACAGTAATAAATATGGGTAAATAAATTCAACTTAATTTTCCCCTCCATTTCCCCATTTACTGGGCAATAAGCCTCCGTCATATTGTTGGAATCTACAATGCAAACTTAGATTCAGTGATGTTTTAATTATGATTGGATGCAATTCCGGTTTTTGCATTTACATCATATGATACCATATTTGTCCCCTGGCCCACTTGTCTCCCTCTACCATTACTATTAAAATTAAAAAACGATGTCAAAGACTTCTTTGACAACTTCAACGTTAACTGCAGAGGCTATGACAGTGCTTTTCTTAAACACATGAACACAGCTTAATTTAGGCTAATGTCTGCTCTAAAGAGAGTATTAGTGCTTTTTCTGCCACTGTCTGTACGGTAATGTTGCACTCTGCTGGATTGAATAGTTTCCTCTCAGGACGTTAAACTTTTCTCACCCATCACTTGTGCGATTCACACAGTTAACTGCACAGCAGCTTCTCCTACCTTCTCTCATGATGTCTTTGCAACTTGTCTATTCACGCATCTTAAAATGACTATTACTGAAGTGGTAATTGTAAGAGGAGCTGATTATGTAATTTGTCTCTTGTTGTTATTTTTCACAAAACTTGTGGTAATTATGAGAGGTTGCTAGTTGCTTGTTAGCAACTAAAATGTTGTTAAAACATCTGACTTTTTGCTGTGAACCTCCTTAGCCAGATAAATCCACAGTAAATCAAATAACATGTAGTAATAATAATAATAATAATAATAATAATAATGATAATAACTGTTCTGTTCTAGTATGGATGCTAAATGGGTGCATTCTGTGGTTATTTTGCGGTAACGCAGCTCTGTTCTAGAGACGTGACGGCAGCCCAAATGCATGCAGCAGGGAGGAGGTCACTGTGTGTAATGTACACTGCTGACGAGGGCACTGCTTATTGCTGTTCACTGTGGTGCTGTGTGCTGCATTGCCAGTGGGAGCTCGTCATACCACTCCATGAGCAACCCCTCACATCAAAGCGGGGCTGTGCAGAGCCAAGCGCGCAGCGGAGGGGGGGGAATTAAACAGCCTGTTCAATAAATAAACAGCTTAACGCTTCCCACAACTGCATCTCCACAGAACAATACAGCTGATTAAGACTGAAGATCTTCACACAGCAGAGGGCAAATAGAGGGGGGACTTTCAAAGAAAGTACTGTAAAGTATAGTGCTGTCATGTTGTTCTCTCCGAGCCCCCTGAGTACTGCCATGTTCTGAAAGGGCCCCTGTTCTCTTGTCAAACATTTTGACATTTTCTGTACATCTCAGATAACCTTTAAGGTCAACTTCTATTTTAGCAATGTAAACAAAAGCCTTTTAGACTGAATGATTCATCTTTGTGATATGTCTCTATCATATGTGTGCGCATCTGTCTCTGCAGGATGTGCTTTTTACATATGCGGCCATGTACCCACGTACCATTAATGTGCGTACATGTGCTTGACCCATTTCCACGCTTAAACTGTAATAGGAAAACAAATTCTGTGCCACCGACAATGTGACAGAGAGGAATCAGGAACAAGTTATCCAAGGCCTTTGTGGTGAGAAAAACAGATTTGTCAGGGAACCTAATGCTAATTGACACTCTCTCTCACGCCTCTATATTCCAGGAGACTCAGTCACCACTGACAGATGATGGCAGAAATGGGAGGTTGGGTGTAGTAGGGGTGTGCAGGGGTACCTTAGATGCTTGGAAAGAAAAATGAGGGCTCACACTGCTCTGACAGTCCAATCCCTCAGTCCGGCCCATTAGCCACAACAGAATTTCTGCACGGATAGTGTGTCGAAGGTACCACCCATAAACAAACTGGTGCCCACTGTGGGCCACGAGGTCACCCAGCATGATAGAGGTTATTAAGTGTTGCTCCTGTTTGCACATCAATCACAGCCATGCGACCCAGGTTTAAATGGATTATTCCTTCCAAAGAGGAGACACCTCTCAATGTCTCACAAGATCAGTGCCAAGAGTCCAACTACCGAGACTTAGAGAGGTCACATTCCCTTTGTATCCTCCGCTCTCTTGTCTTCCCATAGCCACACACAAGCGAAGGCACATACATAAAAATCCCACTTCAAGATGCATTTTGATCGATTTAGCCTCATAGAGATGGAGCCCAAAGAGCACTTTCCAACAGCCTTGTAATGAGCTGTACATTTTTGGATGTGTCGTGTAAGATTAATCTTGGAATAGAACCAAAGGCCTCCTATGCAAAGTGCGAAGGCAAGGACATGCGCATTAAGTCTACCTGACAGGTGCCGTCGCACTCCAACATTTATAACCCTATCAAAACAATCAGAACACCTCAGCACTGCAGTACAGCTGCTCGTCTTAAGACAAATATCTGTGATGTTTACTGCTCATCCTCCACCTTTGGCTCATCTGTCTCTGTGACAGATTGGAGGTTTCTTAAAAGAGGGGTTTTAGCACTGACTGGTGGCAGTGGGAGATATGCAACTGTAATCCACCTAAGCTGTACTGGTATGTCCATGTTCCCATTCTACCGTAATGTCCAGATCACAGGTTTCAAGCTGCTAAGATTTTTTATTCCAGCCAGCATCATGCTCAGGCTCTCGTCATCCCTGTCTAGGATTAAGAAGGTGGGGCACATTCATGGTACCTTATCTCTTTACAGCGATGGGTTGTTGCTAGCTTGCAGCGATGCCCTCAGTGAAGTCCCTTTTCTTTTAAAACTAGAGGTTTACGACAAGGAGCTTAGCCCGACTAGGCTGGGAATTTCGAAGGACAGCGTGCTGCATCAGTGGACAGGAGTGTCTGCTCAGCGGGAACAGGAGCTTCATGGTCCATTTAAACTGAGTCATACTCAACATTGCCACTGTACTCAACACTAGAATATGCCACTTACATGGATATAACAAAATAAAATACTGAAATAATTACATTTTGAACCATTATTATAGTGTAGTTTTTTATTTTAATTTAGTTGTGTTTTGTAGTTTGTTTTTTTGGTTTCAATTTCTTTTAAGTGTATAACTGGCATATGTTTTTTTGATTGGGTAATTTTAATAATTAGTAATTGTGTGGTGTTTTTTTTTAATTTCCTATTTTTTTTTTAATAATTTAGGATTTGTTTAGTTTTATTGTTTTAATTTTCTAAGTGCTTTGAGGAAAATCTTGATTTATAGAAGGTGAATCTGAAAATGCATAACAGAAAATTTACAAAGAAATATGTGTATTACATCTCCCATAGGCATGGCAAGGTTTATTATGTATAGAACAATTCATACACAGGCAATATACAGTGTTTTACAATCAGTTAAGAACAATCAGTTAAAATAAATAAAAGGTCAGTGTGCAGATAGAACCTTTTCAGTTGTTCTATGCACAGTTGAATAGAACCATTTTTAGCCTGGACCAGAGTTTAGCTCAGGGAACTACAATGCAGCTCCGCCGTGTTAAGTCCTGACTCTGGGCACCAGCAAAAGGTCTGTCCCTGAGGGTCTGAGATGGTTCATATGGGACCAACATGTCTCTGATGTACTTTGGTGCTTGACCGCAGAGAGACTTATTGACCAGCAGAGCGGTTTTAAAGTCTATTCTTTGAGTGATACGAAGCCAGTGCAGACAACTGAGCTGACTAATATATTTTGACTTCCTGGTTCTAGTCAGGACCTGAGAAGCAGCAGTCTGGATGTACTACAGCTGGTTTAAAGAGTCCAGTCAGAAGGCTGTTACAGTAGTCTAACCTGCTGGAGAAAAGTCTGTCCAAGTCAAGTTTAAATGGTAAACCTTAGTTTCTAGCAATGATCTAGAGATGTTATTTATTTAATGTGGCTGTTAGTTTGTTACCCCTAGAAGTTTAACCTGATTTTTCATGCATTATACATCATACAGTTTTTTTTTATTTCAGAACATCAACAACTATTACCAGTGGGTGAATTTTAAAAAAAAAAACAGATTTCACTGTATTTCTGTTTAATTTTATATAATTTTGGCTTTATCATTGTGATTTTTTTATCTGGGTGTCTTTTTTTATTCTTTGTCTCCTATTTTTCAATTTTTATTTCTGTTGACAAAATGAATTTTATCACCGATAGCTTTGGTGTTAATCCTCATTTTCAACAAATGTAATAACCCTTATTTCATCCTCTAAAACATTTCTATGGGCATAAACTTTTGCATATCGTACACTTTGCAGAATGTTTTTTAAAAAGTTTAACGTCAGGTGTTAATTTTAGCATTTAGGACAAAAGCATGGCATCACCTGTATGGAGTGTTTCCAAGGAAGGTCATCATCATGTTGTGCCACGGAGGCTGCTCCCTTTCTTCCTCCCTTTTTTCCTGCCTGTCTTGCTCATACAGCACCCGCCCATCCCTCTTTGTCTCTGTCTCCTTCTGTGGGCTGCAAAGTCGGTCATGGTCACAGCCCTGCCGTGTTCCAGTGTTAGTGTGGAGAGGAGCTCCAGGCCATTTGACACCCACGCTTTGGAGTCTGGAGTCCTGCGGCGCTCCTCTGTCCTCCACCCTGGGTCACCTCACCTCTCCTCTGGGCCCTGATGGGGTGACAACCCTTTCCCCCTCCCTTTCCAGATGAATACACCACACCACTGCCCTCAACTAGAGCAGCCCTCAGCTGTGCTGCACTTAATGATTTCCTCCTCCTGCTCAACCCACAATCAACTTTTCAACTTTGTGTTAAAGCATTAGGTTCGCAAAAGATTCCATGATATCTACCTGTTGAAGATAAACCTCAGGACAATGTTCAGAGAAGAAATGACAACTGGTCATTCATAAATATTTTATGATGGAATGTACAATGTACATCTGCAACATCTATCTATCTATCTATCTATCTATCTATCTATCTATCTATCTATCTATCTATCTATCTATCTATCTATCTATCTATCTATCTATCTATCTATCTATCTATCTATCTATCTATCTATCTATCTATCTATCTAGATAGATAGATAGATAGATAGATAGATAGATAGATAGATAGATAGATAGATAGATAGATAGATAGATAGATAGATAGATAGATAGATAGATAGATAGATATATGTACTGTATATGTATACCTCGGAGTTTGTCAGGCAAACAGTTTGGAGAAGACATTTAAAAACTAACAAAACTTGCCATTTTGTATTATTGTTCTTTTTTTTGTAGCAGATTTTTATATTTGCCTTTTGTCTTTTCAACACCTGCTGTGAATTTACGAATGCCAAATACCTAAGCCTGAGGCTAGATGCCGCTTCAGGGCAGACAGCTCTGAGTTTTGGGATATATACCTGACCAACTACAACCAAAGAGAGGGAGAGCAAGGCTAACAATATGATTCCTGCCTCGGGGGGACTTTGTATTTTTGAAGAATTCAGTCAGCATAAGTTATCAAACAAAGGCTCCATACCATTATAAAAAACAATATGAACTATTAAAAAAAAACATCAAATTATAAAGTCGTAAAATATAGCAGGTTGTTGTATTCACTTCACAATACAAGCCCACTCAGTAAAAACAAAACTGGTGTGGTCTGCAGTATGCACATACAGCCTACCCATATATTTCCAAAGGATGGGAATGTATCACACTGCAGACATGTATTCCACTTGTTGACTTACTTTGCCTTGCTTTATCAGGTGATGCAGCTACTTCTCACTCCTTGCCAAAGAAAAACACCTTAGCTATACAAGTTTGTTGTGAAAGTTAACTCTGTAAATTTAGGATAAGAAAGAGTTGCCATGTTGGCAAAAGAAAGAGCAATGGGCTTACTTCTTCTTAGAGCAAAAATTCCCCCCCAAGGCAGAGTGCACATTTATATTAGCTTTCCTATGTTCTGGTTCAGTGGATATTTTTGAACATGAACTTTGCTTTCCTGCTTCCACAGAGTCGAGACAGTTGTCTGTGACGTACACTGGGAGCTGTTTCATCATGTACTTAATAATTATGTGTACTTCTGAAGTTTAACATCCAAAGCAGTGCGTTTCCACTGGCTCTATAGTTTGTATGAAATTATACTCCTTAAAAGTCACCCAGGATCCTACACAAATGTTCATAAAGGTGTTTTGCATATGCCTAAGAGAGGACCAGAGACTCTGTCTCTTGGTTGCATCAGAGATTAGAGTGGGCTCTTTTTTTTTCATATTAACAAAGGTCCTACATGCCCAAGATCATAGGAATAAAATATGTGAATTCTGTTTCAAGAGGAATCCTCCCTTTGGCATAACTCACCAGCCTGACATGGAGACAGAGATAAAAATGTACCTTCATTTAAAAGGAAATTACACCACCATCATTCTCACATAACTTGATCGTGCATTTTAATTGCTTAAAATTAGTCAGAGATTAAATGACTGAAACAGCGCAATTTGAAAATATACACCTTACACTGTTCATTCAGTGATTACCTAACTTTAATTCTCTGTTATGATGGGTCCAGATTTCTTGTGGTCACTGAGCTCATAATCACTGGTCAACATCACTCGATGTACTATGTGCATGTTATATAAGTGCACAGTGACATGGTAATCCTTTGTTCACACCACACGTGCCACAATCTCTCCCCCTCTGTTTCTCTCTCCTGATGCCGCGCTCTACTTGGTGATAAAGTAGAGGAGCCTTCAGCAGAAATAACACTGCACCACCTGAGTCCTCATCAGCGGCGCTGCATGCACATATCCCATCAGTGAGCCTCACTAAGACAAATCTCCCTGAGCCGACCATATTCCCAGCATAGGAGAGAGCCGAGCCAAGCAGTGCAGGGACCCTGGAGGGCCCACCATCACTGTGTCTGACGCCAGCTCTCCACCTCCTGACAGATTAGCTTTCACCAAACTCTCCACACAGCAAATGGAGCAAAAGAGAATTAGAAGGAGCTGTTGAGGGAAGAAGATGTATAAGTAAAATACTGAACTTTTTCATTCTGTGTGTACTTGAGCATAAGAAAGAGTCAGCCTCCTCGATCAATTTCGAAACAACATCGACATCACCTGTAAGTGGATTGTGTCAACTGGCAGTGCTGCTGGAGTGCAGAGCGGTGATATAAGCAATGTCTGATTTATTATTATTTTGTTTTGTACATATAGTGTCTACTTTAGAGCATAGGAACATACTTGACGATGCTGAAGTGTCCAAACGTGGGCAAGGAGACAGGAGGTGATTGGAGGTAAAGGCAGTGGATAGTGCGTGAAAGAGACAAATGATGAGAGAGAGCTGCCGATGCACTCAAACTGCTGCTTTTGACCTTGGGCCGTTCATGACAGGCTGCGTTCTTCATGGCAGACTATCCCAAGATGCAATGACCCTTTTCTCTAGCTTTCCATCTAAGTCTCCCCCTGTTATCTCTTCAGCACTTCTTGTTTATAACCACCGTTCTGTTTTCCTGTCAACATTTTTCACTTGTTCTATAGCTCATCTGCTTTTATGCCTTACAGTGACTACACTTCTAAAATCAGCAGAGCACTTGAAAAATCCTAGCAGAAAATATAAAATGTAAACACCATCTGCCAGTGACCATAATATCCTACTATTATTAAAACCAGGTTTGGTTTTAATAAGTAACTCAAGTCCTGTTGTTTTGCATGGGATAGATTTTGAGCACAAAGGCCCACTTCCAAAAGCTCTGACTACTTATTAAAAGTTCCTCATTTATTTAACTTGTTTGTATGCTTACCTCTCTGACACCTCTCCTGTTGAGTGCGCTCCTCCTAGACAGCTGGTCCTGTCTCTATGGATGTATTTTTCTCAGCTTTCTCGTCAGCCACACATCTGTTTGCCTATGATACTTGACGTGTGAGTAGGAGTGTTGTTACACCTCCGTATGTGTGGGAACGAATTCCAAAAAGGAAATATCACCAGATAAAGTGATATCGTTGAAAAGGTTAAATGTGTTTGGGAGACAAAGAGGAGTCAGGTGACCCGCAGACTGATTTGGCATGCTGGATTACGTCCTGAGCACACGGCTCTTGGGGCAGCTTTTGAAGGGCAGGAGCTGTGAACGAGTGCAGCACTATCTGCAGCCAGTGTCTAACAGAGCTGTATAGGAGCAGGCTGGCTGTCATCACTAGCTGGTATGCAGCTCACATCCTGCTTTACCTAGGTCTCATGGAGCAGCTCGGCTTGGGCTCAGCAGTACTTCAGGCCTTCTTCATTCCTCAGAGTAACTCAGACACTCCTGTCAAACAGAGACAGGGAGGAGAAGTAAAACAAAGAAAGACAGAGACATCACCACTAGTCAGACGATGTAGGTGAGAGGGCTCAAGATAAAAGCGCACGCATCAAATCTTGACACTTTAGATGATTTAGATCATTTATATAATAGTTACTAAAAGTCTTTGACAGCATGTTGCCTGAACGTATGATGAAAGAATTCAGGAAATGTAAGGCTCGAACTTCCAGCCTTTCCATTTTCCTTTACATCCGACTTAAAGGGTAGAGGTTGCTGCAGAGCTTGTAAGCCTGTTTCATCGGTCACAGAATGTTACAGGCGAGGCAGTGACCCACAAAAAGAAAAATATTTGGCAATGTCACCCATGCTATAACCAACAAGTTACAATTGTGGCATGGCCCTTGTATCATTTGATGCGAGTTGAAATTGAGGTCTTGACCTATGTGGTCAGAGAGAGATGGTACTTATGCAACCTATGGTCTCTCACAGGGACCAGAGGTTGTGTGTGTATAAGTGCCTCGGGTTGTTTATTTAAGGGTAAGTCAATTATTCACTTTTTTTTTTTTTAAATCACTGGTATTTTTTATACACTATCTTGTATGTAATTTGAATATAGGTTTACTCATGTCCCTCCACAGCACAATCTACACATCACAATTAATACTGAAATCAGAAAGGAACACTTAATGAATATGACTTAAGCTGACAATAAAATAAAATATATGAAATATAAAATGAAATATTGTGTTTTATTTGATCTGATAGCTTAAAGGCAATACAACAAATTCAGATATCATGAGATACATTCACAAAAAATCTACAATAGTTATGTTTCCTCAGTCAGGCTCTGTTAAACACATCTCGGTCAATCCTTAATTTACTTCTTTACTCTAGGTCTTAACTTTAGACACGCAGTATAAAGGTTGTGCAAACTTTCTACAGGGACTTGGAAGTCAAATACTTTGGTCAAGTTTTGTGAAAGGTAATAAGGATCACACTCAACTATAATTACTCTGAAATGAAGACAACTGAAACTATGCTGTGGCAGAAGTAGCAGATTGTCAGCGCTTTTGTTAATGGCATATATACTCCAACTAAAGCAAGATCTGCCCAAGGGCTTCTGTAGTCAATAGCTCACTGCACGAGTTGAGCTTGGGAAGTTCTCAACAAATGATCTTGATTTCAGCACTTGTCTTTTAGCTGGCCCTGTTAAAAATTTAAACAATATGAGTGTTTGAGATCAATATGCAGTGTTAAGTCAATGCAACAGTTCCTGAGCTAGTTGTAGCTTTTTAATCAAACCTTTGCTATATATTCACTCTATCATATGTGTGACATCAGTTGTGTGAATGTTTCCCTATTAAAGTAAAACAACAAGTCTGTAAGGTGGTAATGAGTCAGACTGTGATGCAGATGTGTGTATATTCATTGTATTATGTAGTTTATATATCAACTTTCTCACCCCTGGAATTCATCTCCACATATTTCCCCGTCCCTATGCATCTGGCACCACAAAACCTACAGTGGTTTGACAGATGGTCTCATCTAACCGTGTCAAGCAGCATGTGCTCCTTTTCCATTGATTTAGGAGATGTGGTATTACCTGTAGCAGTATTGGTTTGTCTGTCTGTTTCTATCTTTGTGTCTCCCACTTGCACTGGCATTTTGGATTCAAATTGTATTGACACTGTTTTGTTTATTCTTTCTTAGGCTTTCCCAATGAACCTGCAGCTGACATTGCCCTGAACACAGTAAAGAGCTGGATTGAAGAGAATCCCGATAAGGTGAGACATGTAAGGGTGTTTTGCATGTTCAAAAGAAGTACCTCTCAATTTGTTCAGGCATGGTCTGCTTTTGACTTATGTTGATTTACTGTGAGTGGAGATGATTGGATCTGAACAGAAACATAGAACACGTATTCTCATGCATCTTGTATTAGACAGACATCGGATCCACCTGCCTCGCTTGATCAACCATTTAGTTTGTGGTCTGCATGCATATCAAATTAAAAGCCCGTCTGTGGATAATCAGGCCTTAAATGGTCTGTTGACTGTTTAATTGGTCTGTGCAAGGGAGGACTATTAAACTCAGAAGAATATACACATCAGATGAAATAATCAAAAATTGGCTTTTGTTTAAGATAAATTCTAATTATACTCTCCAAGGACAGAGGGTTCTAATAGTTGGAAATGCCAATTGTATAGATTGGCTGATCCTTTTACCATCACACTGTATTTGTTGGAAAACATGCACAGTTCTCCTCAGTGAAAAACATAAGAAATAATAAGACCAAATAATAGCAGTCAATTATCTTCAATTGTAGCAGAAATGGTCATCAGTTGAAATGACAATTAGGCACAGAATATAAATTTAACACTTTTGATTTTTCTCCCATTTTTCATGAGGTGAACCATGGATCTGAGACTTTTTCTATCCACACAAAAGGCCCATTTCTCTCAAATATTGTCCATACGTGAACACCTATCCTTTGATGAACACAATAAAAGGCCATTCTAAAATGTGTAGTTTTACTGTATTGATGGGGTTTGGGGGGGTCAGAAAACCAGTCAGTGTCTGATGTGACCACTATTTGCGTCATGCAATTCAACACATCTCCTATACACAGTTGATCAGGTTGCTGTTTGTGGCCTATGGGATATTGGTTCACTCCTCTTCAATGGTTGTGCAAACTTGCCATCCATAAAATGGTTATTCATAATGTATGTCTGCACATACCATAACGATCATTATCAGTATCAGTATCATTCGTTCTTTCGTTTTTCAACTGCCAAAATATAAAAAGGAGATGGATTATTTTCTTTTTCATTTTCTTAATCCAACACGAAAAACTAATATATTCCTGTTTTTTCATATTTCGTATTTTAGGCTCAGCTTTAAAATACGAAATGGAAAAATAGGCCATTTGACTAAATTTGATGTAATCGTTTGTATTTAGAAGTTCTTCATGCAGCAGTTCGGGTAGCTATTTCATTTATCAATAATATCTTTATCAATCATAATTTCAGCAGCTAGGAAAGGGAGCAGTAGAAGCAGGGACAGGATAATGTTCACTTTTGGAAGTCATTCAGAATGAATGAAGTTTATTTGACAGAATTAGATTAACATTACATGGTGATAGCTTAGCTCTAGCTAGCTAGCTGGTTATAGTTGACATGGCTGAAACAGTTTATTGTCCTTTGACTGTGTTTTTATGTAGGCTATGCTGTTGTGTAGTTTACTCTTTCTATTGTAAAGTGCTCTGTGGGTGCTGCCTCAGACGGACGCTACAGTATATTACTAAAGTTTGATTTGAACTTCATTCATTCTGACTGACTTCCAAATGTGAACAATCTCCTGTCCCTGCTTCTACTTCTCCCTTTCCTGGCTGTTGGCAGTCTTGGCACGAAAGTATGATGAATACAAAATATTATTGATACATGAAATAGCTACCCGAACTTTTGCGTGTAGAACTTCCGGGTCACGTAAATACAAACAAATCAAATTCAGTCAAGTGGCTCATTTTTCCATTTTGTATTTTTGATCTGAGCCTAAAATCGAAATATGAAAAACAACAGGCATATATTCATTTTTCATGTTGGATTAAGAAAATGAAAAAGAAAATAATCCATCTTTTTATTTTTTTGTTTTTGATTGGCAGTTGAAAAATGAAAGAATAAATGATACACAGATCCATAACCAAAGTGTTGCAATTCTATTTTTGTTCAGTGCACATCCATCTCCCCTGTTAGAAAGTGAAATGGATATGGACATTTTAATTTCAAAGCCAACTGAACATTGAATAGCATGCTGGTTTAAAGGTTGTGCATTACTGCTCTATTATCCAGGAAAAGAAAGTGAACACTGATTAACTAGTTTAAGAAAGGCCAGTTTTAGCTTCATTTATGCCAGGCCATGAACAGATTATCTTTATAACTCAGAGCTGTTATATTTTCACCTCTATTCAGTGTGTTGGTAACTTTTTATGTCATTACTTGTAAAATACCAGATCATATTCTACGTGTACCATTTATAATAACCACATTACATCAATGCCTAATAATGAGTTGATTCTACAAGCATTATACAGCATGTTATGTTTGAAATGCATTAGATTAGATAATAATGTTTATTAGACATTAGGATTGTTGGTCCAGTTTTCAAGAGCACTTTTTACTCCCAGTCTTTGAGCAATGGTAAAATTTAGAGGTCAACTCTGTTTATTGTGTCTGTGTTTGTATCTATCATTATAGATTTAGGTGTTTTATGAAGCTCACAGCTTGATGTGCCACAGCATCCCTCAGCTGGTGTTATGGATGTTGTGAACAGGCAGCCAAATGATACTGAGCTGCTGGATTACTTTGCAGTTTATGTGCTATGTTTGCGTCACTTGTTCTCTGTGTGATGATTGCTGTAACATGCATTTGGGGAATCCATCAACACTCTGACATAAGGAAGGTTTTATATAGACTCTAAATAACAAGCTAATGTGAAACACTGACTTTTGTGGTTGTGTTGTACCACATTCAGGACTGCTACTTGCCGTATGGAGGATGCACTATCGCACATAAGAGACTATTTTGTGCTATATTGACTGATAGCTATCTCTACTGTGGGTAGATCAACTGGAAAATATTACAATTCATTGAGAGGGGTAAATGTCTACAGAGGCTTCCTTGAACACTGTTTGGTAAAGCTCTGGAAGCACATGCAGTGGATTCTCAATTCGTAACTAGACCGAGAGTAAGTAAGCTTTTAACAAGATCAGAGAATAAAATGATACATCTTACCCAGAAGCACAGCAGCGTGTCTTATACACTATCAAACCACAACACAAAAAGAA
Organism: Siphamia tubifer; assembly: GCA_020466265.1. Taxonomy (NCBI): domain Eukaryota; kingdom Metazoa; phylum Chordata; class Actinopteri; order Kurtiformes; family Apogonidae; genus Siphamia; species Siphamia tubifer. The sequence goes on along the minus strand of CM035797.1, from coordinate 23,578,588 downwards.
TCGGAGCATGAGGTTTGCCTTCAAATATTATCTTACTTGGGTATATTCTTACTGTATTCCAACAATAGATTTTTTTTTTTGAAGATTTGGATTTTACTTTATATGTTTAAAGTTCAGTACATACACACAACTTTTGGCAGTTTTGTATAATGTATTTAGATCTATCTATCTATCTATCTATCTATCTATCTATCTATCTATCTATCTATCTATCTATCTATCTATCTATCTATCTATCTATCTATCTATCTATCTATCTATCTATCTATCTATCTATCTATCTATCTATCTATCTATCTATCTATCTATCTATCTATCTATCTATCTATCTATCTATATACATACATACATATATATATATATACATATATACATACATATATATATATATATATATATATATATATATGTGTGTGTGTGTGTGTGTATATATATGTATCACTAAAGTATCTTTCTTGCCGTCTACTGGTGTATGAGTGTGTGTGAATGTAAAGCGCTTTGGGCACCAAGTGGTGTATAAAATGCGCTATATAAGTACAGTCCAGTTACCATTTCTTATAGGTCTAGCCTCTGTGCTTGTATGAAGTCACTTAAGTTAATATCTCTGTTAATGTTCATTGTATTTGATAAATATTGTTTGTTTATTCATTAATTTGCCACTGGCCTCCTGATAATTTGACTGTGTCCCAGGCAAAATAAGTTATCAGTGCTGAAAAGCTTTGCATATATATCATTATGCATGTTATTGTGCACAGTGTTGTTTGTTTGTTGTTATTTATTTTATCTGTCCTATTCCTGAATCACAAAGCGATGCAATTTTGAATTCTGTTCTGTGGAAAACCTCTCCAAAGTTCAGTGTTATCACAGATTGCACACTGCTTTGCAGACTCAAAAAGATAGAGCAAAGAATGAGGGGCTTGGAGCTCAGTTTATCATGCATGGAACAATAGGACTAGATTGCTCTGCTCATTCACCTCCAGCGCTGTACACTTGGCTCCGCTAGCCCAGTGTTCTGGTCGTCCACAGAGACGAGTTGTTTCAGGGCCATGATAAGACCCCTGCTTTGGGGAAGATACTGGGCTATTGTAGCTGAATGTTGGGACAATGGCCTGGCTGATGATCTAAAACATTGGGTGGCTGATCAGAGGCCACTTCCCCTCACCATTCACTCATCCACAGACACATGCCTCTAAAATGATATTTGTCTGTGTACGGTTCGTGAAGCTGCTCTATGTCTTGTGACTCTAAAACAATCATCTGAACTACTGATCAAAATGTGCACACAAGAGGGTTTGAGAACAACATTGCATCAAATTGCAGACACATCTGAGTGCATGCACTGTGTATTTGTGTATAAGACTGGAGACAGGATTGAAAAAAAGGAGGATGTTTGATTGATTAGTAGTGAGTTTATCTCCCAGGCCAGCATGTTGTAGCCCCAATGTACTCACCAGTGCACAAAGAGCCCTGATGCCAGCATGAAATTCATTCTTAAAAGCACCTAGACTTCCATTGTGGAAGAATAAACAGCCTGGTTGTGGTCAGGCAGAGCAGATCCTTTAATCTACCGAGTCTTGAATGTAGGAATGATCCTTCAGATCACAATAGATGAAAGAATAGGGGAGGTCGGCCTCTGCTTCCATGTATCCTCCACATAAATGAAGAAAATACAATATGTGGATATGTGTAAACAAACAATAGACCAGAAGGCTCTAATCTTTTCAAAAATGCATATAGGGTTGCAGGCACACACTAGACAGTAACAGTACAACACGACCAGTTTTCCATATGGCATTGAAGCAATTTCTTCCTGCTCCAAGCACACTAGCCCAACTCTCATCTGGCATTGGTTTAGTTCTCATTTTCAGATCTAATTTGGTTTAATTCAGGCTTACATAGGTTTAATCTGCAGATGAAAAATGTGGTCTGACACTTTATTTGGCTGCTATGGATGTGCTCTGGATGGCCAAGCTTTTTAATGAAGCGTTTCGAGGGCCCAGTAGCCCAGAATTACTGACACAGTCTGAACACTTGAGACAGATTGGGAGTCTGTAATAAGCTCTGCTGCACTGTGCTGCAACAGGACAAAATTGATGTGTAGAGCTTTCACCTTTCAGCATCACTCTGGTCGGGTTTTAGTATTAAGCACTCCACTGTGCCAATGACTCTCCCAAAACAGGTGTTTATGTCCCTTTTCCTTCTCTGTGAATGATCTGTTTACCTTAGTAGCATTTCTCATTTAGGACACCAAATAATAAATTCAGTATGAAACCAGAGCCAAAGACCTAACGGTGCATTGTGACAAACATCAAGTAACTATTAGAAATAAATACAGAGTAGGCTATGATTGTTTCTTTGAATGGATATCCGTGAGAAAGCCTATCTGCCCTCTGACAGATCGGACAACACCAAGGCATTCATTGTCACTCAGCTGAGTAAGATGGATGGCTGCTGTTATCATGGTTATATTGTCACCTTCAGAAAGTTGTGTTTGTGTGTATTGTGACTTGTGTTATATCACAAGCATAAGTAAACCATATATTTATTTATATTTATATATTTATCGTCTATACATTGTGGTTAAAATGATGATGAATGGCTTCACTGGACACAAAGACAAGCTTCACCCATTAGATTTCTGCCACTTCATCTTTAGTTTGTTCTATTAAATGGTGCATTCCGTTGGTTTTTGCCTTTCCAATCACTGCAAAGTGGTAATGGTCAATAGTCAAATTGTTTGCATCTGCAGATTTCTTTAGGCATAATGTTGATACTGTATGCTAATAAATTGCCTAAATTGTATAGAAAGATGACCAGAAACAATCGTATGTTCATTAAAATGATACACTTAAAGATTAACCATGGATTACACCTGTATGTGTACCATTAAAAACACAGCATTACACTTACAACTCTAGTGAGTGGAGACCCATTTTAATGCTGCAAGCACTAACACAACCATAAATATATTTCAACTTCCTCTTCTTGACCTCTGAAGGAAAACACTTACTTATTCTACTTGGTCTCAGACAACATTTTTGCTGAGAAGGCACAAAAATATTTTTTTTAATGACTGTAGCTTGAAAAATATTATAGTGTTTTATTGATAAAAACCATGGGATCTATTTACTGCATAAACCAATGTGAAGAGATGACTTTTCAAAGTTTTTTTCTTGTAGCTGATGGAAAATAATAATACCCCCCCCCCCCAACAAAAAAGAGTAACCTCCAATTAAGACAGCAAAGCAAATCCATTTAATTACTCATGACTGTTTAGTTGGTACAGGACAAAATTCCTGAACAGACTTCTGTAAAAATGTGCAAAATAATTCTGATGATCCTTTAAAAAAGAGCTAACAGTAAATGCTACAGTACTTTGATATTTATTTCCACATAGGCCCCTCCATGTGTTTTAGTGTCTAGAATCCAGTGAGATGACTTTTCCATTGGTGCATCTGGAGTCTAGAGAGACACAAATTTGCTCCACGACTGCCTTAAGGATGCTGATGTGCCACTGATGGTTTGTGCAACTGGCATAGTGTTCAAAGCCAGCAGTGGTTGTTTGAAGTCGGTGTCTAGCCCCTTTGAGCCATGTGCTGTGACTGAGAGCATCACAGAGATATGGCCTGATCAGGAGCTCAGAGCACAAGTAAAAACTCCACATACTGTACTGTCTTATGTCAGTGAAGTAAGATGGTTTGACTTGAGTGAACTGTAGTCTCCAAACTGTCCATGACCTGCATATGTGACCACAGTGATGCTTTTGTGAGTGTGTATGAACGCTCTATTAGTTCTTTCTGTCAGTGAATTACTTTTCTGGCACCAGCACTAATACATGCCATGTAGTCTAATACTTTAGTGGCAGCTATTTGGCCCAAGGCAGTAGAATGAGGATTTTATGGTTTTTATGATCTGAGGATTTTATTATCTTGCTCACTCTAGATAATATGATGTGTGCTCTTTGATTCCCTTAACCTCAGGTTGATTTAGTTTAAAACTACTAGTTTCAGTGTTTAAATAGTTGGGAATAATATGGAACCAATTCTGGAGTTGGTGTTAGGAAAACTTATTATTAAATGTTTAACTTAAAGTAGTTTGTGTTATCTACAGAGGAAAAATAGTTATGATTAAATGCTCATGCTGTCAAAGATGGAGTGATGTGAGGGATGCTGTTGTAATACTGAAGCAATGTGTTTTCAGTTTTTATCTGAATTAATTGATTGAGAAATCCTCTCTGTGCAAATGGGGATTACACCTATCATCTCTATCTTGTCACTCTGTTCACAGATGTAAGGTGACTTTTACTGTTCTGAGGATGAATACTGAATGCTAAAACTTTCTCCCGGTTTGATTGCGAAAAAAAAAAAACAGTATTGATGGGAAAAAAAAATCTATTCCTATAGGATTGATTTCAGCTGTCTCATAGAAAGAGATAAACAGTAGCAAACATGTATGATAAGAAGGTACTCGCAAAGCTTGGAATGTAATACAAAATTCATTACAGAAAAATCATCAATTGAGCTATTAAACAGAGTAATAAAATGTTTTCATTGGTCATTCAGTTTATAAGTGTTGGATGATGATTTTTATTTATATATTTATTCATTTATTTGTTGTGAAAGTTGCAAAACGCTGATCTCTCCTACATCCAGGTTTTCTTGTATATTAACACAAGCTACACCAGTAGATACAGCCCACCACATTATAACACATGGGCAGAGCGATACGATGCCCTCTGAGTTCAGCTTCTGTGCTCATACAGATACTGTAGTCCCACCTCTATGGTTACTGTGCTGGAACAAGCTATCTTAATGACATGCTAATTGATTTAGTGTAGCACAGATAGCAGTTGGCTGCCACACCGTGATAAAATGGGAGTGGGTTGAGGTCTTCGCTCAGAAGAGGACAGGAGACTCAACAAACTTCAACTAGTTCATTTCCTATTTGAACAGAATTTTACACTGCAGTAGCCCATGTTGAAGCATGGAGACCTTTACTGAATAGGTGGGTGTGTTTCCTGTTTGAGGGTTTGGTGTGTGCACTTTGGTTAGTGCAATAAATGTCCAAGTAAGCTCATTTTAAGACTAACTCAAATTTAATCAACATGAAAAACCTCTGCTGTGTTGTCACAAAAGCGCTCATCACAGCCATTAATTATGAAGCCTATCTTGGGTCTGCAGAAAACAGATAGTGGCTGGAACACATTATGACCACTTCACTGTCCTCTCACTCACTTGTGCTGATATGAACTCATAAAGTCAGTGACATGAAAATAACCTTGGTTAGCATCTCCACTGTAATGAACAGCTTACTTGAAGCGACAACAGGGAAATGCATACCTACAATACACTGTGGAGTGTACATAAGCCTGGTATTTCACTTATACTGTAGCTGTGTTAGTGTATGTCTCGAAAATACTCTATAATCCTTGAAAATGAATATATTTTTTTTCACTATTAATTATTTATAGAATGAATTAACCTATTTGATTTTGTAACAGTAATATTTGAAAGAAATAAGCAAAACTAAAAAAAAATTGTTAAACTATTTGATCAAAACCAATGTTTTAAGTGTGTTTATAAGGTCAACTAATACAAGTTCTGCATTGCTCTGTCTGTGTGGTAAGCTCATAGCCTGGCCTTAACTGCTCTACCAGTGTTGTGGAGTTGACGTTTGGTTTAGGGACAAGGGGAGGAGACCACCGGAGTGATTACTTTAGCTGTTGCTGTGTGATTGCACAGTCTCTGGCATGTGATTAGGGGGAATGGGCCGTATCTCTCACCATCTCAAAGGGGGATCAAATCAGCCTCAAAGCCTGGCTTGAGGCAGTGGTGCATTTGAAAGTCAATGTTTTATTTCTAAGCATAAATTACTTGATCAGGGCACTTTTTTGCCTAAGGTGGTATCCAAAAAGGAAGGCTTGCCACAGATAGATGGGGTGAAAGAGCGTCTAATGTTTACATTTGTTCTTTCCCCGTCAGTTCAGGAGGTGAAGCAGCAAATTTGAAGCCCTCAAGAATTACCTCAAATATTTTTGCCTGTGCCCCCAGCCACATTTGCCATATCCCTCAAATTCAATCCATAACCTTTATCCGTTAAACCATGTGATATGCTATTAAACTCTGCCACACTATTACCCACTGGTATTCTGAAAGGTGTTCAGTTGAGGTGAGAAAAAGATGGTCATATTTCCTCTTATGGCCAATTGATCTGTTGAACTATAAAGGGATGTAAATGCTCTTGAAAGTTGAGTTAAAGGTTGAAGCTGTGGTTCAGCTTGAGTCATGCTGAGTTCTGAAGAACTAATCCCCCATGCAGTTTGCCTTTTCTAAAAGAGCTTTGTATTGAGCTGCAGGAAGGGAAATGTGAAAAGCTGTGTGTGCTATTACCAGGTGTGATCGTGGCAAAATATGAGCAAGAATATATTATGCAATCAATTGTCTTTCTACTCTGTCTAACCAGACTTTGTCATTATGTTACCTTTTACTGATAAATGATCTTCACAGGGATGATTGACAAGGGCGTCCGTCTCTGTAGGGCACAGCCAGAAAAGCAGGCACAGTAGGAGTGGTACATGTTGTAACTCAACAGGGCTTCGAGATAAGGCTGGGCACTAAGGTCAACTACATGCTTGACGATGGTGATGGATGGAACAGGAGCCTCATATGTGCTGCAGTGGGTGTCTGTGTGTGTGGGACACTAGATCCATCACTATATAATATCTATACTTACTGTTATCTACAATCTTAGGATTTTTCACGGTAATCAAGGGTTATGAAGACATGCTATTATTTACTGGTCTACTTCATTAGAGAGTTAAAATTAGCTTGATACCCCTGTCTGAGATCAAACTACGTGTCAAACTTAAGACCATTGTCTAAATGCAAAATTTCCCCTCGTCAATTTTTGACTATTTTAAATAGGGCAGAGTTGCTTGGAATCATGCTGAGTCAAGACTTTTTTCATAATAATAAACATAATTGGTTATGCCTCCACGTCAAACAGTTCACAGGGATACTTTCACAGTTACAAAATATTTTGCTGTAAAATTTTGATACAGGATTTTAAATTTATTTCAATCTGAAAATATCTTGAGGTGTGGCAGATTGAGCACTTTTTGATACGTCTTATAATTAGTCAGGCTCATACAGTACATAGTTATCTTGGATGAAGTAACTTAGTCTCATCTGCAAATTATCATGCTAGAAATATTAAATATCAAGTATTAAGTTTCATGTTCCACACAGTTACAAGCCTAAATCACATTTTAGAATCCACATTTTCCTCCTTTTTGTCACTTGGTGCCACTGGGTAGTGTGTAAGTGACTGTTAACACAGACTCTTAAAAGTCCAAAACACCACTGTGAAGCAAACTCTAAAAAAAAGGGGACCTGGTGAAGTTTAAGTAAACTCAATACAAGCTGAGGTCAGTGAAGCTGCAGTCAGGTCTGACAAGTTCTAGAGATGTTTACTGTGGATTTCTATGCAAATTCTAGATAATTAAGCAAAAGGTTGATTTTTCTTAACGTTTCTAACACTTGTATATGTAAACAACATGATCCAGGGTTGAACCTTTATCGGAGCTGTCTCCTCTTTGCCTTGTGTGAGGTTTCCAGGCTGGACACTTGCTGTATCCCCAGGCTGTCTTAGGTAATCAAAGGAGGGCAGCATTAATTGCTTGACCCTGGCAGGAAGCCAGGTGGTCTTGGGTGGGTCATCACCTGCCTGAGGAAAGGTCAGCCCTCATCCTTTCATTGCTTATCCTCTCTTTTTGTTGTCTTTTTTTTTTCCTTTCACCTTCTGCCACAACCAAACACCAAGGCGTTATGGTGTATTGTCTTGGGGGTGGGGGGAGGGGGACATTTTGCAAAGTCACCTCAGCCAAATGCCCACCTTATTTCCCAACTAGCAATGCATCTAACCTCAAAGAGTAATAACATTCCATTTGAAATAATAGCTGGAATTGGAATTGGGCCTGCTCGTTTTCCATAAACCTATTTCAGACAATGGTCCCATTCCTATTACACAATGTCTGTCTCCATACCCCGGTATAAACATCGTAGAAGGTGCTGTTCCAGGAAGGGCAGGGGTTTGTCTGACTTATGGCTGATGCATTCATCAAGCTCGTGCCAAGCCAATATCACACTGTCAGAAGGGAGCATGTGGCATTCTATCACCATGAGAGGCTGTGACAGAACAAGTCCTTTTCCATTACACTCTCTCAGGGCAATCTGTGATATTGCCTCTGTGCTCCTCTGTAATGCTGTTTATTTCAGTTGTTTGTGCTGGTGGATTCCATATTGCTGTGTTTCCCACTCTGGCCCCTAATCAGTGTGAACCTAACTGAATCTGAGCATTACTATGTCAGTAATGTATTGAAGGGTGCAGCACTGCTTTCCTCATCTTTTCTGAATAACTGTGAGCTCTACAGTACCTATGTAGCTTTATTTATTGAAAAGCCAGCATTTCACTGTGTGAAATATTTTAATAGGGCAATAAACTACATTTCAATTTGAAATCAATAAACAGGACTATATAAATCCCGTGCATTCACCTGGTCTCTCATTACAGCAACATTGCAGTGCAGAGCTCAAGGTTTTTCGATCTTTAACCGCCTAAATTCCTCTTTTTCTTTTAATGGGCTGACAAAGATTTCCTCCTGCTTATCCCAGACACATTAAAATGTACGGCTGATGCAACCAACTTTTCCTATCATTCTGTATTTTCAGTATTTCCAATTTTTTATTCAGTGGAGGCTGTTAAGAGGCTGTCGTCCTGTAGAGTGGTCCCAGGTACGCTCCTGTGTTCTCCTCGCCTGGAGCACTGAATTACTATTTATGTACTGAACTTTGACAGTACACCAGAGTCTGTCCCTGCTCAACTAGCATAGCTAAAGCAGTGTTACTATGAAGTTTGACTCTGCCTTCTGCTTTTATGACTTCCTTTGGCTGAGCAAAAAGTGGACTTGTAGAGTAATGGTGGATAGTGTAATGTGAAGCACTGGGCTGATCATCACACTGTTTTGCAGAAACTCCAAAATGAAAACATAGTTCCTTTCTTGACGCTCCCTAATACTTCTCTGAGGTCTTTCTAATTCTGCTTAAATAATCTTTTGATGTCCATTACCAGCTTGTTTCTCAACTGAAACAAATCAATGGGATTTGTGCCTGCGTATTTTTTAATCACTGTTAACAGTCTCTCCTGAGTAGCTGAAATGAAAATGTACCCTTCCGTAAAGACATGAGATTAGATTTTTTCAGAGTTAAAGAATAAAAAGCACTCACTCTGTAATGTGGACACCATAGATATTTTTTTTTAAAAGCTCTGATGGATGTGAAATCTAATCTGAAGGATACAGAGCCAACGTATACTGGCAAATCTGGTACGATTTTCTGCCTTTGATGCACAGTAATTCTGCTTTCTCATCTGAAGAGGGCAAACCTCAAACCGAGAAGACAAGATTTACTCCTAGAATGAGGATATACTACAGACATTTGTTCTCCAATGGGAACTTTATTGATTATCTTGCAAATCTATCTGGCTGTGGGGATTTTCAGCACTTTCATGGCAAAGTTTTCTGTCTGATAGGAAAATCAGTGCATGAAGTTGACGTGGTTAGCTGAATGCAGATGTGTTTTTTCAATGAAAGAAGTAATTAATGCTAAGTGGTTGGATGCCACATTTGCTATCCAACTGCCTCACAATTTCTGGAAGTGTCACAAAAAACTAAGATGCAAATTAGATCAATTTCCCAAAGCTCAGTTAAATACAATGAAGAGGCTGTTTAAATGTAAGAATTCAGTCATGCAAAAATAGTCAAGCCTTTGAAGAAAATGTTTTCTATTAATTGTAGTGGAGAAGCTTGTATTGATGTTTCAATATGTAGTAATTTGCAGAAATCCCATCAGAATTTAATTTCAAGACATGTTTTTTTTAGTATATTGTTACACTGATCAATCAGATCGGACCTTTCACTGTAAATCATTAATTTAGGGTTAAATACAGCATTTTAGATGAGTGTTACTAAAAAGAGTATTGTCTTATTCTATAGGCTACACTTTAGATGAAGTGGTTTTATCATGAGAAAGACAGATGAAATACTAAACTCCTCTGAGCCAAATATGATGATGCTTTACCCTGAATATACTGATAATCATTCTGATACAGAGACCTTAAATTATTTATTCATTAGAAATGTCTGTAGTTCTGGTAAAAAGTAGTTTTGAAGGTGGTGCACTGAAATATAATCTAGTTATGCGTCCTGAATGAGTACTTATGAATGCTTTATTATGATAACTATAGTAAAGTGGAATCACTGTAGGTCTTTTATTCTGCATCTGCATGCTTGTTAGTGAAAATAATGACATCTTAAAGTAAACTGATGAAGCACAATAAGATGTTGAGTTAAACTTGGCTCCTGGCATAGAGACAAAAGTAGAAAAAAGACTGTAGGCATGCTGTCCTGTTGTTGAAAGTATAACAAATATTAAATATTACATTTGGAGCCAAGTTCTTGGTCTGAGCTCTTGTCTTCTGGATTATATCATAAAGTATAATGAAAATATATGAACCCCATGATCTGTGACCTTCACAATGACAGACAACACTCAGATATTTCCCTTATATGCTTCTAATGCAACACCTCCCCAGCTGCCGAGTAATAATTTATTGCATGGTGGGCATACATAGAGATGTTTAATCCTCCTATTTTTACCTTACCTGTATTGTATACATATACACACACATACATATAGATTGCTTACCTTGTATCCATTGTTGGTTGTTTACTACTGTTGTAACCAAATAATTTCCTACAAGGATCAATAAAGTATCTCTTCTATTCTGACCACAGACTACAGCGAAACTATTAACACAATCCCTGTTTAAAAGCCATTTCAAAAGAAGCACAATCCAGAGCAATAATTCATTATGCTTTTGCCACTTTCGAGGTAAACTGGAGAGCCCTAGCTTGAGTACGACACTTTTCATCCTCATCCAACAAACCGATTGAGAGAAATCTGTGAAAGACTTTGAGCCTCTTTGCCATTTGAGATCTCTCAACATGACCTGATAAGACTCCATTCATCTTCTCCTCTTCATCATCCAGCCAGTAGTTTGAAGTAACCAAATTCAATGTATCACATCATTACTGAGACTTGATATGAGCTGTTGTCTAAATGTGACGCTGTGTGTTCAGTGACGGCTTATGGCCTGGCTTTAGGAAGGATATGATTTCTTAAAGCTTCTGTGTTAAAGTGTTTTTTTTAGCTACATGTATGCTTGTGTTTTCATGAATGCATGTTTGTGGACCTGCTATATTGTATGCTTAGTCTTGCATAGTAGGGCAGGATGTTGGTGTATTACATGACATGGCATTTATTGATCTCTTTTTGCAATAAGAGTCTATTCTAAATTGGTTCAAGCTAGAAAAGCATCTGAGCCATACAAACAAATTGTTTTTTCCTTGGTGCGTGCAGCGCCTTGTATTGTAGGCCTGAGCGGGCTGCATCATCTGACAGCTTTGTGGGTTCCTCTGACAGTGTAGACTTATTTATGTCTCTCATCCTCTGTGCAGTCTCTCTGAAGGCCCATGCTACAAACCACAGAGACTGCACAGCTCTTGACAGGGTATCACACTACAAAGCCCTCACTCTCATTTTTGACTGGCAGCAGCCAACCTCCGATTTCCGTGTTTCTGCTGCCATGAAATCTGGTTCTTAGCAGATTCTTGACATATTTGATATAGGGATTTTATGGTTGTATAATAAGTTGGAAAGTAAAAGCGGTTCATTTTTCATTCAATAATGGCTTTATACATCAACATGGGATATTTATCTTATTATGAAAATGAAAAAGTAATTTCTAATTGTATTTCTTGTAATAATGACTTCAACCAAAAATCAGAATTGGAAAATACATTTCAGTTCCTACCAGTATTTAACACGTATGGTTTTATTTCTGGAGATAAAGATCCCCTCTGTGTATGATAAACTCTCGTATTTCAGACAAAACATTCATTTTGTTCAAACTGTTTCACAGTCCACATATAATAGTGTCATGAAATTGCTTTAAAATAACATGCTGAATGACTTAAGATTAAAAAAAAAAAACTCAGTTATACCTCTGTCTGCCATTCATCACAGGTTTGCAATTCCAGGAGGGGTTTTGAGGAGAAAATTAAAAAGAAAATTAAAAGAATTTCAATTAAGTGATTTGCTGAATTGGAGGGAAAATGGCAGTGATGTGGAAAAGGCTTTTAATCTTAGTGAGCCACCTCTTGTTCCATTAAGCTCATATCCCCTGCTTATCTCACTAATCATTCCTCCCAATGCCAGCAGTCTTGGCGATTTTTAATGAACCCATTATGTCCTGATTCAGTCCACCAGGACTGGCAGGAACACCATGCACTCATGAAGTGGGCTGGAAACAATCAAAGTACAATCAGGCTCTCATGATGATGCTGCGGCCCAGTTATAGACAGAGAAAAATTACTTTGGAAAATGCCCAGTGTGGCATTTTGAGAGGTCAAAAAGCCTGCAGCCAGGACAGGAAAATAAATACTGTGGTACAGAGTTTCTCTGCCTGCAAGTCGGGGCATGGCCTTAAAGTCATCTGTGTCTGGCTATTTGCATCATTGAAATATTTAAACTTGAGGTGCCAGAAATATTCTGGTGAAGCTCAGAAAAAAAGACTACAGTATCTGCTCACAAAAAAAGATGCAGCTAGATTCAATTATCACTACAACACTGTGTCTAACTGTATAACAATGCTTAATATGATTTTGTATGACATACAGATGAGAATGGAACATGAGGAAATGGTACCACTCTGCAACAGAAAGTGAAAAGGAGAAAGTGTTCATTGATATTGTTAGAACAGAAGAAAAAAGAAAAAAGGCATGTAATGTAAATGATGTTGGATGCTTGGGGGGGGGGTGTCTCCTTAGTGATGACATCAAAGTCTTTACCATACTGGTCATTCTCTGCATCCCTACCTCGCTGTGTGGTCTGATCTGTCTGGTGTGATTGCAGGGTTTGCTGTAGACTTCTGCCTGCAGTAACAAGCTAAATGCATTCTTTGTTTTTTATTTATTCAGCTCTTGTCTCAGCAGACCGCCTTTGTGAATAGAGTTGCATATATTGGTTTGAATGTGCGTTCAACATTGTCAATTTTTTCCTCAGATTCCAATACACAAGTGTGGCAAACTTGAAACGGCTTCAGATGATGCGTTTCCAGCATGAGCTCAGATATGCATCCATTCCTCTTTGGTTTTATGTATCAATAATTAACAACATGTTTCATGTGAAAAAAAATGGATAACATTAAAAAAGAAATAAAGCAGTCTGTTTGGTAGCTTACAGCCATTGTTCTAATCACATGAATTCTCAGAAGCAATATTCCTTCCAAAATTAGGCTGTTTTCTGTAGTTATCATTGTGCAGACCACTGACATGCCCATGAATTAAATTATTCTGACCCTTTTAATAAATGACTGACCATAAAATTACATTAAGAGATCTGGTTAAGGCTGTCAATAGGAATGGCTTTTTGCCTATATTAAAATGTTTAAAAGGCCACGAATTTTAATTTGTATGTTAATTATTCAATATCCTCTTTAGGAACCATCCATGACCTCTCGTTATGTTTACATGTATTTTTAAACATAATTCTAAACAGTTGCAACGAAATAATTGCTTTTGATAAACATGGTGATACACAGCATAATCTCTGACACAGAGCCAAATAAAAACAGAGCCAAGATTTTAGTTAAAGCTGGCGTAGGCAGTATCCTTTGGCATCATTTGGGCCCATATTCCATAATAACCTTTCAGCATTTTATAATTCAAGTTGTCTGAGAAGAAAGTACACTTCTGTACCTCCTCTTGGCTTTGTTTTCATGTGTTAGAATATCTAACCTTTGATGGGAGTCGCCAGCCAATCACAGGAGTGTATGCCATCTGTTGTTTGACAAATACAGATGTCTGTTAGGCGTATAGTTCAGGTATGTTTTCATGATTTCTGTTATCTGCAGCTTTAAAGGAAACTAAACAACAAAACATGTTTTCTGAGCTGCAAACTGAATTAAATTACTTAATCGTCAGGAAACATATTAATATTTGTGATAATAGAGACAATGTTTGACATTTTGGATCACTCCATATCAAAATATTTGTGTATATATATATATATATATATATATATATATATATATATATATATATATATATATATATAAAAAGACCACCTGCGCTCGCTCAAACCCTGTTCATTTTCCCAATGGTGGAACTGAAACTGTGTTGTATTGATCCACGTTCACTTCCACAGGTTGTTTTGGTTTTTTGCATCATAAAAAAAGGTTGCTGCAGTCGGTTGTGTCCAAAATAAACATTTAATGTGCTCTTTTCTTGTAGATTTAACAGCACTTAGCTTTGGTGTCAGGAAAAAGTGCCAACAATTTTCTTAATATAGCAAAGGTGATAAAGCAGTATAAAAACCGAACGTATCCTATTCAGACTGAGACTGTTATATGACTCTGCATAAGTGGTTGTGATTCTCTGCTCTAATAGTGTCCCTGAACTACTCGTACCTCCTACATATTACCACTCAGACCCCCCTCACCCTGCACTCACCCGGGCTACGTTGCCAGGGTCCATTTATGTACAATATCGATATCACTGTTGTATTTGCCGAGTGAGATATTCCATCACTACTATAGTGTCAATTTAACTTTTTCATGCTAACACTCATTCCAATATGAGTAAAATGATTTCAGACTAGGGAATATGTTTGCAGATTTAGAAATGCTCTACAGTTATCTGCCTACAATAAGGTAATCAAAGAGCTGCAAATAACCAGGCCTAAAGTTTTCCAGCATGTGGGGACCAGATTAGTGTTTTACTGTGCCACATATAGAGACTGATATGGTTTTCAGGCTGTGATAAGAAGTGGTGCTGCGCCTTTGTCATTATTCACGGTTCCCAATCGATTCTCCACTATTGGGTGACTTGACTTTTATTCATAATTAAAGCTATCTAGATGCAAATCAGGGAAAGTCAGAGGGCGTATTGTTCTATATGCATATCAAGTCTTACCATCCACACATGCATAATTTTTTATTTATTTTTTTGTTGCAAACACAGATAGAAGTACACATCCATACAGCGACGGTCCATTCGCCTTATTGTCAAAAGATGAAACAATCACACCACTGATTACAGCTTAATGTAAATTTAAAATGTTAATGTAATTGCTTTTTATGTTAATGTTCTATTTTTCTTGCTCATTTCCATGTTAAATAGAGTTTATTTAAATGTTCGGTTAGTAATTTGCTAAGTGTTTCTCGGGGTTATGCATGTTTAAAGCTCCATAACTCTATAATGGTAAATATTATTACTGTCAAGGAAATGGCAATGATTATACCTTATCATCCCTATTTGCTCAAAATATCGTGATACAAATTAAATAGATTAAATGTTCCTTTTTTTTGTCATTTCAAAAATGCATCTTCAACCGTCTCAGGAGATATGATATATGTAGGACTTACTTCTCCAACAATACTTAGTGTAGTTTGCATTCTAAAAGAAGGTCATCAGAATACATCACTGCTCTGCGCTCAGCATATTGTTTATATCCATATTTTATGCATGCTCACAAACTTTGAAATGTTAAGGCTTTCTTCATATAAAATGGGAGCTTCAGAATAAGCTCCAGACAATGTTTAAATACTAGCTGCAGCATGTGTACGTGGGAAGAGACGAGTAGGGTAAACTTAATGACATACAGTAAGGAAGGGAGGAAAAAAAAACTCATTTATTTTACTTTCCAAAATGACAAAATGTATTCCTATTGACAGTAGAGGCTCATACTCATGCATAGTTTAGAGATGGCAGATTCTGCAGTGCACTGAAGACTGAACAAAATGCACAACATAACCAGCTGTGATTGGCAAGTAATAACTCCATGTGCCAAATCATGCAGTTGTGTCAGTGGCAGATGTGACTGATAATTCTGACAAGAGCAGCCATTTCTTCACTCTTTCGCACAAGGAATTTACTACCTGCCTAATGGATAATAAGACACACGCTATATGTTTCTGCCTTTTAACACCAGTCATATTTTAGTGTATATTTCTCACATGAAAGCAAATTCCATTTCAGTTATGTTCCACCTTGTGAAGTGACAGTCACATTTCCTGCTTCCACATGAGTGAGCAACACTTTGACCGGCACGTTGATGGGAAATCATTCACTGAAACACTGAATACAAAGCTGTAACACACATCACAGATACATCATTAAGCTATTTACAGTATTTTAAAACTTAATTTGATACTTAGGTAGTTTTACGTGAAAGCTCAGCTTGTAATAATGAGGAGAAGGATTGATTTTCTTGCTCATGATCTAATAATGCAGCCTAGGGAGCCAAAAGGTGGAACCTTTGAAACCTCTTCAGCATTCACAGTTCAATATAGTAGCTGTGTTACCTGGATATGAGAGTTTATTGTGATGTGTATCTCCCCTGGTGTGTGTGGGTGTGTTTCTGTGCAGTCTTTTATATTTTCATTTGTGTGTCCGCCTTATCAAGTGTTTACTGTCTGCTGTATCCATATTAATTTTGGGGTTCTGTTATTGCAGCTCATTTGAGATTGAGTATGTGGCAGTTGTGAGGGAATAGGAAATGCTGTTGTGTGAGTAGCAGTGTAGTTCTGCCCGCTCACAACACACACATCATTAGTTGCAACCAAATAGCACAACACAAGCATTGAACAGACAGTCATTAAGTGTGAGACATGAATGGATTACATGGGGGTATTCTAATTATTTTGTCAGTTTTGAAACCCTTCCTCTCTCAAAAATTATTAGCACATGGACACACATACATTCATACACAGTGGACAAGAGTAACAAGGAGATATGCTCTAGTAGGCTCCAAATACAGTGTTTTTCCATCATATACTGTGCACTTGTTACCACAGGGATAATTGTATCCATCCACACAACATTCGGCATTTTCACCACCCTGCAAAACTACTGTGAACAAATGTGAAATAGGTCTGTGGCCTGAGATGAATTACTATGAGGGCTTGAATTAACAAGGCAAAGGTTAATGTTATTGCAATTATGAGTGTGGAATCTTACAGGAGATGATTTCCTCATCACTGGAGAGCCTGTGTGATGACATCTAATACATTAGAATAATAATTAGATTCAAACATTGCCTTTTCATACTTTATTATCACCCGTGTGACCCACTTTGTCATTGCTATGCCTATTTCTGAGGTCAAATATGTCAGCAGCCAGCTAAACAGGAATTGAGTAATGACGGCCACATCAACCCGCACGTGGAAGTTCGATGCTTACTTAACAGTGTCCCTGCAGTTTGTTGAGTCACACATAATTATCATGCATGGATTGTCTCATCAGGCCAAGGTGTCGAGGTGTAAAAATGGCCTTAGGTGAGTCACAGCGCTGAGGCTGAGACTTTCTGTTTGGCCCAGAGGAGATGGAGAATAACAGGATTACTGTCCGATGCAATTCATCATCTAGTTATGTTTACCTGTCACCCACAACGACTGTGCATGGTTTAAGACAAGCCAGCATCATATTCAACAACATAATAGAGTATTATTGTCACAACAAAGACAATGTGGCAGGGATTTATTTTTAAGGTACATCTATAAGGTGGAATTACACTTTAGTATTTATTTGACAGCTATGGCCAAGCTAATCTTTGTTCTCAAGCTTGAACAATACTACATGTACACATATATCAGTCTTGGTATCGGAGTGTCACTTGCCCCCCTGGCACCACTGACTATACAACTAGATGGCCCCTCTGTGTTCATGAGAGTTGGTGTGTTACAGTGGTGTTGCCAGTGTCACTGGATGGCTCACAGTGTTAGCTACAAATGCCCTGACTCGTACGTCCGTAATCCCCTCCCCTCCCTGTGGGCAACCTGAAATGCACAGTCTGCAGAAAAAAAGGCCCTACTGTGATCGAGAACTCTAGATAGAAGCAGATGTGATGTATGAGGCCTGGGGGGCTAGACCTCAGAAGTGACCAAGACCAAAGATGTTGCTCTGGGGACTGGTCTAAAAATATAGAGTGTGTGCGTGCGTGGGTGCGTGCCTAAACTCATCAGGATGCCATTTCTGGGTGATGGATTTTGTGTGCTAATGTTTGCTGTTAGACCAACAATCCAATTAATAGGCGTCTCACCAAGCATCTATCAGTATAGTGGCTTGCAGCCATTTCTGTTAAATTTAATTTATTGGTTCATAATTCATTGGAGGTGGGACACTATGGGGAAAATAATCTCATACACTGTTTTAATTTGCATCATGCTGGGATTTGTCACTGTTACAGATGATGCTTTGTGAAACCACCAGAGTCTTGTTATGTAGAATTGTGTGAGGGCTGACATGATTTGCATTATTCAGAGCAAACTGTATAAGTGTGTTTTAGCTCCTGTCACTCCACGAGGGTCCGTGCAGGGGCCTCCCTTAGCACAGTTTCCACCAGGGCCAGCTTCTCTCTGGTAGACAATTACAGGTGGCGTTTGTTGCCTGTGGAAGGAAAGGATCAATTCCCCAATTGCTTACAGGTTCTTCACTATTTGAATAAAACACTTGATGGAGAATACTTAGGGGCCAATCCTGCCCTCAGCTCTGCTTTCATTTCTGTTTTCCCTTTTCATAAATAATGATTTGATGACTGTCTCATTTAGGGTGTACTTAATATTAGGAATTAAGCTAACTGCATAAGGTAATTGTTTCAACTCTTCATAATCAAATCTTTCTTCCAGAATAAAAAAAAGTCATGGAATTGGCAGTAGCCCATCTGTCTTTTCTGATTGAATCATTGAATTAGTCTGACATTAGCAGCCCTCATTGCTCAGCATTTTACACCTCAATGACAAAGTTGTAGCAGAAAACGGAGCCGGCAAAGCTCAAGCAGTCTGTGATAACTGGGTGATTAACTAATCTCATCTCTCATCAACATGACTCGCAAGTCAGCGGTGGCCCCAGGCTGATCCGACTAGAGCTAGTCCCAAGATTGAAACAGAAGGAGCTGCCTCTACCTTGCTGCGTATCTAGTCATTCACACCGTTCTCTACTCCACCTGTTCACACGCCTGGCTATTGCAGGAACATATGTCAAGTTACAGCCACACAAATTTGGTGTGAAACTGAACCAATCAGTACTTGCTGTGTGTGCGCATTGTTATATGAGAGTTTTTGGTTTAGACCTCTTTTAATTTAGTGCTTTACCCACTCTGTAAGACTAAATTAAAATGGAGTTGCAGTGGAGTGTGCCCTCCTTGATATGACTCACAATTGATAGTCATAATTACAATGACTACAAATCAATTAGTGCAAATGAAAGTGATTTGTTGCCACTTTTGCCTCACTAATTGCATTGTTAAAAGGCAAGGAGCCAGCCAAAATAAGCATTAACCCCTCTTTGAAAAAAAATCTATGTTATTATCAGACAAAGTAGGTTAAGGTAAACATGTCTTTCATCAATAGTGTGGCGTCAGCTTTTTTTCTTTGGCCTTTTGTGGAAGCAAGCCAAGGACAAAACTACAGTTGTTAATGACTAGTTTATTGCAGATTGTCCTAAACTAGTGTTAAATGTGAGTAAATATTTAGAATGTGAACAATAAGAACTTGCCACTTTTATTTCAATGAGTTATAGCACAATTAAAGCCCAAAATGCATGCTCGCATTTCATGTTACAAAGAAAGCTTTTACAAACAATTGGTTTGTTCTGACCAACATCAATAGAATCCGCATACATTGTAATTGAATATGTCAATGGACAAATTCCACCTTGAAACTATGCAGAAATGTATAGATAGATACTACTGCCATTAACTTTAGAGTTGCTTCTTTTTAAAAACCATACATAGAATAGAGTAGTAATTTATCACAGAATGGGAAAAATTAATTAATTAATTTAAAAAAAAAAAAAAATATATATATATATATATATATATATATATATATATATATATATATATATATATATATGGAAGAATTATACTACTAATATAGTACATTGTTGTGTGTAAAAGTGTGCAGGGTTTTTTTGGCTTTTTCTGTCATCACTCAGAGCTGACCGTGTTTTTTTGTTTGTATTGGGGGGTTTTTCTCCCATATTAAAGGAGATATATGAAAATGCACACCATGTAGAAATCTAAAACCAGTCAACCAGTGTGGCTGTTTATCTGGTATATCACCTAAAGCTATATTGATTTACTTTGTAAACCTGGAATTGCCATTACATTACATTAGTTGCCTTTTCACCTGATTTAAACATACTCTGACTACATCTTGGCCTCACCCTGACATGTGGGGAAAAAATAGACCTTAAAGCAATGGTGTTCCTAATTGGGCCACTAATCGAATGTCACCATGGAAAGCCACAAGGAGCTGGATGGATTAAACTGTCCAGAACACAGGTGAGACTGAGATAAAGAGAGGATGGCTACCATGACAGCAGGACCTGCTGGTTTGCTCTTGTCCTTTACTGTTACTGTTATTTCTCCTACACACAGAACAACATACTGTCACCTGAAGCCAGATAGTGTACGTGGTGTGTAATGTAGAACTGAACAGACTAATACACCCTTCACAGTTATGGTGTATAGTTTACAAAGTTAAAAAAAAAAAAAAAAAAAGATTGAATAAGAAATGATCCACAAGCAATCAGACTGAAGACACTGAGAGGAAAGGAAAATAAATTGAAGGTCACACAGTATCTTGAGTGCTTAATCAACCACCGGGGTTATTTTTTTTATCTGCAAATGTTACCATTTTAGAAATTAATAGGATACATATTTAACAAAGATCTTAAGTCTTCTTTTGCATTTTTCATGATGCTTAATGCATATTCAGTAGGCTGTTTGCACAACAGTAATTCAAAGTTCTTTTGAAATCAGTATGACAGTGATGATAGATGAATTGGTTTTGTGGTCACATGCTCTACCATGCTTGTGTTAAAACTGCATTCTTAATGTATCTGTATTCATGCGACTGTGCTGCGTTTTTTACCAATCTGTGATCTCAATGGGGCATGCATGAAACTGTCCTCACAATGTTGTCCTTTCACACAACAGCCTGATTTTCAATCTACTTTCTCTACACATGAGATGCATATGTAACTCTGCCATCGGGTTTAATGTCAAGAGTGACAAATGTGATTTAGAACATCATTGTCAACCTTCATCATTGTAAATGCCTCTTCTATGAATGTCCTTTTACTCTCAAAGTTAGCCTTTTTAGCTCAGTGTGACTTGAGAAAAGCAATCAATTACACATTGTTTTTGCTTTCCTCACTTTGCCCCAGCACGGTGTTTTCACATTTCCTAATATCAGTTGGGAGCAGAGCCACTCATCGGTCTGTATATTTATACTCAAGCTGGAGAGTCTGTTCAACTGCCTTCAAGCATTACCACTGATACCTGCCACAAGAAGTGCCACAAGAACTTCTTAATCATGGTCATATTGCAGATAGAGTGACAGATGACATCTTTTACTTCCACTCTTCATAGCCATCTGTTGTGGAGGAGTGTCTCATCTGCTCCTGCTGAAGGTGTACAGTTAACCTTTCCACCTAGACTGATATAAAGTGTGTTTAAAAACATCCACTAACATGTTTTGGGTTGTAATGGCATTTTAGAGGAATGCTATTTTCAAGTCTAAAACCAGACATGATGCACTGAGAGCTTTTTGTCTTGCTCAATGATTCATCGCAATATATAGTAATAAAGTAAACTAACCTTGCCCAGGAAATGTCATTAGACAAAGCATCCGAGGGAGTTTAAGTGTTTGAAAGCGGTGCCTTTTCCAAGAAGGGGTTGTTATGTAATTTGACCCTATGTGGAAAAGGGAATACAGTAAATCTCATGTGGATTTCCAGGACATTGCAATTGTCCTTTCTAAGTTTAATTCCAACTGCTCATCACAAACACAATACGAACTGTTGCTTGTAAGAACATAACATTGTTTAGAGATTATAGTTACATGAAGTTCTAGAATAACCTTTTAACTGAAAGCAGTTATGTAATGCTTGACAGTGTTTTCAGAAGCTGACCCAAAGCAGTAATTCCCCAACCCTCCACAGCTACAAGACATTTTACAAGCAAGCAATATCTGCAGTTCAAGCCCAATATACCAGTTTGCGCTAATAGATGTGTGCGTGTTGCTAAATATTGTTGGTTTCTCTGAAGTCTTTCCTGTCCTAACAGATGGATTTTAGTGGCTTTTGCAAATAATAAATAAATCTCCCTGCTTGTTTTTTTTTTTCTGCCATAAACAATTACAGCATTATAAATCGGCAGATACTGTAAGCTAACTGTCTGAATAAACAAGCTATTAAAAGGCAAAGTTAAATACACTTTGGATATTCTTCTTTGTTCTTCTGGGCTTATTTCCATGTTAGCAGTTAAAGCATCAGTTGCCTCTTTGGCCCATTCACAGTTGCAGATGAGCATTTTACCACAGTGATCAAGGGAACAGAAACATGGTCCTGCTGCGATGCCCAAGGCAAGATGGCATTGAAGACAGCCCCTTCAGCAGCAGCCCAGCCAGGAACCAGCCTGCCCGCCATCCCATGGACAATCTATACTAGCAGCTGGCTCTGCCCTTAGCCTCAGAAGGGAAGGAGAAGAGAGAGGCTCCTCAGGCAGGACAAGCTCTGTGGAGCATGTGGTAGAAAGTGGGGCAACTTAGTCACATCTGGTACAACCACTGCCTATTGTTTCCTCATGGTTATCCCCTCCCATAGTGTGTTTATTGTCTGTAAAATTACTCAGCCCAAATAAACAAAACAGCAGTTATTCAATCAAAATTTGGATAAAAGACACATCAAGTCCATCTTTTTTTGTTTTCATTCCTATGCCATTATAATGCACATATAAGGGCATTGCCATTTAAAAAGGTGATACAAAGATAAAGAGCAGAAGGCTGAATGATTCATTCCTGGAGTGCTGTGTTGATGTCGTCCTCTGGCGGGCAGAAGGTTGTAAATCTGTGACAGCAGGGAAGGTTATTTGTTTGGATTTTGTTCAGGCTGACCTGCCAGGCCTGTGGATTGTCCTTGGGTGTTGAAGTGCTCTTGAACAGTGGAAGCTGTATTGACAATGCACTATGACCAGGGCAAAAAGGAGTAAATCAGGAGGTCACCCGCACTTATATGGGGACACTTGTCCACTCCTCTGCCTGCTGGGGACAAATGTGTGATGACCTTTTTTTTTTTCTTCTTTTGGACATGTTCAATTCCGCAGTAATTTTCTAGATTCTGTCAGGTTATATCTGTTGGACATTGCTTTTGGCCTCACGCATAAGGTGGAAGATTACATCCTGCAGACAAATAGAAAATAAATCTAAAAGTCATCAGCAGTGTGTGCATTCACTATCCCAAGAAGTGTTCTGATCCTGTCTGTCTCCTATTTTTACACACACACACACACACATATATATATATATATATATATATATATATATATATATATATATATGTGTGTGTGTGTGTATGTATATATATATATATGTATGTATATGTATATATATATTACATATATATATATAAACACACATGCCCACAGACACATAAAAAAGCAGCTCTCCTTTGAAGAGGGAATTGCTTGCTGTCACAGTCACACTCCCATGAAGGTCAGGGAAAATGGCACAGATGGCCTTTTGCACTAAATCAGCAACTTCTTCTAAAGTGCAGTCAAACAGTCACACGTGGAGTTGATTCACACACTAACCCACTTACGATGTTTTTCTCCCAATGTCATGTACTGCCAGATTCATACATTCAGGACACCTCTACAGCACACATGCAGAGACCTAAAAAAAAAGTATTAATTTGGACTCAATGTATTTCTGAAAATGAATTTACAGTTAAGAAACAGTTCTTTCTAGCCTAGCCGTGCTATCACTTCAATGGCATGGGAGGCGGGGCTAAAAGGTTGTCTTTGAAATCCCTCTGTATGCAATAGGACGGTACTACAACCAACCAGGGTAATCTTTAGGATGGTGAAGTTAGACGCTGGAAAGTTCATGGAGAAAGTTAGGAATGATGAAACAAAATTGGCGATTATGTAGCTTAACGACTTGTTGCTTCTGTAAAAAGAATTTAAAGATTGCTGATGTTTTCTCACATTCTTCACTCATCTTTGATAAAAGGAAATCGATACCCCTTGTTGTTCTTTTCTATGGTTGTTTCTCTCAGAATCATAGCAGCATCACTTTCTTACGCCCACCCTCTGACTCTATACTTCACCGTGATTCGTCAGCCAGTTTCAGGAGAATCTAGCCAAAAGTTACATTGAGCATAACTAGACGACTACTGTAACACATAAGATTTGCTGCCACTTGGGGGGTTTAGCATGGCTAGGCTAAGTCTGCAACTGCATATGTCA
Organism: Siphamia tubifer; assembly: GCA_020466265.1. Lineage (NCBI taxonomy): Eukaryota > Metazoa > Chordata > Actinopteri > Kurtiformes > Apogonidae > Siphamia > Siphamia tubifer. The sequence continues at coordinate 23,554,157 of CM035797.1, read as the reverse complement.
TAGCCATGGTTTGATCGGTGCCTGTATTCTACTAGCTCTTAACAAACAGAATTTGCTAATCAATAAAGTCATGTAATAATGTATGATTAACGTCATCCAAGAGTTTATGCAGTCACATGGGTTGGCCAGCCTGTCGTTATGTTTCTGAACTACTGCAGTGATTTTCCTAAAATATGGTGAATTTTGGAGTTCAAAAAAGGGATGGAAACTGGACTTGTTTTGGCAGGAGTTTTTTGTTTGTCTTTTTCTTTGTCAGTGGAGAATCCCAGGCTAATTTAGAAGTCAGAGAAATAACAGATCAATACAAGTGGATTAAAAAGGATGAAGGCATAGGTCATTCTTTGTGTTATACTGATGTGGAAATTAGAGTAGGGAAATACCACTTTCCTTGGTGGAGATCTGCATTATATGAGTGCACATATTGTTTTCTGTGTTTTGTTTTTTTTTCCTTTATGGGATTTAAATAATAAAGGTGCAATAAACCACTTAACAAAATTATAGTGTAAAGTAACACATTATGTAAAGTCTTACTACAGGATAAGCAGGTAGTGACTGGTAATCTGTGTATCACAAACAAGCAAATACACCCACATAGCCATGGGAATAGTGTCAGAAATGTCACCTCAGCTTTGGTAATATCACTGTGTGCATCTTGTCTCACTCACCTGGCAACTAATTAGATATAAACAAACCACAAAATTGTGAGAGCTATTTTACCTCAGGTCGATTGTTCTTCCATCAAACAAAGGTTAGCAGGTGTAAATTATCAAGCACTTCTAATTCAGAGGCATATCATAGTCCTGTGAGGCCTGCAGGTGAGAAGCCAAGGTGCTGTGTCCGAGTGCTGGTGTCAGGGGAGATAGCTTCATGGCATCGCTGTGGTGAAGTGAGGTGAAGAAATGGAGTGTGACTGTGCGGATATGACAGAGAGTCTAACTGTCACCTGGGGTCCCTCAGGCCCAGCTGCTCCACAGCCGGAGTTTAGAAGAGAGAAACAGTCATTAACCCTGTCACATTGATTCAGCTCTGTTGCTTTGTTTCTCCTGACCCACACTGCGGAATAAAGCGACTGAAGGCCTGTAATCATATCCCTTTTGCTATTGTTGTTACTATTGCTTCTGCCGTTTCTTCAGCGCGCCTGTTTATTGCGTCGTCAAAAGCCCAATATATGGTGTTTTGTTATTACTGTGACATATTTGATTTTCTCCTCCCTGCACGGCTGCTCAACTGCCTTTTGATTTTCTGACACCTGAGATTGTTACGAAATGCTGATAAAAACCAATGTTGTGTGATAATGAACGAATCTGCTGTCACTCAGCGTTAGATCTTTCCATTTTTGTTGTATTATGTGTCAGTCAGGAAGTGTGCAAACACAAACACACATATACTTGCATACATTCCCCCTGCCTTTCTCTGACTCGAGTAGTTTTCTTATATTTCTGAGATGTTCTTGATTCCCTTTACCTCTGCATCTTTGTCCACATGCTGTTTGTTCATCAGACAAACCATCTGCTGAAGTTGTGTGTTTTTCTCTGCACGCTGTCCCCTTGGCATACTGCTTCATGTGGTGGTGCTCTACCAATTATCTGATGCGCGCGGGACGCCCAGCATGAGCTACTGCCCACTGCACAGGCATGAAGTCTGTGTGTTCACACCAGGCAGCCTCTCTGCATGTCGCCAGATAATGGGGAGAGCAAGAGGGAGTCCTCTCTTCAGCACTCCTCATCACTCATTTGGCAAGCTGATTATCTCCTCTCTGTAACCAGCAATAATCCAAAGTCCTGTGTATTTCATGCCCCATTTCAGAATTAGTGCATCTTTATACGTTCGAGCCAATCTACACTTGGTCCTCTGTTTTTGTGCAGTGTACCATGTAAAACAATAAGGTTGGAACTCTGTATAATCACACTCATTCCTTGTCGTTGTATTGTGTATCGTTAGCTTCAGTAATATTCTATGAGAGTGAGATGTGACTGAAGGTCCTTAACATGACAGCGAATTTTTATTCAAATTATGATTGATTTAGAGGTGAATAATAATTGTAAGGCATTGAAAACTGTGGCTGTCGAGCATAACCAGATACCACAGCCAAAAACAATAAATTTCTCAATAAACAATTCATATATAGTGTTTGTATCTCTCTATCTTTGAGGACAGTCATGTGGCTCAGCAGACTTTAATAGATTCTTTTGTGTCTCATGATGAAAACCATTTTCTCCATCAAGAACAGCAGTACTTTCTTATGCTCTGTGTGATGCAGGGACCTCTTTTACCCCAAATTCTGAAACAATTTCATCTAAATTGATGCAGATTTTTTTCTAAAGTTGCAAAAGCATGTTTCGTTGAGCCTGTCATAAACCCTGCCCATAATACTTTTTAGATTGATCATTTATGTAGTAATAATGGGGGTATATCCATAGCTGTGTTCTGTAGACATTTTTATATGGGGTGCAGTATGGCCTGAGTTAGTGAACATGTGGTAAGAGTTACGGGAGTGCACCCATACAGCCTGCTGAACACTGACTGAAACATACAAGTGTTTCTGGAGGGGATGGGGGATATTAGAAAAAACCCTGAAATTGAGAAATGTGATACGGTGGGGAGGCTCTGTGGAAGAAAAACAAAAGTTATTTTAGCTGCAAGCCTTTCCTCTTATTAAAACACTATCAAGCTTTTATTGAATTTAACATGTTTATGGTAACAACAGCATAAACGGCCTGTGTAAGTGTGGATTTAGCCAATGGTACATATGTCGCTTCTCAATGTTAGTGAGAGATGTTTACATTTGCATGTGTAAATATGATCTACCTCGCATCGAAGGGCTTGAGAATTTATACCCAAATGTGCATTGATAGTTAATCATTTTCTATTTTTAATCGACAAAAACCTCTTCAGTTGCACTGTTTTCCTGGTATTTGTTGGCATTTTGGAGCATATTATCAGCAAGCCCTTACTTCGGCACTCCATTATATTTTCTCCTGGTATCTAATAATCTTGTCATTTTACACCGCATTTCCTTTTAAGCAGTCAATTAGTGATGCAGTACTTGGCTTCATTCAAAATCCTCAGAAAATTGTATCTAAAAAGGTTAATGTAATTTCAAAAGCATAAAGTGGACCGAATAGCTTGGATGTAAGTGTGTTTTAGTCATTAGAGTTCATCTCCACACTGTCTAGACTGGACTGTAGCCTGATGGAAAACAGGCACTCTAACTGAAGCAGTCGAAGAAGTGTAAACTAGACAGCATTTTTCATATGCATAATTTATATTTTGCGGTGTGGTGAGTAAAAATCTGTATTTAAACTGTGAGTTGTAACACAGCATCCAGCTCCACTTGAGTTAACTTGTGTTCTGGCACCGTCTCAGCTTGTCAGGACATTCTGTTGTTTCAGCACAGCAGAATGACTGCAGCCATTATGTTCTTCACAGTTAATGTGACATTTATCAACATCATATCTGACAATGAAAGTAGAAATGTCATCAGGGCATATAATTGAAAGGGTATGAGGTAATGCACTAGAGAGCACATGTCTCATATCCTATTTGAAAGTATCTATCAGCTGTGTGATATCCTGGATACGACTTGTTACGTTTTACAGTAAAAGCTTTCGCTCCCTGTAGGGTCTGTCTGTATTTGTTATTTCGAATACTTCTCTTGTGCTTTGACCTATAGAAGCTATATATGCAGCTACCATAAAGAAAAGTGTTTATTTTTCTTATTCTAGACTGTGTTTGCAATTAAATTCAAGTGGAGTCCTTACTTTTATGAAAGGGTTCTTGTGAGAGTTTGTATGGTTCTACTTTCACAACATTTTTCAGCTGTTAAATTTACTTCAAGACGTTGACCTTTAACTAAAAAAAAAAAATAAAAAAAATAACTTGGGAGCAAGGTTATTTGAATAGAAATGCATACTGTACCTCTCAGCACAGGACTCACAAGTAAAGCAGAAATGAATAAAGCCACATGAGTTGGCAGCTGCACATATTTACATCAGCTTTTCACAGGGTTCACTTCTAAAGACTTCGCTCATGGGCCGAGTCTGTGAGTCACAGTATACAGGACAGATGCAAAGGACAACGTGCAACATTCTCAATTAGAGGTTGAGAACAGAGGCAGTAGCATGGGTTCCTTTTAATCTTTGTCACCACTGGTTTATGTCTGGTTATGACATGTCGCATATCCTGAACTCAAAGCGATATCACTGCATCCAGCAATGATATCACAAGCACTGACTCATCCCCATTGTATGTCTTTCTGTCACTCCTAGATGCCCAGTGGCTCAAGGGTACAACCTATTATCATTTGCTAGCAACGGAATAAATATTTTCATTGTTAGAACTCAAATGTATATCCAAGCACCAGAGATAAAGCTCTAACATTTGTGATGGGTTTATATAGCCTCAGTCTATTACTGATAATAATAAAACCAACATCACACATTCTAAATGCATCTTGAACCTTTGACTCATTGTACCCCTCCTCCTCCTTCACTGGAAAATGGCGATAAGGCATCTAATTTCCGTTTACCTTTTCAGTATTATTCATGGTTATGGAGGTGTTTTTATAGTTTTGTTTCCAATACATCCTCAACACTCGTGTGCTGTAAGGTGTAGAGCTGCTTTTCTTGATCTAAAAATGTAGTGTTCCTCGTAAGTCCGAGATTTGTGATTCCCTTTTTCAAGCTATAGAGACAGACATGCATATTTTATACCCATATGAAAGGGATAATGAAAATAAAAAACGACAGTAATCTCTTGGTAGACAGTTAAACCTGTAAGTCATTTTACAATAGATGATATCAAATTACACCAGGTATTTGCCGTCCTCAGTTATGGTCAGAGGTGGTCAAAGTACTCACATTCTGTACTTAAATAATACTGTCATTAAAGTAAAAGTACTGATTCATCTCATTTATAAAAGTATAAAAGTAAAACTTCTCAATTGTAATAAAGTACAAAAGTAAAAAAAAAAAAGATTAATAAAACTGCACTGTAAATGATGACTGTTGAATTAATAGCAAAAAAAGTTGTAAAATTGCAACATGAACTGCAAGTGAAAATACAATGCAGAATTGTTTATTTGAGAATATGTTTTGTTCACAAATCAAATGTAGCTGTAGTAGTTATAGGAAGACTATGTTTAAAAAAAAAAGCAGAATGTAATTTAAACTGCAAGAATGTAATGTTAAAACAACAGCCCATTTGCTTTAAAGATAATAAAGAAGTAAACATTTAACAATTTAAATATTTACATAGGTTAACCAACATATGTCTGTAGTTGAGCAGGTCATTCAGTGACCAAAAGGTTGGCTGTTTGAATCCTTGCTCTAACTTTTTACATTCAATGTTAAATCTACATGTTTAAAATGTTCATTCTACATGTTACCCTGCAATGATGAGCGAGCACCTGCTGTCACCCATGGTCATTCACAGTTGCGGGTCATTGAAAAAATATTTTTAATTATATTCGGGTTGCAGTTGGTTGGGTCATTGGTCATTTGAGATAAATATTAAAATAACCTGGTAAATCACTGTAATTTAAATATTAGGTACTTTTTTATATTAGTAATACATACATTTTATTGACTGAATATCCGTGAAGGTGACGTACAATGTCGTCAGTATCCTACAATACCGTAGGAGGGAGCAAAAGAGAAAATATTGCGGAAACATAGAAACAAAAATAGTAAGGTTTAAGACACATTCACTGAGATTTTTAAAGATGATGAGCGGCTCAAAGTGTTTTATTTTCCATGGAAACTGAGTTCAAATGTCTCTTTGGGTGTTACAGGTTGTGGACCCCTGGTTTAGATGCTGCACGTTGATAAGTTTTGAATGATGAAGAAGGAGAAACATATTTTCTCAACATATTAACTTACAAGCAATGACATCGTATTTTAACACAGAAATAAATGTGTGAGTAAGGTCATGTGACGTTCATAAAGACTATTGACTACTTTTTTAAAATATGGGTCAAGAAGCGGGTCGGGTGTGTATTTCTGGTGGTCCAAGTTGCGGGTGGGCTAGTTAAAAAAACGGTCCGTTGCGGATCGTTTATACAGCCGCGCATCATTGTTAGTCTGTAAATCAGTTTTTTTACCATATAATTTTTCTCCATAAAAACAATGGGATGTTTTTTTAACACTGATTTTTTTTTTCCATGAACACAAGAATACTCATTTAAAAAATCTGAAAAGTTTCTATATCCTAATCCCACAGTGAATTGTACTGACCAGAAGTTCTGCACCAGGTCTAATGCCCATCAGGTAACCACCAAAAACATGCAGGCATGGGTAAAAAAAAAGAGTATATATTTTCAGTAGTTTAGTTTCAGTAGTTTACTTAAGTAAAGTAGAATGTAACTGGCAACCATAACCTCTGGTTCTGGTTGCCAGTTAACTGTTGAGTTGGTCAGTGGTTGTATTGTATTAGAGAGGAGGACACAGATGTTTTCTGACTGGCTGCTGAGTTTCTGATCTGAAAGATTATTGTCCTAATGAGCTCCCTGATGGGCTTATGTCCAGGCAAATGAAAGTGACAGCATCCTCATGTTACCTGTAGGTATTTTGAGCTTTACCTGTCTCTGGGAAGGTAAGTGGTATTATGACAATGCATACATTTTACTAATACTTACATTGTTATTAATTATTATATTAATATATATAAATATTAATTAATATATTAATATTATATACACCAAATGTATAATCATTCCTTTACTAATCCCTGATTTATTTTCTCTGTAGACCCCAGCATGTTTTCAGTACCAACCTGTTTTCACTGTTTATCTGCTGTTTAATTTAGAGCATTGTTTAATTTGAAATATTTGTGGGGAACAAAAGCATCAACACAATGCAATAAAATGTATACCTGTCTTTCATAGTGAGGGGTTTTCCTCCTCTGTGGTCCTGTGTAAAGTTATTGAAGACATTTGGGAACTTGCTTTTGGGATCTTCCATCATGAAAGCAAGACAACAACCCAGACCCGTGTTATCATCCATGAGGTAGAAGCACACTCAAGAAAAATGAGTTACTCTATTAACACATGTAGTGTTCACAGTGGAGTGTGATTGATGTGATCCCACGTCTGACCTGTGGCCTTCTAAGCCTTATGCTGTTGTGTGGACCAAGGCAGGAAGATATGATGACTCCCACTCATCAAGAGACAGCCAATCAGAGAGAACGAACCAACATCAACTCCTGCCTGGCTCACCTCATGCTGAAACAGCATGCTGGCGCTTTTATTAGCTTTTAACGGATTATAATTGTCTGCTAAGTACTCGTCTGTCCATCATACAGATGGAACTTGAACCTTAATCCTCATTCTGGAAGTTTTCCTGCAGTTCTAGGTGGAGAGGTTTTCACACACATTTTCATGTCTTTTCACGACTGTCCTTTCTTCCTTCGCAAAACATATGGGAGTCCAGTAAATGTCTCCTGACACCTGACAAGCTGGGCATTTTTATAATGGGTCATAACCCAGGATATTTCAATGGCACTGTCCAAAACATATCAACCATCGACTTTGGAATGTCTTACAGATGTGTGGTTTTTCCTAGAATGCTGGAAACGAATCCACTAAGCGCCAAGGCTAAACTGCTCTGAAGTGTTAAACATGTGAGATGATATATTATTCTAAACACATACTCACATATGGCCATGTGGCCTTATGCTATTGGGACATCCATGGCTCTTTACGCCTAATCTGAGCCTCTCATATAAACCAGCTAATTAGAATTAGTTTGACTACACTTAAGCTCGTGAAAAGCATATCATGGACATTTATCCAGCGCTTAATTGACACCATAAAAGGAATACATATTCATAAACACACACCACTGACTGCTCAAAGCTGCTTCATACAGAATGTCAAATTTAATTGGAGTTGGCTGAAAGATAGATGTGCTTGCTGATTTGAAATATAGTATATCCTACGTCAGTTTTGAGCATTCATATTCATATAGTTGCTACAGATTACTAAAATGTGCCAATTAAAGCCCAACATTGTGGAAAAAGCTGAATTTTAACACGTAAAAAATGTAAATCTGTGTCCTAGGTACCACAATTTCTACTGGTTCAGCACCAACACATTTTCATGTTAATTACATAGTGAGGTTTCTCCTTCCCTTACTATTCACACTAAGCATACAGTTCCTACAGTGGGATATATGACATGGCAGAGTTTCTTTCATCCATTTCCTTTTGATTATGCTTTTTTTTTTTTCAACTTTGTGTGTTTCACGAGTGTTTTTTCACTTCAAAGTAAAAACTGGAAATTCTAAAGAAAACAAGGATTTTTTTTTGAGATTCTCCTAAAAAGTAAAAAAAGGTAGATGTGAGAGACTGTATTTGTAATTTCAAAGATCAATGAGAAACTAAATTCCTTCCTGATGTGTGGCCCCTTGTTCACAAAAGCTGTTTCATTCTGCGGTAAACCAGTGCTACAAAAACAAGACCTCCACTTGTCAAACTGAATCTTAATTAGAAAAATACAGTGAAAACAAAGGTATGTTATCCACAAAAACCCATTAAAGCTGAATCAAATGAAAAAAGCAAGTGGCAGAAATGACAGGGCTGTCAGGCTCAGTCCCTTATCTGAGTAAGTGAAGGCAAGAGGGAGATATACCTCTCGGGTCTGCTTTCCCTCTGTGCTGCTGTGATCTTTCCTCAGCTGGTTTTTCAATATGTCTTGGTGATAAAAGTGTGACCCTCTCTCTTCCTGTGAGCACAGCATGGGCTGTGAAGCGAAAGCTGTCTGTTGACCCTGCCGACCTGCAGTCACCACAAAGCAAGAAGTAAAGTCACTATTTGAATTTCTCACATCTTACCATCTGCCTCTCGATTTTTAAATGCATCTAACCCCACCCAGTGATCTTAGACCTACACATGATCACCCCCCCCCCCCCCACCACCACCACCACCACCATCACCACCACCACCACTGCTAACCCACTTCAGACTACTAGCCAACAAATGGTTAAAACAAGTGGAAGGCATGGCTTTTGCACAGCACATGAATTAAACATTTAGTTCTGCACATAGGATAGCATGCCTCTTCTCCTTTTGCACTATTGTCAACATGTACCTCTGTATGTTTAGGTCGAACAGACAGCAAGACACCAGTGCTCTGTATGTTAGAACAGAGCCTCAGTTACATCCCTGTGGAGGGGGACGTATCACAGCTAGCAGCAGAAATCTACGTGATGTGTGTGTATGTATACATATATATATATATATATATATATATATATATATATATATATATATATATATATATAGCTGGAGCTCTGCTGCCATCATTTTATGTGTGGTGGAGTTCCACTGTTTATTTTAACCTACTTAAGTTTCTAGACACCTCTATTTTTAATCATTAAAATGGAATTGCATTGTATCCCCATCTTGGGAGAATTAACAGAGAGATTGGAGTGGAGATGATCAGATGAGATAGAGCAGGCAAAACAAAACCATTCCAGAAGAGTAAGGATATCAGTCTGGAGATGCTTTTGTGGAAATAATTCTATTTTCCCACTGCACCAAGATAAAGCGAGAGAGGGTTTAGAGTACAAATGTGTCCTAGCCCTCTCATTAGCCTTCCATGGTTCCAGTAAGTATCTTAATTAGATTATTGGTGGAATTACAGGGAACTTGTGGCTCTGTTTGCCTTGGGGTTCTTTACTCTTGGTTGCAGAGCGTTTCCAGCTAATTGTTTTGTTTTGTAGCTGATTCACAGCTGTTTGATATGATATAGCCTTGTCTATAAGGAACTAACAGCATCTTCTAGTTTAACTGTCTTTGCATTTTGAAGGACATAGAGTGCGCCACTAAATTGGCAAGTAACTGTATTTGTTGACAACACAGTGTTTACTACACATGTGCAAAAGGATAAATATGGTCTGTACTGTGAACACTTTGTTGCCTCTGCTTTTCCAGGGGTTCTCATCCTCTGGCAGCTTGACAGCTTCAGTTTGAAGTGAACAAAAAAAAAAAAAAAAAAAAAGCTGATCCTGAGGGTCTAAAGTGTGGCCTTTCATTTTTAACCCTTTATCCTCAGGCTTTCTTTCTGACTCTTTAGAATATCTCTATGTGGGTCTTAAGATGTACACTTTAGGAGAAAGATTGTGTTTTGTTTTTTTTTTTACAATTTTATTAATTATTTATGTAGCTAGAAAGTTCTGATTGATACATTTTCTGACAGAGTTCTCAAGATGGGCAGCGGATTCTCCTTATAATATATTTTATTTTATAAGCGGAAACATACATTATTTAACATGAGCACCACATGTGCAGACACCAGCAGATAAAACTATCGGCTCGATTCATACTGTAATATTCATAACAAGGCGTTGTAGACAAATACAGACTGTGAAGGGATTAAGGACTTGTTAAAATCAGAGGTGCACTGTGGATTTTGCAGTGTTAATTTGGAGACAATGGGACCAAATACACTCTAGAAGAAGTTAAATAAACTCTCTAAGTGTTGATTTAACACTGCAAAATTTACTGTGTGGAAGTAATGAAATAAAAATACTTCCTTTACTGTACTTCAGTAGATTTTTTAGGTATCTATAATTTACTTGAGTATTTATTTTTCTGGCAACTTTTTACTTTTACCCCCTATAGTTTTGTATAAATATCTGTACTCTTTACATTCTCAGAATAGACTCATTACTTTTTCAAACTAGACAAATGTGACAGTATGAAAAATAAGTTGTAAATCAGAAATTGTCATAAATAATCATAAATGATCCATTTCTTATCTCATAATTTTGACTTTAGTCTTATAATTTTGACTTCTTGACAGTTTTTTCTCATAATTTTGACTTTTCATCTCATGATTTAGATTTTTTTTTAATCTCATAATTATGCTTTTTTTGTTTTAAAATCTCCTATTTGTGACTTTTTTTTTATTTTCCCAAATGTCTTGTCCATACCCACTAAACTGAGTACCATGACCCAATAAAACACATCATCTACACAATACACACTGTGAAAGGCCTTATTTTTTTTTTTTTTCTGCTTACATAAGTATTATTTCATCCATAGCAAAAAAAAGTTTTACTTTTTACTTTAATACAACTGAGAAGTTATACTTTTTTACCAGAGTATTTTTCCACATAAGTAGCTGTATTTCTACTTAAGTACAGAATGTGAGTACTTTGGTGCATCGGTGTTCTGTAAAAACTGACAATATTTTCCAACGTATTCCACTAATAAGGTGTTATATAGTATGGATTTGACTATTATTTCATGTCTAGGGTTTTGTGCAAAAGTTAATTTCAACATTAATTAATCCGCTGATTGTTTGAGGAGTTCAGAGATGTCACAGTCTAATTGTACTGATTAAACTCTCTTGGCCATGATAGGCTCAGTTCGGTCTTTCAGATGACCCACTGCAGACATATCACAGACTGATTAAACTTTCAGTGGTTTCTGAATACCATTTTCACCTCTCAATGCTGCCAAGTGATAGGCTTCCTTTTTAGAGATCCCTCCAGCCAATCATGCCTAAAAAGCTTTTCCAAGTGCCGTGTGGAGGAGCACTTGAGTTTGAGGAAGGGTTATGGTCTTTGTGCAGCTTGGTAGAACAGAGTACTGTGGAGAGCCATGATAAATATGGTTCCTTTAATACAATAGTTTTGTAGGTCACTATGTGTAGAAGAGAGGTGCACTCACTCAGCTGGCTGCTCCAGCATAGCCCGTGCAAGCCACAGACACGGGAACATGCAACCTTTAAAGAGGGATTTGAAAAGGTCAAAGCACAGGCATGCAGAATGGTAATATAGGAGTACGCTTCCAGAGGTCTCAGGGTCAAAGTGGGCTTTATTCCTCGACGTTTCCTTCATCCTGGAGACATGGGTTGTGGAATATGTTAAACTCAAGATTTTTTTTTGCCATGTTGCACGGCCATAAACATGCATGGAGAAGAAGAAGAAGACAAAGACCATTTTTTTTTATTGTTTACAGGTGCTCTGGCTGAAAGACTTGACAGTGTATACTGTATGAAAGTTGAATTGTGGGTAGCCGTTTGAGATATGGCAATGCTGTTTCTACTACAGGATCTCACGTGATTTCAGGATCTTGCCAGTCCAGCTGCCTGTCAAGGTAAAATGATTTGGACTGAAGACTGAGATTTCGTGAATCCAAGATATTTTCATGCTGCATTTTTTATTTTATTATTCTTCTCCATTTGAACGTTGGTGTTCCATTGTGAAGCTTTACGTTTGAGTGTCTTTACCTTCAGTTTTAATCCCATTAGATACAGATATTTTTGTTTGTATTCATTTCCCATAAAAAAATATTAAATGTCATTACACTTTTTTTTTGCAGACATTGCCCTATTGCCATATATTCTGGTTAAAAAAAAAATCTATATTTCTGTCATCGACATGCTGTGATAATAGATTTTGTTAGTTTTGCCCAGCACTACCACAGGCTTATAAGATGTTTCCCTTTAGTTGATCATTTTGACATGTTTTGAAGAAAGAAGTCAGTCACCTTTTTCATCCTGTCCGAGTTTGCAGGTCTGAGAGAAATGAAAAATCTCCACCTGGTCCTGGTTAGAGGTGTGGTTAAGGGTAGCTGGCATGCAGCTGATCTTTCCAACATGCCAAAATGATGTTTTTCTTTTTTCCCCCGTTCATTCATCCCCCTTTTCAGATTTCCTGCGGTTTGAAGGAGCCTTTTGCAACATGATTTCAGATCTCACTTACTTATTTCACTGCAGTTTGTGCTTCAGTTATTACCAATGGCTTTGGTGGTTGTAGGTTAGCACCTGCATGTTGATGAGGCAGGAAGAATTTCCTGAAGACAGAGTGAGCTAGGTCTCCACCACATGACTGAGTGGGTGCTCTCCCGCTTTACTCCACAGTCCCGTGTGATATCACTGCATGCTTAGTGACTCTTCTTCCACTGATATAATTAGTCCCTCGGCACATGTTAACGGTCTGTATTTATCAGAAACATTAATTAGTACCTACCCTGGATATATTACTTTGAAAATACTGAATGTCCTTGTTTATTAAAGTATTAACAACAGGAGGGAAATACTCTCTCTCATTCCCTGTATTAGTCACTGAGTGAGTCTGCTCGTTCATCATATCCTCTCTGCAGTGCTTTCTTCTCCTACTTATCCTTGTTTGTCTTTTCCTAAGTGCACATATAAAGTGATGTCGTATTAGCATTATTAATTACAGCAACTCCTTGTGCCCTTTGTTGCACAGTTGTCGTATTAACAAAGTGTCACTTGTCTCTGGTGGATAGTCACTAAGTTACAGGGCTGGGAGATAACTGACTTGCTTTGGTTTCAGTTAGGTTTGAGGAAGCATTCACCGACGGTGTTGAAAACGGTGTAAGAAATGGGGAAGTCATTGATTTTCTATGTAACAGTCAGGCTGAAACAGATACTTTATTGATTGGAGAGTTCCTTGGGACACTTGTAGAAAGATGTAGGAGAGTCTAGAGTCTAGAAAACAGTGGGTGAAACTGCGGTGTATGACAGCTCATCACACAATGACGGACTGGCTCAGCACCTAGGGCTAATATGGCTGCAGTGTCACCATAGAACTACTGCTCTGGTACTGTGGCTTGTTGAATAGGTTTAGTTTTCCTTCTGAAGTTGTTTTTCCAAGTCCTTTTAAATGTACCAAGGACACAGGTAACTAAAATATGATTCAGCCACTGGGTTCATTAATGTGTAAAGATGCAGTATTTCCTCTAAAGTAAGATGAGCAGCTCATAAACATGATCATTTATGGGGAAATAGTAATGTCATTCCATGTCATTTATTACATTTCAAGGATACTCGGAGGTTTATTGTAGAATAGAGAATGTAAAAATAAGCTTTATTTGTTTAATATAAAAGTCCACAGGTCAATCTAAATAACTGCTACTGCTTACATTATGCTCAGTTACTATTTGATAATCATCTCACCACACAACTGCAACAGCTCAAATACCTAATTTTATCCCACAGGTTAAATCAACATGTCATTGGATTTTTATTTTTTTTTTCAGATGTTTTATTTGATCTGCTAACAAGTGAAACAGGTTGCTTTCTATTCCACAGTGAAACACAAGAGCTTTCTTCCACAAAGCATGCTAATTAGATCCACTTTAGCTTTTTCATTGTTACTCAGGAGATCTTTTGATGGATTTTTTGTTGTGGTGGTAGTGAATTGGTGTTTGAAGCAACAACAGTTTCTGGTTAGAAGAGGTTCAAATACAGAAGGGTGATGAATTCAAACCACACCGCAATAAAGTGTTTAGTTAGCTGTTGATCCACCAGCTTTAACACGGTGGAACATTGATTTGACAGGTTGTTGAACTCTCCGGAGGAATAAAAACAAAATTCTCCTAAAAAGATCTTTTCTCATTTTGTGTTTTTATAATAGAAATGGAGAGAGCCATCTCAGGCATCACTTCTAAATCTCCAACAGATGTTCTCTTTATTTGAGAACTGTCAACTTTGAGAGCCAGAGTCTATGATTCATATCATTTTCATACTAATCAAGTTATTCAGTGTCCTGTAGAAGGAGCTGTCGACATCACACATTTAGATATGTGCTATATTCTACATTTCCAACCTGTCAAAAAGTATGCTGTCTCCTTGACCTTTCAGCGGATATTGAAATAAAGTGCAGAGTAGGCCAAATCAAACAGAATTATATTCAGTATTCACAGAAGGGAGAACTTCCATCAAGTATTTCCTTTAATTTGGCATCTATCTGATGAGTCAGACTGGATTCTGGTGTCGGTAGAGTGAAAGACCTGAAAAACCCATGTATGTGTTTTAAATAGCCTGTGGGAATGCAGCACTAGCCCAAGGCATTACAGTGAAAAAAGATAAGGATCCTGACGCTAATACAAATATATTACAGTCTTCCTGAAAGAAGTTGTGCAGATCAAGGAACCTGTGAAGCCCCCCTACCACACACACACACACACACACACACACACACACACACACACAACTTTAATGATGTGAATGAGCTCAGGTAAAGATGATGACAAACTCTTGGCTTCATTTCACTTCTTTAAAGATTTTGTTATAGTTTGTTACAGATCCTCCCTAAGAAGCTTTCTGTACATTGAACCCTGTTAACCTCATCCAAAATTTTACGTTATAAGGTTTAAGGATGTATTTTTTTCCCGTAGTCCCGTCAAAAGAAAAAATACTTCTTTAAGTTGAATGGATTTTCCTTTTTTAAGCAAATACACCAGAGAGCTGATTTCCTTTGCTGCATTTAACAAAACGTATGCAAAACTCCTCTCTCAGCTACACTTGGATAATTGCAAGTCTTCCTCCCACTCCAAACCCTAATCCTGATTTAGATCATCTTTCTCATCTGCCATTGTACCTCATCAAGAGCAAAAGAGGGTAATCAGATTGTATTTGGATAAAACACAGGCACAACAAAGTACATTTTAAATTAGGTGAGACTATGACACACCGAAGTATAAAATGACAACTCTGTAATCACTACATAAATGCACCTGAATGAATAAGTAAGGCTTTTATGTGTAAATAAGTCACGTCATGTTGTCACCTTAAGATAATAATGACACTCGCTGATATGGTACAGACAAAGAGACATAAGGAATAAATATTATGAAAAGAAATAAGCTTTAAGCTGCCTTTTTTATGGGAAAGTAATGCGTTATCCGATATCAGTATGTATGCTGGCATAGCGTTTTGTATTTCAGATACACTTTAAATGAATTCCAGATATCCAGATGTTAAGACCAGATGAAAAACTAACCTGTGACTTGATATACGACTGACCTGTGCTTTGAAGGACTAGATCTCATATCGCACAGCTGTTGGTCTTCAAAAAAATGTCGATAGTCATTTGGAAATATATCCTTTAGTTGTGTAAACTGTACATGTATTAAGGCATTTACATGAAAAATATCTAATAAAACTCCCATCTCAAAAGCAAACAGCCTGAGGCACATCCTATCAGTCTGCTGCCAGATACTGCGAAACAGAGGAAACTAAAACCAGATAATTTGACCTTCACCTTAGCTTTTAAAGAATCCAGATAGTGAACTTTCTGTGAGAATAATTTTACTTTACTTTCATGTTCGTTGGCTTTTTTATTGCTCTGAAGAAGTGACTGATGTTTTATTGATAGAAACGTGTGTCTACTGTTGTTTTGTTTTTTTTATTTTGTCTGTATAAATGTTGAACATATATTTTAATGTTTTCTTTACCGTCACAGTAATCCTAATCCTCAAGCCCTTCAAAATCATTTTCCCTTCTGCCAGTCTGTCACCGTGAATAAATTGCCCTGACACTCTTGACAATTCATAGTGAAGGAGAGGCTGTAAATTTGCTTGATTCTTCTGACAAAGTCCAGATCAGATCTTTATTCCACTTTGTAAGTTATGTCAAACAGCACCTCTGCTTTCAGGCCTGCCTTTCCGTTTGATGTTGCCCACAGAGCCATATGGTATGACTCTTAGGATCACTTTTTCTGTTTTCTATTTCCTGCTATTACACTCATCTTATGTTGCACTCAGCAGCATGTAAATCTGTCTTAAAGCTCACAGTGCCTATAATAGTATCATAATGTAAAAAAAAAAAAAGCATTAAATTTTTGTTAGAACACATGAGTATTAATATTTTAGTTTTGCTTTTTTTTTCCCCCAGTGTTTAAATATTCTATATGATAACCCAACACTCCTATAACCTAAACTCTGGTCAGACACAGTGGGGTTATTAATGTAATGAGGGAATATGTCTGCATACTGGTGACAAATGCCAGAAAAAAAGAACAAACTCCATCTCTGTATCCGCATTGAAATACTGAAAAATACATGACTAATTGTGTCGCCGTTTGGATTTGAAAGAAAAACAGACTTTAATGAACCTCTTCTCTTTGAGGATTTGTTTCTAGCACTAATACAGACAGTGGGTGAACAGAAAAAGAAAAGAGAAAAAAAAGAATATATTTGTCTGAATATTGCCTTGACATCTTGTGTAGCCTCTTAAAAGTAACAAAGGGGTAATAGCTTTAGCTGGAAGAAAGTGTTTGTGAAGCAGAGTACTTTCTAATGAGTGTTCTTTCTGACCTTATGGCATTAAGCTGTACAGGAAAAAAAACATCACGTATGGGTAAAACCTCTGAGAACTGACAAAGTTATTAACATTTTATGGTAGCAAGGGACAGTGCTGCCCACACACGCTCTCACTCATTTTGTCAAGTAATGACTGGGTTATGCGGCTTGAGAGCACGGTTAATAAGAACACACAGGACCAAGGCACGTTTGACACTTGGCCACTATATAACATGTCTTCCTGGAAAATCCTGGACATATTTATCAGATAACTTATAGGTCACTGGTGCCTCTCCATGGTTCTGTAGTCAGATCCAGATTTGTGTGGTGTTCAGGATATTTAGCCAGGAGGAGTTGTGATTGGATTCCCATTCGTCTGGCAGCTTTGTGTAATACTCACTCTGGAGTGGACCTGGCTGAACCACAGCACATATTTCCTCCAAGGAAACCCCCTCAATACAAGTCAGGCCTAGACAGAGCAAACATACAGCTGAATAGAGAAGACAAACCTGCCAAACAAGCTCTCGGAGACACACACAGACTACTCTAAATCCTGCTTCCACTGTAGGGAACCAACCAAATTGATTTAGCTAGGAAACATGAGATATTGTTTTATTTTTCTTAGTGCACATCAATGGATTTCATTTGTCTGAAACAATGTTTTGCCTACAGTTTACCACAAGGGTTTGCCTTTATTGTATGACAAATGGTTCTTATCTGACAAGAAACAAACACTGTACAGTGACTTTATCAGCGTGAGCTAGGCCAAAACAAGTTCATCTTAGAGGATGTCTGTACCTGGCTGCACACACTAGTCTCTCTTAATAGATACATAGCCCAGCTATTATTAGCCAGCTCCTACAGTAGTCACTGAGCAGTTATTGACTAAATAGAAAGAGGAAAAATGAAAATGTTAGCGGACTTGACAACCAAGCAGAGTAACTGCTACATGATCCTGGAAAGCAGATGAGCAGACACAGAGCCTGACACATCCAAATGATCCTCTAATCCTTCAAATTGGCATGCTATCGGTGGTCAATACGGGGATTGGAAGTAAAGCTAAGGTGTCAGAGGTCACTCATGGTTCTGACGAAGCTCAGTAGGAGTTAACACAATACAAGCAGAAATCATTTCAATTCAATGGTTCACTTTGCTTCTGATTTGTTTTATATATACAGAATAAAACAAGCTTTGAAAAACGTTAGTTTCTGAGGAGTTTCCTTCTACATGCAAACAGATGTCCTGCTTCTGTGATTAATTAGAGCCTTCAATAAATCTGTAATAAAGTATATGGCACCTGATATAGTGGAGATAACTATTTCAGTGCTAAATATAGACAACAGCGCTGATCAAAACATGGTAATTCCTGACACAAACCTTTTTTTTTTCTCAGATTATTATTTTAGTTCACGTTCCTCTCATAGATTATTTGTTCTTCCCACAGCAAAAGAACTGATGAGTTTGGTCTTGATGTAGAGGTAAGAGTTGTCCTTTGTAGTGACTATTTTCTTAGATGAACTGACATATAAGATCATGACCTCAAATTTAACCAGAGCCATTACCCTCAACTGGGCCCTTTACCCTACACTTAACTATTAATTTAGAGCCAGATGAGAGGCAAAGACGTCTCTCAACTTGATTGTGCACATAATTGCTTGGTGATTTCATTCTGATTGATGTACTATTATTTATGTTATGGGATCACTCCTGTCTTGAAGAAACGGGTCATCATTTGTGACATGTTTTTTTGGTTTGAAAGTATTGCAGTATGAGAAGTAGAGTAGATTTCTGGTGTTGTCAGAGCTCTCTGCGCTCTGACTGCTGTCCTTATTTCAGTTTTTTTTTTTTTTTTTTTTAAATCAGTAACACATGAACAGGAATAAATTCACAGTTAGAGCAAGTGTGGAACTTCTGAGCGGAGCTGCTACTTTGTTCTATAGTCACTCACTGAGCTGTTAAAAGATTTGCTAAATAAGCTTAGTATTTAAAGTGTTTTCATGCCGGTCACAGAGATTAAAAAAAGGCATGGATAACTTCTTTCATTTATGCACCACAGAAAGATTTGGACCATACAGGTTTATACATGTAGTGAAACTCCCTTCCACACTCCTCTTGTGTCTAATCAGTGAAGGCTGTTATAGGCCAGTGACCGTCCAGGGGTCAGATCATCACTAATGCGACCATGTATCATAGATATAGCCCTCATATTAGTCCTTCTTTCATCATTCCCCTCTGACCTGGTCCACAGCTGCACTACCTCTCATCTTTATGATTTGAAAATGGCCCAATCCTTCTCCTTCATACTCACACTACTCCCCATAGACTTGGCACAAGCATTCCATCATTATAATTATTTGACAATCCATATTAATTGACAAATTTGTCAGAGGAGTCTATTGCACCATTGGCTACCTGTGTAAAAGATGCTGCGTGATTCTGAATCGGAAATCCCCAATGAACACTGGTGGTCCTTATATTTCCCATGAGGTCGTATAAAGTCTCCAGGACACTTAAAATTGGTGTTGCTGGTGGAAATGGCTTATTACTGTCACCAGGAATACACTGTTTAACATTCAGGTGTGCTCAGTTTGTCAGTTCTGTTGTTCTGTTCTGTAGGTGGTTGACATTTCCATTCAGTCTGTTGGCGCAGACCTCATCATAGTTAAACGGCTACATTAGAATATCTTCTTCAGCCATTGTGCCTCGTGTTATTACTGGCAGAGTGTCCAGAAGAATTTAAAATGTAGAAATGCTGCTCTCCGCTTTCTGAAAAACTAAATGTGAAAATAATAGAAACTAAAATGTAAGAAATGGTTTGTGCATTTTTGCTGCCTGTCTTTTCTTTAAATCAGATAGTAAAGTGTATCTGCTGCTGGCAGAGGGAACTGGCAGGGTCTGCTCAAAGCCTGTGAAAGTCAAATGCTGTCTCTTTCAGTTTGAGAGAACAATTTTTGAAAATGTGAGCTAAAATGCTAGATGCCTCAAGCATGCTGTACTCTAATTTTTGTCTACAGTGCCATGCAGCAATGAAGTCAGGATAATACAGATGGAACTATTTGTTCAGCTTTAATGTGTAAAAATGTGGAGGCACACAAATGATTTTATTTGTTGAATTAACATACAAATTGCTGATATATTATCTTGTGGATTTTTTCCAAATCTAGCAAAAACAGCATTTTCCTGTAGATGTTAAATATTCACACAGTTTATGGCCTTGGAAGTAACATGATATTCTAAACAGATGAAATAACTAAGCAGTTATCACTACTATTTAGTCACACTGTGCTGACAACTCATGCATAATTATGTACATAACCATTTATCAAAATCTGTAGTGTGTTTAGCAGTTTTATGCAGACTCCATCAACTGTCCTATTGCCCTTATCGTGATATAATGAGTATCTAATGTTGAGTGTCTTTAGATGTAACATTTCAGCTCAGCACTTTCTTTCAGGTTTGGTCGTAACCGTGCCTCCTCAAAGCCCAGTGTCAGACTTATCGTTTGATGTATGGATGGAGGCGTTTTGTTCAAAGGGATAACCTTTTCTGGGCACTTCTTTGAAATGATAATTCACCAGCTTGCTGCAGGTGGAGCTGCAGCCCTCTTGGCAGACAGGGTCAATCAAAGTCAAATGGAAGAGCAGTGCACAGCTTCACCCATATAGCTGCTTGGCTGCTGCTGCTGTCAGCCCTGCCACCAACATAATCTCTACCTCTGATAAAGAGAGTGGACACAGAGGATGTCACATTGACGAGCACATTTTAAGCAGCAGAGTGAGGACTGAGGAGCTGTGCTGTCAGGGTTATGAATGATCTGGAAATGTTTATGTACATTTGAGTGTTTACACAGCTCTAGCTATAGTTTCCTGTCAAACACAAGCTCAGTTTTAGCTTGCTTTTCTACATTGTGCAGGCTCTGTGGAGCAGTAGTGAGTGGGGGACGCAGGTGTGTGTAATTACATCTGTAATAAGGCCTGGATATGGTCCACCTGCCTCAAAGTGAACCCTCTATCCAATTCAATGCTGCAGACAACAAAGAAGACGAATGCTTGCTGATTATGGCTTTGATGCAGCTCGAAGGCTGTGTTTTATGGCGAGATATTTCTGGCTCAGGAATAATTTGCCGGAATTATTCAATCTATCTCAAACAATGACATGTACTATCAGTGTTTGATCACACACACAACACTCATATATGCTGTATGTCATGTCAGGGCTGAAGAAACCATAAACAAAACAAAACAGAATTTATAGTTACACTGTATTTGAATGTATAGTACATATATTTCATTATGTGATCGTTGGCCTGCCCATATTCCTTTTCACTCAGAGCATGGTGATGCCTTTTCACGGTGACCTTGAATCAAAGCAAATAAAGGGAATGAACAAATTATTTCAGTCACTGTTAATATTGCATATCAGTCTCCTGTCGCAGTTGTCCATCTGGATACAACCATTCAGGATTCTGCATCAGCTGGTGCCTCAGTAACGAGGCAGCACAAGACACATAGACACAGATCTCCCTTGGGTTCGGGCTCCAGCTGGAGTAGACATGCTAGGGCAACCTGTCCCTATTATTGTTTGTGACAGAATCAAGAAGGAAATGCAAGTAGTGAAAGTGTGTGTGTTATGCCCACACGTCAGATTCTACTGGCAGTGCCCCCAATGTAATTATGGGCATGGGTGGCCAGCTATGACAGCTCATCTGTTAGCCAGCCAGTAGGTGCCTAGTGAGTCCTGCACTGGAATGATGAGCCATGGGTACACACAAATTAAAAATCACATACAAGATTTTGTGGAAAAAGACATGTAGAGTAACTAAAGCACATAAAGACAGTGGACTTGCACCTGCTGCAGACAAACTGGGCCACGCACACCCAGATCTTGTTTTCTTTGTGTGTCATGCAAATGAGTTACAAGGGCGTAGGTTGAACCCTTGACATTTTAATTTTAATTAGTCTCATCCTATCATATATTCAGATTTCAATTAACATAGAGTCATTGGTTTTGAATTGATTAGGGGAGATGAACACAGTACCCTGCAGGGAATTCAAATGAAATAATTGAATGAGATCTTTAACCTGGATCATTAAATATTTTGCTATACTAGATTAGAGTTGACAAATAACTTCTAAACTATAAATTAATGACTTTTCAGTTTAATTCTGTTCTCACTGCAATGTTTACAACTCCAAAATCTCAGTTTTCTCTGAGGTTTTTACTTATTTTCCATGATCAGGGTAATGATAAAAATTATTTTAAAATATAATAAAGGAAAAGGATTTCATTACCTAAATTTTCATGTGCATTATGTTCAAAAGTAATGCACAGTCTCGAAATAATGCTGTAAATTGTATAGTTTTTGATGCAAAATATATATGTGCGTGATGTCTTTTCCAAGAAAAGGCTTCCACACTGAAACCTCAGCTTTTCCCCAGTGGGTCTGGGTTTTCAATAGACATCCACAGCAGAAGGTTCAGACAGCTACAAACTCTCAGATGTTGCTGTGCAGAACACGTTTCTGTCACGATGACCATCCTGTCTATATGCAACCAGGGGACCCAACCATATTGTGCTCACCCTTTGGCAAAGGCCCTCCAATCAGGGATGAGTAATGACTAGACAGGCTAGCATGCAGTGATCCCAGCTTTCTAATTAGTCTTCCATTAACTTTTTCAACCTTGATGACTACGGGGTGCACGTTCAACACATACAGTACACACATACACTCATACACACACACGCATAACTGCTCAGACCAGAATACAGTTTTTCCTCAACATAGAAAGTCCAAAATACAATATTAATAAACATTTTCCAGTCTAATTTAAATCATACTGTAGACAACTACTACTCACTATCATGTCTAACCAAAAGATAATGATATAAAATATATTAGAAACAGATTTACACATATTATTTACATTATTTCAGTAGTCCAAATTGTTTTTTTTATCTCTTTTTTTTCATTTTTAAAAACAGCCAGCCAATAGTTATAAGATCCTTCCCAACACACACATCGACAGGTTTTTAGAGCATATAAAATTATCACAAATGGAAAAGAGCCTGTGGTTACATGGTAAACAAGCCTGCAATCAATGAAAATCTATTGATACTAACATCTAATAAGATATCTGTGTAGTAAAAATCTATAACTACAATGTAAAACACTGTTGGTCAACCTTTGAAATTGGGACCCCATGTGTGGTCACCAGAAATTCAAAAGGAATCCCCTGAAATTTCTAGTAATTAATTAAAAAAGAATTTGACTAACAAAAAAAAAAAATGATGAGTTAAAAGAGACCGTTATAATACATAACTTGACAGACTATGAAGCTGAAACTGAAGCACTGTGGCACAGTTGATCTGTCAAATGTTCATTGTGGTCGGCTTCAGATCTTTCATAATTCACAGTTTGAATTATTGATTGTTCAATATTAATTGTCAGCCTTGTAAATACAATCTGGACTGACTGTACATATCCTGACCAAGGTAAAATCAAATTCTCACTTTGTGCAGTATTCTACACCTGGCTTTGCTGCTTCTGTTCATAATAATATACACTGTATAGACTAAATGTCATCTAAAATTAGTGTCGATTACATGATCAAACACAAATTAATTCTCAGTTTTGGTCACGAGCCAAAAAAAAAAGTTGGGAACCACTGATGTAAAGGCTGTACACTTAATTCTTTGAGTACTAAGCTGCATGTGGGGGTAGCAGGTGAAGTATAGTCCACATGAGCAGTGAGTTGCATAACATGGAGGTAACGGAGAGGCTAAAAAGTTTCTGGATGTTATAGTGAACAGCTTCTCACTGAAACAAATGGGTTAGTAAAGCACTTCTAATAAGACATCTATGACTTTGACACAGAGAAACAAAGTGGCTTCAGTCACTTCTCCATATTTTGACATGACAAACACCCCATTAGACACTTACTTGTTTATCCACATCCTAGGCTTAGATGAACAGAAGAATAGATGGTATGGTGGGAACATGAATAGATAGATAACATATCAACTTCTCAGAGGGACTGGTAAGGACAGTATTGATAGGAATATCCATGGCTGCATATAAACAGGTATATTAGTATAATATTGGTTTTCTTTACCCATTTGAACAGTTTTGTTTTGTTTTTCTGCACTCATTGATAGTAATCGTGTGTCCTCCTGTCATTCAGTGTAGTATGAAATCAGGTGTTCAAAGTGGTGCTTTTCTTCTTTAAGCAAACAATATGTATGCAGCACATAAGCCGTCTCCAGTGAAGAAGCTGTTGTAAGTATACAGTACAGTAGTAGATTCTACTTTCACAAAGAAAAGTCACAGATCACCTTCTCTGTTGTACTTCATTTATTTTATCTCATGGCCATCATTGTTTGTTTGGATACAGACAGAATGTCAGCTCTCGATGCTGATATTTCTTTTTTTTTTCATTCAGCATGCTGGTCTGGATGATGTCTGTCAAAGATCATACGATGTATTCTCATCTGTCGAATGAAAACTTGCAACAGCTCTCTGCAGAATATGAACATGCTATAACAGAAGCATGACAAACTGATTGACAGAGAGAAAGAAACTGGGAAAAGCTCAGATGATATGAGTGCTAAGATTTTCCATTTGGTGTTTTGAGTCCTAGCAGTCATGCCCCTCAGAATAATATTTCTACTTTCCTTTATCACATCTAACATATGACAAATGTAATCAACACTGGTGTAGTGTATGTGCATGTGTGTATCTCAGTCATTCTCTGTTCCATGCAGGGTATAATTTATGATTCATCCCAGTTCGCAGTGGACAGTCAGTTTTAGAACAGAGAGCCATAAAAAAGTAATGGAGATTCCTGGGGAGTTTCTGTACTGTGGCCCTCCAGAGCACAGTGGTGTTCACTATCTTGGCATTATTATCACTTTTCACGCAATCTGTTTGTCAGCGAACTCATGACTTCAAAGGAGACTTAAAGCTTTCTTTTATTTTCTGTTGGGTTGAGGGGTTGAGAGAGTGAGGCTACATTTTATGAACAAAGCCCCCCCAAGATATCTAGCAAAATAAAATGTTACCATCCTGGCTTCAGCTCCTAACATTTACTCCAAAAGCACAGATCATAAACTATTAATAGATAACTGTCCATATGAAAACCAGAGGGGTGCCTCTTTGAATTGGATCCGTCTGTTGGGTAGGGTCAGGGATGGGTCTAAAGCTAGTGTGCTCCCTTTATTCAACCATAACATCACTATCCTACATGGAGGAGAATGGAGAGGAGGGGGTGGGGGGGTGGTGGTGGTGGGGGGGGGGGGGGGTGGACAGCTACCATTATGCCTGTTGTGTAAAATTGCCATTATTCAGTCAAGCGATTATCTGCTGCCGTGGTGAGTAATGCATCTGTGTGACTGTGGCTGATGCTCGCACATCTGACGCTTCATGGAGAAAGGTGAAAGTGAAGGAGCTGACCTCTTTCTCTGCAATCTCTCTGTAAACCGATTAGTCTGTGACTCCTTTTAGAGACTTTATCACAGGTTGTTGATGGTTTCTTATGCAGTGCTTCTGTTTACAGTGTATTACAACAGAGAAATAATCATGGAATTTGATTTGCTATATTTATGTAGTTATTCAAACGAACGAAATGTTAATTCAATCATTTATTTGTACAATTAGTCGGCACATATCCAAAAGACTAATATTATTCTTTTGTGCATCAGGCAAAGTCACTGCAGTTTTAGAAACAACAGGAAGAAAAAGAAAATGGTTATGGTTAATTATGCTAATACATACATTTTAGGTTCTATTTTACTCTACAGTATATTAATCTGCAACTTTTAAACTGTTATGTTCCAGAGGTGCTGGTGAACTTGTTCCTCCTTCACTGTTTATTTTAAAACACATGTTCACAAGAAGCATGTTTTTATTTTGTACATAAAATATGATGTTATAGTTTAATTGTTTCAACCTTGTCATTGCAGTAACTGAGCTGAGGTATTGTATACTGCTTGAGCCAATATACCACTTGAGTCATGCTTATTCTGATGTAATGTTGAGTAATATGTTAAAAGCGAAGAGGTTGGTGGGTGGTCTTTATTGTTAGGGTGACTAATTCTGATTTCTCAATGACTTTGATTATTTCATGCTGATGCACAGTGCTGTCATCAGTTGTTTATTTGTCCTGGGGTTGTTTTTTTTTCTTTTTCCCCTTGTGTTCTTCAACAAAGAGACCTCTCAGAAACAGGATATGCACTAATTGTGTTTTCATCCCTCTCTCTCCCTGTGCAGATCACACGGGTCATATTCTGCGTCTTCCTTGAGACAGATTTTGCCATCTACAAAAAGAAAATGTCTGTCATTTTTCAAGGTATGTTTATTCAAATGCATATCCTTAATATGTTTTTGCATTTCCTTTGTCGCATATAGTTGTAATTAATTGAAACCTAATTAAATGTTGCCTGATTACTATGCTGCGAAAACCATAGGGTTGTATTTGTGGCGTGTTTCCTTCTTATATGACCATATGAGTTGGTCTGTATTTCATTGTGTAACATTTGCAATAGGAGACGCATTGTCTTTGAAGCAGAACAAGGACCTGTCAGTCTTTGCTGATGGCAGTTTGGAAGATTGATGTGAGAATTTATGCAGACAATTGGTAACACAAGTGTCAGGTTCTCTATGGATTACTTTAATAGGATTAGAATCGTTAGACTGCTTGTCAGTGAAACAGAAAGCTGATATTTTACATAATTGTTGATATTCTGATGAGGCTTTAATGTTAGATTTGATTGACTGTAATAGTAGTCCTCAGCAATGAATGTGTTTTTGCAAAAAGTAAAAAAAAAAAAAAAAATTCACGGGTGCATAGCAACTGCTCATCATCCTTGGTTACCATGCTTCAATTCAGTATGTGCAATAAACAAACATCCATTATCTTCCATACTCCCACTCTCTTCTCTCTCTCTCTCTCTCTCTCTTTCTCTCTCCCTCAATTCCCTCTCCTCTTTCACACCATCATCTTTTTTCGGAGGCCGAGAGCAGTCACCAGCTCTGATGGGGGCTCCACGGAGGATTGTGTTGAATAGCTGGGGAGCTGAAAGAGGCTGGCTGGCTTTACCAGCATTGCATTACCTCCCATTTACCTCACTTTTCCATCCCCACCTCCCCAACGGAATACCGGCTCTCAGGCCTTCATCTCGCTGCTCCCAGATGGAGAGTGTTTTGTTCCCCCTGCGCTCCCGTCATCTGTCCTGCTCCCCGCCCAGGCTCTTCCCTGAAAGATTACATTCTGGGGAGAGACCATAATTATATTGCCTGCCCCCATGCACCCAGCACCCGTCTCATCATATTAGTGCTCTGAGATGAGAATCTGGAGCTGTTGTTCTCCAGTTATCACTCTCACCATTTACAAGTGCTGTCAGTGGATAAATGCCCTGTATCTGTTCATGACAGGGAAAAGGAAGGAAACAAAACAACAGACTGTGCATTTCATAAAGGCAACTTTGAAAAGTTCAGAGACCTACATTATTAAACAATTGCCTTAAAAATGTATGTTGACCAACATGTACTGAGTTGTTAATGAGGATGTCAAGAGGTCAAGCGGATTAAATACAGGGTTGTTCCAGAAGGTTACTGAAGCACATATTGTTACCCCGGTACCATTGCTTATCTGCATCACTGTGTCATGTTATCATCTGCCTTTTGACCCTGTGGGGTCTGGGCCACTGTTATCACTGCTTTCACATGTGGACGGGGGTAGATATTAACTCCATAATAAGCCAAGCTGCTACACTTTAAACCCAAATAAATTAGCAGAATAAAAAAAAAAAATAAAGCAATATGATGAAAGTTAAAAAATATAAGTTTCCAGAACATAAAATTTAGAGGCTTATTATAGTATACTTAAATTAAAACATTACTTATTTACCTTAGTATTATAAGGTTCTGTCAGTCCTACTGAGAGACTGAGTCAGGGGTCAGTGTCGTTGCCCAAGGACACTTGGACATGTGGACAGACAGAGCTGGGACACAAACCTCTGACCCTTCAGTCATTGGACGACCCGTTCTACCAACTGAACCATAGCCACCCCTGAATAAAATTACTGTGTTTTGTGATTGCATTTTTTTTGGTGTAATAGATATCGGTTGTTATTTAGAGTGCTCTGAAATTGTATGTTAGCATCTACTTCTTCATCAGTTAAGGTTATTTTTCTCAATCATCCATGTTTTAAACAATAGAAATAACAGTACAATATCATTGTCAGCATTTAATGACTTCATCTATGTTGTTAAGTTATGTTCACTTATATCCACAATAGTTCCCCTTTATACATGTTACAGCAACTGAATACATTCTAGTTAGTCGTACTATTTCTGAAACTTTAAGTATTTACAACTTAATATATTTAATTATTCTGAACATTCGGGCTTACAGTGTATAAGTCAGTGTAACATCCTACTCAAGTTTGGTGCTTAAACTGATGCAGATAACTTTTTTATATCCTATATATATTAGAATCTAAAAGAAATTTATTTTGTATATATTTTAACCCTTAATATGTCTTGAAGACTATTATCAATGGATTGTGAAATAGTCACTTTATAGTTGTTGTTTTTGGTAGCAATGCATATATATCTATACTGGTAGCATTTACTGTGGTATGTAATTTTGATTCAGTGTGCCCCATGAATCAAACATTTACCACAAGAAGTCAATGTATTTACTTACACAGGCTTTGAGGACTAAAACTGTAGAGAACAGCTTCCACCTTGAATGCTCCGTCTTCACTGTCATCATGTAAGACAAAATTTCAGGAGGGAGGTGTGCAAACACAGCAAAGGACATGGTGTTGACATTTATACTGTTATATATACATACACTTTGAGGGATTATTTCACTTAATCAGCTTTTGTGGCTCAAAAACCTCCCATTTCATTTCAAGGCAAATACAGTATATCAATCAGGATTAAAGATTTTCATGTACATGTATGTTTTTATTGTTATTGAAAGTGAAATTCATTCATTCACTACACAAGTTTCCAAACTAGTACCACTTGTTTTTAAAAAGATAATGTAGCCTATACATTTACATGGCTGCTATTATTGCAAATATTATCAACATCCCTCAGAATATTATTCCCTGCAGTGTTGACTGGATCTTTACCTGCTTTAAAAATAGGTCCATTACCTGTATGACCATCCTCAGCATTAGCTATTGGTCTGAAATTAAAGAGGGAGCAAATATTCAAATTAAATGTCCATGAGAGAGAAATCTGATATTCGGTATCACTATAAACCTCACCTAAAACGCGAACCTAACGATGACTGGCTAATGAGGATCGTAACAATTTCTTTCATGACTTGACCTGCAGGTATGTAACTGATTTCAGTGTTTTGCTAACAAATTTGTGATACTACAGTAAATGTAATCCATGTAATTAACATTTACAAAGCTCTCCTGTATCAACATTAAATATAAAGCTTTGATCTCATAAGTCAGTACAAGTGAGTCACGAGGCTACAAACGCCCCGAGTCATTTTACATTCTACTAAATGTCTTCCAGTTCAAAAAACTGTTTACATTTCTCAAATATCTATAGAACAAATTAGTCAAATTTCCACACATTTAAGAAGGCGGTTGATGCCTTACTAGCCTCTTCATCATGACATTTAATTGTACAATTCTGTGTCATCTATAAAGCTTAATTTGGAACCACTGAAGTATATTCTGCTGTTGTTGAACACTTTTATTCAATTCAGTTTAAACAAAGTAAACTCATTTAATAATTTGTCCAAAAAAAACCATTATAATTTATATACTTCTGAATATATTGTATTTTATTTTTTTTTTAGTATAACTTATTTAAGTGACTGAATATGTACAGTACTGAGCCATAACTCCAAAACAATTCAGAAATGCCTTTGTTTTATTACAAACGACATCTTCAGTCCAGTCGAAACTGAAGATCTGCTTTTAAAACCAATTTCTGTTTTAGTTCTACAGTCACAAAGAACTCCTTGTATCCATCCATTTCTTATTAATTTCAATGCCTGGTAGAACTAAAGGTACATTTGTTTGGACAAATATAATGATAATAACAAAAATTATTTCATTTCACAGCTGATATCTATCAATTTTCCTTGTTTTCCAGTAAAAACAGTGCATTTATT